>OX439042.1:38434646-39056004 GCA_949317995.1 Acholoe squamosa | reverse complement strand
ATGTGCATGATAATTTCGCCCCAAAGATTGGCTTTCCAATGATGTGACACTATATTTGGATATCAATGGGTGGGTGGGGGGTACACTGACTTCTGTAGACGTCAGTGAGGCTCAGGACCCGTGACCAAGAAATCTAGTTCTGAGGGGATATCTCCCATAGGTTAAATCAAACCCATGTACAATGTTTTGCAGTTGTCGACATTGAAGGGCTATCACAATTTCCTGGAGTTGCCGCAGAGGCAATTTAACATGGGAGCGGCAGGTCCCAATTCTAAAAATACAAAATGTATATGCACATGAACCGAAAAGTTATTTTCTTTCTTTTTATAAAAAAAAAGCTTTCCAAGTATTCTTAAGAAAACTGACAGTAGTATGATAATCCTTTCTTTAATAATTCGTATAGTGCTCAGAATGATTTATCAAATAATTTGCTTTTAAATAGTCAAAACCTTGACCGAAAATGCATCTATATCAACAAATTTGCTTTTGATATCTTTTGTCACGATATCTGTTTTGGCATGGTCAAGGCTGGCTTCTCTGCATTAGTTATGTATGTCGTTGGAAAAGAAGATAGGAAGCTATGTATTCTCAGATTTTCAAGCAAAGATTGTGGCAAAAAGAAATGTAATTTTATTTTTTCAATTTTTGGAGGGAACTGGACAAATGGACTCGAATTTGGTATCATCATATTAGGCATTGGTAATAATTTGCCAACAGGCAGTGAGTTCTCAAAATACTATTTTACTCCTCCCCCTTGGTGGCGGATAAAGGGTGGGGGGGGGGGGCAAGCACAGCTAAAGCTGCTTGCTTTAAAACTCACATGACCAATCATGGGGCCGCAATTTTTCCACTATTTCCAGAGAAATTATGAAGACTCATTGAGCGCACTAGACGCCCATTGAAATATTTTGTTCCCTACCCCTCCCCCCATCCACGCCGGAGGTGCAGAAATTTCCACACCTCTCTTTGATCTGTAGCAATGTGCTGGATTTTTGGCTGTTATGAGGCCCACCCTCCAATGGCCTCCATTCTTTACCTCCCCCCCCCAACCTTCAAAATGGCTGAAAGGTTTTTTTACACCCCCTCCGCCTCACCGGCCTATGGGGAAAAGGTGTAGATGATTTTCTCTTTATTCTATTCAGCAAAAACTCGGCTATAACCTGAATTCGATTTTAATGGAAGATATTCGACATACCGTATTCGTTCTGATAAGTGCACATGTGTGGAAAATTACTTTTTGAATGCTCAAAACCTTATTTAATTTTAATAAGCGCACCCTCTAAAGCCTACAATCGTTGTTTTGGCCATTAAAATGTTGATTTTTGTACACTTTATTTGACTGATTTTACACCACGTGGGGCCCATAAAGGAGGGGTGTGCGCTTATTAGAGCATGTGCGCTTATTAGAATGAATACGGTATATGAAAAATAAATAACCAAAAAAATTCGACTATAGGTGAGGGTTTTACGGTACCTATCGGTGGTGCCAAATCGTCCCAAAAGACTAATCATTAGGAGTAGTAATTTTTTAACAGCAGGGGAGAGGCGATGGATTTTCGTGCGTGAGCCCCAAAATTCTTTAGACCCTTCCTTTAGGGAGCATTCATTATTTATGTGAGGGGTGAACATACGCACAAAAGAACTGGTAAAAAATAAAAGGCCACCCTAAAGAATACATCCAAAATATGTGCCCCCCCCCATCTAGAATAGGTTGAAAATGAATGGCCCCCCCCCTCAAGAATAAGTTGAAAATGAAGTGCCCCCCCCCCCAGCTGATGATCATCCATGAATATTCCTTTATTAAACGAGGCAAGGGCTTTTGACACCACCTTTCTGACCTCCTGTCTACTAGCCCTTAGCCGAGTTTCTTATGATTACCAAGTTTCAATTGCTATTTTGGCCTCTAGCAGATTACATGCACCACCAAAAGACTATTCCATTACACAGCATATGCCCTATCACACCCTTCAAAGACCCCATGAGTCAATTTTCTATTTACATGAAAATCTTTTGATAAATGATGAAAAAAAAACATTTCATGGGGTATGCTTTTCTTATATTTAGATTCCAAGAATTTGCATAGACCATCAAAACCTGTCATTTAGCCCTATTTCTGTTACAACTGAACCCCCAAAAACTAGTCATATAGTGAGACAAAAAGCAAGACAAAGCTATCCATGTAATAGAATTTACATTTAAGGTGTACTTTGATGGCTGTGACATGGTAATTACTGTTGGTTTTTATTCCTATGGAGAAATGCATGGGGTTTAGGGCTCTTTTTACCCTAAATAAAAGGGTAATCAAACTGTCTTTAACCCCACTTATAGACAGATTTCAGATTTTTTAGAAGAGGAGGGCATAGAGTAGATATGGGGGCAGTGCGTGCCATGGTTATCTGGGCAAATATCTTTTGATATAGTTGATTTTGAAGGCCTTCCAATTTGGTTTATTGATAGGTTTAATTCCAAGATTCTCTCATAGACAAAACATTAGTCTTGCATTGGAGGTGAATCTAGGTGAGTACATAGAGGAGCCTAGCAGGCTTCTCTATGGTAAGTATCAGTAGTGAGATAGCTGGGCCCTTTAAGAGAATTGGCTTCCAATCATTTCCCATGGGAAAGGAAGGAAATGTAACAAGTAATTGTAACATGGTCACATCACCTTGGCTACACTGTCTGTGATGTTAATTGTAGGATCAACAATGACTGTCGATGGATGGATGGATGGATGGGACTATGGGACTAGTTGGGGACTGGTTGGGGACTGGTCGGGACTCCTGGTCGGGACTCCTGGTCGGGGCAAATGGTCGGGGCAAATGGTCGGGTGGGGGGTACTCAGGCATGCCTCAATACTCAAGAGCTGTGCTGGTAGTTGTGTTGGGAGGGGGAGGAAGACAATCAAGCAGCTAAATGTGTCCTTAATGACATAGTGGGAAAGTCATGGGCAAGTCATCTGGCCTAGGCTCTGTACCCTTGCCTCGTTTCCTTTCTGTCTCTCCAAGACATACTCTCGACTCAACTGTTTTAAAATAAACGCTCTCTTGTCTAACATCAATGCCATGCCTGGTGCCATGTGTATTGTGCAATTTTTATAGGCTAGGATACGATATTGTAGAACATTACATAACTGTCAAAATTTGACCCTATCTGTGCCTCATACACGGGTATTATGTATTAACTTTAAAGAATCAACTCCAATATGTGCCAAATGAGTTTTACTTTGGCCAAGGTTTTATACCAGTACCTCCATGAGATGTGCCCTTACACATTCAGATGTTCCAAAAGTTATTTTTAAAAAAGTTTCAAAACTTTCAATACTTCATCGCAAGCCTAGAGACAAACTTCTATACTCCATACTCTCATCACCCCACTCATCATCATTATGTCGCCCAAGATAAATGATCTTTATCCCCCCTTTAACAAAATGGACCAAAATATAACACACCTAGAAAAAAGTAAAGGCTTTAAGCTAGTACACCTGAATTGCCGCAGCTACTCCCCCAAAAAAGATTTAGTCCAACAAGCTTTTAATAACAGGGATGAAAGTCTTCTCCTGATTTCAGGGATTTTCAAGTCCCAAAAACCTATACATTAGTATATAAAATCTATATTTTAGGGTCTCTGATTGAGTGTTTCAGGGGTTTTTGTGCTCAGTGACCTTCATCCCTGTAATAAGTACGACTTTATTGGTATCACAGAATCATGGTTACAAGACCTACATGACGATAGCCTCATTTTTGGCCCTATAAACAATATTACAGAATAGACAGAAAAGAAAAAGGCAGGTGGCATCATCTGCTTTATATCCAACAAATACATGTACTATCAGTTTTAATCCCATATAGTTCATCACCTTACCTTCATTAATGATGATATTGAATGCCTCACAATATCTATAGATGTCCCTAAAAACAAATCAATGCAAATAACAACAGTTTATAGGCCTCCAAACACAGACCTCACATTTTTTTTATGCAAGTCTGTCCCTCTTCAAAAACTCTGGTAAAGAAACCTGGATTATTAGGGACCTCAACATAAATATGAGTACATCTGAAAATACATCCCTTAGACTTAAAACTTACTGCCTAGAACATGGCCTTGACTGGCTGATTAATGAAGTCACAAGACCTAACCCGAAGGGTGGACCTGGAACCCCGCTGGAACCATTATTGATAACATCTTTACAAACTGTAGATTCATATCCACCTCAGGAGTCCTGATAGATCTCAGTGATCATTATCCAGTACATGCTATAAAAAAGAAAAAAGAGCCAAATTTGTTTCTTCCACCATTACATGTAGAACATACTGGAGGTATGATAAAGAAAAACTTGAAGAGCATTTTGTTTATGAAGACTGCGACTCTTTCTATGCCCTAGAGACCACTCTTGAAAAATGGGACTTTATGGAAATAAACAATAGACTTGCAAAATCCTCCCATCTCACAGTTAAATTAGAAGCAGCCAGAAAAGACCCCCAAACGCTATTGGGCCCATATTCATTCCCTTATGAAGAATTTCAATACGGGTTCAGAAAGAGAAAAAATACAGCTGAGGCAGTCCTGTCGAATACACTAATAGTAGTATAATATGTATCGGAACGGGCCTATAGCTAATCTAAGGATATTACTCACTGGGGATGCAGCCAATCAGAGGTCTCTCTTTTGGCGGGAAATTCAAATGTGGGGTCACGTGACCTAGACCCCCTGTGGTGTGGCACCAAAATGGACCAATCAGAACCCTCCCTTTTGGCGGGAAATTCAAAATGGTGACGTGACCCAAACCCCCTGTGGTGTGCCGCCAAAATGGCACCCTATGATTGGCTGGCTGTTTAGGTCATGTGACCTCTATTATGCAAATAAGGTCACATGACCCTAATTTGAATGGACCAATCAGAGGTCGTCATTTTGGTGGGAAATTTGAAAAATTTGGTGACGTGACTATTTTTTAAAAAAATTTTTGCCAAAAAAATGGAGACCTCTGATCGGTTGGCTGTCAGCTGTATGCAAGCAAGTAGTTAGTCGACCTTATTAGCATAAAGAGGTGTGGTTTATTATGTAGATGAGGATGTGACTATAGTGAGATATTTTTTATATAAATAAAAAAAGGCAAGCCAAGAAAAAAACCCAAAAAAACTGGGAAATATTTGGGGAGCGGTGGGGGGGGGGGGGACCCTTGGGATGGTTGGGCCTTTGGGGGAACCATTTGGTTGGGGGGGCCTTGGGGTGGGAGGGTCCCCTTTTTTTTTTTAGTAAAAAATTAACAACCAAATTTTTTTTTATTTTGATAAATAATATTTACACTTTATTATTTACAAGTTGCTAAATACAAATTCACACTCTATACATAATATAGACGAATATTGGAGAGGAACATGACAGAACCCACACATTGAGATGTACACATTCAATTTTTGTTTGTCATAATTCAGACTGTACATGGTGTAATCTTGGTGTAAAACTTTGGAGCAAGTACCCTCTTGAAATAAAGGATAGGTGTAAGCCATATTTCCCATCCACATCTCATCGATATCACAAGTGAAATCCACTGAAGTGCTATACCAAGTACTCCATTCAGTTTGTCTGGACATGATACTTCTCAGTTGAGCAGCTGGTACACCGGGGTAAGGAACTTTGCTACACAACATTTGGTTGACACACTTTTGACAAAAAGAGTCGAATGTTCCCTTTGAACAATGACACATCTTTCTCAAGAAGTCTGAGCTCTCTTCCAAAAGAGAAAGCAACGTGTTGATCGATTCTATCGTATATCGCCTTTTGACGAAAGCGCACTTGTTCTCGCTATGGAATTGATATACTCCTATAGCTCTATCTGTGGTGGTACCAACCACTCTTTGAAACGCATCTTTGAAACACACACTTAATGAATCAAATACATCATTAGAAACGAACACTTTATGAAGTGGTGGCAGAAGAGGTAGAGAGGATGTTAAAAAAAGGAGTCATAGAGGAGGCATATGGGCTGTGGGCATCCCCTGTAGTGCTGGTCAGAAAGAAGGATGGTAGGGTAGCTAAATGCCTACCCCCTTCCCCGCATAGATGACTCACTCGACTCAATGGCAGGGTCGAGGTGGTTCTCGACTCTCAACTTGGCGTCGGGATACTGGCAGGTGGACGTCCACCCGGACGACAGGGAGAAAACGGCATTTGTAACACACCAGGGCATGTATCAGTTCAAGGTCATGCCCTTTGGCCTGTACAACGAGCCTGGCACCCTCTAACGGCTGATGGAGATTGTGATGAGGGGACTGCAGTGGCGCGAGTGCCTTGTTTACATGGACAACATCATCATTTTCTCTCCCAACCTCCCGGCCCACATGACCAGATAAGAGGAGGTGCTGGGACGGCTGGAAGGGGCGGGATTGAAGGCAAAGCCGGAGAAATGTCAACTGATCCGACCCCAAGTAGCATTCCTGGGCCATGTGGTCGATTCAGAAGGGGTGGGGAGCGATCCAGCAAAGATACAGGCCGTCAGGGTCTGGCCAGTACCACAGTCTCTCAGGGAGGGGCGAAGCTTCCTGGGTCTGTGCGGGTATTATAGAGGTTTTGTGAGAGACTTTGCGGCCCTTGCTCGACCCCTCTCCAAGCTGACAGAGAAGAATAAAAGGTTCAGCTGGGACAGGGCCTGCGCAGAAGCTTTTGAGGCCTTGAAGTTACATTTGACCAGTGCCCCCATCCTAGCATATCCGCAAGGGAGGGACAGTTGATAATTGACTCTGACGCGAGCGAGCTGGGAGTGGGAGCGGTCTTGTCGCAAGTACAGGCCTGACAGGAGAGGGTGCTTGTGTATGGCAGTCGCACACTGAACCGGCTGGAGAGAAATTACTGTGTCACACGTAGGGAGATGCTGGCAGTGGTGTTTGCCATCAAGAAGCTTAGGCACTACCTGGTAGGCAGGCCCATTTTGATATGGACCGACCATGCGGCCCTAAAATTGCTCTTAGGATTCAAAGAACCCAAGGGGCAGGTCGCGTGCTGGCTCCAGTTGTTGGGGACGTATGACTACACTGAAGAGCATAGGCTGGGGCAGAATCACGGTAATGCAGACGGTCTTTCTCGACGACCGTGCAGACAATGTGGGTGGACGACACCGGTGTGCCAGGACGACGCTGTCAGGGTGGTCACACGAAGTCAGGGGGAGTAGAACCAGAGCCCAAGGAAGGCTGGGAGAAATTTCAGGGGGAGGACCCCCTGCTACAGGAGGTGGCCACCTGGCTTGAAGGCAGAAATACCCTGATAGTGTAGGAACTGGCCAAGAAGCCTTACGAAGTAAGGGCTCTGGTCAGCCAACTAGGAAGGCTGGAGAAACGGAGTGGACTGCTGGGGAGGATCTGGTGGGAGCCAGGGGGCGGTCCCATTTCCAGTTCTTGGTCCCCCGCTGCATGAGAGAGGAGGTGATGCACGATGCACATGGTGCACCCCTGTCCTGCCATTTCGGTCGGGATAAGACCATGTGGAGGATACAACAGTCCTATTACTGGCCGACTACCGCCAGGACGTGACAAGGTGGTACGCTAACTGCAAACAGTGCCTGAAGAGAAAGAGACCCACTCGCCTGGCTCGGGCCATGATGAAACATATGCCTGTAGGGTGGACCCTGGAGAGGGTAGCCATGGACATAATGGGGCCGCTTCCCTGGACGGAGAGGGGGGCCGACACATCCTGGTAATGATGGATTATTTTACAAGGTGGGCGGAAGCGGTGGCCATTCCAAATCAAGAGGCGGGGACAGTGGCATGGGCTTTTGTCACCGAGTTTGTGTGCCGTTTGGGGCCTCCAGGCCTAATTCATACGGTGCAGGGGCGTAATTTTCAATCGGCGCTCTTCCAGGACGTCCACAGGCTCCTGGGGACAGTGCAAACTAGGACATGTCCCTACAACCCTAAGTCGGACGGGCTTGTGGAGAGGTTTAACTGTACGCTGGAAGCCATGCTGGCCATGACAGTTGACCATCAACCCTCGGACTGGGATCGACAACTGCCGTTTGTGATGGCTGCCTATAGGTTGTTGGTACAGGCTTCGAACAACCATCCCCCTACCCATCTCATGATGGGTAGGGAGACAGCTTCTCCCCTCTCTCTGCATATTATATCCCTTGGAGCAGGTGGCCATGCCGAGGGATCCCACGGATGTTGCAGCTGAGCTGCAACATTGTATGGCGGCCAGCCATGAGTATGCTAGAAGAGAGGCAGGAGAGAGTGTAAGGCGACAAGAGAGGAATTATGCTTGTCGAGTGAGGGGCGAGAGCTTGGAGGAAGGGGACATCGTCTATTACCTAGTACCCCGGAGGGAGGTGGGCAAGTCAGGCAAATTGATAAATCCTTACACAGGCCTGTGCGTAGAGTGAGAGGGAAGTATCAAAGTGACCCCATCTCAGTAGTAATAAAGAGGGCCGACTTCAGGCTAGAGGAGTGGGTTATCGGTAGGCAAAAAGGAGGAGGGGTCAAAGTGTTCAGAGGGGTGCCTGCTAGGTCCCCACCTCTCACTGAGGACGCTTGGCTTCCCCGGCAGGGAAGGAAAGGCCCCCACATGATGAGCTCGAGGATTAGGGATATATTCATGGCTCGAAACAGACACCATAAAGAGAGGCGCACGTGACTGGTGCCCTACGTCATCACTGGCACCCTACGTCACCACGCCGAATGAGGTTACAGCATGAGGTCAGAACAAGGCGCGGCGTGTTATTCAAATATATATAACGGTCGGTCAGCAGAGAGGAACACGGTGTGGCCAGATTCGGACAGAGAATGTAACATGTCGGGTAAAGGGAGGACAACTACACCATTGAAAACCCCCCGGAAACAGAAGTCGCCACGGAAGCTGACACCCATGAAGGAGGAGAAGAAGTATGCGTGCCCGGAGGAGGGGTGTATCGTAAAGACGAAGCGAAAAAGATTCTCTCCGCCAACACCTGAGGCTCCACGCGGACAAGAGGGATGGATGGGACTGCCCCGCAGAAGATTTTGGTCTCCAGGTCAAGGGCCAGAGGTATATGGACAAATACCGGCACATGTGTGCAGCACACCCGGAGCATCCCGAAGTATACGGTAATCGCTTATCAACAGGGTAAGTCGATCCCTTCAGGAGGAACCGAGTCGGAGAGTGAGGGCCCCCGGGGAGGGCGGCTAAAGAGTGTGGTCGTGGCGGAAAGGGAGCCCAAAACCAAAGGGTTGCCCCGCAGGTTGCTGAGTCGAGGTAGGAAAAGAGGGCCAGAGTCGGGAGAGAGCAGTAGAAATAAAGGTCAAGGGTCGAGGGACAGTAGCTGGGAAGAATCACCTGGGATACAGCTGGAGTCAGGATTGGATGTTAGCCCCAGCCCACCCCCTAAGAAAGCCAAAGCGACCCGAGTCACCAGGTTGGCGGCCAGGCTGCTCAACATCGAGGACACGGAGGAGGTCAGGGAACAAGAGGTTGGGTCACCTGGAAAGAGAAGAGAAGACATGGTTAGTTCAGGAGAAGGGGAGGACGGAATCTGGGCGCCCCAATCAATGGACTCCAAGGTGAGAGGAAGGGAGAAGTCAGGCCGACGGAGAAATAGTCAGAGTAGAGACCAGGCGCCGTGGCCTGGGGGAAGTCGACCCATGCGTACAGTGGGAGGGAAGTATCAACGTGACTCCATCTCAGTAGTAATAAAGAGGGCCGACTTCAGGCTAGAGGAGTGGGTTATCGGTAGGCAAAAAGGAGGAGGGGTCAAAGTGTTCAGAGGGGTGCCTGCTAGGTCCCCACCTCTCACTAAGGACGCTTGGCTTCCCTGGCAGGGAAGGAAAGGCCCCCACATGATGAGCTCGAGGATTAGGGATATATTCATGGCTCGAAACAGACACTATGAAGAGAGGCGCACGTGACTGGTGCCCTACGTCACCACTGGCGCCCTACGTCACCATGCCGAATAAGGTCACAGCGTGAGGTCAGAACAAGGTGCGGCGTGTTATTCAAATATATATAAGGGTCGGTTAGCAGAGAGGAACACGGTGTGGGCAGATTCGGACGGAGAATGTAACATGTCGGGTGAAGGGAGGACAACTACACCATCAAAAACGCCCCGGAAACAGAAGTCGCCACGGAAGCTGACACCCATGAAGGAGGAGAAGAAGTATGCGTGCCCAGAGGAGGGGTGTATCGTAAAGACGAAGATGAAAGATTCTCGCCGCCAACACCTGAGGCTCCACGCGGACAATGGGGATGGATGGGACTGCCCCACGGAGGATTTTGGTCTCCAGGTCAAGGGCCAGAGGTATATGGACAAATACTGGCACATGTGTGCAGCACACCCGGAGCATCCCGAAGTATACGGTAATCGCTTATCAACAGGGTAAGTCGATCCCTTCAGGAGGAACCGAGTCAGAGAGTGAGGGCCCCCGGGGAGGGCGGCTGAAGAGTGTGGTCGTGGCGGAAAGGGAGCCCAAAACCAAAGGGTCGCCCCGCAGGTTGCTAACGAGTCGAGGTAGGAAAAGAGGGCCAGAGTCGGGAGAGAGCAGTAGAAAAAAAGGTCAAGGGTCGAGGGACAGTAGCTGGGAAAAATCACCTGGGATACAGCTGGAGTCAGGATCGGATGTTAGCCCCAGCCCACCCCCTAAGAAAGCCAAAGCGACCCGAGTCACCAGGTTGGCGGCCAGGCCGCTCATCATAGAGGACACGGAGAAGGTCAGGGAACAAGAGGTGGGGACCGTGGGTGAAGCCGGACCAGGGGCCCAAGTCGAACAGGCCGCGCGGAAGCCACCACGCCAAGGCCAGAGAGTGCAGAGAGGCTGGGAGTGCTAGGAGGGACAGTGTCGGGCACCAATCTCATGTCCATGTCAATGTTCATATCCATGATGTCGTCAATGGGCATGCGGATAACACCCAGCCTGGTCGGGTCGACCGTAGCCGCGGCCGCATGGAAGAGGTCAGAGGGGCCAGCGGAGGGTCAGCCAGGTTCTTCCCTGAGTCCTTACCTCTGGCTGAGACAACTCCGCCAGGATTGGGGGGAACGGGGTTGAGAAGGATCATCAGTGCCAGCCGAACCCCTGTCCCATCACCTATCCACAGGATGGACTCCCAACAAGCTTCCCTGTGGGTATCAGCCCGTCCTTGTCGGAAGGGACAATCGACTGACAGATCTATGAGACAGATCGGGAACTGGCCGAACTCGGGGATGCGGAGGCGCTGACAAGGCTGCAGGCAAAGCATGCACAAAGGAAGTTGGAGCTGCTAACCACGCAAGTGACCCACACCTTGACAGCCCCCGTGACCACTACGCCAATGAGGGCCAACCCCGAGGTGGGTATCGAGGCAGCGGCAGATATCCTGCTGACCCTGGGAGAGGAGAAGAGAGTGGAGGAAGGACCAGAAGGAGGGGAGGAGAGTGAGGTCCGGGAGAGCCCGAAAAAGTGGAAGAAAGGAGAACTCAGCCAGCTGGTGGCCAATAAGAGGTCAGCATACCAGAAAGGGCATGAGTACACAGAGCGACACGGCAGAAGTGAACAAGTAGGGAGGTGAGGGGTCTATCTCAGGAATGCCTGTGGAGGAGGTCACAGACGAAGGGGGGCCGACCTTGTCGGAGGAGAAAAGAATAAGACAGGACTTATTACAGAAGAAAAGGGAAAGGGAGGAGAGGGAGAAGAAGGATAAGAAGAAGAAAGCCGAGGAGGGGAGGAGGAAAAGAGGAGGGTTGAGCAGGACCGGGAGGAAAAGAGAAAAAGAGAGGACGAGGACAAGAAGGTGAAAGAGAGGGAGGCTAAGAGGAGGGAGGACGAGGAGGAAGGGAAGATGAGAAAGGAAGCCGAAGAGGGGAGACAGAAAGAGGAGGAGGAAAGGAGGAGGGTCGAACAGGAACGGGAGGAAAAGAGAAAAAGAGAGGATGAGGACAAGAAGGTGAAAGAGAGGGAGGCTAAGAGGAGGAAGGATGAGGAGGAAGAGAAGACGAGAAAGGAAGCTAAAGAGGGAAGAAAGAAAAAGAAGGATGAAAAGAAAAGGATTGAGCAGGAGGAAAAGAGAAAGAGAGAGGAGGAAGAGAACAGGGTGAAGGAGAGGGAGGCCAAGAAGAGGAAGGAAGAAGAAGAGAAAAAGAGAGGAAGAGGAGAAGAGAAAAGGAGGAAAAACGGAAGAAGGAGGAGGAGGAGAAGGAAGGGAGGATAAAACGGGAAGCTGAGAAGAAAAGGAGAGACAAGAAGCGAGAGGAGGACAGGAAGAAGGAGGAGAAGGAAAAGGAGAGTAAGAGAAAGAAAGACGAGGAGGAGAGGCGGAAGAAGGAGGAAAACAGAAAGAAGGAAGAAAAAGAGGACCGGAAGAAGAAAGAAAGTGAGGATAAAAGGAAGAGGGAAGAGATGAAAAAGAGGATGGAAGAGAAGCCTAAGAGAGAGGAAGAGGGGAACAGGAGGAGAGAAAGGGAGCTTGACCAAACTAAGAAGGCGGCCGACTCAAGGAAGAGGCGAGTAGCTGACGAGGAGCAACGAGAGAGGGGGAGACGACAGGCTGAGGAGGAGGGTGACCGTAGATGGGTAGAGAAGGAGAGAGAAAGGGAGGGTCAGGATTATTGGGCCCACAGTAGCTCAGACGAGGCACGGACTTCACCACACATGTGGAGGCCGACAGGAGGACAGCTCCGCGACACAGAGGGCACCTAGGCGGCCAGCGCGACCGCTACAGGTCGACATAGGTTGGGAATGGGTGGGTCGGAACCGCAGAGTGCACCAGGGACAAGTCGAGCAGGATGGCAGGCTGGAGGCACGCAGTCCTTTATGCACCTACCACCAACTGAAACTCTACCTCCCACTTCGGGGCCTTGGCGGCCACCTCCACGCCCCTATGTAAGCACGAGGGGATACGGACATCCGGCGCCACCAGTATTCCTGCCCTGGAGGCGGTTGCTTGCCCAATGCAGAGCTGGGCAAGCAACCTGGGACTACCAGACGACTTCGGACCGACCTACAAGGTTGTCACAGGGCACAAGCACATGTGGGTGGATACGTTTGGGCCAGGGCTGGTCCAGGTCAACCATCTACGCCAGGTCATGTACCAGCGAAGAGAAACAGTGGTGAGTCCTACTTTTATGGCTAGCGTTCCTACTCAAATAACAGTAGAGGAGAGAATTCGTCGAGCTAGGAGTCAGTAGAAAACTGTAATTGGGACTCCTTGGAGGCCATCCTGGAGGTGTACTTCTCTAGGTGTAGGAAATAAGGAAGGGGGGTGCGGGAGGTCGTCACAGGAAGACTCAGAGTTAAGGAGTGTGTTTTGTTTCAGGGGTCAGCAGACGGGAGCGACCGGGAGGAATGAGGAGATGATCAGCACTCAGGATCACACGGGGGAGGAGGTTGCCCTAGGAGTGGTTCCAAGGGACCCCAGGACTAGAAGCCAGATAGCAAGGTGGTGACAGGAGGTGCGACTGTAGATAGGTTCACATAAATAGGTAAACAAAAAGGAAGGAGAGGCTTTGTACCCGACCTATGTCGACCTATATTCGACTTATTCGACCTACATTAAGACTATAATCAGAGGAAGTCGTCCCCCCTCGCCTAAAGCTAAGAGGAACGCGAAGAAGGGTCGGAGAGCGAGCGTGGTGGTCGGGAACTTCCCGGGACCTCTGTATTGATCATAAGTATGTTTTATAACCAAGTGTTATCAACAAGTTGTATTGATCATATCATAAATATTGTGTATACATTAGTAATGTATCGATTGTAAGTTTAAGTGGGGGTGTTAGGATGTAAAACCACGATCCTCGGTAAATGAGCGTGGGAAAAACGCTACTGGTGCCTCCCTCTAGGGTGAGAGAATGAAACTAAGTAAAGGTACTGTAATAGTCACGAAGAAGGGTCGGAGAGCGAGCGCGGGTGTCGGGAACGTCACAAGGTCGCGGACCAATAGGAGGGTGCCACCCAGCCGGGAGGGACTATATAAGGAACGGTTTGAGTGGGTCGGGGTCTCTCGGACCTAGTCAGAGACCACAAGCAGGAGGAGGAGGAAGCGTAGCTAAGGGTCGGGGACTCAGCAGCAAGGAGAAGGGAGCAGTGAGATAGCGAGTGATAAGAAGAGGAGGCCGGAACGTACGCCCAAACCCACAGGGTGGACCGGGTTGTGGTCCTTGAATAAAGAACATTATATTCTGATACCGTATATGTACTTGTTGTGTTTATTGTCCGACCATATCTATTACAGTACTTCCGGTTTGGCCTCTGATGATCGCGGAAGTCGTGACACAGCAAGAAGAAGGATTTGTTGAATATTTGCCTTTTTCTAAGTAATCCCTAAAGTAATCCTCCATCAAGGATGGCAGCTTCCACCCTGACACAGGGGACTTACTCTGTGTATCCAAAGTGCTCCCAGAATCTCCTAGATAGTCTCGAGGAGCTCCCAGATGAACTCCAAGATGGCAAGGAGAGGTGTCAAAATGTTGGGAACATCTTCTGAGAGGGGCAGGGGACCTCTTCTATGTTTGGAAACTGCTCCCAGAATATCCTAGATAGCTCCCAGGAGCTACTAGATGAACTCCAAGATGGCAAGGAGAGGTGTCAAAATGTTGGGAACATCTGATGAGAGGGGCAGGGGACTTTTTCGGTATATCCAAAGTGCTCGCAGAAGCTCCTAGATAGCTACCAGGAGCTCCCAGAAGAACTTCCAGATGGCAGGGAGAGGTACCAAAAGGCATGGAAATTCTTCCCAAACCCCTCCCCACCCAGAAAATTTGCATTTTCTGTCAAGAGACTTTGAGTGAGAATAGCTCTGCAATGCAAACATTTCTAGATAACTGAGCTACAGATTTAGGGAGTGAGAGCCTAAGAATTTTAGGAAAAGCTCCCCCCCACACCCGCACGGAAAATTTGCCTTTTCTAACAGACTTTCTGCAGACAACTAGCTGAAGGGTGTAAAACTTTGTCTAGTTCTAGGGCACAAAGAAGAAATAAAGATTTAGAGAGTGAGGGCAAGAGATTTTCCATAGTTTTTGGACTTGGAGACCTTATTCACAGCCCCCCCCCAGAAAATTTGAGAGATTTTCTACAGACTACTGTAGTTTACTTTCCGAGACTAAAAACAGGAGCAGAGTAAATGAGTTATGGTTGTTTTATGTCATTTTTTTCTATACCTAAAGTCCTACTCAACGGAGAAAACTACATTACATTTTAATTGAAGAATGTCAGTGTCCATGCACTAGACACCAGAGTGAGTAATGGTTGTTTAACACCATTTCTACACCTATCCCAATTCCATTCATGGTAAGAAAACTGCATTGCATATTAATTGATTGATGAATGAATTTGGTGGTTTTGAACAGAGATTGTGCTTTTGCAGAAAAAGGGGTACACTGAAAATCTAGACATGTAGAAAAGTGATCAGTGCAGATAAGTTTAGGTGATCTTTTCCTATAGATGATCAAAGGTGATCATTTTGAGTACCTTGGTTCTGCCACCAGGGGTCCCTCCTATACAATTGTGTGATATATAATGATGTATACTTAAGGGTGTGTTTTGAATTATAGCTATACTGGGGGCATTGGATAATTGAATATTGAGAGAACATGGAGGATGAGACCATTTGGAACAATGTATTTGAAAAAACTATTTTGTTATGTAATGAATGTAAAATAGATGCAGTCAGAGCTTAGACACCTATTCTGTTCAAAAATTTCATCCAGTATTGAGGGAATATGTACCTATCAGTAAAAATGTAAATCTATGCCATATGGGGTGAATTCCCAAAGATTGGATATGTACTTCAATGAAGGCCCTAGCATACATGGGGGGGTAATTCAAAAATAATTCTAGAACTTAAGTCCAAATAGCAGTAAAGGAAGGGGAAAGGTAATCAAAGTGATCACCCCTCTCGTCATTTTTGATAACTGCATGTGTTGCTCAAAAATGCAGGGAAAAAAATCGAAGAAAAAACTAATCAATATGATGACCTTAAGTGATCACATGTGATTACTCAAAGATGACAAGGGTGCTCCCCCCAGTCCTCGTCATATTGATCACCCTATAGTGATCGCTACTGATCACTTTTTAACCATATATTTTCTGTGTAGTTTTTGGTTGGAAAATGTAATTTTTTAAGACAAAAGGCTTAAAATCCATGGAAAGAGGAGACAGTCCTTTAGAAAAGTGATGCCAAGGATAGAGTCTCCTTTGGATAAGAGATGTGGAGACCAGGGTCCCAGCACCTTGACTTGGTAATACATTTCCGCCACCAAATATTTATGGAATAATCTCCACATTTGTTTACAAATGACATCTGTGCTTATGTGCTACTTGTTTTAAACTACGAAGGGGTAAAGAAAAATTTATCCCCCTCCCCCTAAGAGGGGTCCGAAAAATTTTGCCCCTCCCCCCAAATCTACCACCCCTCCCTTCTGGTTAAAGATGCAATTTCAACTAAAACTACCTGGTGGAAAGTGATTTATGAATCGCCCACGATATACACATGAGGAGGTTGTGTGTATAACAATATATATACACATGACAATCTCGGAAACAGGACATCTTAGAAACCGGACAATTCAGTATCGTAGAATCAGGATCTGAGAAACGAGACAATTTAGTCTGGTAAACGGGACCTCTGGTAAATGGGACCTCTGGTAAACGGGACTTCTGGTAAACGGGACCTTCTACAATTTATAGAATTTATACACTGTCTTTCATAACATGGCTTCGTGGCCTAATTGATGAGGCACTTGACTTCAGATCTGAGAACGCAGGTTCGAATCCCATTCTAGGCAACCATTGATTTTTCTTTTTCAACATTGGGGGTTGTTCAGACATAGACGTAGAGTGTTGTTCACAGGACATAGACATGAGGGTGGTACACGGGACATAGACATGAGGATGGTACACAGGACATAGAAAATATAGAAACGGGACTATATTTTCTTAATGTCCCGTTTCCAAGGCGGTATGGTCCTGTCTCTCAGATAAGGGTGTACTTGTCCCTTTCCCAGATTTCAGGTCCTGTGTCTCAGATCTGTCCTGTTTCTCAGGTAGTGTGCATTAGCCTTAAAATACACACAACATTGTTGCGTGTACGCAAGAAGTGTCCTGTTTCTCAGTAGGTCGTGCGTATAACAATTCATATATACACAACATGGTCGTGCATATATCATCAGCCTTAATGAATCATGCGGTCACTGTTCCCTGTTCCCAAGACAAATGGTGCATCAGGGGTGTGAAATCTTTGACTAAAGTCGGAAATCCGACTTTCTTGTCTACAAAGAGACAGTTCCTGAGATCCATCTAAATCAACTGAGAAAATAGTTTATTATTTGTTGGGGGGGTCTAACATAACGTAGAGCAATCAATCCTTTTGCATATTCTGGATATTTTACTATTCCAAAGTCAAGTTCAAACCCTGAACACCAAAAGATTGTGATAATATTTAACAATACACCCCTTTTAATAATTCTATTCTGTTGTAAAACATAGATGTTGCCATGAAGTCATAAAGTGCACTTCAGACTTTTTGATTTTTGGCATTTCACACCCCTGTGCATACAGTTTTCACATGCATACTCTCTGTATATGTGAATAAGAGACAGCTAGATGCAGAATACCCCTTTCTATAGCATAGAATATAAATGAGGCTCCTCCCTGACTAGTTCAGGTTAGTAAAGGGCTATAACGGAAGTACAACCTGCCTTTTTGTGTTGTCCTATGTTGGATGTTAAAATGTCTATAGTGTCACATTCTATGCTATATTATTTCCAATGCCTTTTTGGAATATAGGTTAAGCACTATATATTTTGTTTTCAATAAAAACCTGCCCATGTGCTAAAGGCATGCATTGCACATTAATTCAAAACCTAGAGAGGAACTATAAGAAGGTGTAACTCATACAAATATGGCATAACTAAAAAAATGAGAAAATTTCAGTTGGGATACTGCAGAGGCGTAGGAAGCAAATCTTCATGGGGGGGGGGCAGCGAGGGCCCCATCGCGACCACCTTGAAATGTCAGCTGATGCATTATGACATCTATAAATATGTATATAGAATTCATATAGAAAAGTTATTTTTTGTGAAATTTGGATCTGACTTTAGGCTGAGACCTCCATTTTCCCTATCACATCATATCACATCATATTAATTTGAGATGCAAAGTTTTGACTTCTTTTCCATTTTGTTTATGAGTTCTTGGCAAAGTTTGAGAGGGGGGCCAGACATACTCAGGCCCCACCTCCTTCATGATGGGGGGGGGCAGGCCCCCCTCCCCCCCCTTTCCTATGCCCCTGGATTGATACGATCATTAAACAAAGACCACTCCCTAATGCAATTAAATGTGAACATAATGTCGTGCTCGATGTGCATCTTATCCTGCCAGTATACAGCACGGCATTTTCAATCAGAATTTCATAGGATCAGTGAGTTGTATGCCTGTAGCCAGAACATTCACTTATCAGAAGCTGTTGAGTGACCATGCCTAAACAGATTAATCATGTGCATAGTGATGGTTGGTGGGTAGCTTCTCTGTGTGTTGCTGAAGTTATGCGCTCTTCTGCTACCTGTACCACAGGCAGCAGAAGAGCAGAAGAGAATATTGTGGCGGAGACCGAGGGCTTGGCGGAGGAACCGAAACCACCCTGGCGTGGGGGCGGTGAGGCCGTCGAGCTTGGAGTCTGGCCAGAGGCCAACGATGGTTACATGTTGGCAGAGTAGGTCCCCCGATGCTGGCTTGGTGGTTCTCCAGGCCAGCGTTGGAGGATCGGCTAGTGTATATAAACCAGGGAGACGATCCACCGGGCAGTTTGAGTAACGAGCTGATCGGGGACGTTCTCCAGGGCTAGCCTCCACTATTCACTTACAGTTATTGGACTTAGATGGTGTGGCGCAGACTGCCAGGTAATAAAGTACAAATAAGTTAAACACAAGTTGGCGGAGTGGTGTCATCCTTTATTCAGACGGAGTAGGCGAACGCTACATTGGTGACAGCGGTGTTTGAAGGATCCAAGGAAGAAGGATGGCAAACTATTCAACAGACAACGACAATGTAAAGATTGAGTAAGAGGGAGGTAGGGAGGATAAAGGAACTCTTCTGGAAATAGTGGACGAGGAGGTGACGTTAAGAAGGGGAGGGGTGGCCCGCCAGGCGGAGGACCATCCAGAGAGGCAGGCTGAGCCCGCCGACAGGGAACCCGAAAGACTGGCCGATGAGCCCCGGGTCCAGGAAGACTGACAGAAAGAAGAGGATACTTACCGGTGGCCGTGGGAGACGGAGGGCCAGAAGGACAAGGCGGGGCGGCTCCGATGGAGGGTGCCAGGCAAAGATGTATGGCCGGGGTACGTCCCGGGACGAGACAGGGAACCTCAGAACGTGTGGCGGACGGAGGGGCCGGGAGCGGAGATAAACAAGCCCCGGGCGGTGGGCCATAAAGAGGATGAGGTGGAAGAAGAAACGCTCCTCGACAGGAAGACTGTCAAGGAGGAAAGCAAGGCACGGCTGGAGGTGGGGAGTGGTGCGGAGGCTGCGAAGGAAGCAAGGGAGGATGTTCCCAGGGGGGGAGCCGACGGAGAAAGGAGTGGTAGGAATAAACCAGTAGTGAAGCCCACTAAGTACGATGGGACGACGGACCTGGCCGACTACCTCAATCATTTCGACCTGTGCGTGAAAGTGAACGGATGGAGCCGGGCGGAGGCGGGGACGTTCTTGGGGCTTAGCCTGTCGGGTGCCGCAAGGCGACTGCTGGCGGGGCGGAGGCCAGCTACGCCGGAGGGTTATGCGGAGTTGCTGAAAGCTCTAGTCGAGCGGTTCGAGCCCACCAACTAGGAGGAGACGTATAAAGCCTTCCTGAGGACCTGAGGACCCGAGCTGCAAGAAGATCTGATAAAATATACCAGACTGGCCTATCCGGAGGCGGACGCTGGGACTACGGTCACCCTGGTGGTCGACAGGTTTCTCCTGTGTTTAGATAACTCGCTGAGACAGTGGGTATACCAGACACAGCCCAAGAACTTGCAGGAGGCAGTAATGACGGCGGTGGGGGCGGAGGCCTATCTGAGGAACGTGCAGGAGTCTCAGCAGAAGGTGAGGTCCGCCGACGCCTCCGTTAACGAGCACCTTCAGTCTAATGAAGAGAAGATGAGTAAAATGGCGGAGCTCATAGATAGGCTGGTAAAGAGGTTGGACGAGCCGGCGGCTGTAGGAAAGAAAAAAAGGCAGAGTAGCACGGCGTGTTTCGGATGCGGCCAAGAAGGACACTTTAAGAGAGAGTGTCCCAATAGCAAACCCAAGGAAGGGGGCCAGAGGCCGGAGGAGCAGGCACCTTCGGTGGCGGGAAACTAGAATCGACCTATACCGGGGGCCGGGTACAGGTTGGAGGAAATGGGCCAACAAATACAATCCAGGGTCGCAGGGAGAGAGGTGGCGGAGGATTGATAGTAGAGGGCCAACTAGCCGGAGCGCCTATCCAGGTATTGGTGGACACAGGGGCCTCCTTGAATCTAGTATCGGAGGGATGGTGGGATCGACACGGCAGAGAGGGGGCACTCCGAGATACGGCGGAGAGGGTCTATTCCGTGGACGGGAGACCAACAAACTACAGCTGGGCCATAAAGAGATAGAGGCGGACTTCGTAGTCAGCGACACGGGCACGGAGGGAATCCTAGGGGCAGCCTTCCTCCGCTCCCATCACTTGATGGTGGACGTCGCAAGAGGACGGTTAGTCTGGACAGAATGGGAGGAGGCTTGCCGAATTGTAAGCACCCGCCCTGCCATCTTGGGCTCGGGACAAGAATCCATGGTGGAGGGCACAATAGAGGGGCCGTGGCGGCTGGGGAGTGACAGAGTGGTGGAAGGCATGGCAGGGCACAAAGGGGAGCCGAAGTTCTTGGTAGGCCGGGGGTTGGTGCGACCGGAGGGGAGGGAGACCTGGGTGAGAGTGCTCAATCCGGGGCCTGAACCTATAGTTATTTATCGGGACATGACGCTGGGTGCAATCCAGAAAGTGGGCGAAGTGGCAGAGGGGTCAGGAAAGAAAAGGAATTGGTGTCGGGTGGCGGAGACGGTCAGAGAGGCGGACCTCAAGGCTCTGGTGGATGAGTTGGTGCAGGGGACGGAGCCCCACCGGCGGGGGCAGCTGGCGGAGTTACTGCGGTGTCACATTGGGGCATTTCAGTGTCACAAGGGGGATAAGGGCCATACCTCGCTGGCAAAACACAAGATCGAGACGGGGGATCATCCGCCAGTCAAGCAACCGCCCAGGAGGCTGGCACCCCATAGGAGGGAAGCAGTGGAAGTGGAGGTAGACAGGATGCTAGAGGCCGGCGTGATTGAAACCTCCACCAGCCCGTGGGCCTCAACGGTGGTCCTAGTCAAGAAGAAGGATTGGACAACTCGATTCTGCGTGGACTACCGATGGTTGAATGCCGACACAGTCAAAGACGCCTACCCCTTGCCCAGGGTAGAAGACTGTTTGGACACCATGGCCGGGGCCTCCTGGTTTTCTTCTCTGGATCTCGCCAGCGGGTATTGGCAGTTGGATATAGAGGAAGAGGACCGAAGGAAAACGGCGTTCACGACACATAAGGGCCTGTACCAGTTCAGGCGGATGCCCTTCGGGCTGTGTAATGCTCCTGGCACCTTTGAAAGGGTCATGGAGGTTGCCATGAGGGGCCTCCAGTGGAAGACATGCCTGGTTTATTTGGACGACATTGTTGTCTTTTCCGCCTCTTTTGACGAACACCTGCTCCGCCTGGGGGAGGTGTTGCAGAGGTTGGAGGATGCGGGGCTAAAGATAAAGCCGTCCAAGTGTCAGCTGGCCAGGAGGAGAGTCCTCTTCCTGGGGCACCGGGTCAGTGAGGAAGGGGTGGAGACGGATCCGGAGAAGATAGAGGCTGTGCAGTCATGGCCTACGCCTAAAACCTTGATGGAGATGCGGAGCTTCTTGGGCCTGGCCGGCTACTACAGGACGTTCATTCCCGAGTTCTCTTCCCGCGCCAAACCCCTGAGCGCCCTGGCGGAGAAGGGACGCGTATTCCGGTGGAGGAAGGAGTGTGCGGAGGCGTTCCAGGATCTGAAGGATCGCCTAACGGAGGCACCCATCTTGGCATTTCCCAGGGCGGACGGGCAGTTGGTGATGGACACTGACGCCAGTGATACGGGACTCGGGGTGGTGCTGGCCCAGGAGCAAGACGAAGCAGAAAGGGTGCTGGCCTATCAGGGCTTTTGACAGGGCTGCGCAGTGTGCAATACACGCATTTAATGCTTAAATGTCGCATTTAAATGGCTAGAATGGTCATTAATTTACATAATGGCGCATTGTATTTGCTAAAAAGTGTGCAATTGGCGCATTGCAAAAAATCCTGTCAAAAGCCCTGCCTATGGTAGCCGGACACTGAGCAAACCGGAGAGGAATTACTGTGTGACACGGAGGGAACTCCTGGCCATCGTCTTTGGGCTTAGGAAGTTCAAGCATTATTTAATAGGGCGCCCTGTAGTGGTAAGGACGAATCATGCATCCTTGCGGTGGCTACTGGACTTCAAGGAGCCCAAGGGGCAGTTGGCCAGATGGTTACAGGTGATAAGCACCTACGACATAGTTATCCAACACCGTCCGGGGAAGCTGCATGGCAACGCCGACGGGTTGTCACGCCGACCGTGCAGGCAATGCGGAAGGCAGGACAAGGCGGAATTGCTGCACTGCCGTGTCTTCACCCGAGCCCAGAGGATGGGGATGAAGGAGGGCCCTGCGCCAGCGGCGGAGGGGCCCACTCCGCCAGAAGGGATTGCTTGGCAGACGTTGCAAGAGGAGGATCCTACACTGGCAACAGTATGGGGCTGGGTGAGGGGAGGAGGGATACCACCGGAGGAGGAGCAAAGAACGTGGGGGTATGAAATGAGGGCGTGGCGAGCTCAGCTGAACAGGCTAGGCGAAGAAAAAGGGGTGCTGGGACGATTGTGGGAAGACCTAGCAGGGGCGAAACACTTTCAGATAGCAGTGCCGGAGGCCGGCCGGAGAGGGGTGTTACAGGAGGTGCAGGGGGAACCCCTAGCTGGCCACTTGGGAAGGAACAGGACCATCCGTCGCCTTCAAGGGGGGTACTACTGGCCGGACTTCAGGAGGGATGTGGCGGCGTGGTGCGCCAGCTGCGTGCCATATTTGAGGAGGAAAACAGCCCCACCCCTGCACAGGGCTCCAATGGGGCATGTAGGAGTGGGTTTACCCCTGCAGAGGGTAGCCATGGATGTGATGGGCCCGCTGCCCCTCTCCTCGGCGGGGAATCGGTACATTCTAGTAGCAGTGGACTATTTTACCAAGTGGACGGAGGCCTACGCGATGCCTAACCAGGAGGCGCCCACGGTGGCGAGGATAGTGGTGGAGGAGTTCATCTGTCGGTTTGGGGCCCCGGCGGAGTTGCACACCGACCAAGGTAAAAACTTTCAGTCGGGACTATTCCGTGAAGTGGTAGCGTTCCTTGAAGTCAGGCAGACGCGGACTTGTGCTTTTCGACCACAGAGCGATGGGTTGGTGGAAAGGGCTAACCGCACCATTGAGATGCTCTTGGCCACGGTAGTGGCGGAGGACCAGCGGGATTGGGACCGGCGGCTGCCGTTTGTGATGGCGGCGTACCGCTCCTCCGTCCACTCCTCCACAGGGCTCTCTCCTAACATGTTGATGTTGGGTCGGGAGACAGTGGTTCCGCTACACCTGGTATATCCATTGGCGCCTAACAAGGTAGGGGGATGGGGATACGTGGTGGAGCTACAATCACATATGGCCGGCGCCTATTCCGCGGCGAGGGGGGGGCGCTAGGTAAATCCACCTGCCGGCAGAGGCGAAATAACGATGCAAGGGCAGCTGTGGCGGAGTTCATGGTGGGGAGCTACGTCTATTACTACCACCCCCGGCGGAGGAAGGGCCTGACCCCGAAACTGCAGAGTTATTGGACTGGGCCATGGGAGGTGGTTAAGAGGCTGGGGGAGGCAGTATACAAGATCAAGAAGGGGAGGATGAGTAGAGTGGCCCACTATGACGCACTCAAAGCGGTTCCTGGTCCCCAAGGCGGGGAGGGGAGCATGGAGGAGGCACGGGAGGACGGAGAGCTCAGCCTTTCAGAGGCGACGGAGGATGACTCAGAGGATGAGGCAGAGAACGGGGGAACCAGCGTCATACGGGCAGTCTTGTTGGCGCCAAAGCGGGGTGCACGGCGTAAATCCAGGGTCCTTGCAGGCAGAGGAAGGATGTCGAGAGAAAGCCAGGAATGGTGTAGAAAATGGATAGAACAGGAGAAGCAGTTAAGGAGGGAGGCGGAGATGTCCCACTGGAGGGGGATTGAGCCGGAGGATGAGCCCCCGTACAAAGAGTGGTCCTTGGATGAGATGGGACGGTCGGACGAGGAGGATCCGGCCAGCCAGAAACGGAATCACCTCCAGAATATCGAGATCCGGGAGGAAAAGGCCAGGAGGGCCAAAGACCCAAAAAGGCGTGAGATACGAGCCAAGCACGAGGAAAGATGGAGAATATTCGAGATGATTGAGGAGGCTATCTGTGACAACCGGGAGAATGAGGAGAGGAAGGCCGGACATGAGGCTGGAGCTCGGCGGGCGGTCGCGCCGCCTGGCGGCAACAGAGTCAACCACGCCGGGGGTGGGTGGTTAGCGCCCTCTAGAAGCGGGCGGTGGGAGTCACCTAGCAACGTAGAAAACAATAACGATGGTATAAAGGGAGGTCCGCTGGAGATAACGGGGGGCTTTCAAAACACCATGGCGGAGGATGCAAGGAGAGTGATTCTAAGGGAGGGAGACACTAACGGAGGAGGAGGAGTCCTCCCAGACTACGAGGAGGAAATGGGCTCGGGAAGGGTTACCTCTACGGTTTCCCACCGCGCGAAAAACAGCTCAGAGCACAGGGAAAGTCGCCGGCGGAGGAGAGAGAGAGGGCACTCCCCCCACACTCCTCGTCCAGCAGATCCACTAGTGGACAGCGGAGGGGAGGGCGGCACTCGGAGTCGGGTCGTAGTCGGCGAAGGGGAGATCAATCCAGCAGCACGAGACGGGGACGGAGTGGGAGGGGGGATCGCTACTAGACTGCTTCAGGGCGCGAGAGGAAACGCTCCCACGGGTCCAGCGGTAGTCGGCGGGCGGAGAAGAACGATGTAGATAGGCGAGACGGAGAGCGTGGGAAAGCGAGAACTTCCCACGGTGGGGGAGACAAGGACGGCCACCACGGTGGAGGACCTGCCCGGGTTGTGATTGGTCGACTGCTGGAGGGGGGCGGGGACCTGGAAGCTCCCGGGAGGGATATAAACGGCAAGCATCCTCCGTCACAGTCAATTCCGGTTAGTTTTTGGACTACGCCAGAAGTGATCATGCCTGTATTCAGGAACAAGGAACACAAGCCCGTGCCCACGGAGGTGGTGGAGGGGGAGGAGAAACCAAGCTATCGTTGTGAGGTCTGCAGAAAAGGGAAGGCAGTGGTTCTTCATGAGATCGGATGGCCTGAATAGACACTTACGGACGCATGCCGAGACACAGGAGGGATACAAGTGTCCAGGGACTCAGTGCGGGCACATGGTGGCCAAAGACAGGGTGGATGACCTGAGACGGCACATTAGCCGCAGGCACCCCGAGATAGAGAACTGGGTCCCCCCGGAGGAGTGTTTAAGGCTACCCTTGGGGAAAGCGGCAGAAGCGGAGGAGGACACTGCCAGCACCTCCGCCGACACTTCCAGGGACAAGCCGGTGGAGGAGCAGAAGGAGACCCCCGCCAATTTACCTAAGAAAAAGAGAGGGGGAAGCGGCGGGCGGGGGACCAAGGCACCGACAACTCGACAAAGCAGCCCCAAGGGGGAACAGTCCAAGCCCAGCACCTCGGCAGCCGACCAGGATAGCCCCCAGGGGTCGACATTCTCCTCAGCTACCTCCCCGGGAATCTCATTACTAGAGGAGGCAGAAGCCGCCGCCGCCTCGAAGTATCTGGAACAGTTAATGGGGTACTCAGAGGGCGGGGCTACTCCGCAAAGTGGTGTGTCCACCCGGTCTGCACGGAGTGCTGGGTGACAAGGAGTTAAGAGGCTATACGAGCAGGAGGCAGAGGGAGTGATGGGGTCGGTGGGAAAGAGGGCTAGGAAGACAGTAGGTGAGGCGGCGGGGACAGCCACAGGGGAAGCTGGTCCTAGTACTCCCCCGGCCCAGAGCCTTATAGCCCTGGCACCGGCTCTGGAGGCAGGGGAATTAAACATAGATGACGAGGTAGCAGCCAAATTGAAATTTGTTATAGGACTTCTGGTGGAGAAATATGGACAAAAGGGGGAGACCCCCAACGAAAACTCTCCTCCGCATGCAGCGGGACCTTCCCCCGGGTACGGTTAGTATTGAGGCGCTAGAGAAGGAGTACGAGGAAACCAAAAAGGAGGTGGCTACTACCAGGTCTTCTCTTAAGCTACCGGAGTATGAGGATGTGTCTGCCACTAGCGGGGAGGACGGGGAGAGCCTGGGTCTAGGGGGCAACGGCCTGGACTCATCCCCCGAGAAAGTGGGTCCGTATGAACTAGTCAACAAGCCGAAGCCTGCTATGGTAAAGACAGTGACAATTGTGACACCGGGGTCGCCGGAGAAAGAGGAGGACAGAGGCCCGGACGAGCAGGATCCCTCGGAGGAAGGGGGGTCAGGGGAGGTAGCGGAGGAGTCGGAGGATACAAGCGAGGAGTCGGAGGACCACCCGTGCGTAATACCGCCCTACGTGGAACGATGCCCCAAATTGAAGGCCCAGTTCCTAGCAGTCCTAGAAGACGCTAAGCAGCAAAGCCAGTGGAAGAGACGAGACAGAGAGGAAAGGAAGAAACAGCAGAAAGAGGCGGAGGAAAGGAGACTGGAAAAGGAGAGCAGAGAGGCGGAGGAAAAGAGGCTGGAGGATGAGCGCAAAGAAATGGAGGGAAAGAGGCTGAAACAGGAGATGTTGAGTAAGAAGGCGGAGGTGGAGGGGCAGCGAAAGGAAAACACCCCGAGGAAGTCACTTAAAGATAAAGGAAAGGGCAAGACCACGAAGAAGCACAGCCTGGAGGCCCTCCTGCTAGAGGCCGACGCAGAGAGCCAGGCTAAGGGGCAGAGACAGCAGGCGGGGCCGGGTACGACGGGGGAGGCCGCCAATCAACTGGCAAGCAAACGACAGACTGTAGGAACCGGGGATACCCTCACAACGACTCCTACTCCGGCCGACGGCGATGGAACGAGCACGAGGGGTGCCTTACCTAACCTGGACCGGTACCCAAGAACTGTCACAGTGGGGCTAGACAGGCTGGTGCTGTGCTCCCCGAGAGGGGAGTTCCTGTTACAAGTGGAGCTCGGAGGGGAAGTAGGAGGGAAGGCAGAGACGGTGGTATTGGTGCCTGAAGGGGTGGACACCCATGTAGGAGGACTAGATGACAGCGATCCACCGCCTCTCGCAGATAGGGACAGGGTCCTCTTACTGACTGGTGCTTCCGTGGGGGAAATGAAGGAAGGCGGGGTAGCCTCCACCCAGGGAGTGGTACACATAGAGGCAGTGAGCCGACCAGGGGCTGAGGTACCGGTGGCCGGGGGAGGAGGAGGAACGGAGAGGATTGAGGAAGGGATGCCGTGGCACGGGGATTACACGGGGCCGGTAGCACTACGAGAGTACTCTAAAACACTGGGGCTGCCGCGGGATCTGGGCCCGGATCTGCGAGTGGTGCCAGGAGGGGTGCAATCCTCCTCCATCCAGTCCCTAACCAACGGGGACTTTGAACTGGTACAAGTCATAAGGACTCGCTATGGTCAAGGGGACAGGACGAGTTGCTGCGGTCGTTGTGGACAGAAGTGGCCCACCAAACCAACGCCTAGCGGGGCTACAGGGGAGGCGGAGGAAGGGGCGGCGGCGGAGGGCGACGACCAAGAAAAATTGGTAAGTGTACTCCTTTGATGTTGGACAGAAGGAAGGAGGGTCCAGTACAGGGCTTGGCGGAGGTGCTACCGGGTCAGAAGCGGGGCTACGCAAGGACGGGGAGCTGAGAAGGAGGGGACGTGAACCGGTGGCTGACCAGTATAGGTTGGACCGGAAACGGAGTAAAAAGGGCAAACCGGCGGGGTAGCAGGGCGGAGAAGAAGCACTGGTTTTGACGGGGTTCTGAAAGCTATTTTTCCTGTCTTACCCTGCAGAGTTGGACAGGAGGGCGGAGGAAGGCGACACCGGCTTCCGAAGGAAGCGGGCGGCGGTCCGAGGGAGGAGCGCCGGAGTAGGCGGGGCGCTCGGGGACCAGGAGGAGGTTCAAGGCGGAGTACGTGGCTCGGACGGAATCACGACGCCCGGGAACCTGGCGGAGTATGGGGCTGAGACGGAGTGCCGTGCACGGAGTAGAACATTCCCAAAAGCGAATACTTGACGACGTATTATTGTATAGATTGTGCTTGTATATAAGTTATATACTCATACGACAGCGCGCATGAGTTTAGAATAGGCACCGCCCGCAGGGGTCGGGGAAGTAGGACACTGTATAACTATGTTTTTCCTTGCATGTTACTATTTAACAAAGAGACACCCAGGGGCCATGGTGTAGTAGTAATATTCTCAATTGGATACCCATCTGCAGGAGGGTAATGTAACACTCTATATATATATATATATATATATATATATATATAGTGGTGTAGACCGAGGGGAGGCGGTGGAAGCGAAACCATCCTGGTATGGGGCATGGAAGCCGCCGATCCCGGAGTCAAGTTAGGAGCGAGCATCACCTGGCGGTGCTCGGGGGAATGTTCACCGCCGCTGGCACCGTGCCAACTGTGCCAGCGTCGGGGGAATGGCAAGCGTACATATAGTGGTTGTGTTTCTCCGACCGGGACACAGGAGATACGTGCTGGTCGAGACTCATAGCCGGCTTGCCCCCAGTGGTGAAAGCAGATAAGAGATATTCACCGACGGCTTAGATGGTGTGGCCTGAAGCCAGGCAATAAACAGTGTTGATACTAAAGTTGACGGAGTCTTCGTAGTCCTTTCCATAGAGCTAAGACGACGGGTATTCGGAGCGCTACATTGGTGACAGCGGTGTTTCGAGCTCACATAGGGAAATGGAGGGGCCGATGAAAGAACCAAACTTTGGCTTTGAGGATCTGGAGGGGGCTGAGCGACCGAAGATTAGAGGGAGCCTCTTGGAGATAGTAGATGAGGACATTACCATGAGGAGAAGAGGGGTAGAAAGGCAAATGGAGGATCTCGCAGTCGAACAAGAGGAACCTCAGGACAGAGTGCAAACAGAGAGACTCGGTAGGAGAGGAACTGTACAAATGGTCATGGGAGAAGGTGGAGATCCGGCCTGAGGAGGAGGTGGGGGCTACGGTTGGCCGAAACGAGAGGAGGAAGGGGCGTCGAGCCAAAGCTCTCCAGGCCGGAAGCAAGAAGCCTGAGTGGTCGATGGATACGATGCCGTGTCCCCTGCCGGTGGAGGAAGTCGGCGGAGAGGAGGACTTGCTACCATTGGGGCGGTGGAAAGGAAATGGTGGAGCCGACGGGGAAGGGGGTTCTAAAGGCAAACCGGTGGTGAAACCTACGAGATATGATGGGACGACGGATTTGGCAGACTACCTCAACCATTTTGATCTGTGTGTAAAAGTAAAAGGCTGGAGCCCGGCGGAGGCTGGAATGTTCTTGGGCCTGAGCTTAACGGGGGCAGCGCGCCGGCTGCTAACAGGGAAAAACCGGCGACAGAGGAGGGATATGCTGAACTTCGCAGGGCCCTAGTAGAGAGATTTGAGCCCACAAACCAGGAGGAGACATATAAGGCTGTTCTCCGGACAAAAGATAGGCACAACCAAGAAAGCCAAGTGCAAGAGCAGAAGAGAAGAAATTGTCATGAACAGACTAAGAATAGGCCACACCAGACTAACGCATTCACACCTCATGAAGAGAGAACCCAGACCGCTTTGCAACAGGTGTCAAAAACACCTGACGGTGGAACATTTCCTTGTGGAATGTAGCCAGTGCCCCATCAGGGCACAATACCATCAATGTACAACACTGAAAGAGTTATTTGATACCTGCAGACCGGATACAATACTTGCATATGTCAAGAACCTGGGATACTACAGTCAAATTTAAACAGTAGAAACTTTCTTCCATAAAACCTTTAGGCACAAATAGCCATCACCAGTAGCTGTCGTGCCGTAAAATACTAACTAACTAACTAACTAACTAACTGATGCGCAAACCGGGGTAGGGGTTACAAGAGCTCCAAGAGGACCTGATGAAGTACACCCGGCTGGCCTATCCGGAGGCAGACGCCCGAATGACCAATACCTTGGCTCTGGACAAGTTCCTGTTGTGTTTAAGTAACCCCCTGAGACAGTGGGTCTATCAGTCGCAGCCCAAGGACTTACAGATGGTGGTTATGACGGCGGTCGGAGCAGAAGCTTACCTGATGGTTGAGCAAGATACCCTGCTAGCACTACTCATCTGAATGATGTCTTTTTTACGTAAATAACATGAGTTTTTACGTAAGAATGACGTAAATTGCACGAGTTGTGCTAGCTGGGTAGCCACCACAAGATGAGGGCGGCAGACGCATCAGTAAATGAGCACCTGAAAACCAACACCGACAAGATGGACAGGATGGCGGAGTTGGTGGAACAATTGGTAAAGAGGTTAGGGGAGGCCCCGCAGGAGGAGAGGAAGAAGAGGAGCAACACTGCTTGCTTCGGCTGTGGGCAGGAGGGTCACTTTAAGAGAGAGTGCCCCCTCAGGGGCAGGAAGGGGGAGGATCAACCAGTACAGAAAAATGAGGGAGCGCCGGCGGAAAACTAATAACGACCTCTACCCAGGGCCAGGTACAGGTCGGGTAGGATGGCCCCCGTAACATCGTTCAAGGAAGAAGGGAGCGAGGCGGAGGTGGGTTGATAGTGACTGGGGAACTAAATAGGGTGTCGGTGCAACTAGTGGTGGACACTGGGGCATCTCTGAACTTGCTGTCCGAAGGATGGTGGAGACGGCATGGGAACCCAAATGCTGAAAGGCCCACAAGGGAGACGGTATATGCGGTGATGGCAGGCCCATGGCACTGAAAGGGAAGGTGATAGGGAGCGACTGGTGTGGACCAGGGATGATCATGTCTGTAGGATAGTGAGCATAAGGGCGGCGGTGCTGGCCGCTGGAGAGGAGACAATATTGGAAGGAGCCGTGAATGGGCCATGGGAGGAGGGGGAGGAAGGACTGGTGGAGGGTATGGCGGGCCACAAAGGGGAGCCACCCTTCTTGGTCGGACGGAGCTTCCTGCAACCTTTAAAAGGGGAGGCCTGGGTCCTGGTCCTTAACCCTGGAAGAGAACCAGTCATTATTTACAGAGAGATGACGCTAGGAGCTCTGCAGAAGATAGATAAGAGGAAGCAGGCTCAGGAAGGCGAGCAGTGGTGCAGGATGGTAGAGGGACCCGGGGAGTCGGAGAAGACGTCGGTAATAGCCGGTCTGGTGGAGGGCACCAAACCCCACCGACGGGAAGGACTGGCGGAGCTTCTCGGGAAGCACCTGGGGGCATTCCAGGTAGGGAAGGAGGACAAGGGCCATTCCACCCTGGCGAAGCACCACATCGACACGGGAGACCATACACCCATCAAGCAATATCCCCGCCGGCTGGCACCCCATAGACGGGAGATGGTAGGGCTCGAGGTCTACAAAATGCTGGAGGCAGGGGTGATAGAGGAGTCAATTAGCCCCTGGCCATCCCCAGTCATGCTGGTTAAAAAGAAGGATGGAACCATGCGGTTCTGCGTGGACTATAGGAAGCTGAATGCCGCTACGGTGAAGGATGCGTACCCCCTTCCCCGAGTGGGGGACTGCTTGGATACCATGGCGGGGGTGACGTGGTTCTCCTCCATGGATTTAGCCAGCGGGTATTGGCAGTTGGACATAGATGAGGGGGACTGGGAGAAGACGGCCTTTAGCACTCACCGGGGCCTGTTTCAGTTCAGACGGATGCCTTTCGGCCTGTGTAACGCCCCGGGTACCTTTGAGCGCGTCATGGAGGTGGCTATGCGGGGTCTGCAGTGGAGGACATGCCTGGTGTATTTAGATGATATAGTAGTCTTCACCAGCACTTTCAGTGAACACCTCCGCCGGTTGGGGGAGGTCTTGTAGCGATTAGAAGTGGCAGGGCTCAAAATCAAACCCTCCATGTGTCAACTAGCCCGCCGACGGGTCCTGCTCTTGGGCCACGTGGTCAGTCAGGCAGGGGTTGGCACAGATCCGGAGAAGATAGAAGCTGTGGAGTCGTGGCCTACACCAAAAGGGGTGTCGGAGGTTCTTATTTTCTTTGGGCTGGCGGGGTATCTCCTCCATAGCCAAACCACTGAGTGCCCTAGCGGAGAAGGGCAGGACGTTTAAGTGGACCCCCGACTGTGAGGATGCCTCCGGCAAACTAAAGCGGCGGCTGACCAAGGCACCAATCTTTGCCTTTCCCCGACCAGAGGGCCAATTGATAATGGACACCGAAGCCAGTGACACTGGGTTAGGGGTGGTGCTCAGCCAGGAGCAGGAGGGGGGAGAGAGGGTTTTGGCCTACGGGAGCCGTACCCTTACCAGCGACGTTAGGACGGTTATCGGGGGAGGAAAGAGGAGGTGTGAGGTAGATGACGTCTTGCAAGATACCAGGGCCGTGAAAACGAGTAGAATGGAGGATGACTGGTACACAAGCTTCCTGAAAAGAGAAAGAGGGGCTGCCATGTCACACTGGATGGGATATGCCCCGAATGATGAACCCCCCGTAAGTGGAATACCTACCGAGAGTTCAGGGGAGGAAGAAACCCCGCGGAAGCGGAAGCCAGGAGGGCGCAAAAAGCGGCAAAGAGGGCGGTGAGGGAGGCGGCACAGAAGGACCCGGAGAGGAGGAGGATCATAGCCAAACACGAGGAACAGTGGAGAATTTATGAGATGCTGGAAGAGGTGCAGGAGGAGAACTTCCAGAATCACTTGAGAGAGGAAGAAGGGGCACGGGGAACCGACAGAGGACGGCGGTCACCATGAGGGGGACCCCCTGCAGTGGTGGCTGGGAGCCCCGCGGGAAGAATGGTGACGCCCCCTACAGTGCAGGGCGTCCAGAAAGTGGCGCCCCCTGGGGGAGATAACTTCCCGCCAGTGACGCTGTCGCCAGGCAACCCAACCGCCGGTGACGTCACAAATTTAAATCGGATAGCACCGTTAGTGACCATGGCGGACGACAATAGGAGAGTGATCTTAAAAGAGAGCTTCAGAGAAGAAAAAAATGAGTTCAGGAGGGAGGAAAAGCGGGTTAGCGCGGTGGTGGACATGGATCCTACGTCCTATGGAACCTATGGGAAGGGTGAGGCGAAACCCACATCAAGTTGACCCCTGAGGCCTGAGGAGCGCTCGAGCACAAGTAGAGAGAGGTGAAGAAGGGAGAGGGCGGGTAATTCACCCCCGCATTCCTCCTCTAGTCGGTCGGGCAGCCGCCACCGGAGAGATGGTGATCACAGAAAGGATGGGAGCGGTGATAAGAGGCGCCCCAGGTCGGGGAAACACTCCTCGGGGCATCGGAGAAGTGAGGGGGACAGGAAACGCCGAGACGAGGGTTCCCACGTGTCCAACTCGGAGAAGGGAAAGGACCATGGGAAGAGTGGAAATCGGCCCACCACGAAGGGAGACGGTGACGCATGTGCACCGGGGAAAGGCTCTCTCCTGATTGGCCAAAAGGAAGACGGGGGAGGAGCCAAAGAGGGCAGAGCGATGGCCGGGAAACCCATAAATACAGAGGACAGGGGTGGGGACTGTCAATTCCGACAAGTTTCTGGCCAACACCCGAATACATCGAAATGGGACCTAAAGCTCAGCTAGACAAGACCATACCCATGGAGATGGTGGAGGGGGTTGAGATACCACGATTCTGGTGTGAGAAGTGTAGGGAGGATCCTCGAGGGACTAGGAGATGGGCATTCAAAACCAAGTACGCTATGACACGCCATCTTAACTCACATGCGGAGTACCAAGCGGGGTACCAGTGCCCCGGCTGTGAGTACATGGTGTCCAAGGACAGGCTGTCAGATTTGTTACGACACATGGAGAGGGCCCACAGGGATCTAGGACCATGGAGCCCGCCGAAAGAGGCGAAACTCTTACCATTGGGGCTAGTCAAAGATACTCCTAGTGAAACGGGAGAACCATCCACAGGAACGGCCCAGGAGGAGCCCGCCGGGGCAAGGCAACTGGAGGGGGATGCGGAGCCAGAGACCTCTACGGCGGGGCGGGGCGATGCCACTCTCGCTTCCACTGTGTCATCACTGATCTCGCCAGGTATCCGCCTGGGGTAGGAGGACAAGGAGGAGGTGGCCAGGGCATCACGGTTTCTGGAGAGCTTGGTGGGGTTACCCAGCCCAGAGATGTTGGGGGGGTTGGCTGACGCCGGGGTAGTGACCAGGAGTGCGGGGAAGGGGGCAAAAAGGGCCTTGGAAAGTGAAGGGGGAATGCCGGAGAAACGGCCCCGGAAATCGCAGTGCCCAGAATTACCTGCTAGTGGGGAGACTGTGGAAAAAGGGGGAAAGAGCTGGACGGACCCAGGGTGGGAGGAGGATTCCAGCAAGCACTTGCTGTCCCAAGAGGAGGATAAAAAGCTCCGATTCGTGTTAGATAGGATTATGGAGAAGTTTGGGGAAGGTGGGGAAACACCTACTAAGACGTTAAACCGCCTACAGAGGGACCTGCCGGTCGACAAATTGGACATCCAGAGTATTGAGAAGGAGTACGAGGCCATAATGGCGGGGAAACCTATCCCCCGCTCCTTGATAAAGGTGGGACAGTATGAGGACGTGTCGGAGGGGAATGATGCGGAGGAGCCTGATTCCTCTCCCACTAAGGAGAACTCATTCCAAATTACTTGGGGACTCGACAGCAGCCCTGACAAGCCGGCACCATATCAGCTGGCAGTAGACAAGCCGCGACCAGAACTAAGTGAGTCGGCAACCACCCCCCGCTCACCAGCAAAGGAGGAGGATAGGGACCCAAAGGAGGTGGATCCCCCACAGTCGGCCGGGGCTGTACCGGCTGAGAGGGACCCCACCGAGCAGGAGGAGATAGAGATACCCCCCCTGGTCAGGGGATGCCCGGAGTTGGAGGAGAGATTCAGGGAGGTGATAAAGGAGGGGAGGAAGAAGAAGGTGGAGGAGGAGTGTCGACAGGAAGAGGTACGGGCACAGAAGCAGAAGGAGGAGGAGGCGAAGAAGGCCCGGCTGTTGAAGGAGGAACAAGAGAGGCAGATCCAGGAGGAGGAAAGCCGGAAAGCACCGAAAACACCGCAGAAGGATGAAGGAAAAGGGAAGACGTCGCATAAGGCGACGCGGAAGCAGGAGACTACAGGTGTACGGACAAGCTTTGTGAGTCAGGTGATGACTTCCCCCGAGGGAGGTGGGTCAGGTAGGCGGAGCACGGAAGAACTCTTGAGGCAGACTCCACCGGCTAGGAGGGAGGGTGGTCAGGAGACCGCTGCGAGGGACCGGGCCAAACTAGGGGAGGAGGGAGGCCGGGCCCGGGCTACATCTCCACGGCTGGTGAGGCACCCTAGGACTGTGACTGTGGGGATGAATGGGCTGGTGATTAAGTTGCCGAAAGGGGAGTTCCTCCTGCAAGTGGAAACGGTGGCGGAGGGGGAGGCAGTGGACACCATGGTGCTAGTCCCGGCCGGAACTGAGACCATAGTGGAGAGCATGGCTAGGGAGTTGGAGCTGCTACCGCCACCGACTCGGGATAGGGTGGTGGTGGTAATTGATGCCCCGGTGGTGGAGATGGAGGAAGGAGGGGTGGCGCTGACACAAGGCATAGTGGGGGTCACAGCAAAGCCAGAAGGAGGAGATCAAGGGGGCAGAGGGGAGGAGGAGTGTGCGGAGGCTACCATGCCTTGGCACAAAGATTTTACGGGACCTGCAGCCCTGAGGGAGTACGCCAGATGGTTGCGTCAGCCGGTGTCCATGGGACCCAGTCTGAAGGTGGTACCCGGAGGTATCATTTCGGCAGCCATCCAAAGCTTTTTGAGGTTTGAAAATGTTTTATTGTCAAGTCACTATTCATACAGAAAGTGGTAAAATTAGACAATAATGTGAATCCTCACTCAGTTATTACATTAAGTGGTTGTTTGCACATAGTTCAATGAATAAAGATGGGAATTTATACAATGAAGGATGAGAACAATAATATAAACAGAAAAAATGAAATCTATATATAACAAACAGTATGTACTATGTACACAAGTAGCAACCTCTATAATCTTACAATAAAATTTCAAAAAGAAGGGAAGCAGGCATGGTACACCAGTTTGTTACTATCAACAAGTTTTATACTAGCATGTTTTACACTATACCAACAGGATATATATGGACAGATGAGTAGGTACAAAACATATCTTAAACAGATGATCAGCAGATATGCAGTATAAGAGTATAGTCACTGTGAGCTCATGGATGAAATTCATGCAGTGTAGTCTTTCAACAGATCCACATGAATAAAGTCTAGTAGAGGAAGCGAAACCATCCTGGTATGGGGGCGTGGAAGCCGCCGATCCGGGAGTCACGTTAGGAGCGAGCATCGCCTGGCGGTGCTCAGGGGAATGTTCACCGCCGCTGGCACCGTGCCAACTGTGCCAGCGTCGGGGGAATGACAAGCGTATATATAGTGGTTGTGTTTCTCTGACCGGGACACAGGAGATACGTGCTGGTTGAGACTCATACACGGCTTGCCCCCAGTGGTGAAAGCAGATAAGAGATATTCACCTACGGCTTAGATGGTGTGGCCCGAAGCCAGGCAATAAACAGTGTTGATACTAAAGTTGACGGAGTCTTCGTAGTCCTTTCCATAGAGCTAAGACGACGGGTATTCGGAGCGCTACTATATATATATATATATATATATATATATATATATATATATGGCCTATAATGTCATCACCGGCTCAAGTAATGGTGGTGGCAAGGCGTGTGCTGCCTCTGACTGGAAGTACCACATGTGCATAGATTAATAAACCCACCACCCCCTCTTTGATGTATGTGATTACAGAGAGGTTTGTCTTACTGCTTGGCTAAGGTAATAATGATAAACATTATTATAACTTACAAAAAACAAACAAAAAGGTACTGGTACCCGTTTTGACGTGTTCCCCTTTGACAAGTTGGGGAAGAGAAGAAGTTAAGCTGGGGAAAGAGGAAGACATCGGAAGAGGCCAACATAATGGCTTTGTGGAACATGGTGCGCTATAAGACTTTAGGTTATCTTATCTGCTTCATTACAAGGTTTAATTATTATCAGCGCCTTATAGGGGAAGTAGCTCTGGTAGAGTACTAATGCACCTACTCAATAACCATAAGTCTGTATTACAGGTTACCATTTATTGAACATTCCATTTCCAGGTGACATCCAATCCTTATTTACATTGACTCCTGTTGAGGGTTAATGGTATTCACTTTAACCCTTCACATATATGTACAGTTATTCGCATGACTCCTGATATGATTGTGGGTATGTGTGTGTGTGTGAGACCTCTGCCCGCGATCACCAAGGCTTAAGTAACAGCTTTATCTAACACTCGTAATCCTACATAGTGCTAGTGGTAATATATCTGGTGCACTCTCCTATTGGATTAACTCCGCGAGTATATCGCCCAGTTGCTGACCCTCTAGCTTCGTGTGTTTATCTTACTCCACTAATAATATCCTTCTTTATCGTCCTTTATATATATATATCTCTGTCCCTTTACTAGTTCACTATTCCCCTGGTAGGGACCCCCTATGTCTTTGATAATACTTTGGCCCAGTTTATTACCTTGGGCCGCTTATGTTGGTATTTTCATGTATATTATTATATTAGCTGTAAGGGGCCTTCTGTTCTATCTTTTGGATAAGCTCCCTGGTCGGTCGGTGTAGGTGGGAGGGTGCATAGTATATCCTGTTTACATGATTCTTCCAATCTTTACCCATCTCTTTTTACCTTGCAGGTGTGGTTCTCCCCGGTCGTCTTCCATCTCTATGTTAACCCTTCATGGATCATGCTAACCCTTTATGGATTATAGTCTACACCTATGTACATTATTACTTCTGACACTCATTATTTATCACAACTACTCTCATGTGCCCTTGCACAGTGCAGGGGGGGTCCATTAAAACAACTTGTTGTTTTATGTCTTGTATATATGTATACAAATACAGACACTCATATACAAGTATCTACCTTTTGCTTTTAAGCTCTTACTGGTAACCTTCTTGCTTTTGGCCGTTTATGTATATATATATATATATAATATTTATTATTTACATGACCTAGATTTCTTTTACTAGGTCTTTTCTTTCTATTTTCTTGTTTCTATGGGTTATTAACCTTTTTGTTTTTAGATACCCGGGTTCTCCACCATCTGCGCTATAAGACTTTAGGTTATCTTATCTGCTTCATTACAAGGTTTAATTATTATCAGCGCCTTATAGGGGAAGTAGCTCTGGTAGAGTACTAATGCACCTACTCAATAACCATAAGTCTGTATTACAGGTTACCATTTATTGAACATTCCATTTCCAGGTGACATCCAATCCTTATTTACATTGACTCCTGTTGAGGGTTAATGGTATTCACTTTAACCCTTCACATATATGTACAGTTATTCGCATGACTCCTGATATGATTGTGGGTATGTGTGTGTGTGTGAGACCTCTGCCCGCGATCACCAAGGCTTAAGTAACAGCTTTATCTAACACTCGTAATCCTACATAGTGCTAGTGGTAATATATCTGGTGCACTCTCCTATTGGATTAACTCCGCGAGTATATCGCCCAGTTGCTGACCCTCTAGCTTCGTGTGTTTATCTTACTCCACTAATAATATCCTTCTTTATCGTCCTTTATATATATATATATCTCTGTCCCTTTACTAGTTCACTATTCCCCTGGTAGGGACCCCCTATGTCTTTGATAATACTTTGGCCCAGTTTATCACCTTGGGCCGCTTATGTTGGTATTTTCATGTATATTATTATATTAGCTGTAAGGGGCCTTCTGTTCTATCTTTTGGATAAGCTCCCTGGTCGGTCGGTGTAGGTGGGAGGGTGCATAGTATATCCTGTTTACATGATTCTTCCAATCTTTACCCATCTCTTTTTACCTTGCAGGTGTGGTTCTCCCCGGTCGTCTTCCATCTCTATGTTAACCCTTCATGGATCATGCTAACCCTTTATGGATTATAGTCTACACCTATGTACATTATTACTTCTGACACTCATTATTTATCACAACTACTCTTATGTGCCCTTGCACAACGGGCAGCACCACCTCTGGGAATACAATGCAAAAATATTCCATGGTCGTGGACATTTGCATTTATGTCATGGCTACACAGGTTTAAAAGCCTTTAGATATTCAACAATATTTAGCTGTTTTCATTGCAGCAGGTCACGTGACCATTAGCCATTGAATACAGCCATATTGTATTCCATCCCCCATTGAATATGGCGTGTCCAGGACTGTTTTATAGAAACGATCGTATCTGCCATGACATAAATGTCGTTATGTGTGTACCACCTTTTCACTTAGGTATTTTTAAAAATTGACTTTTTTTTAAGGAGAGGCCCAATGGTGTGGTGATTTATCTATCAAAAGGGGGTTGGCGAGTTTTCAGGCGTAAATCTTTATTCTGCTCTTCAACAGTGGTCCGATTTCTTTTTGTGCCCCCCTCACAGGTGGGTCGAAAGTTTTTTACCCCCTAAGGAGAGGTCAAAAGTTTTAATATCTCTCTCAGAACCCACCACCCCCTGTTGATGAATGATGACCACTCCCTAAAACCCACCTCTTTTTGCCCAAAATCCCCAAAAAAATGTAATGTTATTTAATGTACGGGGGTACCCCTTGCGTATGGTTATCATATGGTTCATACAGAAGATACAGTGACATAGAGAGTTCAGGGAGACTCCTTACGTTGTGAGCGCGGGAACGCGAACCGCACTCAAAGAAGTAAACCACATGAAGCCTAGAGCGGCATTCATTAGCCGCACGCCAGCCACGCGGCGGGCGCCACAGGCGCACCTCCTCTCTAGCTGGAGTGCGAGCACGTTTAGGTCCGGGCGCGCGCCGATGGCTAGGCGTGCCGCCTATTGAATACCCCTCCGCATGAAGTAAACGCTTGGTAAACGCTATCCAGCAAGAATGAAAAGCGCAGGCGCACCGGAAATCACCAAAGGACAACAATTTGAACAAGCTCGAACACATTCTGAACTACAAAATCACTGTTCAGTGCGTTTAATGGCGAGGATTTGGGACAATGTTTTAATGAAATAGCAGACCAAAATGGCAGACTCAAAGAAGTTTGTAGGTAGGTCCTATCAGGAAATGGAGTCCGAGGATTTTAGTCTTGAAACCACAAATGCCACAGACCTCTCCCTGTCACCCGACGACAGCGAGCTGAGGGACTCTCCCCACCATGTTATTGATAAAAGGAAGAGAATCAGTAAACAGCTCCTCGAAAGAAAGCAGCTGATCCATGACATGCAGGTCCTTAAGATAGAGTTGTCGCAGAAGAACATGATAATTGATAACTTGAAAGCAGAAGGCATGCAAAAGGTTGAGGAACTAGAAGAAAAATTAAATGAAGCCCTACATCAAAAACAAATTTTGACAGCTCGTTTAGAATCCCAATTAAAGATTCAACAAGATGAATCAAGGCGGCGACAAGAGCAAATTCAGAAGGAATTAGACACAATTTTAAAACGTCAGCATCACCTTGAAGATACCAATGAAAGATTACAAGAAAGAGCAGGCAATATTCGGCGAAGTTTAGAAGATGTAGAGCTGACTGAACATCAGTACTGTGAACTCCGTTCTCAAAGTGAAGATGAGCTGAGTCTTCGGCACTATGTAGCGGTAAGTTTGCCTTCAACTTGAAGTTTTTCAAGACTAGTTGTGCACCCAAATTAGGTGACCCCCGGGAAATATTACTCGTGTTGGAGAAAAAAACAAACAAATAAGGGACGAGTCATTTATTTAATTAATGCCAGCCGGGGGCCCTTGATGGGGGTGCCCAATGTCCCATGTCGATTTTAAGAAATGATCATGTCACTGTGTCGATTTTAAAAAGTGTCCATGTCACTGTGTCTATTTTAAGAAAAGCTTATGTCCCCATGTCGATTTTAAGAAAGTGCCAATGTCCCATGTCACTAGGCTAAAAAATGCCCATGTCGATTTTAGGGGTCTAGAGGGGGGGGGGGTTGGCGGATCGGCATATGTTTTTCCGACCCCCCACCACTATGACAAAACAGAGCGGGACCTCCCCCCCCCCACTATGTCTAAGAACTGATTTTGCAAAATGACCCCCCCCCCCCCCCCGAAAAAATCAGGTAGCTGACGTGAGGTGGGTCTTCCTCAAAACAAGGCTTGAATGAGTTTAATCTACTTCTCTCTTTTAATATAAAAACCCCAGATGCTTTACAAGACCCCCTCCCCCTGAGTCAGGGGTGTGAAATCTCTGCGGAAACGCGGAATTCCGCGGTTTTGATGCTCACAGGGACCATTCCTGAGATCTGTGCAAATCCACTGAGAAAATGAATTACCATTTATATGGGGGGGGAGGGGTCCTTAGAATCCGAAATCAGAAATCTGAGTATCCCAGTGGTAGTTCTTAGCCTCTCTGTACAACAGAAAATAGCATGTGTCCAATTGACTATTTAAATGACCTTTATTAAAATGTAAACTGGAAATCATTGCAAAGTAGCTTCAGAGGAAATGGATTTTAGGATTTCACACCCCTGCTGAGTATGAAGGTTTATTGAGTTCCCCCCCCCCACCGAGGGGCTCTTTTTCAAAATGCCTCCCCCCTTATATCTAACAAGCCCCCCCCCCCCCGGCAATAAATTATTTGTCCCTAAGGGGGGGGGGGTCTCAATTGCTGATACCTTTATGCAAATTGCTGACTGGAGTCAGCAATTTGCATAGAGGTATCTGGAACACGCCATTGACCTGGGTACACGCCGTTGACCTGGGTTCTATTTTGTCAAAATCCAGTATAGATTCTGACTGGTCTCTCCCTCCCCTCCCACCATTCTCACCCGCTCAGACAGCTATAGTTGGGTCTGACCGCTCATATCAGCCGGTTACCGGTATTTTTAACTACAACACAGTAGGAGGGTAACTCCTATCACTACCGCACAGTAAAAATGGACATTGGGGACTGCCGATTTGTCAAGCTATTCCACAGCTTCTGCCTGCAGGGTCACCATAGGATATAATATTTGCTCCTCCAGTACTTACATGAAGATTGTTGGGGGGGCCAGCATGGCAGATTCCCTAAAATGACGTCACAGCAAACCCCTGGGACCCATGCCCTGCATTGAGAACATATACATACATGTATGCAGTGTCCACTAGACACAACTTGAAAAATAAGTTGTGTCCAGGGAATATTTATTTGTCCCGGGCACTAGACACAGGGATTTGTCGAGCCCTGTGAACTATGATTTACAGTTTTACACCATCCTTGAAAGGGTCAAAAGACTTCCTAGCATTCTGAATGACCAATTCTAATGCACATATCCTTCACTTAAAATGTTTTTGTGCTGCAAACATTTCTCAGACCCTTCACAAAAGCGTTAACTACTCATTGTTTTGAGAAACTAGAGGACCGATTAAGATATGGGAGACTTTGAGGTATGTATTGAGGAGGAGGGTCTGTGCTACAGCACACATCTTAGCAAAATGTATGGCATTCGATTAGTTAGGGAATAGGGCAGGTGACATGGCCGTGGCAGTGCTCTAGACTGTATTGAGACGTCGAGGGGTCTTATAGGCCCGAGATGTCCATGACCAAGTGCCTTATTCCTGTTAGGCCATTTAATTCTGATTACTTGGATAACATACATTTTCATGCAACTTATTGATCGGGATTGGTAAAAAAAAAAGTCGCAAATTGAGGCCAAGATACCCATCAGCCAGGGGAAAAATTTTTGGACATCAGGCATACCTAGGCTTTTAGCCATCAATAGGTTCATTTTTGACAAGTTTGTGTCGGATAAAGAGATCAATGCTTGATATTTAAGCTACTTATATGCGTGCATATAAGTGGTGATAAATGGGCAGTAGCAGTTCCCAATGTATTACTAGATGTCACCACTTCCATTCAGGTGTTATGTAACAGGTTCCTTCACTGGTGGCCCTTGTAGTCGGCCATATTGCCTAGCCCCAGGAAGGACCACCGGTTGCACATTGGAGATTTTTTTCTTTCTTTCTTCTTGTGTTACTTAGGCCTGGTTATGTATTTTTATTGCCCAGGTCCAATAAAATATTCGCCCAAACTAGATTGGAGTTGTCATATGTCTATTTATCTTGGTCTCTAAGGTCTTTTTTAAAGAAAAGATTTACCCCTGAATGTTGAAAATTCCCGTCGGCCAGAGGCAAAAAAAAATCTTTTTTTTTTGAAAATGCCAGAAATCTCTCCGGCGGATCTGTGATCTAAGTTATAAGAATAAAAGGGCCTTGTAACAGAAAATTCTCACATCAGCCACCTAATATCAGAGGAATATCAATTATGAAGTCTAAAGGTGAGATGAAGTTAACCTCCTCTACTGGGAGGTGAGATGAAGTTAACCTTCTGTACTGCATGGTCAAACAGCCAATCAGAATGCAGCATTGAGGATAATGCACCATGTCTTTGCCCAGCCGTGTTATAAAGGGAAATGCCGTAGTGGCCTATTGAAGCGCCCCGACACTTATAAATTTCAGTACCCCTTTATCCCCGGGCTCATACATGACCGGCACTTATTCAAGACAAAGATTATAGTGTAAATTTCGATTTTGAAGTCAACCTACCCCTGGCACTTATTCAAGACCGGCGCTTATTCAAAGACCCGGTGCTTAAACAGGCAATTACGGTACATACACAATCCTATGAGTGTGCTCAAAATACCATTCCAGCCTTAATCCATCATTGATTTATCTCCAGGTTAAACTGTATGAAATGTTGAGACCATGGAAAATAGAAACCGAAGAGCTCCGCACCCGTGTAAAGGTTCTGAATGAAGAAACTACACGACATAAAGCAGATAGTGACAAACACCAAGAAGTAAGTTAGATATAAATAACATAACAATGTTGATTTTCTTAGTACCCTGCATATAAGGTGTGGCAAATACATGATAGATCACTTGCAAAATGTGGACATGCACAAAGGAGAGGTAAAATAACTTTATGTCCACCTCCTCAGAGGTAAGCCTAAGGTACACCTTGTAAATTGATGGATTCAGTGCCTCTTAACAGAGAGAAAAAGTAAGACGCTTTTCCGGTCTATGTTAAATTCCATAAGAGGTGCGAATAGATTCAACGTTCCCGTGCTTTTGGTACGGAGTGGTGCAAATAATTAATGAATGTTGATGAATTTGCCGTAATTCGATCCGTCCGCACGTCTCTATGTCGTAAAAGTCGTCGTTACTATTTTCTTTTTGATTATTCAGTGTTATAATATAGAAATATGATAAAGAATGGACAACGATATGATTTGAATCGATATGTATTATTAATAAGATAAAAGAACTACGTGTTCGCCCTGTCGTTAATTCGCATCTCAAAGCCGTGGTCGTGCAAATAACCATGGAAATTGGTTCAGGCATGCGCAGATAGAACCAAAATCTAACCTGGCGGACAGCGAGACGATCGACTTGTGGGGCTACAACAGTAAAAAGATAGGGTATATTCAATTCAATTTGATTGATATTGCCAAAGATGCATGGATTATATTCAAAAAGCCATTAATTTTAAGTTAAATTGATAGAATATATCAATTCTCCTTCGAAAATGCAACTTCTGGCAAGGAGGGGTCGCGCATGCGCACAGAACATCAAAATCCAAACTGGCGAACAACGAGACGATCGACTCACGGGTCATGCAACCTGCTGGATTATAACAAAATGGAGGAGAATTACACTGTCTCATGCGTTTTAATGGTTAATATGGATCATTTTTCAAGACCTGCTGGTATTGTGCAATGCTTAACTCGCCAAGAGAGGAGTTATTCGCCAATGAAACATACAAGCGATAATGGATGCATTCTCCATAGGCTTAACCATTGACAGTGATAACGCTCGAAGAAAACATGAGGTTAGTATTAGAAGGGGCCTAAAAGAAGAGATTAAGTGCTCTTTCGAGTCACCTGCATTGCAAAATGCTGTCCTATATTTTTGTCTTTCCTCTGAGTTAAAATCTTTCCATCCATACCTTATCTAATCCTGATTTAGAATACATTAGGGGCATAGGCAATATGTCGATCGACATGCTCAGGTCATTCTAATTTTCAATAAATCACATTTTACTGTCAAGAAACATTTATTTCATAAAAAGTGAGTGTGATAGGATATGATCAGAGTAAACCTAATCACCAGAGGGTTGTAGGCCAGTAGAATTGTTACTGCGTATCCTAAGGAGTACTTTCTAAATTGTCTATTCTATAGCTGTTGGCTGAGGAGCGTCGAAACCACACTGATCTACAAATTCAACACCAGAAGGTGACACTGGCACTCGCTGACACAAAGTCCCAAGTTAGCACAGGAAACTATAAAGTCGAAAACTATGACAAGGTTAAAAGGTATACATTTGCTTGAATATTTTTAGGAGGTGCTGAATTGTAGTTTGTGCAAATATAACGTAGACATGCTTGATATTTTCTGAAAAGACTTAAAGAAGCAACGACTTATTGACGGTAGCTACATCAAGACTTTACTGTACTAAGTAGTGTGTTGAGTCTCGTTATATATAGTTATATAAAGCTTTAAACCTCGATTTAATTCAAAACTTGTATTCACCGTCTTGTTGTAGGATGATTAGATTATTATATCTGAAAATCTTGAAAACAGTTTACAAATGTAACGTTAAATACTTATGATAGATTTGACTTTCTTTCCAGAGAAAGAGATGAATTTGATGTAGAGTTAACAGATGTCAAGAAGCAGTTAGCCTACCTAGAGGCTGTGCACCAAGGTCTCACTCGGGAGAGGGACGAGCTAACTGCAGAGGTAATGTAAATATTTACTAAAAGGGGGAAGAAATCTGTTTCTATTGTGATACAGCGGCTAAAAGCCATAAGAAATAAGGGAAGCCCTAGTAATTCTTTCCTCCTAAACAAGGGGTTGGCCAATCAATCTAGATTAACCCACTTTTGACTCATTTTGGGCATAATTTGAGCAGCTCATGAGCTGCTCCCTGTGGGAAGGCTGCATGGAGTAGCCCATGCGTGGCTTATTGTGGACAAATCCTCGATGTTATTCCATGAGCTGCTTGCTTTTTACAAGCTCCCCAGAGCTACTCACTCAAGTCTTTCTGTCATTTCAGCTCGCATCGTCTAGACAGTCTGTCACATTGTTAAAGCAAGACAAAGATTTCTTAGCCAAACAAGCAAATGACGCCTCTAATAAACTGTCCTATGCTGAGGAAAGGATTGTTCAACTTAATGACCAAGTTGATCGTGCTAAATCATCACGGGAGGAACTGTATGAGAAATATGTGGCTTCAAGGTAGGTAGTGACAGAGGAATTTGTCCCGTTGCCATCTATAAAATTTAAGAGGCTTCCCTTCGTGTCAGCGACCCATTTTCACGTTTTCATTACCTTGTGTGCAACAGGCATCGTAAAACGTCTTGTTAGCTGGGAGTCCCAGACTCCCAGCTATAGTACAGCGTTCTAGAACAGGGAGAAACCATTCTCCATTTGTCGACCAAAAACGGATACAATAGCTCAGCTACTGAAATCACCAGATCGTGACCTAGACCGCTTAGGCCTTGCTAAGGTCATTTCACTTATTCATTTTTTATTTGCCACAATAGATATAGCAATGAAGACTTCGTCTCATTAAACCCACTCATTGTAAGGAACATGCAAGTCTAGTGTTATCACACATACGTCACAGCATCGGCCCTCTCTATCCCCTGTCCGTCTATCCTGTCCTTTTCTTGTTGATTTCATGAAGCCGAGAAAGCTACCCACTCAAGCTGCGAAAAAAACGCGGCCCTTACACGTACCATTGCTATTATATTACTCCCAGAGCTCACATTACCTGTAGAGGCATCCAAAGCCGCGAAAACACGGCCCTTACACGTCCCATTGCTATTATATTACTCCCAGAGTCCACATTACCTGTAGAGGCGACCAAAGCCGCGAAAACGCGGCCCTTACATGTCCCATTGCTATTATATAACTCCCAGAGCTTATTAGCAATTCAAACTGACGTTCCATTGCATTTATTTGTCCTTAAAAGATCGCTAAGTTGGCGTAATAGACTTAAAAGTATCGATAACTTTGTTCCCATTGTGCAGATTTGAAAATAAAGACCGCCATGACGTTCGCCAGCTCGAGCTACCCTTTATGTATAGGTCACACTATGGGAAACTCCTATTATTAAGGGAGATACGATTTATTTTGTAGAACTGCCAGTTCTTGGACCTCTCTGCCAGTGCCTGGACTGGCGTCTGCCCCCGCATCCCAAAAAAGCCTATTTTTCGATCCATTCCTTCCTCAAACCTGCCCTTTTTCGCCGGTGACACTTAAAAAAATAGGTTTTGGCTGGAGGTAGGGCACAGGTGGACCGGCTCAGGCCGAAAAGGCCGCTAGTTAAAAGATTTATTTCGCTTATTCTTTTCTGAAACAAATTTTTTAGGGGGGCATGTCCTTTAGGGGGACGAAACACCCCAGATTGATACCAAACATTCCATATCCGTGCATATTATTTGCATAATTAGCATAATTATCCAGTATCTTGGTACTTTTCCATATATATAGATGTGTGTCATTGCTGAATAGATGTCTTTCCATTTCTCCATTCTCTGCTGTTTGATTGAAAATGTTGACGCCATTCTGTGTTTGAATTTGTGTTTTAATCTGTGTTTTTACGGTACATGTATTGAGTTTAAGGCCATAACAGGTTAGTATTAGTGCTATGGTATGATGGTAATTACTCACTATTTGTCAGCAATTAATCAATATATATATATTAGTAATTACTCACAATTTGTCAGCAATTAGTCAATATACGTCAGTACTTAGTCACTCTATATCAGCAATTATCAATACATGTCACTATTTACTCTTAATCTGTCAGCAATTAGTCAATATATAACAGAGAGATAGCCATTGATTCAATTGTGCATCCTGTCTTGACTGGTATTTGTCAAAATATGTCAGAATCTATGGACTATTTGTCAACAATTAGTTAATATATGTTAGTAATTATTCACTATTTGTCAGCAATTAGTCAATACATGGTAGTAGTTACTTACATTTTATCAGTATTAATCAATATATGTTAGTAATTGCTCACTATTTGTCAGCAATTAGTCTATATGTTAGTAATTGCTCACTATTTGTCAGCAATTATTTAATATATATTAGTAATTACTCACTATTTGTCAGCAAATAGTCAATATATATTAGTAATTATTCACTATTTGTCAGCAATTAGTCAATACATGGTAGTAGTTACTTACATTTTATCAGCATTTAGTCAATATATGTTAGTAATTGCTCACTTTTTATCAGCAATTAGTCCATATGTTAGTAATTGCTCACTATTTGTCAGCAATCATTCAATATATATTAGTAATTACTCACAATTTTTCAGCAATTAGTCAATATATATCAGTATTTATTCACACTTTGTCAGCAATTAGTCAATATACGTCAGTACTTAGTCACTCTATATCAGCAATTATCAATGCATGTCAGTATTTACTCACAATCTGTCAGCAAATAGTCAATATATAACAGAGAATAGCCAACGATTCAATTGTGCATCCTGCCTTGACTGGTAATTGTCAAGATTGACACATATTGACTAATTGCTTACAAAGAGTGAGTAATTACTGACATATATTGAATAATTTCTGATAAATAGTGAGTAATTACTTACATATATTGACTAATTGCTGACAAAGTGAGTAATTACTGACGTATATTGACTAATTGCTGTTATATAGTGACTAAGTACCAACATATATTGACTAATTGCTGACAAATAGTGAGCAATTACTAATCCGATCATAAGTACATAAATCTAGATGATACGACCGAGCAGCTATTACAGCAATGCTGTATTTCTATATCGAAATATAATATCCGATCATAAATATATAAATCTAGATTAAAGAGTCATGATAATGATCCTTGAGTCATGATAATGTGTATAGAGTCATGGGCGTCCTCGTGTTAGTCATAAGCTCCAAGTTTTTTTCAATAGGCATCATCCGTTGAACTTGATTGCACCAAACAATGTCTATCCAATCGTGTACAAGACACCCAACTTATGGGAATCCTTATCAGTTGATATTTTGGGCAATTTAGGACTGTTCTATATTATCACTCACGAATATGAGATGCATCCTGAGTTCAGATGTAACCCAGAGGCTGATCATCTAGCAATTTTCGCGTATAAGCTGCACTTTCTATCAAGTTTGTTTCTGTTTGTTACAGGGACCAGTACAAGAACGAATATGAGTCAAAACTACAGATCGAGTTAGAACAGATTAGGACACGCACAAACACAGAGATAGACAGACTGAAGACTTCGACACGGGAGATGTACGAACGGGAAAATAGGTCAGTATGAAGGATTGATTAATCAAATCAATGGAACAATTCCTTCTGTATTTAGGTCAATTATTGTCATATTCAAGATAGCCTAGTATATTTACATCAAAATAGGCATGAAAATATCAGACAATTTGATAATTCAATGTGCAAGTGTTTTCCCTCCACAGGAGTTTACGAGAAGCCCGCGATTTGGCTCTCTCAGAAAAGGATAGGGCCATAATAGCAGAAAAGGAGACCGCCGAGAAATATGACCAAATTCTTCACGAGTAAGTCCATTCTTCGTCATGTATCATGCATTTGTTTCCTCCCGGACCTGAATCCTCTTAACTCTTGGAAGGAAGCCTCTGCTCTCTGCATGATGACATGGTGGCTGATGACGCTTTATTCCACAGATGAAATAGTTTTAAGTGCATTGACACAGAAAGAAATGAGTTATCTAAGCGATTAAATTCTCTACATGGTTATCTCAAATCGATAAGGATTGTATTAGTATTTTAAAACCCTACCCATGTATAAGTTCCATCCCAAACTGTGGAATGATCTAAAAGTCGCACTTTGGGTTTGAAAAGATTGCTTGAGTCTTTATGTATTTAGCCCCATAAATAAGCTATATCCTGAGTTTCTGGTGAGCTTAAAACGCGCAGTAGTAGAACTGATATGGTCTAAACTCTGCGGCTTATTCCCTGGGTTTCATGGTAAGAAATTGAGACTCCATAAGTTCCAGCCCTAGGTGGTATCAGTCCAAGTCTGATTAACATGTTTGTATGGCTGCCACAGAGATTGTGGCCAGTTGGTTGCATGGGTGAAGGCTCCCTATGTGTCAAGGCCTTCCATATGTCAGGGCCCTATATCTGAAATTCAAAAGGTGATTGATGTCAATCAATACGTGTACTAGCTTATAGGTACAGCTTATATGATTGTGAATTTGTCCTAAACTCAGGGTACGGCTCATATTAGGGTATTTGACACTATGGAACAATATTAAACTGCCAATTTCCAAGCCTCCAATGCGGCGTATGGGTTCCTACCTTTCCTAGCTTACTGAGAGTATGGGTATATGCGATTTTTGTCTGTTATCACAGTCTTTATGGTAGATTCTTCTATGTTCTAATGGACTATATAAAGAAATGCTTTTTTTTTTTGTTATGAATCCTTTTACAAGAAATAGCCACAGCTAGTAACAGCTGGTGGTTGAAAAGAAATAGGAAGGGTGTTTTATTCTGAAACATTGAGTGTATATGATATTCTTGCTGTGATTTGCTCTACCGGAATAACAAAAAAAAAGAAAAATTCTCAGGAACTCAAATTGAGTCAACCCATGTGGGACCTTGGTGTGGGGAGGTTTATTCATACATCTCTTTATGTAGATTGATTTGAGATTCATTATTTTGTCCTGTTAGGTTCCGATCACTACAGATTGGTACAGACACCAAACTGTCTGATCTACAGAACAGTGTGAAACTAAAGGACTTTGAGAAGGAACGCACTCAGATGGTGTATGAGGAAACGGTCCGCAACCAAAAAGAAGTAAGTGCATTACCAATATAGCTTATTTCCATAGAACTGTACACGCAAATTCTAAATGCCAAGATGTAGTTACAATCCATAAGGCACCCTATTATATCTGCGCTTTCTTCTCTGTGGGCTCTTCATCTCGTGAATTAATACAGGTAGAATTTATCATGTCTTAAAGGAAATGACTAGAAACTCACCAGTCAGCCAAAGATAAAGATTCAGGGTATAGAGATGGAAATTGTTATTATTGCAGGTACAACTGGACAATGAGAAGATGCGTAAGAAGTTGGAGGTGCTGACGAAAGAGTACTACACACTTCAAGCTTCGCTGGAGAAACGTATATCGGAACTTGAGACGCTGGTGGCTGAAAAGAATGACAAACTCATCACCTATGAAAAGCTGGAGCTTGAACTTGACGATGTCGTCATGCAGTCTGCAGAAAGTAAGTTTGTCTTGTGCTTCTTGACATTTGTGTATATCATAAAAGAAAAGAAAATGAGTACCGGTAACTGGTTTAAACATAATAATCACGATGCATTAACACAACACTATCAGTAGTATCAGAGTTTTCATGGTATTTAACTGCTGACTTTTGGTATCTCCTATAAAGTCATAGTTCATCCTTTTAACATTGAATGATAAATCTGTCTGTTTGTAAATAGCAGGCCAGTTTGTTCCAGAGCGCAACGATAGATGTCGTTGCGGTCTATCATAGGAGATGCGCATGCGCAGATCCGTAGATGACAGACTGCTGTGTATTTCCATAGGAGGAGGACGTCTCGCAATTTGGCTTACAATTCGAGTGAGTTTTAGCAATTTTGCTATACTTCCATTTTTCATATCTGATTTTATTCTGTTTTTAGGGGGTTAATTCGCCTTAAAAGTTTGAAATTAGGCCTCTTTAGGCAAATTTTCTCAAATTTGTAACGATCCCTGTTTTCCCGCCGTGTACGGAGAAGCAGTTGGGTTTTATCCCGATCGTTCTACTTTAGGCGAGTTTTTCACCCCGTATTCCTTTATTAAAGATCATTTCTTTAATATTTTGTTAATATCTACTGTTTTTGGGCATTTTCCGTCTTATTTTGATCGAAATTACGATTTCGTATACTTTTACGACACCAACGATACGTAGAACCGGTTGGCGGCAAAATCCTCGGCTGTTTCCGGTATTTTCCGTCAATTTCCGGTCGGCGCCGAACTTTTCGTCTCGGCTCGCCGTTTTCTCTTTTATATTGTTATTTGGTGCAATTAAGACGGATTTTCTTCCAAAAACTGTGAGATTACTCTGTTTTTCCATCGTTTTAACCTTTTTCTTGTCCTTTTTTACTTGGTTTGCTTTGTATGTTATGTTTTTGTTTGTTTGTTTTTGGGCGATAATAGAGGTAGTTCCCATAGACCAAGGCCTGTACTATCACTCTAGTGTCAGTCTGCCTGCTGGGGTGGTGGTTGAGGTTATCTACCTCCACACTCCTGCTAAGGGTAACTTAGGAGGATTTCTGCTTCCTTTTACCTGTCAGTTTACCTCTTTTATCCCCAAAACTAACCAAGTTTGTCAATTTTAGGCTTGTGTTCTGAAGCCTTGATTGACACTTGATGTTTGTCAATCTACCCATAGGTTCATGATCTGGAACCTGAGTTGACATCATCAAACGAAATAATTTTAGTAGACCTTTGCACTGGTGAGATAGTCACAGATATGCCTCTTGATGGAGTTCAGTCTGTTGACCCACCTGGCTATGTTCTGAGCTGGTGGACTTAACCTATGGTATATTAAAATTACCGTAATCTCCCGCGTATAAGGCGCGTCTTATACGCGAATCAGATCGTGACTGGGTCTTATACGCGGGAGGGTAGTTGCCTTGAGTTGGGGGTGCGCCTTGTACGCGGGGTACCTCCACTTTCCAAACCAGAAGGATCCACACAGGGTCATGTATTTTCTTTAACCAAAGAAAAGGTGTAGTCTATACCATGGTGCTCTAAATACCCTTAAACTGCTGAATGAAACATGCCATTCTGCTCACCATAAAAGTGTTTGGAAATATGTGTACACCCCACTCACTGAGAGCTTTGTTAATTACACTATTGACCTTTTAATCAAGAGAATCCATGCAGCATTGTAATCAATAATCCTGCCATAGTGTGTGCTGCCACCTGGTGTTGTATGAGCTGTATGTCATTCTCTATTCTCTACATTACAAACTACTGGTATCCCAGCATGCCATGTCTCTAGAAGACAGGCCTATTTCCCTGTTATAACAGTGTGGGCCTAGGTAATCAATGGGAGGGTATGATATGAACAAATAACACATTTGGTTTGAACCTGTCTTATCTATAACTTGTTAACAAATAATGCAAATCAGAGGATTATTTCTTTCAAAAAATGAACAGTATTGTACCTTTCAAAATGATGCCAAATAACATCAGTTGTGGGCCATATGAAGACAATTGGCATCAATAGTAGTTAATGAGTTAAATGATTCCTAGAATAACACCAGGTGGCAGCACACACAATGACAGGATTATTGATTATAATGCTGCATGAATTCTCTTGATTAAAAGGTCAATAGTGTAATTAACAAAGCTCTCAGTGAGTGGGGGTGTACACACATTTCCAAACACTTTTATGGTGAGCAGAATGGCATGTTTCATTCAGTAGTTTAAGGGTATTTAGAGCACCATGGGTTAGACTACACCTTTTCTTTGGTTAAAGAAAATACATGACCAGTTGGGGTATTGGTAGTTGCAGGCAATATTTGAAATGCCCTTTTGGGTTGGGTCCTTTGTGTGGACCATGCTCCTTGAGTTAGGGGTGCGCCTTATACGCGGGTTTTTCAAATATTAGACTGAGGAGCAGCAGATGCGCCTTCTATGCCAATCTGCCTTCTCTGAGTTGGGGGTGCGCCTTCTACGCGGGCTGCGCCTTCTACGCGAGAGATTACGGTATTTTGTGCCTGATACACTCAAAGTCGGACCGCTGCAGGTCTCCACATTAATTTCTGATGAAATGAAGTGGCACGAGCCATCCCGTACTCACAGACTGACTTGTGATGAAATGGCTGTGTATCAGGGAGGTTATCTACACCATTAAGACGCTGGACTCTGTGCTCGCTGTACAGATAGGCCACTGTTTTTAGAATTTGGGTACAATTCTTAAACAGTAACTCCTTCGTAACTGTCCGGACCTGTGGTGGGACTTGTTACTGGAGTTTGGGTGTAAGAGGACCTTGACACCACCAGAGTTGTGGCCCCCTGGCACAATACTGGCTAGCTGATTCAATCAGTGGTTAGATTTTCTACCATTTTCGCTGATTATGATAGAAAATTTTGACCTGTCTCCCTGGGGAGGGCAGAAGTCTTAAGAACGGTGTCTAAACACGGCTGTATAGGTTGATACTTGTAAATTCGATTTTACCTATACCTTATGCCGAAAAATTTCTCATTTTGAGAAATTTGAAAGACTAGCCTCCTCGCGGAGGGCTGAATTGTCTTTTTATGGCTGTGCCCCGTGGCTGTCTAGGTTGTGAATTGCTAATTCAGTGTACCTATACCTTATGCCGGGAAATAATTTCTCAAACTGAGAAATATCACAGTTGGTCACTGGCTAGGTTAGGTGTGTTTTCTAAACTAAATACCTATACCTTATGCCCATAAAATGTTCACTTGCTGTGAAATTGTGTTAATGTTATAATGTTTTATAACTGTGACCGATGACTTATACAAAAATTCTTTGAATTTTTGCAGATGTCTGTCAAGGTGCGTCTACCGCAAGTAGACAAGAAAGTCAAGACCCTCAGACAACAAACGGCTGTTATAGACGCCATGATGAAGCAGGGCGATAGCTCCAGAGTGACAACTAAAGCCCAGGTCTACCGTCAGTCTGACGAGATCGAGGAGCTGAGTTCTGAGCCTGTCGAAACCCCCAAGAAAGGCAAGACGAGGAAAGTCTACACTCGCCGTGATGCCTCGAGGAAGACTAGAACACCGTCTCCTCCGGCTTTGGAGCCAGCTGAAAAGCAACGGCCCAAACAAGAGCCGAAAGACCTTCCCTCACACAAGGCCAAGTCTAAGACTAAGGTAAAGCCAGCTCCCACCAAACAGTATAAGCCGGTTTCTTCAGAAGAAGAAGAAGAGGAGCAGGTGGAAGAAGAGGAGGAAGAAGAAGAGCAGGAAGGCTCTCAAAAGGGCTCAGACCATCAGGAAACTGATGAAGAGGAGGAAGAAGAGGAAGAACCTCCAAGTCCACATAGATCTCGCCATAGATCAAAGCGGAGATCAAGTCACAAGAGACACAGAAGGTCGCGTTCTTACTCTCGACGCAGACACAGGTCTCGGACCAGGTCCAGATCCCGGTCACGTGCTAGACGGGGCAGATACAGGTCGAGATCGAGATCTTACTCAAGATCACGGAGGCATAGGTACAGAACCAGATCAAGGTCCAGGTCACATAGACATAGATCAAGATCCACATCCTCTTCTCCCAGCTCAAGGTCAAGGTCTCGGTCTAGGCACCGTTCAAGACCTCGCTCCAGGCGACAAAGACCAAAACACTCAAAAGGTCAGCAGAAGACTAAGAAACGAGCCCAGTTGTCCCCGGTTGAGACGGAGAGACATTAAAAAAAGAATAAGACATCCAGTAAGTCATCTGATGAAGATGACTACACGCACGAGGATGATGATGACGTTAAAGACCCTTTTGAAGGTCAGAAGAGTGGGGCATTTGCTGAAAAAGCCCGAGAAATTCTGAACAAGGAAAGTGGCACTAAAAAGTCTGCCCCTATAAATGCAGGTCTAGCTGCTACTATCCAAAGACTGCTCTTAAATGCTAATGCCAAAGACTGTGAGCCCAAAGTAACCGAAGAGTACCCACCACCTAAAAACGTGTCTGCCATGGTAGTGCCACCACTCGAAGCCTCTATCAAGAAGAAGCTAGAAAGAAAAGAGATTATCCCGGATGAGTTTATGTGCAAGGCGCAAGCTGCCATTATGGCAGCCATGACTGCTATCATCCCAACCTTAACGTTGATGGTGGACAGGGGTGAGGAAGACGAACAGTTAAACGATTGTGCAAAAGGGGCCATTGACTGTCTAGAATTGATGGGATACGCCAACAACATCCTAGTGAGGCGTAGAAGGGAGAATTTGAGGCACAAGATTAATGAAGACATTAAACAAGAGGTCATGGATGCTCCCATGGGAGGGGCCACGTTGTTTGCTGAGGCGAAAACAATTGTGTCTGAAACTGCAGAAGAGCGTGAGTTCACAAAGAAAATACTGAAGTTGCGACAATCTACGGGTAAGAGGCGAGGTAAGAAGACTTACCAGAAGAAATCCAGGTCGGATTTTCGCCGGAGAGACCGAAGCCGCAGAGGCGGAGGGGGTCGCACAAACTATCAGAAAAACAGAAGCTACAGCAACCAGGCCAAGCGGGGCGGTCGAGGAGGTCACTCAAAACGAGGAGCAAAAAAGTAGAAAATGTGCGTAGTTCGAAGGCCTCCCTACACCTTCAGAACACACCAGATAACTTTCTTGGTGGGCAGACTGTCCATTTCCTGGACAATTGGAGGACAATCACTAGTGATCCTTGGGTGTTAAAAAATGCGGGTGGTATTGAAATCCCGTTTATAGCTATCCCGCACCAGAGACACGAACCGCGACCCTATAATCTTAGAGATTATGATCCGCGTAAGATTGACCTAGAAATGGATAGAATGCTTGCCAAAAAGATTATCGAAAGGGTGGAGGATGAAGAGGGCCAATGGATTTCGTGTATCTTTCCCGTTGCGAAATCTAATGGCGATACTCAAATCATCCTAGATCTCACAGAACTGAATAATCTCATTCCATATGAACATTTTAAAATGGAAAATTTAGATACTGCTATCAACTTGATAGGAGAGGGTATGTATATGGCATCTATTGGTCTCAAAGATGCATACTACACTTTCCCTATCAGGGAACCCGATCGGAAATATCTAAAATTTGTATGGAACAATGAGCTTTTTCAGTACCGTGTAATTCCCAATGGAATAGCTTGTGCCCCTCGAATTTTCACAAAGTTACTAGCACCAGTGTTCTGCAATCTGCGACAACAGGGATATATGGCTTTTCCCTACATTGATGATACCTTCATTGTAGGTGAAACATTCTCTGAATGTAGAGAAGCCATGACCAAGTTGGCACGATTGCTAGATTCTCTAGGACTTGTAGTTCATCCAGAAAAATCGGTCTTGACACCTTCTACTTCCTTGGAATTCTTGGGGTTTCTGATAGATACACAAGATATGACTGTGTCGCTACCTCAGAATAAAGTAGATAAAATTCAGGAGGTAGCATCAGAAATCTTGAACGCCCATAATCCTAGCATTAGAAATGTAGCTGGATTGGTGGGAATGTTCAATGCCTATTCCAAAGGGGTAGAATATGGTATGAGTCACTACAAGGCTCTAGAACGTTGCAAGAATCGAGCACTGAAAGTTTCTAAGGGAAATTACGAAGCTACCATGACTTTAGACAAAGAAGCTAAGATAGACATCAAATGGTGGATGATTAATTCCCAAGACCCTTGCTTAATTCGTAATTTTACCCCACATCTCACCATTGACACAGATGCCAGCATGCAGGGTTGGGGAGCCCATCTAGGTGACCATACCATAGGTGGGCGGTGGTTGCCGGAGGAAAAGGACCATATTAATGTCCTTGAACTCTGTGCAATCAACCTAGCCTTACATAGCTAAGGGCGAGTCAGGGATATCCACGTACACGTACGCACGGATAACATGACCGCTTTGCACTATGTGTCAAAGATGGGTGGAGTGAGATCTCCTGGATGTGACAAAATTGCTAGGCTCATTTGGGGTTGGGCTGAGGCAAGAAGGTCCTGGATCACGGCATCCTTTGTCCCTGGTATCTTGAATATCAAAGCGGACAGAGCATCCCGGGTCTTTAAAGACAATCTCGAGTGGAGCCTCAATGATCGCATATTCAATAGAATATGCAGGATCTGGGGCAAACCAGAGTGGGACCTTTTTGCCTCCAGGCTAAATCACAAATGTGACCTCTATTGCTCTTGGATGCCAGACCCAGGAGCATCCCATGTTGATGCATTTACCATGTCTTGGGAGGGAATTAATGCTTATGCTTTCCCTCCTTTCAGTTTGGTCGCACGAGTCGTGAGGAAGGCCAGAAGCGAGAAACCTAACAAGCTGGTTTTAGTAGTGCCAGACTGGCCGGGCAGGGCCTGGTATCCTCTAATTCACAAGTTTCCCAGCATCAAAATCCACCCTCGTCCCGGAAATCTAGAATCGAAGGGAAGAGGGGGGTTCGTAAGAGGCATAGGCCTTCAGATTTTAAGACTGTGAAACTTGACCTTATTCAGAACCAGGGGTGTGATAGGAAAACCGCTGAATTCTTGCTAGAAAGCTGGTCTGCTGGTACACGTAAAGTGTACGAGACATACATGAGTCAGTGGGCCACTTTCTGCATAATTCACCATGTCTCCTATCGCTCCCCTTCCCCTTTTGAGGTGTGCCGTTTCTTACGGCTTCTTTCGGTAAAGGGCAAGGCCTTCGGCACCATTAACGCTGCAAGATGTGCGTTGTCAGTTTTAGTGCAAAACCTTGACAACGGGGCGACCATGGGTACCCATTATTGGGTACGCAGGGCCGTCCAGACCGCCTACAGAAGGAATCCTCCTTCTCCCAGATATTCCCAGTTCTGGGATGTTAGGCTGGTCTTCAGCATGTTCCGGCGTTGGGGTGCCAACGAGACCCTGTCCCTTCAGTCTTTGGGTCTCAAGTTGGTCATGTTGATTATGCTAGTCACAGGCCAACGGGGTCAAGTCATTCCAGCGCTTGATCTCCGAAATATGACTTATTTGGCCTCGGGTTCTGTGCGTTTCGTTTTAAAGAATCTAATGAAAACAGCACGTACGGGGGAACCACTCAAGGAACTGGTCCTGGAACCGTTCCATGAGGAGGAGACTCTGTGCGTCGTCTGTGCTTTGAAACGATACGTTCAGATCACGAAGCCTTTCAGAAAGGACAAGAAAGGGCGAATGAAGCATTCGCTCTTCTTGTCCTACATTAGGCCACATAAGGAGATCACGCAGGACTCCTCAAAGAGGTGGATCCTCGCGGTACTTACTGCGGCTGGAATCGACACCAGGGTATACCGAGCTCACTCCACCAGGGGTGCTAGCACCTCTGCTGGAGGGAGACTCGGTGTATCCACTGCTGTCTTGCTTCGCCATGGATCTTGGAAAAATGCCAAGACCATGGCGAAGCACTACAACAAACCCATTGAGAAGCCCAACCCTCCTAAAACTCTTGCCAGACTTTTATTGGAGGACTCAATTGAGTGACTGTACAAATTGATTCATGCTCCCATAAGAGGTTACACCTCAAAAGGGGAGAATTTTCCCATAAGTATTTTTGCTAAATACTCAATGCGAGATTGTTAGCACCATTTTTAGGTGCTTCACTTGATTAAATCAGTTAGTCTTTTGATTTGGCATTGTTTTTTGCCTTTTGAAACCCGCAGATAAGGGTAAAAGAAAATTAGCCTTTTCTTTTGGTTGGCTGAGAACAACCATTTTTTTCCTTTTCTTCGCCTGACTATTGTTAGAGTCAGGTTGAATAAATTTATTCACTTTTCCTAAACAGTCCTGTGTTACAGTCCTTTGTGGGAATTAGTAAACAGATAAGATAGGACTATGGAAATGGGCAGTGAATCAGCTGAACTTTAAAGTCTCCTATGATAGACCGCAACGACATCTATCGTTGCGCTCTGGAATATAAAATTAATCGAGTACTTACCTGTAAGTATGAAGATTAATTGTTGTTCCAGGAGCAACGATAGATCGTTGCGGGGTACATAGGCCCACCCATCCTCCCTAGGATGAATAGATTAGTGACAGTCAGGCATAATCATTAATCTACAATATTCAAGCATTCTTGAATATAATATCTATATATAGATCTTATTCGACGATACGAATTCATCTATATAACTACGACAATTGAATAGTATAGATATTGATTTCCTATGTACCAGAAATGAGATTTCTTTCAGCGATTGATTCACTGCCAGCGGACGTCTGACATCTACGGATCTGCGCATGCGCATCTCCTATGTACCCCGCAACGATCTATCGTTGCTCCTGGAACAACAATTAATCTTCATACTTACAGGTAAGTACTCGATTAATTTTATAATAACTTGTTCTTTCATATATCGTAAGATAGTTACCTCGCATTTATCTTTTCATTAGTGGAAAATGAGGCAGAGGCAGAACGTGTGCTGTTCTCGTATGGCTACGGAGCAAATGTGCCAACCACAGCAAGAAGGCGACTGAAACAAAGGTGGGTGAAGTATTCATCGACTCAGATGAGATCGATATGTCGCCTTAGTGCAAGAAGGTTGTAACTTCATTTTTCAAGTTTTACATGAGAGGCAAAAGAAGTGGTCCAGTTGCTAAAGTACAACGTGGATAAAGCAATATTGTACTGGGGCATGTAGGCACACATATTAAAGACAGTGCTTCAGTACTTTCGTAGTAGGTAGATAAGGGTCAATAAATGTTTAAACATAGGAAAACTCATTTTGCCAAAATGTCAGTTACAACCTCCTTGTACTAAGGCAACGAATACATGTATATCAGTCTTCAACAAGTTAGGGAAGTTGAATTGCCTAGTCAAATCTTGTCATTTGCCAGGGATGTCATAAGTCCAAAACATACAAATGGGCAAACATTGCACACTATTAAAACAATCAACAAAATCTGCAAGTGTCGGCAAAGATTAAAACTTTAAGTGCTCAATGTAAGTAATTTAACATACCATTTAATATCTTTCTCCTGCAGTGTAAACCTAGCTCGACGAGTCTTGCAGCTGGAGCGGAATGACCAGACGCTTAGAAACGAGATCCAGGCAGAACAGGCCAAAGTGTCAGAACTAACAGAACAGGTATACATTGAACCAATATAGTTTGGTACAAAATGATTTGTCACTTGTTTCACAAGGAATATGTGGGCTTCCTTAGCCCACTTAAATGGTCTATATCTCCTCTTTCCTATCCCCTTGGATGTGTGTGGTGCACGTATGCGCGGGCACTGACACATTCCTTTGAAAATGTGTAATGTTCTTGCCATGAATATGACTGTCGAAATGGCATTTAACATCTATTACTCACTCACAAGGAATATGTAGCCTGAGTAAGGTTCCTGTTGCTTAGAATAAAAGGTCAGCAATTACGTTCATTGAGCTGTCCAGGTTTCCAGTGATCAGTAAACACAGATAAAGACATTGATTCTCTGTTTATTGCTACAGCTCTTACAAGTGACTCAGATTTCTCAACATACCATGTCAGATTGATGCGTATTCACAACTAACCATTTAAAACTAGCCAACCCTCAGGGGCTGGTCATCTTGTGTAAGCTGCCCCCTTGTGTATCATACCGATCCAGATGTTGGTGGATAGTCAGGAAGATATTTTACATAAACTAGTGGCTTCGCCACTAGAGACTAGAGTTGCGAGCATTTGTTTCGATACCAGTATTGAGCATAAATCACAACAAACTGGAGTCTATTTTCACGGCAAATGGGGGCCTATGCTCACGGTAAATGGGCCTATTTTCACGGCAAATGGGGGCCTATCTTCACGCCAAACTGGGATCTATTTTCACAGCGAATTGGGACCTATACACCAAACTGACGGGCCTAACCTAGCGCGGGAAAGTCCCCAGCCTGTGGCACCCTGTTGTACCCTGTGGTACGGGCTTTCCTCTGCTCCATATCCCCATGGGAACGTCTGACCACAGGAGAGGGAGATTGGGTGCGCTTCACGTAGCAACGTTGATCTCACTGGTACGAAAGTTTGAGCATGTCTATCCCTGTCATTTTTAATAATTTCCGGAGAATATTTGAAGATCAACAGGATATCTGTAGATCCTTGTGTAAAATATGTTGCCATTTTCTTTCTGATGACTTATTTCAGTGAGTTTGTTTGGTTGTTTAGTTTTAGTTTAAAGGGAAAACAATGGCGGATTTTTACAGTTCTGCGCTGGGTTGTCCTGGACTCTGTACGAGAGTAGAGTAGCAAAATCGATTTCTTTTTTAAATAAGTTTCTTTTTCAGGAAATAGTTACTCGAGAATAAAGGTATTCTTTCATTTTACTCCATAAATATAAATTATTATTCATTTAGGCTAGGTGAAAAATCGAGTTAACTCATACTTTCCTAACTGCTTCACAGCCTAAAAATTTTGCTTCATCTGGTACCCCGAGGGTCCTCAAGGCTGCATCAGTCAAAAGTTTAGATTCCATAACCAGTGATCTACCGTAATCTCCCGCGTATAAGGCGCATCTTATACGGGGGTTTTTAGTTCTCATTGGATCCACAAGGGGGACACCAAGACCTTTCTTTTGATATCTTACACGCCCCCTTGGTCATAATAGGATATAAGGGGGCCCAGGAGGGTCTGGGTGGCCCAAGCTACACATAGTTTTTTGAATTTTGAAAATTCATTCAGTAGAACCAAAGTTATGAATTTTTCATTTCTTTGAGAAATTTCCAAAACTCTAGGTGCGCCTTATACGCGGGCTGCGCCTTATATGTGGTAGATTACGGTAATAATGCCTTTTTTAATAAAGGGTAAATAGTGACTGCTTATAATAAAGCCCTAGCTGCGTTTTATAGATTTTGCCTCAACACAAAGTTTGCCATATAAACAAGATGTGCCTTATGCTCGAGGTATTACAGTATGTATAAGATTAGATTGTTTGATTGATTTGTGTTTTACAGCACTTTAGCGGCACTAAGTGGCTATCCCGTGCTTCACAGGTTGATAGTTTAACAGAGGAATGTGTCAGTGCCCGTGCATATGTGCACCACACACATCCTGAGGGGATAGGAAAGAGGAGATATAGACCCTTTTAAGTGGGCTAGGGAAGCCCGTATAAGATTAGAAATCAGATAAGATTTTGACATTTTTTACTCCATTATTGTCTTTGATTTAAAGGAGCTCTGAATTGGCTACGTCCGCCACAGTGCTAACGTCGGCGGACGTAGGTCCTCGATTCAAAGCGCCTTTAACACAAATATTTTTGTGTTTCAGCTTAAGAGTACCAATGAAAATATTTTTGTGTTTCAGCTTAAGAGTGCCAATGAAGTGCTTGACAAGTCACAGCAACCCTACCATTACATGGTGGAAGCTATTCGGACGCGTGATGCACAAGTCACCTCACAGAAGAAGCACATTGAAACGCTAACACATGACGTCAAGTAAGTTCTCCATGAAGAAAACCGATGTATTTATGAAGGGGACTTCCGTAAAGTATACATGCAATTTTTTCTCTCAAGAAAGTTAATCCCCACATGTTGCATTATTTACGCATTTGGTAGACCCCCCCCCCCCAGCAAGTACATTCAATTGCCAAGGTGACGCCAACTCCCCTATCCTGATGCACATCCATCCGGAATACATGTAAATAATGGAACATGAATCATTTACCAGGGCAACTTGGAGGGTTTTCTCATGTCTATTGTAAGGTAAGAGTAATTCCAGAGCGCAACGATAGATGTCGTTGCGTTCTATCATAGGAGATGCGCATGCGCAGATCCGTAGATGTCAGACTGCTGTGTATTTCCATAGGAGGAGGACGTCTCGCAATTTGGCTTACAATTTCGAGTGAGTCTTGACAATTTTTAGTACTTCCATTTTTCATATCTGTTTTTATTATGTATTAGGGGGGTTAATTCGCCTTAAAAGTTAAAATTAGGCCTCTTTAGGCTAATTTTCTCACTTTTTGTAACGATCTCTGTTTTCCCGCCGTGTACGGAGAAGCAGTTTGGGTTTTATCCCGATCGTTCTACTTTAGGCGAGTTTTTCACCCCGTATTCCTTTATTAAAGATCATTTCTTTAATATTTTGTTAATATCTACTGTTTTTGGGCATTTTCTCGTCTTATTTTGACGAAAATACGTTTTTGTCTCCTTTTACGACACCAACAATAAATTAGAACCGTTTGGCGGCAAAATCCTCAGCTTTTTCCGGTATTTTCCGCCCACTTCTGGTTCGGCACCGAACTTTTCGTCTCGGCTCGCCGTTTTCCAATTTTATTGTTATTTTGGTACCAAATAAGACGGATTTTCCTCCAAAAACAGTGAGATTACCCCTTTTTGTATCCGTTTTTACTATATTTCTGTCCAATTTTACTTGGATTGCTTTTTATGTTATGTCTTTGTTTGTTTTTGGGCGATGATAGAGGTAGTTCCCATAGACCAAGGGCTGTACTGTCACTCTAGTGTCAGTTTGCCTGCTGGGGTGGTGGTTGAGGTTATCTACCTCCACACTCCTGCTAAAGGTAAATCTTAGAAGGATTTCCTTCCTTTTACCTGTCTTTTTACCTCTTTCATCCCCAAAACTAACAAAGTTGTCAATTTTAGGCTTGTGTTCTGAAGCTTTGATTGACACTAGATGCTTGTCAATTTACCCATAGGTTCATGATCTGGAACCTGAGTTGACATCATCAAACGAAATAATTTTAGTAGACCATTGCACTGGTTATATTGTCACAGATATGCCTCTTGATGGAGTTCAGTCTGATGACCCACCTGGCTATGATCTGAGCTGGTGGACTTAACCTATGGTATATTAAAATTATTTTGTGCCTGATACACTCAAAGTCGGACCGCTGCAGGTCTCCACATTAATTTCTGATGAAATGAAGTGGCATTTAGCCATCCTGTTCTCACAGACTGATTTGTGAATGAAATGGCTGTGTATCAGGGAGGTTGCCTACACCAACTAAGACGCTTGAATCTGTGCTCGCTGTACAGATAGCCACTGTTATTGAAATTTGGGTACATTTCTTAACAGTAACTCCAGATGGAACAGTCCCGGCCTGTGGTAGGACTTGTCAGAGGAGTTGGGTGTACTGTGACCTTGACACCGCCATATATTGTGGCCCCCCGGCACAATTATGGTAAGTTGATAAATTCAACTTTTTCGATTTCGTTTGAAATTTTGACCTGCCTCCCCGGGGAGGGCAGAAGTCTTAAGAATAGTGTCAAAATAAGGCTGTATAGGTTGTGAAGCGTAAAAATGATTTTACCTATACCTTATGCCGAAAAATTTCTCAGTTGGAGAAATTATTGACTTACTTCCTCGGTGAGAGTTCAAGTCAAAACTGTGTCCAAGCCAGGTTTTATAAGTGATTGTACTGTAAAATATTTTCACCTACACCTTATGCCGAAAAATTTCTTCATTAGAGAAATTGTCACAGTTGGGGTTAAAATGGTAAGGTTTGAATAGTAAAATTCAAAAACACCCATACCTTATGCCCAAAAATTCTTTGCTTGTGATGTTATTGAGTAGTTATAAATGCTTATAACTAAAACCAATAACTAATACAAAAATTCTTTTGAATTTTTGCAGATGCCTCTGATGGTGGTTAAACTTCCACAAGTCCTGAAAAAAGTTACGTCGCTAAGACAGCAGACGACAGTAATCAACGCCATCATGAAGGCGGAAGGCAGCAAAGTTATCACAAAAGCCCAAGTCCACACTGGGGATGAGATCGAAGAACTGGACTCATCAGTCGAGAGTCCAATACCAAGCAAAAAGAGAGTGGTTCCCAAAAAGAAGTCCCCTCCTGCCAAGGTACCTGATAAAAAGGCGAAACATGCGCCAAAGCCTAAATCATCTGTCAAAGACCATGAACTGTCTGAAGCAGAAGAAGATGATGATGAGGAAGAGGCAGATGAGGAAGAAGAAGAGCAGCAAAGCTCAGATCATCGAGAAGACGATGACGAAGAAGATGATGAAGATGAATCATCTAGCCCCGACAGATCTCGAGAGAAGAGCAGAGGTCGTCGAAAGCAAAAAAGACACTCTAGATCACGCTCTCATCATCGCAGATCTCGGACCAGATCCAGATCACGCTCGAGACGAGGCAGGTACAGGTCAAGGTCTAGATCTCGCTCTCGCTCACACTCACGCAGACACAGATCTAGGAACCGATCCAGATCACGTGGACGCAGGCGTAGAACCAGATCTCGTTCCAGGTCACGTGGACCTAGGTCCAGATCTCGTTCCAGGTCACGTGGACGTAGGTCCAGGTCCTACTCAAGGTCACGAGGGCAAAAATCCAAGCGCCTCCCAAAAACAAAAAAACGCCTTCGCGAGATGAGTGAAGAGGCAGAAAAGCGACCTAAAAAGAAAAAGCAGTCAGTAGAGGAAGATGATCATACCTACGAGGATGATTCTGACAATGCTAAAGACCCTTTCGAAGGTCAGAGAAGTGGTGCCTTTACTGACAAAGCTAGAGAGATTCTCAGCAAAGAGCGCGGACCTAAGAAATCTTCCGCTATTCAGACTGGACTTGCTGCGACTATCCAGAGACTTTTGTTGAATGCCAACGCCAAAGAGTGTGAACCAAAGGTAACCGATGAATACCCACCACCCAAAATTGTGGCAGCCATGGTCGTTCCGGTACTTGAAGCCTCCATAAAGAAAAAACTGGAAAAAAGAGAGATCGTCCCCGATGAGTACATGGCTAAGGCCCAGTCCGCCATTATGGCCGCGATGACTGCTGTAATCCCCGTCATCTCTCTGATGGTAGATAGGGGCGATTCGGACGATCAGCTAAATGAGTGTGCAAAAGGTGCAATAGACTGTATCGAACTCATGGGATACGCAAACAATATTCTTGTACGTAGGCGAAGAGAGAACTTGTGCCACAAGGACATAAAACAAGAAATTATGGATGCCCCAATGGGTGGTGCTACCCTGTTTGCCGAAGCGAAGTCCATCGTAACAGAAACGGCGGAAGAAAGAGAATTTACGAAGAAGATTCTGAAACTCCGACAAGCCCCTAGAAGGCGAGGTTCCAAAAAAGGGTTCAGACGCACAAAGGATTTTCGCCAAGGCGACCGAAACAGGAAGGGCGGCAGGCGATCAAGTTATCGCAGCAGCTACCGCGGATACGCGAGAGGCGGTAAAAGCCAATCCAGTCGCAGCAACCGGGGCGGTCGAGGAGGTCGCGGCAGCTCCATCAAAAGAGGAAAGAAGTAAAGGTGCGTGCTGTGAAGGACAACCTTTGCCTTTCCAATACACCTGAAAACTTTTTTTGTGGGCAAACTGTCCATTTCTTGGACAATTGGAAAACTGTCACAAGTGACCCCTGGGTTCTGAACAATGTGGGTGGAATTGAAATTCAGTTTAATGTTTTTCCACACCAAAAATGTGTACCTAGACCTTATGATCTGAAAGACTATGATCCGCGTAAAATAGATCTAGAAATTGACAGAATGCTTGCCCAAGGTGTTATAGAAAAGGTAAAGGATGAGGAGGGCCAATGGATTTCTTGCATTTTCCCTGTTGCGAAATCCGATGGAGATACCCGTATCATCCTGGATCTCACAGAACTGAACAACCTCGTGCCATACGAACATTTCAAGATGGATAATCTTGACACTGCTATTAACCTGATAGGTGAAGGTGTGTACATGGCATCCATTGACTTGAAAGATGCGGACTACACTTTCCCGATCAGAGAATCAGACCGGAAATATCTGAAGTTCGTATGGAACAATGAGCTTTTTCAGTACTGAGTGATCCCCAATGGCATATCTTGTGCTCCTCGAATTTTCACCAAGTTATTATCCCCTATTTTTTGCACTCTGCGCCAACAAGGGTTTATGGCTTTCCCCTACATGGACGATACTTTCATTATAGGGGAGACATTCTCTGAATGTCAAGAAGCCACAACCAAATTGGCGAATCTGTTCGATTCTCTGGGCTTTGTAGTGCACCCAGAAAAATCAGTCATGACACCCTCTACCAGCTTGGAATTCCTAGGATTTCTGATTAATACAGAAGAGATGACAGTGTCGCTACCTGCTAAGAAATTAGATAAAGTTCAGCAGGTAGCATCAGAAATCCTACATGCCCGCAATCCAACCATTAGAGAGGTGGCTGGATTGGTTGGTATGTTCAATGCTTATTCCAAGGGGGTAGAGTATGGCATGAGCCACTACAAGGCTCTAGAACGTTGTAAAAACGGAGCCTTGAAAGCAAATAAATAAAGGGAAATATGAAGCCACCATGAAATTAGACCTAGAAGCTAAGAAAGATATCCGATGGTGGCTAAACAACTCTCAAAACCCCTGCTCAATAAGAAATTCCACTCCAGACATCACCATTGACACAGATGCCAGCATGCAAGGTTGGGGAGCCCATCTTGGTGATCATACCATAGGTGGGCGATGGTTGCCGGAGGAAAAGGACCATATTAATGTCCTGGAACTCTGTGCAATCAACCTAGCCTTGCATAGCTTAGGGCGAGTCATGGATATCCACGTACACGTACGCACGGATAACATGACCGCCTTGCACTACGTGTCAAAGATGGGTGGAGTGAGATCTCCTGGATGTGACAAAATTGCTAGGCTCATTTGGGGTTGGGCTGAGGCAAGAAGGTCCTGGATCACGGCATCCTTTGTCCCTGGTATCTTGAATATCAAAGCGGACAGAGCATCCCGGGTCTTTAAAGACAATCTCGAGTGGAGCCTCAATGATCGCATATTCAATAGAATATGCAGGATTTGGGGCAAACCAGAGTGGGACCTTTTTGCCTCCAGGCTAAATCACAAATGTGACCTCTACTGCTCTTGGATGCCAGACCCAGGAGCATCCCATGTTGATGCATTTACCATGTCTTGGGAGGGAATTAATGCTTATGCTTTCCCTCCTTTCAGTTTGGTCGCACGAGTCGTGAGGAAGGCCAGAAGCGAGAAACCTAACAAGCTGGTTTTAGTAGTGCCAGACTGGCCGGGCAGGGCCTGGTATCCTCTAATTCACAAGTTTCCCAGCATCAAAATCCGCCCTCGTCCCGGAAATCTAGAATCGAAGGGAAGAGGGGGTTCGTAAGAGGCATAGGCCTTCAGGTTTTAACCCATTGAGGACTAGCATCGACTATAGTCGACACCATGGTAGGCCTAGCATCGACTATAGTCGACACCATGGTGGGCCTAGCATCGACTATAGTCGACACCCATTATATACAATTTGTATAGGAATTGAAAATAGGCTCGTCCTCTAGGAACTATACTTTTTTCAGGGGCCGTCCCCATGGTCAGGACATCGATTTTTGCTCTGCCCTCAAAGGGTTAAGACTGAAACTTGACCTTATTCAGAACCAGGGGTGTGATAGGAAAACCGCTGAATTCTTGCTAGAAAGCTGGTCTGCTGGTACACGTAAAGTGTATGAGACATACATGAGCCAGTGGGCCACTTTCTGCATAATTCACCATGTCTCCTATCGCTCCCCTTCCCCTTTTGAGGTGTGCCGTTTCTTACGGCTTCTTTCGGAAAAGGGCAAGGCCTTCGGCACCGTTAACGCTGCAAGATGTGCGTTGTCGGTTTTAGTGCAAAACCTTGACAACGGGGCGACCATGGGTACCCATTATTGGGTACGCAGGGCCGTCCAGACCGCCTACAGAAGGAATCCTCCTTCTCCCAGATATTCCCAGTTCTGGGATGTTAGGCTGGTTTTCAGCATTTATTTCATGTTGATATGCCCGAGATACTGACAGCCCATAGCTCTAGCACTCGATCGGCCGTATCGCACACCCCCCGTGCGATAACCCGCGAAAATATCACACGCTGAGGTCAGGTGACCATTTAGTGACGTCATAGCTCCAAGATGGCGATGTAAACAGTGCGCACGGGGAGTCATTCTGGTAAATTTGATTCTATTTATCTGATTTAGATGAAAATAACATGAAATAAATGCAAAGGCACACTCGTTGGAGGAATGTCGGGGGGTTATCGCACTTGCCGATCAGGTGCCGCATCGCACTCCGCCCTGTGGGCGTCGTGCGATACGGCACCTGATCGGCGCATGCGATAACCCCCCGACATTCCTCCAACTCGTGAACCTTTGCTTATGTTCCGGCGTTGGGGTGCCAACGAGACCCTGTCCCTTCAGTCGTTGGGTCTCAAGTTGGTCATGTTGATTATGCTAGTCACTGGCCAACGGGGTCAAGTCATTCCAGCGCTTGATCTCCGAAATATGACCTTTTTGGCCTCGGGTTCTGTACGTTTTGTTTTAAAGAATCTAATGAAAACAGCACGTACGGGGGAACCACTCAAGGAACTGGTCCTGGAACCGTTCCATGAGGAGGAGACTCTGTGCGTCGTCTGTGCTTTGAAACGATACGTTCAGATCACGAAGCCTTTCAGAAAGGACAAGAAAGGGCGAAAGAAGCATTCGCTCTTCTTGTCCTACATTAGGCCACATAAGGAGATCACGCAGGACTCATCAAAGAGGTGGATCCTCACGGTACTTTCTGTGGCTGGAATCGACCGGGTATACCGAGCTCACTCCACCAGGGGTGCTAGCACCTCTGCTGGAGGGAGACTCGGTGTATCCACTGCTGTTTTGCTTCGCCATGGGTCTTGGAAAAATGCCAAGACCATGGCGAAGCACTACAACAAACCCATTGAGAAGCCCAACCCTCCTAAAACTCTTGCCAGACTTTTATTGGAGGACTCAATTGAGTGACTGTACAAATTGATTTATGCTCCCATAAGAGGTTACATCTCAAAAGGGGAGAATTTTCCCATAAGTATTTTTTGCTAAATACTCAATGCGAGATTGTTAGCACCATATTTAGGTGCTCCACTTGATTAAATCAATTAGTCTTTTGATTTGGCATTGTTTTTTGCCTTTTGAAACCCGCAGATAAGGGTAAAAGAAAATTACGACGAGGACATTTTTGATGTGGAAACCAAACCCCTTAAGAGGGTGGAAACCAAATCTACACAACCTCAGAAAACTCTCAACAAGGACCCCCGTACCCCAAGGTCCCCACCAAGGACCAAGACCCCAACCAGTGCTACAACCTCTAAACCCTACAATCCTGCTCACACCACAAACATAGCTCCCTACATTCCAGTCACTGCCAGACCAGGCACTGCCAACTACACACCCACACCAATCCGCCCTGAACGCCATATCCCAATACATGATGTACTATTTGGACTATACCAGATTATCTGGAATATGCACGAGGACCTGGGGAAGGAATTTTACAAGATGCTCAGACGCCGTAACATGCTGAGACCCCGACGCCCCTCAGAAACACCCAGGGACCCCCATCATCGCCGTTAAACTTTAACTTCATGCTTGCATGTAATTTTTTATATACCAATGTTCAATGTATCAAATATCACTTTTACATAAATTTATTTATACAGATTTCACAAATTATAAATAATTAACACAACGCCATTTAATTGTTCAATTCATCAATTCATCAATTCATTCCAATATCATTGTATAATAGTATACCAAATACCACCAGCTGCCACCAGGGGACTCTGACTATTCCCAGAATCCATGTTCAATAATACCATGACAACCTAGTCCTTTATGATGTCATAACCTCATGTAACCATAGCAACCACCACTGCCAAAAATGGATCATTTAGCCTACCTCAGTAGGGATAAATTTTAAAGCAAACATCTTGATAAAGGATAGTCAAACTATCCGAAACGTCGATCATCAATTACCACTCTACCAAAGATATATTTATTGAGCTGATGTAACTGTGATATTATCTGCCTGTGAATAAAACTTTAAACTTTATTTGACCGCGTCTGGTTTTGCTTGTATTAATTCTACTCAGTAAAAGAAAATTAGCCTTTTCTTTTGGTAGGCTGAGAACAACCACTTTTTCCTTTTCTTCGCCTGACTATTGTGAGAGTCAGGTTGAATAAAGTTATTCACTTTCCTAAACAGTCCTGTGTTACAGTCCTTTGTGGGAATTAGTAAACAGATAAGATAGGACTATGGAAATGGGCAGTGAATCAGCTGAACTTTAAAGTCTCCTATGATAGACCGCAACGACATCTATCGTTGCGCTCTGGAATATAAAATTAATCGAGTACTTACCTGTAAGTATGAAGATTAATTGTTGTTCCAGGAGCAACGATAGATTGTTGCGGGGTACATAGGCCCACCCATCTTCCCTAGGATGAATAGATTAGTGACAGTCAGGCATAATCATTAATCTACAATATTCAAGCATTCTTGAATATAATATCTATATATAGATCTTATTCGACAATACGAATTCTATATAACTACGACAATTGAATAGTATAGATATTGATTTCCTATGTACCAGAAATGAGATTTCTTTCAGCGATTGATTCACTGCCAGCGGACGTCTGACATCTACGGATCTGCGCATGCGCATGTCCTATGTACCCCGCAACGATCTATCGTTGCTCCTGGAACAACAATTAATCTTCATACTTACAGGTAAGTACTCGATTAATTTTATATTATGAAAACCCCAAGAGAACTGATTTTGCCAATTCTCTCCATGGAAGCCTGTCAAGTGATGTGTCACCATGTACTAAATTTGAGAGCACATATTTGTCTCAAGTAAAGTGGAAATGCTTAAGTGCTTGCCGACCCTCCCTCAACTGGATTTCACGCACACGTTTGTATGCATTTGCCAAGACCCCAGCCCCAGGGTTCTTACATACTCTATGTATCAGGGATGTAAGTCTTCCTAGAATTCCAGGAATTCCTGGATTTTCTTTTCTAAGGAGAATTTATTTCACCCATCCATATTTTATTTCAATTTCTGCCTTCATTTGTGTTTTATTTATTAATGTCTTAATTTCCTGTAATTGAAATATAAATCCTAGAGTCCCTTAAAGTATTATCAATAGACATGTAAATTTCATGGGGGGTATACAGGACACCTGGCAGAGAGTGCCCCTAATCCCCACTGATCCACCCACCCCCTCCTACCAACACCCCCTTGAGATTCCTGCAGCTAGTACTCCTACCCAGCCAGACAGCTCCTGGATTTCCTTGAAATCAAGGAAACTCCTAGGCCTTCTCCCATTGGCTAAAACCTTCCTGGAAAGCAAGGAAACAGACAGGAAGTCAGATTTTGGCCATTTCCACTCTCCATCCCAGTTAAAGGCTGTGCTTGGAGTGAAACTCTTTGGCAGGCCAGTTATCCCCTTGCAGAGCTGACACACTCCAGCCTCCCCTCATCTCTATTGTACTTCTATGTCAGTTTAGATCAGGTCCTTCTTATTTTAGGGAATTATTGTTTGGCAGTACAGTTTGAACAGCGTTTCATAGATGCTTACACAAAATAATAAAACTTAACAAATATAATTCATTATATGATTTGTAGGTTTCTACGGGGGGGGGGGGGTTCTTAATTGGTTAGGGATCATTGGGGTTAACACGCATCACTATATATTTCCTGGATTTTTTCAAGCATCTGGTTTCATCCCTGATGTAAAGAAGCAGGATATTGCATTTGAAATCATACTCAAATATGACCGCCATGCTCAGTTTTATTGACAGGAGCAGGAGGTTACATTGCATCACATTCGGCTTCGCCTCGTGTGGTGAAGTCATCTCCTGTGAGTAAAGAAACTAGGAATTTGGACATATTTGTGCACCTCTGTATTCATTTATGTTCTTACAGAGTAAATCTCTTAAAAATCCCTCTAAGAAAATCCCCTATGCTTAACTATAGTCTCATTCTCAAATTTTCAGGCGTTTAGAAAAGGAGCGTGTCAGCCTTACCAAGTCAAAGAATGAGCTGGCTTCAGACCTGGAACGTCTACTGAATCAGAGAGAGGTTAGATACATTTGGTTTATTCGGTGATAATTGCAAACTTTAAAATTGGTAAATGGGATTTCTTAATTAGTGCTTAAATCTGTTCCAAAAAAAACAATAAATGATTTCATATTGAAATGATGGGTAATGATTAAATGTGACCCATGGGCAGAAAGGGTTTAGGTATGGGAAAACAAAATACTCAGCCACAGGTTTCTTCCGGCGTATTTCTAATAGGCAGGGGTGTGAAATTTCCGCGGAAACCCTGAAATCCGCGGTTTTGATGCTCACCAGGATCATTCCTAAGATCTATGCAAATCCACTGAGAAAATGAATTGCAATTTATTGGGGGGGGGGGTGGTTCTGACATCGAATTTCCCCCAATGTTATGTTTCTTCCCAAATGGGATACAGATACTATCCCAAGGGTTATCACAAAACTCTCTACATTAGATGGTGGTATTATGTGTCCAGTTTACCATTTTAGCCACTTAAATCTTACTACAAATATTGAATTTACAGAGATGCCACTTTTCCTGGTTTACCAGGAATTCCTGGTTTTGATTCCAAGATTTCTGTATCAAATTATGTTAAATTCCTGGGAAAATGTGTCCAAAGTCCAGTTTTCCTGGTTTTTGTCGGCCAGTGAGTGGCATCCTGTCACATTTTAGAGAAGATAAATTTTTGAGACCCAACCACCGGATATATTAAATTTAGGTTAACATGAGGATTGAAACAAACAGGTAGGATGTAGACCATAGTCCTGAAGTGTTGTAATGGGCCCAAATAATTATATTACCGTAAAACCTTGCGTATAAGAAGCGTCCTCTACGCCAAACAAATGCCTTGTGCGTCTTATAGGATTTCTTCAAGTTGGGGGTGCGTCTTATACGAGGGGTAATTTTACTATAGAAATGTACTAATCTTACAAATTTACGCATTAAAATGTGCGTCTTATACGCGAAAATTCATGTGCTGAGTTTGGGGTGCGTCTTATACGCGCAGCGCGCCTTCTACGCGGGAGATTACGGTATGTGCCTGATATGTCCTTCATATGATTTTGTACAGGAAATGTCAGTAATGAAGCAGGTCGTTTTGAACCTGAGTCAGCGCCGCTATGGTAATGAGCCAGTGCAAACGGCTCCTAATACTGGACGTAGTACAACCCGTAGTACGGCACGGTCACCACGCAGCAAACTACCTGGTAACACAGCAACTAAGAAGAAGTCCTCGCTGATGACAGCCACACAGCCACGCCTTCCTATGGACTTACCAGAGCAAGATGACAATATTCATAAACCAGCCCCAACGGAATTTGTAAGTAACTTGCCTCCTTAATTGTGTATTGGTTTTTCATTGTCGTGAAAGTACTTAAAATTATAATCAGAATGGTTCATGACATTTGATCTAACGCTTTGGAGTTTAATTGAAGCTCAAAATTTACTCAGAGTATATGATCAATATCTTCTACATAAATGCTCTAAGTCTAAAGCTAACATTACCCAGAAAGGCGCCTTGTGAGAGCCAAGGTATTGATTATTGATTATCTTTTTTTTTTCAGACCATGGGAGAGGCCCCTAATTGGTACAAAAAACTTCAAACAAAAACACAAACACATCGGCCCACACCTCGCTCACGTACCAAAATGGTTGCATAGTAGTGGCTCCAGTGCAACAGAACCTCAATCTTCATGGACAATTAACAAGCAGAATACCAGTTTAGTATATATACCGTAGTACTCAGTCTTATAGAATGTCAGAAAAGAGGGTTTTTGCCCCGTAGGTGCGGTAAAATTACATTTTTATCAAAGTGCTCAAAATCAGTCCCCAGATGCGCCTTGGAGCATTCCAACTCAGGGTTCACTTCATAAGTGAGGTGCACCTTGTACGTGAGGTACCAGTACTACAGTATTTTGTATATCACCAGTTTGATTATTTTAGTAAGTTGATTATAAATATGAAAGATAGGGTACTCTGGTCTAGTTTGTACAAGCTCGGGTGTACAAGTAACTATATAGGAATCATGAATGTTCTGGGTATAGTTCAGTACAAGAGAGAGGTTTAATAACACTCAGAGATTTGCACTGATGATATGCATTGACTCCGAATAGAGTTATTGTGATATATACCCTGTATACCGTAGTCGACCAGATAAATGCACATTCTCAAATAAGTGTATGTATCTCTTCTTTTTCTTTTTTTTTCTTACTTTTCTTCTTTTTTTTTGGGGGGGGGGCTAAAAATCAGACTATAGTATAGGTAACAAAAAATATTTTGGGGAGAGGAGGCATCGAAAATTCGAACTCCAATGGGTATTATTACTTCGGATCCGGTATTTGATGTAGCAGCATTAACTTTGTGGTTGTTCCCTAAATCACTGAATCGATTTCGTGTTCACAGACAGATTGTATCCTGATTAAAATTGTAATTATCATTTTCGAAAGTAAAAAGGTCAAGTTCTGTCTGTGTAGCAATTTCATGTGTGGTCCATTTCTAAATATGAATGGTTTCAGGTTTTAATGCCACTTTTTTCTTTTTACTTTTTTTTTGTTCACCATCTGACATGTACAATTCATGCATTCTATGTATATATCTTTTTATCCTGTGATAGTGAAGTCCGTCCATTTCACATTGAAGTGCATGTATATTTGTAGCATGTAAGTTGTGCACCCGTTTAATATGAATGCCTTTATTGACTCAGAGGGAATATATTTATCCTCATACCATAGGCATTGCGTCTTGTAAAGGTAAAATAGAAAAAATAAATATATTTCTAATTGTATATTTTGTCCTGTCCAGTGTCATAATTTCTTCTCATTTCAACTACAACCCCCTGCCTTAGCAGAGAGCCCAGAGACATGAAATACAGAGATAAGCAAGAAAACGTGCTGGCCACAAGTCCCTGTCATGGCTCTTAGTCCCAGTCACAGAACTGGGAATTACTACTGTAAATTCTCTTGTATTAGCCGCACACTCGTATAAGCCTCACCACCGACATTGGGGGAAGATAAGCCATAGCCAAGACTTGAAAATTGGAGGTTTACGGTAATGCCAAACTCTCCCACAAGGTGTGTGCCATACCGCATTTATGATAAGTAACGACCAGCATGCCAATACAGGGGGCCTACAGAGATGGCAGAGTTTCAGATTTTCTCTGATTTCAGAGGTTCAGAGGTGATATTTTACTACAGAAATAATAATAAGAAAAAAAATTAAAATGAATATCTTATAATTCTGATATTTCTTAAAGGTACACCCAACCCTAAGTGATAAATTTTGAAGGTATTTGTCACTCTGATTAGGGTATAACCCCCTTTTGAAGTGCCCCAAAATAATTTTCAGAGTTTCGCCAAATATCGAACTGACATCTCTGGCGGCCTAGCGGAAGTAAGGCAAGCTTCCAAGCTAGGATTAAATTCATTTATTGATTTTATGTATAAAATACTTTAAAAAAAGGTCGCAGCACCCCTCTACATTGTCCCTACTTAGATTTTTAAAAATAACCCCCTTTCAGTATTATTCTAATAAATGCTAGGCTCGCGCTAGCCATTCGCCAGATCGCCAGTGGTGAATCTAATCACAATCTGGCTAACACTTTTCTCAATTGATTAGCCAGACTGGCTAATCCTCCTTCCAGAAGTCCCAACTGGGAATGTGATATATGGAGTGTAGCATACCGTTGGAGAGCTCATAACACAACAAAAAATAAGCACACTGTCTCTATTCATATGCAAAAAAAAAAAAATATAGAAATTATGAAATCCTAACATCTTCCATATTGTTTGTTATATCATTTTAGGCATTCAACTTAACAAATCTAGCATATTACAATTTCTCTCTGCCTTTGGAGATTGAGCTTCTCCTTTATATGTTCCTATGAGTAGCTGGTCCTGTCATTTTTTCAGAAACATGGAAAAGAATTGGAATAATGGAGGGAAATGCCAACACCTTTGTCAACCCCTTTAACCAAACTACTGCATAGGTCTATAGTCCACTGATTAAGACCTTATTTTCAACAGATATAAGAAGGGGAATTAAAACTGTCCTTTTATATTTTTATACTCCACCTCAAATCTTAGCTAGAAGATGAAAGTGTACATGTCCTTTGATCACATGGAAATTAAGTGTCTTTTATTGCCTTGTCCATTGGTTCTTTTGGCTAATTGATTTCGTATCTGGCTAATCAGAATTGATACAAATTCACCAGGCTACCTGAAAATATTTACTAGCGCTAGCCTAGAAATGGTCGGTTGGAAAATTGAAATCAAAGCCTTTCTAGTTATGGTAGGTCTAAGCGGGCCCTGAGCAAGATTTAACTTCACCATCAGCCATCATACCAAAAAAAGAAAGGCCAAATAAATTCACATTTTTCAGCCACCAAAGGAACTTAAGCAAAAGTAGGCCTACGGGTAGAACTTATCCATTATCTGTCCTAGAGTGGTGGAATGCCGAACATTTCGTGACCTTTTTATGGGAGATCATTTTGGGTCTGAATGCTTTAATGCTTCACAGTATTAGTGCATTAAGAATGACCCAACAGATGATCTCCCATACTCCTATTGTCAAAGAGTTTCCTAGATTTTCTCATATTTGGGCATAGATCTGATCATTTCCACAGTAAATAAGTTGTAGTGTTGTGATTGGTTGTTTTCTAAGGCACCAAGGCATGTGATTGGTCAGAAGGGAATGAGTCATTCGCCTAAATTATTTTCTCCTAGCAGGAGGATTTGTCATGTCTATGTGTCCATGGACGGGTTTCTCTATCTGACAGCAGGAGATAACCATCCATGGATAGTTATCTCCTGCAGAGAGTAGGATTTGTCATGTCTATGCATCCATGGACAGTTGTCTCCTGTTGACAGAAGGATTTTTTATGTCTGTGGCCATGGACAATTGTCTTCTGTTGCCAGTAAGATATTACCATACCCCTTACACTTATTACTGTAATGGATCATTTGAGCTTCAGGATGTACAGGGTTGTTGACAAATTTTAACACTAAAATCAGTAATTCAAATAACCACCAATCTCAATAAGGGGGTGGGGTCCAGGTGTGGTACAGTGGTATATTCAAACCAATAAGAACCCATGCTCTTAAACAGGACGGGCTTCCCTAGCCCACTTAAAAGGGTCTATTTCTTCTCTTTTCTATCAATCCTCTCGGATGCGTGTGGTACACGTATGTGCACTGACACATTCCTCTGTGAAATGGTAATGTAGTTCTTGCCATGAATATGACCTTAGCTATAGAAATGATGTTAAACATCTATTACTCTTTCACTCACTTAAACAGGACACTGCGGTAGACATCATTATAAGTCCAAATTCAGCCATACAGAGTGCTTATTATTCATCAACAGGGAGTTGGTGGGTTGTCATCCTTTCTTTTAGTGAAAATTTGAACTAGGCCTGCAAAATCAGAAATCTGCAAGACCAAATGACCTGCATGGTGAAACACTTTTCACAACCACTGAAATTAATGGTGTTTGATCTAAATCATATCAATATCAATCATCTTGAGGGATCCCTGTGCAAACTAATTGGATACACCATGACATGCTGTAACATGTAATTGTTATGAACAATTGAGTAAAAGAAAAAATATTCCACCCTCCAACGGGGGCCTGAAACTTACCAAAAGAAAGTAAATGAATCTCCAAAAAGTATGAAAAAGTTCTGTAGAAAAACTGAGGTCGGTCCTCTTTTGCTGAGGTAGGTTTGGTGACCGTAAACTAAACTGCTACCCCTTAATCTCAGTGTACAACATGATCTCTCACGTTTGTTGACAAATGATAGTTCCCCTGACGTCTTTCTTGTTTCAGCCTTATATCTTGTAAATCTCACCAGCTTTCAGCAAGAAAAAAAATGAAAGCAATATATGCACCTTTACTCACGAATTGACCAAAATGACAGAAAACATATCTAGATATTTAAAAACTTTCTTCCAGGGGATGCCCCAACCCCTTAAAAATCAAAGTGCCTACTTGCTGGGCGTAGAAATTGTACCCCACCTGACCCATGTTGTCCCCCCAAAGTCATGTTGCTTCCAACACCCCTGTTATGTTCCTTATATGATGTCCCTGAACCCAGCACCTTGAACCCTGCACCTTATATGTGGGGTATTCTATTAGAATAGCTCACAATCAACCCCCACGTTTGCCTCATAGACTTCCCAGCAAACAAAAAAAAAACATTATATCACCTCAATATAACGTTTTCTAAGGTAAAAACGTGGACTCAAAATAACATTTAAAATGTTATACATAAACGTTTTTTATCAAACGCGTATAAACATTTTATAATGTCATTTTCTGGCCCTGTGCACCCATGTAACCACCCTATTTCTGCATATACAATGTATATGACTTGCAGGTCCAGGTTTTGTATAGAATTATACCTGTTGTTATCATGGGATGTTAATGGTGGAGGGACATTACTTAATTAGGATAGGACATAGCGATTCCTCTCCCATAATTACCACAGTGTAGGATATAGTCCTCCATGCATGTATAGGCAGAGACCTGGTAGTTTCAGTTCATATAAAGGGTGATAGAGATTTGACATAGATATATTTTTTTTCTAAATTCTAAAAAAGGGTGTCTATCAATATGATAGACATATGCAATAAATGAAAGCAACAAACAACCTTTCACTATATTGATTTGATATGTTGTCCACCTATCAGATTTCCCAGTCGTTTAACATTCCATAATCGTCATATATCTATAATGATAAAATATATCACTCTATATCATAATGGCATAGTGCTTCCACCTAGCAGGACATACAGGAAACACTGGAAAGGTTTAGATATGTTATGTAACGTTTATAAAACGTTTTCAAAAGTTCTAATATGGTTTAAACAAAAACGTTTATATCTAGAATGTTTAAAAATGTTTTAAAATGTTCTACATACAAACGTTTGCATCTAGAACGCTTAAAAATGTCTTTAAACTTTTTAAATGCAAACGTTTGTATATACACAATATAGGAATGCAAACGTTTGTTATTCACTGGGTTATTTCAAAGTTATACTTTGCCTCATATGGGAAAAATATTACCCCCCTCCCCTCCCAACCTAAGTTTTCTCAAGCCCCAACCAGAAACACAACTAATTTATTTTGGCCTAATGGTGGGGCAATGGTATCTGTAATAAATGCACTCATAGGTAGATGGCAACATTGATCTAGCTGTAGCAGAAAAGGTCTGCTGCCGGATTCAGTTTGGAGAGGGAGGTTGGGGACGAACGTTTTGAATTCTAAACCACCACTAATTATAACAAAGCAATTCTAGCACGGTTGGCCAAGGAGTTCTCAATTTTTCTCCCTATGGTTTGCAAATACACAAACGTGGGGTTTTCACTATTTGAAAAAGAAAAAAAAATTACAACAATTTGCACCCATATACACAGATCTGTGCCAGTATCTACCACAGGCATTTACACCCTATAACCCCGGGCCTGTAACCTGACTCCTTTTTTTGGCCTGATGTATTACTTTGACATCTTATCAGGAATCAGCTTCGGTTTTAGTATAGTCTTGTTTAACAGAAACTGACTAGGGAGGTCATGACCAGTTGCTGACCTACTGTCATAGGGGTGAGATAAGTACCGGACAAGTGGACCTATTCTCCACTACACCCTCCCACCTATCATTCACCTTGTACCTGTTTAATCAGTAAATTGTCACCCTGTGAACCAGCCTTCAATGTGACTTATGGTGATATAATATATGGCACACCTGGGGTAAAATTATGAGCATCAGTAGGTACAATACTGAATTGTCTAACAATGGACTCGATATACAAGCCTATACAATATACATCACCGGGCCACTTTGACCATCAGCTCTCCATGTGAGATTGTATTACCGTAATTCAACGTTATAGTTCCTCTGACCTTTCTGCACATGGGGCCTCTTTTAATAGATTATATAATTCAAAACCTCACCCCCCCCCCCGCTCCTTAATGTTTTTGCTTTTCTAGATATGTCACATACTCAAGGGAAATGAAGGCAATTTGTAAGAACCCAGTGCGCTTATTGGGTTCTTGGTGAAACTTGGATCAGCTGATAAAGGCTTTACAGGTGTGCGGTGTCATCCAGGGGTCAGGTGTATATTTGAGGTTGACCTGGTAGTGGTCGGGTCACGGAACAGTTCACATAATGTATACACTTATAAAAACCCAGGCCAGGGCCTCTGTATTGCCTAAAGACGCACGCCTATGTATTTTGAGTGATGAAGCATGCCCACAAAAATACATCCATGATAACCTCATGTATGTCATGGTTTGTCAATATCAATGATGTTCAATACTGAATACTTAATCCTGTCAATAGTGTGTTTTGAGTCCTTTATGCCACCCAAGTTGAGAAACTAAATATCAAGTGGAGGTTCCTATATTAGAAGTCCGGGTCCAGTCTGCAGGGAGGAGCAGTGCAAGGCTGGATTGGATAAGATTGATTTTAGATGGATTTCCTAGATTGCAGTGAGCACCACGTGGTAGAATAAGATGATTCGTGCCCTCTATGAGACGTAGCTGCTAACCTATTAATTCAAACTTTAACACTAACTTCCCACACCCAAAAAGTAATGGCAATGGCAAAATCACAATTGTATAAGATATCCAATTCTCTTTATTAAAGTTATTCAGGGTGCGCGTTTTGTACAGCCCCGCCCCTCCTCTCTCTAGTACTGAACAGTTGACCATGTAACTGGGGTCATGGCCCCAGATGGCCGTCAGCGTAACCCCCTGGCACACATCACTACCTACATGTAGAGGGTACCCAAATGTTGGTAAACCTTGACCACTGCCTGACCCCTTATATTTAGACTCTACAATACTCAAGGCACTAGTAGACAATGCTCTGCATTTAGAACGGTGCTGCTCAGTCTACTGTGGAAGTGGTTATCGGGACTTTAGTTTGCTTTGAACATTTAAACTCAACTGATATTACCATAAATTCTCGTTCAAGCCACGGATTATACTAGAACCAAAACCAAGGTGCGACTTATAGAATACGTCTAAAGTCAGCGTGCAGTTTACACTGGCATATTTGATACTATAGTATACTAGCAGTACTAGACAGCCAATTTTCAAGCCTCCGGTGTGTTTTATCTCACTTTGAATTCGGGGGTGAGACTTTTGGGGAGAATTTACTGTAGTCTCTTTCATATATGTGCGGATGTACGGTAGCAGGTGAGAAGGATTTGTAGGAGAGAAATTGGTTATCTTAAACACAGCAGCCACCAGTTTGTTTTATTTTAATTATCCTATAGATGGCGAATATGGCATGTTCCGTAGGATTTTGTCACAAAATTTTCAATTTCTTATTTTCTAGGACCATAATGGCAAAATTTCCTGGAATTCAACATTCCTTCAAAACTTAAGACTTTTCATCAGGGTTTTCACCATTTACGGGTCATGGTTTTAACTGACTTTTATCGGCTTTTACCTGACCAAACATTGGATAATTCACGGGGGTTCGCGAAAAAATTCACCAGCTCCGATGCTAAAGAAATTTTGCAAATTCGTGTGAAATATTGACAATCACCCCCTTAAAATATTCAAAATACCATTTTTAACTGACTTTTCCCCCAAAATATCTTCTTAACTGACCAGTGGGAAGGAACCCTGTTCATTCCATGACGTGTGGGAACCATGTAATTACAACAGAAGGATCAAAACGACTGCAGCTTGGTTTCTTAATGAAATTGATGTTTTATTTCAAATAATGAGTACCCAATTGTACACCACAATGGGATGACAGTTTTGTCAACGTGCTGGCTAGCTCCCGAACCTCTCTCAAAGTTCTTATACAACTTCGGGGGTAAAGGCATCCCAGTAAAAGACATTCTAAGGTTGATGGTAGTAACCAACTTGTATAACAGAGAAATAGATGTATCGGTAAGATGATTCTATGTCCACAGGCATACTAAATTTACATCATCCATAAACTGTTAATGAAGTCACACCATTCAACTTACATACATATACACATCTAATCCTATTTAACGAACATGGAAAATAAAACAGTATATTAAAAATAGTTTTTTTTTTTTCTTCTTAGCATTCTCAGTAACTCACATTTACACTTCTACACATACGCCGGCAATGCCCTTGTACTTTTTAGAGAAAATGAGGAAAAGATTATGCAAGCTGTTCTTTGATTTGTACACATATTACAAGAAACTAAAGTATTAAGAGGTGGCAATATAAAATGAAGTCCAGCATTTTATAAGATCAACAACATTATATTACTAAAATATGCTGATGCAAACTTTGAAAAAAGTATTTCATCTAACATTAAGATACTAACTTTAATAATAGACGTCATCTATGACGTGGATAATAAATTAAACTACCTAATGCCAAGTTATCAGAGAAAATCAGTGCACTTAACAGTGCCTGTGTACAATAAGGGCATTACACAATGATAAAGTAATGAACAGAGGACAACAGTGAAGACATTAATTAATTCTAAATAAAACAGAAGTACCTTTCATACAATTATAATACACATTCCACTGTCACATCCATTCCATTTGTTGTGTGTATCCTTCTCGCAAAGACCTACACTCAACTTAATTTACACCTGTACATGGGGCGCAATTCACAGAATCGTCCCTCGGTGGTGGTATACATAAAGTAATGTGTAAGAGGGGTATTGGTTGCTCCATCATTGATGGCTCTCAGTTCTCTTTGCACAGGGATGTGGTAAAGGGGCCAGTACTACTGCTACATACCATCCTGGTGTTTGCTCCCAGGTCACGCCCCCTTATATATACTTCGTAGACCTGGGCGCATTAAGTTAGTCGGACATTATACGCTATAAGACAAGACAAAGAGAAAGCTAACACAACGGTACCCACCTAGGGGCATACAGTGATACGTTTGTGTATTTTTTTGGGTTTAAAATCTTTTTGTGTATTTTTTTTCAGACATTTTTGTACTTTTTGTAACATTTTTTTTTGGTTCTTACCAGGCCATTCGTGCTAAAAATATGAAGTGTGTATTGTGTTTAGCCCACCCTATATTTCTGTGAGGTTATAAGTTCGGCACTCACAGCACCTAAGAAACGGGTTATTTAGAGACTTAGTCGCCAAAAATAACCTTGAGATCCATCTTTGACCTCTGAACACACTTGAATGAATTCTCTCTGTACTGTCACTCTTTTCTACACATGTACGGTCACCTATGAATAAATAATTTTTTTATATTACATGACCGCCCTCCTAAGAGAGATCTGATATAAATGGCCCAGTAAAAAAACTTTCATATATACAGTATGATACATCTCTATACATGATGAATAATGAACTCATATTCGGGGAGAAAAATAATGATGTGGACACGCTCCAATTTAAGATTTAGCACCAGTAAAAATTTGTTCGTGCAGTGCTGCCATGCATGCCCACTTACACATCATCTTTTTTCCTTCGTCTAATATGTTGGATTAATATATTAGTGTATAGTTCGAAATTTTTTGTAAGCAAGTTAGCCTCTTAGACATGCATCCAACAACTGCGGACGCCGGCTGTAGGTGCTGTGAGTTATTACTAGAGCTGTTCATTATTATTGATGTCAGTGTCGACCGCCAACTTCATAATAATACATTAATGTGCACACTGGAACTTTTCAACTCACTTTTTACATATGACGCTCCCTCTTTTTGTAATAGAAAATGATAAAATATAACTGCTAACATTAAGATAGCCCAGCTAACTGTAACATGAGACTACATGGTAATTTACAAGTACCGGGGTAGTAAAATGATTGAATAACCACCTTAAGCTAACAAGTTGATATCCATCTATCCATAGTGGCGAATGAGAATCACCTAAAACCTTGCATCTCCCAAGGAGTAAGACTAATCGAAATGTACATTAATTACATGTGTTGTTTGGAATGGAGGTGTACACACCTTAAATAAACAATCAGCTTAGTGCTAACCTGAGCGCAGTCAAACGGAGCTCAGGTTTGTGTGTGATTTAGTGTTAGGGAGGGTCATCCACAAGTGCAGATGGGAAAGGGTAGGGGACGGTTAGAGTGTGTGTTTTCACACATGTACACACACAAACACAAAGAGATGTCTACATAGTCATACAAACATCCAAACCAGCAACGGTTATGAGCAGAGGAAGAAGCAATGGGGCGATTTCTGAGGTCAGAGCTTTTGACGAAACTGTCGCCCGAAGTGACGTCGACTTGCCGTTGGTGCCATTTGTTGTCATGTGGCAAAGCCATTTGTTGTTACATGGCAATAATGGGGACCGAGTGAGTGGAGCAGGCGTCAATGAGGGCTTCCAGGGCACATGTCCTAATGGCGCCGGCCTCATCTTCATTGTAGAGTCGCTTAATACCGTCGTAGATGTCATCCTCATCCAGGTCATCCATCTTGCGCTTGGAAGCCTTGCTGGGGCTTGAGAGCATTGACGATTTCACTGCTGTTGCGTAGGTAATGTATGGAGTTGTCTTGCCCCTTACTAACAGTGCACTCATCATCTCCCGGCAGCGGATCAGGCTCTCACTGTCTGCCTGTAAGGGTAAAGAGAGGATTTTAGTGAAAACTAGTGGCTCCTTAAGGATTTTAAAGACAATCAAACAATAGACCAAATTTATTTATCACTTTTTCTCTTGAATGTTGCGTCTGGTACACTTGTTTTCATTTAGGCCACACCAGAAAAATAAGCTGGTCTACGGATTTCCCTCTCCATATTTTCGCTCGCTTCACTTTCTACAAGTTTTCTCTTTGTGATGTTTGGCAAATTTTTTTTTTTTAATTAAATTTTTTCACTCGCCTCACTTTTCCAGCAAGGAATCCATTGGACGGCAAAAAATTCTTAAAAAAAAAAAAAAAAATCATTTCACTTGCTCGCACCATTTTTTTCAAACCAAAATCCATAGACCAACTTATTTTTTTGGTGTGGCCTTACAGTGATATATTTCCTGTAAAAACGAGTACAATACCCTTTCTCCTTCAAATGAACCCTCATGGGAATATTTACCTGAACAAGTTGCTGCAACCAGATGGAAAGCTGGAACCACTCAGGCTGGAACTGCTCAAGCTCGAGGCTGAGGGCAGCGACGGTGAGCACGGCAGGCCGGAAGACAGCAAATGCATGTTGTGCTACCGCGGCCTGAAGCTTCTCTGTCAACATTGCCAGCTGACGGGACGCCGTCACATGAGGGAAGTGATCCAAGAGGTGGGGCATCTTGGATAGCAACAATGAGTGCAGCTGGAAAACATGAACAACATTATATATCGGGCCTCTAAGCATCTGTGGTAGCAAATATTGTGCATATTTTATTATTCATATTTATGTATCATGAGGTTTGCACTTATGATTATCTCCCAATCAGAAGATAGCCTCCAAATCTGAAGGTTATTTCCATCAGCTACACAGGGTCTAAACCAAATTAGTTTCCCATAGATTGTGCGATGATTTCATGGAAGCCTACTTACCACATGCAAGAAATCCTGGTAGGTGACATATCGGATGTTCCAGTGGAGTTTGTCCAAGATACATCGCTCCATGCGCAGGACTTCAGACACGGTGCAGCCACAGCCACTCTCCCTGACAAGATCGTATGTGCCAGGGATCACCTGAAAGGATAACATCAACAGGGTTGGCTTTAATATACCGGATGATTTATTGTGTAAAAGCGACTTTCAAGTTCGGACAATTCTGTGAAACAAGAGGATAAGGGTTCAGTCACTCAATAATGTACTGTACACCATTTTCCTATCATTGTGTCGTCGTTGGCCTTCATAAGTAAGCATTACACTCCCCTTTTCAATTACAGCCAAGTACTCTACTTGACACGGCCTTAGGCCTTAATCCAGCCTAAGATACAATATACAGTCAACTCTCTACTTATGGTCACCTCTCTAATGTGGTCACCTCGCCAATGTGGTCGCTTTTGGAAAGAACCGAATTATTTCCCTCTTTGTTCTAATGTAATGCACTCTCTGGTATGTGGTCACCTCTCTAATGTGGTCACCTCTCCTTGTGGTCACCAATTTCCAGTCAAAAAGTCACATTTACTCTCTCTAATGTGGTCACCCCAAATTCAGTTGTGGGCCTTATAGAAGCCTGAAGGGATATTGGGTGGCTCTTAGTGAGTGGGTAATGGTTGTGTAACACATAATTCAACAGCTAAGGTTATATTCAGAGAGGAAACTTGAGAGGAGCCAGAAAAGGAAAACTAGGACATGGTCAGTGGACTAGAACAATTCTAGGGCATGCTCAGTGGACTGGAACAACTCTAGGGTGTGCTCAGTGGACTGGAACAACTCTAGGGCATGGTCAGTGGACTGGAACAACTCTAGGACTTCTCAGGTCGCACCTCTGGTCCCCTCAAAGTCTATAAGGGAGTATGGGGGGGGGGTGGAGATCTGAGGGATGCCATAGCAGGTAGAAGACTTCTCAGGTCGCCCCTCTGGTCCCCTCAATGACACCCACTCTTGTCCAAGGGGCCAGCAACACATTTCCTTATCCTAAATCAAGCATTTTTGTTAATACATCCAAATCTCAATATAAGGGATTTTTTTAACCAAATTTAACTTACCAAGTTTCAGATATAGCTTATTCTCATGATAGAAATGAACACAGAACAACACATAACCTTTCTTGGTTTCTGCCTGCTAACTCTATGCCCTCAAGAGGAACTCTCTCTAATGTGGTCACCTCGCCAATGTGGTCACTTTTGGAAAGTACGAATGGTGACCACAATAGAGAGAGTTGACTGTACAGGGGATTGTAAGGAACTGTTATTATAGAGGACTATGTTAATCAGCTTATCCCCATTCTGATGAAAACATAGCAGTTGTTGACAAACATCTATGCATTAATTACACAATCAATTTCACAACTAATGGCAGGGCCTTACATTTTGATATTTCTGTACACAACATAGGACATTTCCATTATTTTGAATATTGATTTTATAGAATACAGATTTTGATTATTTATAAAACTGGTGCATTGTTTTAGCCCGCATAATGCCAGTTGCATTTATGACATGAAAACAAGAGCCATCAGCGGAGGCTCCTATAAATGATGTAACAGTGTTTTGTAAACACCTAACCGACAACATAAGACCCCCTCCCTACTGCTACCAACTCTAATGGTTAAGCCTGCCACCAGCATAGTAACCGTAACCAATACACACATAACCCCCCTCCCTCCACCCCCAAACTAATGCTCTAAGGTCAAGGTGCGTGGGAGCCTGACTTTGTTTTCTTTTATTATGTAATAGAACATGGTGGTTCAAAGGGATTTCTGTTGGAAATGGGACTTTCTTTCACAATGAATTCCATTCTCTTCACAAAAGATGCATTGGTCTTTAATATCTACAAATAGACAGGTGATAGAGGATATATTGTGTTTCATTGCTTTTGTTGAGTACTCTTTACACAATGTAAACATAACCTAAGGATTCACATTATTGTGATATACCAAAAGAGGTCTTATAGTCACACTAATGAGAATAGCATGCAAAGAGACCATTGTGTAAGTAGATCGTTACGCCTGACACATAACGACTGGACCATGACGCAGGCCTCAAATACAAACAGAGTACCACTATATGAATCATGTATACCAGGCCCACTTAGTGTTAGAACTTATAAATATACTACTGTGGATCCATTCTCATACCCAATGTCACATTGTACATTAGTATGAGGGTAGGGCTGCACGTAGAACACTGCTCCTCTACATATAATATATATGTGGTATACTGTACACCATCGCCATAAGGGTATGCTGACTGACACTTTGATTTAGTCTATAACACAGTAGCCTGCCCAACACAAGCCTGGGGCAGTGCAGCAGATGGCTGCCCATTGAGTGTGTATTGGCACATTGACAAAGGTGTACCTGACCTAACCATTCACAACCCTACCTCGCCGGGCTATCCTCAACCACCACTGGACTAGCTGTGGTAACCAGGGAGTGGTCGGTTATAGAACTACCACCAATAATCAATGCTGATTACATAGTAATGCACACAGTTCATGTATATCCGATTAGGTTGTATGGATGCTGTCGATAGAATCGGCAATAATGCGCAGCCAATATTTCAGACACCTATCAGCACACACACTCACTAACTTTCCACACTATTCATAGCTTTGTACAATTATATTATGTTACCCTTTTCATCACGACTTGGATCAATATAATTGAATGCCCCCCCCCCCCATTTCATATCAGATAATTCTAATCAAATCGGTGTATGATGATATCTCTTCGACATCTTTTCCTCATCTATGCTATCTACCTATATTTGAGCAATAAGATATCAAATAGCTATGAACATGAATTCATGTTTTTGAAGCCATTTACTCAAAAGAGTATTCATCGGTTGCTTCTGCATCTATTCTCTGACCACAACCCCCTCCCTCTGTGTATGTATACATTCATTAACGGTTGGGGACGCTTGCACCGAGAGACCGTCACATAGTACCATACAGCCACCACTAGTGGGCGCTGTGGCAGTATGCGGACCAAGTCACGTGTGTATTGCTGAGGGGCCATCACGAGTGCACTGAGTGTTGTCCATTGGGGGTCAACCAGCAGTTGGCGCTGTGCCAGACACTCTGTGCCCACTGACAGGTGGGAGGGGGCAGTGGGAGGGCTTTCAATGGGATCTGGAGATCTGAGGCTTACTGGTCCATAATACCCAGCTAAAAATACAGATGCTAATAGCACCTTGGGAGGTTCACCCCTGCCGATGTTATGTATGGCAGCACAGGTGATTTACGTGATCAGCAAGCACACTGGCACTGCCCCAATACCTCTTTAATAGTCTTGACTCTTGTTATGGTTTCACTACTTTCAATGTCGGTACGGTTTAATTTAGTGACAATATGGAAATGATTGTTCAAACTCACCTCGTCTTCCTCAACGGTCTTAGAGGCCAAGTAGAAACAGGCAATGCCTATGCAGCGCAGATACTTGGGCCGGGCCTGAAATGAAAGATTGACATTGATTATAATTTGATACCTAGAAGTGATGAAGAAACATACAATATACATGTGCAATTGTTCTACCTTTCTGAAATTGATTATGTTGCATTTGTGAACTCAAATTTGAAATTGAACGCATATTCTTTTTTCACTCGTTCCCTTTCTTTTCACCCCACCACAACAGAATGAATGTAGATAAGTAAATTACGTATTTCTTTCTCACAACGACCAGATTGCCTTTTATCATATTAATGTCGCCACGGCCTTCCTACTTTGAATTGCAATGAGACCCTGTTTTGTAACTGATCAGCTCTACTCAATTTTTTGGATGTAGAGCTGGTCCCAACCAACTAAGGTAATCAGCTAATATTTACGTAACCTGCCAAGGGTAATCATTCATGAACTTTCTGCCCTCCCATTCTAACCAACAATCCAAAGTTTCATTTCTTTGGTTTGTTATCACAAAGACTAAGTAAAACTATTATACTGCTGTTTTCTTTATGTCTTTCCACAGAGACTTTTAAGACGCATAAGGAATGTGACATTTGCAGAGCAAGGATGGCATTTACTTTGGTGACCAGGCTGTCCAACAGATTGGTGGTTGGACTGCTGACCGACTGCTGACCGAGAGAAACTCAGTCCACTACCTGAATATTATGTCTCTATGGAGTGTAGTGGGGAAGTGCTGGTTTAGGAATAGGGTTCCAAGTCCACTGACCACAGGTGACATTGAATGTGTATGTGTATGGGAGGGGAGGGGGTCCAGGGACTTGTTTACAGCAGATATTACGCACATTAATTGTCGTCAACCACACTGTATATCACATCCATCTGGCCCCCCTTATCTCATATCTGAGATAATCTTACCACTTCACCCAAAGGTTCAGTTAAATGGGTCTCAGAAAGGAATCTTCCCTGTCCTTTATCTTTATAGGAATAGTTTTTGAACCTTCGTACATTTCATTTCAGACTTCTAGTCCTTTTGAGTTATAAACTGTGTTGTTGCATTACACCTTATAACGTCATCATCAACGATTTATCCTTCTTAAAATTTTTTCTTTTCCTTTTTATGTGGCCATATAAAACGCATCCAAAGAACAGCAAATGCTTCGGGCTCGAAATACTTAACATAGGTCATAACCCAATGACGTAAACCACAGCCAACTTTAGAGTCAATGGTGTATGTCACACGGTACCAACGTGAAACGCCATTACACGCGATTTACCTCCATAAATACTGGTAAGTGAAATTCAAGACATCCCTTTGGTGTACAATAGTGTGTGGGTTAGGACTGCGCGGCCCGAACTTGAAGGTTACCGATATATACCATAGAAAATTTCTGCTTGACAGTGAAAGTTGTAGTTGCCAAGAATTACGCCAATTTACGTACCGTAATCTCCCGCGTAGAAGACGCTCCCCAAACTCATGGTAGGCTGGTTCGCGTAGAGGACGCATCCAAACCCCCTGAATTGATTTGTAAAAAAAAAAAACCCGTACAAGACGCCCCCCAACTCAGCAGGGGGGGGGGGGGTTCGCGTATAAGACGCACCCCCCCACCCCCAGGCTCTATGAGTTCAAGCTGTCATCGGCACACGGTCGGCGTTTTGCCCGCCGAGCAAATCTACAGCGACCGGTCTGCCGCGCTGCTGGCTATATGAGTTCAAGCTGTCATCGGCACACGGTCGGCGTTTTGCCCGCCAAGCAAATCTACAGCGGCCGGGCTGCCGCGCTGCTGGCTATATGAGTTCAAGCTGTCATCGGCACACGGTCGGCATCTTCCCCGCCGAGCAAATCTACACAGACCGGGCTGCCGCGCTGCTGGCTATATGAGTTCAAGCTGTCATCGGCACACGGTCGGCGTCAAACCCGCCGAGCAAATCTACAGCGACCGGTCTGCCGCGGTGCTGGCGCTATGAGTTCAAGCTGTCATCGGCGAAAACCCCGCGTATAAGACGCACCCCCAACTTGAAGAAATCCTATAAGACGCACAAGGCATTTGTTTGGCGTAGAGGACGCGACTTATACGCGGGAGATTACGGTATATATGTTAAGTATTCGATCAGACTACATCGTCTCATTGTATGTAGAACATTGGCCGTGATATTCTCTCTGCCCTTAGGCAATGTCTGATAGAAAACACAATGATGGATGACACTGTCTGGTGTGGGCCACTAGTCAGTGTTCTGTGTGGATGTTTAAAATGTTGACGTTACTAAATATATAGCCGCCTTCAATGACATTTAGCTCAATAAAGAAAGGCTCCTCACTCCCTCATCCTGGTTAAAAACTAACAGAGAGGCTTGATGATGAAAGTGGATGATCTACGCAGTACATGACATTGCCGTAAGCTCTCCTGTATAAGCAACACCCTGACATTAGGTGGCTAAACCTAAGGCTTTGAATCGGAGAATCTCTAGTTCAGTTGGTGGTCAGTTGCGAGGAGTTGTTAGAAGATCGGAGATAGGAGATAAGATAAGGGTCCAATTGAGGCCTTCTACCGTAATCTCCCGCGTATAAGGCGCAGCCCGCGTATAAGGCGCACCTAGAGTTTTGGAAAATTCTCAAAAAAATGAAAAATTCATAACTTTGGTTCTACTGAATGGATTTTCAAAATTCAAAAAGCTATGTGCTCTTTGGACCCCCGTGACCCTCCTGGACCCCAAATGCAGCAAATGAGCTTATATGGGAGTGTAACATATCAAAAGAAAGGTCTTGGTGTCCCCCTTGTGGATCCAATGAGAACTAAAACCCCCCGTATAAGACGCGCCTTATACGCGGGAGATTACGGTACTACTGACCCCTGGTTTACAAATCTCTCTATTTTTCTTAAAGAGGTAATTTCTATTATGAAGTAGGCTGCTTTTTTTCTTCTACATTTCCTCAAGTTTAAATTCCTGATTTGTTTTAGATTTTTTGTAATTTTTCCTCCAACTTATCAATGATTTTGTGACTTTGAGAAATTCCTCTGTCATCTTCTATTACCCAGAGGTTTAGAGCCCCACTGCCTCTGTCCACACCACCCTCCCGCCAGGGGAGGTTTCAGAAACGACTGACCTAGGCCTGAGTTGTAAATACATTAGAATTAGGAACAGCATTTACAATGGCTGGTTGATAGCTCATGTATCATTAGTCAACTGTTATTCAAAGTTTTTTCCTTACCTTCACAACGTGCAGAAATCTGTCAAGGATGGTGACGGAGAGCGCATATGTCTCCGGGTAGAAGTTGAACTGGGTGGTGAGTTGGGCCAGCCACCTTACCACCAGATCACGCTCGGTGCATCCGATCTCTTCTACGCCCTGGAAAATTCAACAAAAATACATATTTAGATTTCAGTTTTACACAACACTCAACTGTTCTTCATGTTTGAATTTGATCAAGTATTTTCCTGTCAGAATGTTGATCTAAACAAATGCGTTCTTGAGTGGTTTTAACTTAAAAGTATTTTACAATTTATTACACCATTACTTTCCTTAGAATATCAGAGGTGAGGGTGTGCTAAGTACAAATGTATTCCCTACAATGACGCTTATTGTGCCTAGACTAACACAATTATATTTGGCTGTCAGGGTCTGTAGGGACATGTTTTGAAGGTACATTTTATTACTTTTGCCAGAGGTGGCCTATTTATTTTTGCGATTTTTTTTTTTACAAGGACTAATCATAACTCTGAATAGATAACATGATTTCAATGCTCTAAAGATAAGGCGACATGAATCGACCATGACAACGCAGTTGTGCTCTCTTGGACTGTGGATCATCTAATGATCTATGCATAAAACTTAGGTGATGTCAGCCCGAGGTCTTTAGAGGACCTGCATGTGGTGATAACAATTCTGATCTCACCATATACTTTCCCTGCCCTCCTCCACAGGGGACAGTTTCTAAGGCTCCGTCCAACACTTTTAGTTTTATATTATCTTTGTCCCTACTTTCTTGTCTCAGAGACAGTGTGACCAGTTGTAAGGCATGGTTTGAGTTATTTGGTGCTGTGCCAGGTCTTCCCTTTGACACATCTGGTTCACCTACTTCACTGACCACTATCTGGTGTCCTACATAGCGTTTAGGCTTACACCAGGATTTAATGTGCATTTACATGTGTATCATATAGTGAATATCCCCTATAAGCACCAGGTTTGAAATATCCTTTAAAAGTTTGAAGTGTCTTCAGATCTGTCTTATTTTAAAAACTTGCTGAAAATAGGTTTAAATTGGAGTAGAAACATATCCTAAACGCGAAGGGCTGTAAACCTTGTAGTTGAGGGGGAAATATCTATATCGGGACAATTATTCTCCAGTCACCATCGTTATATCACACAGAGTACCGGTATGTATTAGAGGCCAGTTGCTTGTATAATACAAATATAGCACACCCACATAGATGACATTTGTATTGATTATTTGAAATTTTCAGCTGACATTTCTCATCATCCGACTAGCATGTTTTAATAAGACAGCTAAGCTTGTGCTTGAAAGTTCAATATTTATACATGTAAATGTACCTTAGTCCCACTGAGGAATTTAACATATAGTTTATCGATCAAATCTAAAGACGCCAGGAGACGTACTGTGTTTCTAGGCATGAGGGTAAGCTAACCCATGCACCACACATGCGAGTGAGGTACTTTTATTGCTTTTCTGTCTGAGCTATAAAGTTAATCTAACACAACACTTGTAAATATTTTTCTGTTGATGGCATGAATAACTAATAGACACCTGTCTGGCTATGGTATATTTTCCTATCTAACCACACCCATCATCCCTATTGCGTCAACTATCGTTTCTATTTATTTAAAGTCCCTCCCCAACATTTATCAGATCTAGATCATGTAATTTGTAGATATGGGTCCAGGATCTTAGTTTCTGTTCTAAACCTACGAAATACATCTGTGTAGTTACACTTTACTATACGGCTTTTATTTATATATTTTTACCAGTGAAAAGAGTGACTCATCGCCGAACACTCTCTGACCTATATAGGCTCCTGTGGTAGTATACCGATACAAAGGACACTTTATGTCTGTGTACAATGTAGATGTAAAGTATGATACTATTATCGACTAGGTGTCCCAGGGTCTCTAAGCTAGTATAGCACAAACGGTATGATCTTCAGTTCAGTTTCTTATCCATTACGCCCTTATTCTTTAACCCTGGGCGTATTAAATCGTAGAACCTTTCATTATTTTTTTTCTGAGTACGTCACAGGTGACGTCGAATACCAGATTATGGGAACTTTGGCTATGTATAGGATACATACCACTGACACTCCCAACCTTATGAACGCCATCGTCACTATAGAAATGGTGCAGTCGTGTGGAACGCCTACGTTACACCCTTACGTCCCACCCAACATCCACCCTCCCTCTGGTATGGAGGGAGCCCGTGCCCAGACAGTCACGCTCCCTCATCCCATGAGTAACCTACTGGTATTCACTAGTGCAAATACGATTTCTATTTTCTCTTCTCTCACACTTAAATGTCCCTCCCTAAACATAAATGTGCTGGGATTATTGTAGCTAAAATAGTTACTGTAATCTCCCGCGTATAAGGCGCGTCTTATACGGGGGGTTTTAGTTCTAATTGGATCCACAAGGGGGACACCCAAGACCTTTCTTTTGATATGTTACACTATCATATAAGCTCATCTGCTGTATTTGGGGTCCGGGAGGGTCCAAACAGCACATAGCTTTTTGAATTTTGAAAATCCATTCATTAGAACAAAAGTTATGATTTTTTTATTTTTTTGACCATATTCTGAAACTCTGGGTGCGCCTTATACGCGGGATGCGCCTTATACGCGGGAGATTACGGTAGTACAATACAATGTAATACATATGTTGGGCACCCGTGCCAGAAAGTCACGTTACCATCTCACTAGTAACCTGCTGGGGACAGGGAGAGTAACTGTGCAACAGTTTGAATATATATGCTAAATCAACACCATTTGAAACATTTTTACTTCCCAATCCCATCCCTAGACCACCTCAAACATAGGTTGTTCATGCTTAAAATCTTCTCAAAATATTAAACCACGGAAAAATATGGGATAGCATTATGCAATGCAAGAATCTCTTCTTTTAGGCCCCTTCTGATACTAACCTCATGTCTTCTTTGAGCGTTATCACTGTCAATGGTTAAGCCTATGGAGAATGCATCCATTATCGCTTGTATATTTCATTGGCGAATAACTCCTCTCTTGGCGAGTTAAGCATTGCAAAACAGCAGCAGGTCTTGAATAAGGAACCATATTAACCATAAAAAGGCACGAGACACTGTAATTCTCCTCCATTTTGTTATAAAAGAGCAGTTTCGATGGCACCGTAAGCTGATTGTCTCGCTGTCCGCCATTTTGGATTTTGGTTATCTCTGCGCATGCGCGACCCAATTTCCATGGGTATTTGGATCAATATGCACCACCCCGGGGTTGGGATGCGAATTAACGACAGGGCGAAGACATAATTTTATGTATTCAATAATACATATCAATTCAAATTGTATCCTCTTGCCATACTTTATCACATTTCTATATTATAACACTGAATTATTGAAAATAAATAAATTAATAACCGCCATGTTTGCGACACTGGAGATGCGTGCACAGATCGAATGATGGCAAATTCATCAATTACCGTAATCGCCAAACAAAATGCTGCTGAGTCTTATACGTGGGAAGGACATTGCCTTGAGTTTGGGGTACGCCTTATAGGGGGGGGGAGTATTTTTTTACTATAGAACAGTACTAAATTAACAAAAATCTACCCTTAGAGGTGCGCCTTATACGTGGACTTGCATTCTCTGAGTTGGGGGTGCGCCTTATACGCGGGATATTACGGTATTTGCACCACTTCTGTCCAAAAACACAGGAAAATTGAGCTTTTCGCACCGCCTATGGGATTTAACATAGGGCTAAAAACGTCTTAGTTTTTCCCACTGTTAGTAGTGTCTTAAAAGTTGCACTTTTACCCCGGCTCTTATAACCCCTTTCGGGTTAATAACATACCAATATACACTGATACAGGAATGGTTGTCATCGTGCTTGCGTGTTGGGTGAAGTCTCCAAAACACAGAACTTGTTGGATAGACATAACGCTACACTTCCAGTTGAGAAGCTATTCACTATCAGACACTATGTTATGAGGACCACGGACCCTCTATTTTCAATGCTCGGATCATGTAACAGCGTTGGGTTAACCCTGTAAGGACAGAGCAAAAATGGTTTTCCTGGCCATGGGGACGGCCTCTGAAAAAAAGTGTAGTTCCTAGAGGACGAGCCTATTTTCAATTCCTATACAAATCTTATATAATGGGCATCGACAATAGACGACGCTAGGCCTACCATGGCATCGACTATAGTCTATCATTTTACCAACATTTGAAACCACAAATTTGGAGTCTAAAGTGTTGGTCACTACTGCTTATGAATATGCTCGTCCTTTGTGGGAGCTGGTTTGCCCTTGGCCATATCACGACCTGGCTCTTATGATAGATCTATGTATACATAATACACCATGTGTGTTTGTGGGTTAATAGGGTCCAGATACTAGAGTCAGGATCCAGTATACACATCATGATTTATGGACTGTTATCAGGTACTCATTAGCACCAGAATGGGCACACATCCTCATTATTTAAGGTTCCACACTATTTTTAATGAGGACCTTCCCCTTGGGTATGTGTTTTGTTGTGTTCAATATAAACCTTTGTATGTATTTCATGTTATCTCGGTCAGAAATGTTCAAAAACCATTTAAAATGACATTAAAAGTTGATTATTTATCTGTTTTATGATCAGTTTTGTTGCTTTTACTGGCCGTGAGATACGGGCTAGGGTTATCTCAGGGATGTGTGGTACAGAGCTGCAGTGTTAAACCTATGGGCTGTCAGTATCTCGGGCATATAAACATGAAATAATAGTTAATATCATAACTACTAAAGTAATATAAATGCTGATGGTGTGTAGGGTAGGGAGGGGAGGAGGCAGTTTTACTTTATTAGTTTAATATTTGGTGTTCTCATTCGATCAAGCCCACCTAAAGACTTGGAAATGCATCCACTCAGTCTCAGGGCCCTTCAACGATTTCTCATTTTGATCAAGCCTGATAGGGTCTGGTACAGAGCTGCAGTGTTAAACCTATGGGCTGTCAGTATCTCGGGCATATAAACATGAAATAATAGTTAATATCATAACTACTAAAGTAATATAAATGCTGATGGTGTGTAGGGTAGGGAGGGGAGGAGGCAGTTTTACTTTATTAGTTTAATATTTGGTGTTCTCATTCGATCAAGCCCACCTAAAGACTTGGAAATGCATCCACTCAGTCTCAGGGCCCTTCAACGATTTCTCATTTTGATCAAGCCTGATAGGGTCTTCGTCACCATTCATTGGCAGGGTTGTTTCAGCATTTTGCAGTAACAGGTCATTAAGACGTCCTTATATAACCCTTGCCTTGGTTATACATGAATATCGCTCATTGGGGTGGGGGAGGGGCGGCTACCAGTGACTGAGGTACCAAGTATTCAGCAGCCCAAAGAGCTGGCTTACTAGAGCTGGCTGGCTGCCAACCCCAGTAGGAGGTCCGGAGGGAGTCACTGAGACCGGGTATGTTCGAGAGGGTAGCCGGGAGCAGAGCCGGGAGGGGCCGGAAGACCTCAGCCGTCGACCCGGTCAGAGCTGTCTGCTATCGTCCCGCAGCACCCGAGGGGGCGTGGCCACTGGAGGATCTGGTCAATGTATGCAAGATCACGTGACACCCCCTCCCTCCTTCCTGCTCCCGCACCCGACCAACACAAACAAGATGGCCGTGTGTAGCTCTTCCTCACCGAACGACACCATCACATTCACAAATAAACCCCTGCCCCAATACACATCTTACACAAAATTACATGACATCCACATCCCCTAAAACATAGTCCCAATCATAACCACCGGTAGTGGTGTGTATTCTCACAGTAATGGCTGACAACAGCTGACGAGCACAAGCCTTGGTCGAGGCTGCATAAACAGCAGACTTGCCTGGATCTGGGCATTTAAATTCAAAATGGCTGCGCGGGCAGAGCGCTACCCTAGTTACCAGATTTAAACCCCACATCCCACAGATGCTGGGACCGTGTATATATGGCACATTACCCTCATAATCAAATGTAGTATGACCATATTGTTCAATACTATCATCGTTTGAGATAACTACGGTGACTAAGTACCATAAGATGGGGGTATTTTCAAGAGTCTTAGACATCCTGATTTAGCAATTATTGGGGTCAGCAGCCCAAGGGGGCGTTGCCCTTGGTGCAGTTGAAAGCTATGAAGATTGGGGTTCAAACTGAGGCCAGTGCCTTCATCACTGGAATGGCAATATAACTGAAACTAATTTAGAAGCAACCTCAACTGGCCACATTATGCAAAATGCTCACACCCCTTACATCTAACTTCTATTGAGCGGTTTCTAGGTTAATCAAGAAAGCATTAGTCCATGCAGTGGAGCATATCAATAAAGGGGTTTCAGGGTGAATATATATGTAAATAGGAGGCATGTATGCAATGACCTATATTGAGTGTCAGTAATTGATTATCTAAATCTGATGGCAATGTGGAAAATATATTCTGATTACCCTTTGTGATTATTTTACAGCCAGATATGGAAAGCCTATAGCACAGGATGAGAAAGAGAGAAATTCTCGACCAAATTCCCAATCTATATAATTATAAGTTCAGATGTAACTTCACACGTCAGTCTCAAGACATGGACGTTTTTCCAACAAAAAAGTCTTAGGTGAATCCCCCCCCCCCCCCTGTGCTATTTCATGTTCAAGTTTGAAAAAGTTTGTATCTTTTCTTTCAGGCCAAAGTACAATTCTCACTATTTCGATGATCTACCTCCGGTGCCAGTGGTGCCTTTTTCCATTCTTTTTGGAGGGCAGACATTTTGTCAGAACAATGTGTTTGATGATAAAAGATGAAACTAGACAAAACCTTGCGATTTCTAAGGTGAGGACCTCCCTCCCCAATCATGGCTTTTAATCTCTTGCTTTTTTTAAAAAGAAAAAAAATCCAAATTTGTGTATACATGAAAGGATTTCATCTAGAAGCGATGTTAAAACTTTAAATACAGGGGTATGAATCAATAAATATTAAACAACTTACCCTTTTACAGTTGTCCCGGTAGCCGCAAGGCTTCCAGGCTCGCTGCCGGTGAAGGGCCTGCTCAAGCATCTTCAGGAGCTTTTTGGGCTCCCGAATGGTCTTCCTATGCAGCTGCATGGCAATTCCCCACGTGCCTGTTCCACAATGCCTGAAATTATATCATTATATCATAAATATAAAAGAAATATTCTAGTAACGCAGAAACCTTACAAATCATAAACGTTTAAGGGCAATGTAGGTGTATCAACCATTACACATTTGACTATTCTTGTTTATCAAGCCAATTGATTAACCTGGTTGATCAAACAGAATACTCCCTTTTGTAGGTCCTTGGGCAGTGTAAAGGACTATAAATGGCTTGAGTCGATATGTACCTAGTTTTTAATCAATGGTGCGACAACTGGAAAATATATGAAATGTGATGTTCTTGTCGCGTTGTGGCCTATCTGACATCAGCCCGAGTCCATGGTGAAATTACCAAAAGAAATGTGCAATACACAAATTGTCAACATCGACTGCAGTTATTAAGTAACCAACTTCAACCGATCTAACCTACTATAGATGCCCTCTAATCTAACTCCCAAAATGAGTTTGAGTCCACTGTTGGGAAACTTATTTGGTGAGATGGAAATTAGGATTAGGTTGTAATGATACAGACCTCCCATGGCACATAGTATGGAACTATGGAAGTAGCAATCCAAACGTATTCGTGTATGTTGGAGTTTAAAATATGCAGGTAGTTAAGTCGTGTGACAGAATGACTGAGCTACTGCTATTTATTCTGGCCTCTATGAATGTTACTAGTGTATCCGTGTGGCTCAATGTCACAAAGGATATCCTTATCTATGTTTGACTCTTTGGGGAATTCTAGGTTGACATTAGGCTAGCTCACGTCACCATGAGTAATTCCAGCGGAACATTATCTCAGCTATGGGATTAGTAGTTCTTAACCATGTCCATCAGCACGTAGAGATGGCACGAGGACATACATGTTCAAGGAAGTCTCCCGCCTACTGGTGTATAAAATTAACATTTCCAAAGATTTGTTAACTTCATATTAAAAGGATGCTTCTCAATCTTTAGAAGTTTAGTACGCAATTACTAAACACAAACCCAAGTCTAGATCCCCTTGGCTAGGCTAGGTCGGTTTCGCTAGGTCTATGTAGACCTGCTAACCGGTCCCTAGGCATATGATGTTAGGGACCGGCCTCTCTTCATTATAAGAGCTTTCAGCTACTGGTGCCTGAAGTCAGGGCAAACGGAAATGGCAAATGCTTTGTTTACATGTGTCTCACTGATATGTTTAGAAGTAAAACTGAGCCTTGTAAAGGGTAGGAGTGAAAGATTATGGTTAGATCTACAACATATCAAGAAATGGAAACAAAATTCACCATATTTTTTTTTTAGCTAGATCAGAAAGAACTAGACCGAGTGAGGCCTGGCATTTCCGTCAGCCGCCGTATTGTTTTGAAATTACCGCGGACTTGACACTTGCAAAATGTCTATGTTCCAAACCTTATAATCATCCTACATCAATCAAACTTTCAGGAAATGGCAAGGGGGGTCATATATATCTATCTGCCAATTTTTAGAAGAATTGGTTTAGAATTGAATGCATGGGAGCTGCGGGGAAAGTCCTGCAGGACCGAAAAATTTGCTAATACAACTCTCCCACACCATACAGAGCTCCCTGAGCGGCAGACGGTGTGGAATCCCCACACTAGGTCTATGAGACTATGTTCTTCACGTGTTGGCTAGCCAGGCAAAAAATAAACATGAGAACCTACAATCGATTTTCTTAGAAGTTGGCAATTCAGACTAAATTTGTAAAGACTTAACTAGTTAGTTACTATCAACGTTTAAAACTTCAACTTTGGTAAAACAGAAAGTCTCAATCGAACATTGGAATGTGAACCATACCTCTTATTCTTAAGTCTTTCGCTCCAATCACTTTGTCTGGAATTCAGAGGTCCTCTATAATAACTCCATTGTTATGGACCCTGATTTAGTGCAACAGCATTAACTCCATATTTTCTAAAACTTGTCAACTGGTCGTCAATTGGAGATGTAGGTTGGCGGAGAGTTTGTGTTGAATTAAATGATACATACAGTTTGTGGAGAAAGTCAGTGAACAATGGATGTACTAGACATAAGTCATAACTAGTCTGGTGCAACACAAGAAATGCCACTCCCTTCCCTACCAACTCTATTTTGCAACAGTTTTTCACCTGATGCAACACCATAAATGAAATGATATCAGCACGTAGACATTGTAGTGCTATTATAGTATAGAATACTGTCCGCCAAAAGAAGTGTATGTATGTACTCTGGAAATATATCCAGATAACCTGAAGTCCAATGTTGTGCTTTGTCCTCCTGTCAGATGCTATTGTCCAATTCTCACTGGTCCATTTAAGAACTAATATTTTTTCTGGAAAAGTGGTATCAAATACTGCAACTCTACTTTAAAAGAGCAAAATTGATAGCAAATCACTTCGTATACTTTGAGGACTAGCTTTGAAGGCCTACGACACGGAAATCCATATAAAATTCACTAAAGTTGCAGAAATGGGCGTGTAACTGTAAGTCTCTGTGTAACAGTGTGTTTGACTGAACTGACTCTGAGCGTCCTAACGGCCAAACCGCCCAAAACAGCTGAGGGAGTCTTTGTTTACGCCTGCCCCACTGGCACCTGTCAATCACCGAGTCGACGCTCAGTACATGCCCCGCCCCATTCCCCATCTCGACTCAGCTGAACTTGACGCTTGGTTATCGCCTAATTTCGATGATAACAGCAAAGACAATCATGGCAAAACATCAATAATGCAATATTTTTATAGTATAAGATGTACAACATGTGTCTTCAATGTGTTAGAAGGTGTCGCAATATCGAGAAAGTGCTAGAAACTTCGAGAAGAATGACAGTCTAGGTCAAAACAGCTAGGACGTTTCGAGGACGGTACTTCCTATTCGGTTTTATAAGTTCCAACTTACCTCCCCGTTTTCACGGCGAATTCTGGTAACTCGTGGGTACCGAAGTCCCATATACGAGTGTTGCTACCTCCTGAATGGCTTTAAGCCTCCATGTTGGCGATGTGAAACAAAACAAGTCTACAAAAGGGGAAGAAAGGAAGGAAAAATGACGATGATTAAAATTGCGGTGTTACCGAAATAACACCGCAAGTAGTTCTTAGTTTCCAGCTGATAGGCCGAAGCACTCGTTGTCGATGCGCATATTACTACGCTTTGGCCTGCATCAGGAATGTTGCAGAAAACACACATACCACGCTGATTTATGGAGTTAGATGATCGAAAGATAAGCTTAGAGCATCTCAATTTCATTTCATACGTATGACAAAGCAGGAAATTGAAAGTCAGATCGAGAATATACAGAACTACAGTGTGACGTCAAAGGCGGTGTACGTGCACCGCTAGAGTAGTCCGTCCTCGGGTCCTCCGTTTAGCACGGCCCAGTGGCGTTGGTGAAGATTTGGGCATTTTCTGCAGAGATCTGTAGAAATGGGTAAGTACAACTAGACATTCGTGACAATGATTGTTTCAGGACCTCCTATGCTATATTTTCATTTGCAAATATACTAGATTTCATGTAGAAAAGTGGTTGCAAAGTTCTGACGGTAGGTTGTTTACGTATTGTTGTGTCCTACATACGGACCAATCAGAACGTCTGTTTTGCCTTGGCTTCGGCATGCTCCATGCCTACCCAATGGGAAACAAGGAAACAAACTAAAGGAATTTGGCGCGACCTTCAAAACGGCCACAGACTGTTTACGGGCACCTGATTTGACCTACTTACTGTGCACCCCCTGATAAACTTTTCCTTATTTTCATTAATGAATTTCCTAATGTCATGGTAAGATCCAAATCCTATATGTATGCGGATGATATCGTGATTTTATCTGAAGGAGATAACTTTCTAGAAGCTGATGCAAATCTACAGCATGATATGGGCCTGGCCCACCAATGGTGTAATAACAACTGTATGACAATAAACAAAAAAAAGACAAAGGTGATGAGATTAGGCAGAAACAGATTTATTGGTTACATTCCCCCAATGCAAACATTCATTGACAATACTCAATTGGAGGAGGTAGATGAATACAGATATCTTGGAGTATTAATTGACAAAAAGATGACATATAAACCACAAGCTATGTCAGTAATGAGTAGCTTGGGTCATAAGTTAGCAATGTTTCGACGAATCAGGCGATATCTTGATGAAGAGCAATCAATTTTGATTTATAAACAGGCTGTATTACCATATGCAGAGTATGCTGGCTTTATGATTGATAGTGCTACCAGCAATTTAATTGTAAAAATCCAAAGGCTACAAAATAAGGGACTCCGCATATGTAGATATAAGAATATGTACCAACGTTGCTCAGCAACTGAATTGCATAAACATTATGGCATTGAAACACTGTTCCAACGTCGATGTAAGCAATTATTATGTTTGATGTACAAAAAAGCAAATGAGTATGGCAGAGAGGTGGAACTGGAAAACCGACGCACCAGAGGTGATAACAAAATCAAATTCCCTCAACAAATCAATAGATATGTCAGCACAGATCGCTCTGCATGGGAAAGAGGCGTCAAGCTGTGGAATACTCTGCAGGCAGACACACAGAGATCTGCCACCCTTGATATATTTAAATCAAAAATAGAAAATTTTAAACCACCTTGATGTATCAGCTAGTGAAAAGCACTGGTCGACAGAGCTTGACACTCAGCACAAATTGTTATAATAAAACAATAAATCCTCTAGCAGAACAAATACGACTTACCTGGTCGACAGGTAACAAACTCTGTATGAAACACTATGCCTGGTAATAGACTTTAAAAAAAAAAAATAAATAAATAAATAAAATTAAATTAAAAAATAAGCATATTACATGAAGCCTGGTCGACAGGATGAACATGTAATAACAATATTGTACCACATATAACTTTTTGTTGTGGGTGCTCCTGGTATGATTGAAATGCACATGGGTGTGATCACCTAAGGTATACTTACACTATAAAATCAACGATGTGTTTGAAATCTTTAGTTCATATTGCGTGCCTACCAACATCACAAGGATGTATTTAAATCAAAAATAGAAAATTTTAAACTACCTTGATGTATCAGCTAGTGAAAAGCACTGGTCGACAGAGCTTGACACTCAGCACAAATTGTTATAATAAAACAATAAATCCTCTAGCAGAACAAATACGACTTACCTGGTCGACAGGTAACAAACTCTGTATGATACACTATGCCTGGTAATAGACTTTAAAAAAATAAATAAATAAAATAAAATTAAAAAATAAGCATATTACATGAAGCCTGGTCGACAGGATGAACATGTAATAACAATATTGTACCACATATAACTTTTTGTTGTGGGTGCTCCTGGTATGATTGAAATGCACATGGGTGTGATCACCTAAGGTATACTTACACTAGAAAATCAACGATGTGTTTGAAATCTTTAGTTCATATTGTGTGCCTACCAACATCACAAGGATGTTGTGTTTATGTACAAAGGGGAGGGAGTTGGTGGGAAATGCCTGGTATCTGAGATCTTGCATTTATTTGTATTTTCTGATATATTATACATTTATTTCTACTGTTATTATAATGTGCTGATATGAGTCAGATGAATTATCTGTCTAATGCCTGGGTATGGCACATACGACGTTTGTCGTGATTAACTAGATTAAGGAGAACACTTAAAAATGAGATGCATGACAGTGAGTAAATTATGTTTATTTTGTATATTAATTGTAAGACAATATGGGTCATTTATAATCTAGGATGACAATAACTTAATTATCTTCTCATAAATTAATTCACCTATTCTGGAATTGTGTAAGTCAGTAGGATACTCACTACGTCCTTATTTGCAAGCTATCTACATTATTTTTGTGACATTCTTGGGGCTGGTCGACAGCCCACTTCATATGTGTTCATTCGCAGCAAGTCTATTGTTTTCCACTTGCAATTGTTAGGTCGGAAGACCATGTTCTGTGAGAGCTACAATAAAAAATATTCAAACTCAAACTCAAGCGATGGGATTGTGGCACCATGACCGGGCATACCCAGCTAACCGGGCCCTGATATATTCATTCAGAGGCCCAGCAATTGATGTCCACTGAGTCTGCAGAGGGCTCAGCCTAGTCTTCCTGGGCCCCAGATATCAAGTCACAAAAGGCAAAGGCATGGCATATGATTTTACATTTCAAAACAATACACAACAAGTGGGTAGGTCCTAGAGTTAAGATATCAAAGACAAACCCCACTTAAGACTAGGGACCCAGTTTTCATTGGGGGCTTGGGAAACTACTCTGAAAATTCCACCACCACAACGCCAGTGCCACCGCTTACCATCGCTCCTTTAGCGATGGTCCCGTCTAGACCGGGCAATGGCATTTTGAGAAAAGAGCTTCTTGGTGGGGGGGGGGGGGGGGGTAGCCACTCTCGTAGCCCAAGTAGGAATGGCAGAACCATTACAGACGATACTCAGTCTAGGGGGTGGGGTGTCATGCCCCCGGTGGTGCACATAGATCTATGCGCGGGCACTGACACATTCCTCTGTGCAATTGTGTAATGTAGTTCTCGCCATGAATATGACCTTAGCTGTCGAAATGGCGTTAAACATCTATTACTCACTCGTCATGCCCCCGGCCCCATGCCAGGTCATTTGGACTTTTGGTTATCTGATTTTTTTTCGAGGGGGGGGGGTCATTTTGCATAATATATTATAGGTTCTCAGTGGGTCTTCCAATAACTTTTGTCATTGTAGGGAAAACATGCCAAACTTTTATGTTGGATTTACCCGGATAATTTTACAGCACCGGGAAGCTGGCAACTTGAGTAATTTAATGGTGTTTAAATTGTTTTTATAATGTTACTAGAACAGAAGTTATCAGGGATTGAATGTGGAATTTCTATAATATTTTCTGTCAGTGGATTTCCAGCCAGTGTGGGTCTTATCAGGCCCTGCCCACTGTGCACAGGCTGCACTGGTTCTCACACATTTCAGACCTTGCTTTACTTAATCTCAAATTAAATTTGATTGAACGATCATAGAGGGTAACCAATTACATCACTGTAAGCACAACAGTTTGGGGATTAATGGGCTATATTTTGCATCAAAGGGAACTAAGATAAGTGTTATAGATCATGTTGGAAAGTCAACATTTTCTAAATGGCAGTGTGATAAGCAGACCTGAAATTCTTTGATTTTTTACTCAACTCTCCTATACTCTTTACCTTTGGGCTAATAGATAATAAATAGCTGATTAAAGATCCTTAAAGTACACACTTTTGTGATTATCCCATATAAGTTTAAAAAAGTTACACAAATATTTAGTTTTGATATTTTCTGGTTTAAGTCATAACTCTTCTGAAATATATACAATCTGTCCAGATATTTCATTCTTTCTCTCTCTATGGTAACTGATAATGTCTTAAGCTTTCAATAGAGGTCTCAAATGTAAAAATTGACCAAGAATTAACAAAAATATCAGCATTTTATATTTCAAGGTTTTATAGAAATTACAGTCTGCGCGCACCAATACCCTTTGAGAACTGATAAGATATTAAATCAATGACTGGATCTAGAGTAAAATGATCCACAAATTCTGATTCCTTGGTTATTTTTACCCTTGGTACATGAAAATAGTTAATGTTGACAGTGGAAAAGAGCCCTAAAATAGAAAATCATATTGATTGATTTACTATGGTGACAGATAGGGACTCGTGGGAGTGGGTGCAGGGGTGCTATTCCTAGTCATTGGACTAATTTAGGCACTTACCATAATCTCCCGCGTAGAAGGCGCACCCCCAACTCAGAGAATGCCTTTTCACGTAGAAGGCGCACCCATAAAGGTTGAATTTTGCAAGATAAGTACATTTCTATAATAAAAAAAAAGCCGCATATAAGGCGCACCCCCAACTCAAGTCAATGTCCCTCCCACATATAAGACCCAGCAACATTTTGTTTGGCGTAGAAGACGCGCCTTCTATGCGAGAGATAACGGTACCTAGTTTTTCAAGACTTTATCCATTAAACTTATCTAGACTAACAAGCAATGGATAGATCTTGAGAACCACTGCAGACTATCGTCTCAGGATGTTTGAATGATCATAACTTCCATTTACAGGGCTCAGCAAATCAGTTTGCCCAAAAAAAGTTGTGCCCAAAAGGCAAGGTCGGTGCCCAACACCTTTGCTTTCTATAATCAAAATTACATATTTAGATGAATGGAACACATATACATATACATGTAGTTTTAAGATGGCTTTCGTAGCATTTGGACAGCTGTGCCCATTGGGCACAACTTGTTTTTGAGTCACATGCATTGGGCACAGGGATTTGTCGAGCCCTGATTTAAATTGTCATAAAAACTTCATTTAAAAAGCAAAACCACTTATTTTTATCACAGCTATCAACATCTCCCCATAATATAAAATGCATACAATTGTTTGTAAAGATCCTCCAGTAACTATCTTCACAATAAGCTTGCAAAGAAAGGAGAGTTTAACACTACCCAGTTTCAGCTTTATCACAGTTTCACACCTCTACTGCAGCAGACTCACACACTGGAGGTATGTCAGTGCCTAACTAATTGGTGTAGGGTCGGGGAAAAATTGCTTTTCTGCCACCCCTCCCCCCAGCTGGCAATATTAAAATGACTCGGCCCAAAGAATAAATAAAGAGTGGCCTTATAATAAAAAGAAAAAAGTTAATCATTTTGGGGGCAAATTTTTGTTCTTGGCAAACTCACACCGAGCAAAGTTGGGATGGGGTAGGTCATTTTTTTTTTTTTTTTTTTAAATTTTTTTTAGCTGCTCGAGACCCCCCTCAACACCACGGCTCATCGCGGGTTTGGACTGATCCTATAAGCATAACCTCACTTTCATTTGGGTTCTTTGATAAGGTGCGCTTATACAAGAGAATTTACAGTAGGGTCTCATGCAGGTTAGTATGATTGAAAAAAATAAGAAAAAAGTGGCGCCAAACAGAAGAACACAGTGGATTTGTTCGTCATATATGTAGAAGCGATAAGTACATGAATAGGAACAAGTGAGATATTGTTGTTTAAACTAGGCACAAGTTGAAACATGGCTGGTTGGTTTGGCCTTGAAGACCAGGGGTCTTCAGGGGGACAGCTATGATGCTTGGTCTAGACACAGCTATGATAACCTACTTGACACCAACAGAGATGCCACTTTTCCTGGTTTACCAGGAATTCCTGGTTTTGATTCCAAGATTTCTGTACCAAATTATGTTAAATTCCTGGGAAAATGTGTATTAAATTCCGTTTTCCTGGTTTTTAATGGCCAGTGAGTGGCATCTCTGCCCCAAACACATTAAACCAATTGGGTGTGAAGATGGGGGGAAGGGTGGGTAGGTGGTGACACTATCAGGCACTCACCTGTGAGTGTAGTAGGCATGGGGAGGATGGGTGGGTGGTTGTAGGTAGCCAGACACAGCACTGGGTGTAAGAGGTATGGGACACTCAGCTTACTCCTTGTCCTTGGTGGGTGATTGCGGGCTACTCAGTCATGTCTCAGTAGTCCTGGTTGGGCAGGAGTAGGGCCAGTGGCTTAGTAGATGCCCACAGGAGCTATCAGAGTAGCAGTGGTTGGGAGGGGGAGGGTCGCATGCACTACCCATCCAGCACCACTCTCAGATCTCAGTAAGAGTGTATTATACCTGTGTTCATGATACAGGTGTAGATTGATGTTAAGATATCAGTAAGGTTATATGTAACTATTGGGTGGGACTGATGCAATCCTGTTTTTCCCCCCACTTTCTCTGTTCTCTTGTTCCACGGCCCCTTCATACTGGTAACTGTTTGAATTGCTCTAGCTTAAAACTGCTGTCTAGTTTCACATGTTTGAGGTCAGCCAACAGTAAAAAAAAAAAAAAAAAAACAGCTGTAGATTTCAATGTATGGTGAAGATGTACAAAATTTTCTCCAAACTACTTAAAAAATGTGTGCAGATTCAGCATACTACTAGCAATTGTTGTTTTAAATTTCAAGGTGATTGAGCAAGCGGTTCAAATTTTACAGCATATTGTGTAAGGCCACACCAAATTAAATTGTTGGTCTATGGATTTCCAGCATCATATTTTCAGAAATAGAATTTTTTTTTATTTTTGAAAATTATTTTGTCTATGGATTGCGCCCGCACCATTTTCTGCAAAAATCTTTTTTTTTCTTAATTTTTTTATTTGCCATAATTTTTGAACAACCAATGACAGATACTAGCTTTGACAAGTAGGACATCAGGGGAACTGTACTATTGTATACACAATAGTGTGGACACAATAGGGATGTGTAATTCATGTTGTAAAACATGTCCGTACTTACATATAGACCTATTGACTAATTGCTGACAAACAGTGAGTAATACTGATAAATATTGACTAACTGCTGACAAATAGCCACTAAGCACTGACATATTGAATAGTTGCTGACAAAAAAAAAAAAAATTCTGACATGAATTGACTGATTGCTGACAGGGATGTATTAAAGTCAGTGTGTATGAAAAAATTCTGTAGAAAGACTGAATTCCTTTTAGAATACTACAAAACTTTGACCAAAGATAGGAAATTCAGATAAATCTGTAGGTATCTCAAAGCAAGGAAATTGTGAAATCAGACAAAATTCTGAAAACTTACATCCCTGTAAATAGGCCTACTGACAAATATTGACTATCATCAGGCAGGTCAGGCCTGAGGGCACAGATTACAGCTAGAGGTGCTACCACCTTGTGTTAATTAAAGGAACTAAGCTCCAGTAGACACAGACACTAGAGCTACCTAGACTGGAGAGGCCTCTCTGTATATCTACAGACAGGTGTAACCAACCATATTGGAGTGACGTTCGGGCAGCAGTGAACCAGATAGCTGCACTAGTTTGACAATAAATACAGATTACATAATGCCACTTCAGACCCATACCTTTGTCAGTGCTTCTAATTTACTGAACCAAGGTCAGTGATACTTGGGTGGGGTACAAGAGGGTCAGTATTTGATAGAAATAAAATCAGTGATCTGGTTCACTGTTGCCCTGATTGGTGACCAGACAGCTGGGGGAGACATAAACTACATGTAGACTAATAGGCATAGAGCATGAGGTGGGAGTGATATGATGGTGGGAAGGCTGGCCCTTGACAGCTGGCCTGGTTATCTCAGGTGGGAGAGCACTGGACTTGAGATCTCAGGGTGACCAGAATGAATCCCTCACTGCCAAGTATCTTTCTAAAAACTTTTACTTCTAATTCTGTTTCTTCTACCATATAATTAGTCCAAATACTTTACATAACTGTTTCAGACGCTATGCATTGTTTAATTCATTATTCTCTCAAAATGTCTTTGGTGCTCTTTAATGCTTTTTTTTCAGTTTTTGGATATAATATAAAGTCTGTAAATGCTTAAAATAGGCCTACTAATAATGGAAAAATATGGGAAGTTCACAGGGACAAGAAACTGAGGTGCATAGGGGGTATCAAAATAACATGCTGCTTCTTGAATCTTGACCATAGCCAGCCCTGGTAGATAAGTGGATATGCTGTGTGCCTTTAACTCCAGAGGCCAGGGTTCAATTCCCCATCCAGGGAGCATTTTACTGATTCAACCTATTTATCTTGAGTTCTTTACATCTAGGGAAGATCACATGATCATACAAAGAGTAAAATATATGCAAATGAGTAGTAAAACCAGTTGCAACCAGGCTTCAAGGTCGAGTCAAATTGGGCTACCCCTGTCTCTATGTTAGAATCCATTGACAAAAAAAAAAATCAATAAATAAAATTCGCCCTCCTTCTCCATTTTTTCAAAATGAAAATCCATAGACCAACTTTTTAATTTGGTGTGGCCTAATGTTTGCACTGGTGCCAGCGTGACAAAATCGGAAATTAGTGATTTTGTGATTATCTATATTAGACCCTTGTAAATCAGCAAATATTTAGAGAAATTGGCTGAAAGAATTCAAACAGTATCTATGTATTTGGTACTTTGACTATCTAAAAATCAAGGTTCTAGATCATTTGTATTAATATGTGTGACCTAAATATGGAAAATCTGCTGTTGGTAAAATATCGCAAATTAAATACATAAAAACCAACTTCTTTTTATTCTGGAAAAAAAAAATCATTAAAAAAAACCCCAAAAAATATTGGTTGGATTTGAACGTAATTAACAGTTTTTTTCTTTTCTTTCGCAGCTTTCTCCTCATTGTGTACATGTTGAAAAATATGTGGGATACCTGCTGCCATGTTGTCAGCTTTCTATTATTATCATATGGTGAATTTTCCAAAAGGAAGTCAAGATGGGGTCATTTTGAGTAATTTGATACTTAAAACTCGGATGCAGTTTCTACATTGGTCCTTAGAATAGCCTTTTTCTCTTGTTAGAATTCCAAATTTTTGGCTTTTTGATTAATTATTTACACATTTACCCCTGTATTTTTGTTACTCTGTGATTTGCGTGCAAATCCTGTTTTGCGGCGTGAAATGGATTGCTTCTTATGGGCATTTCCTTTCAGTGGCATCCCTATTTAAGGAGCTCTGAATTAGCGACATCTGTGTGGCGAAAGTCGGGAGAGGATGGATAGCATTATTTTCCAGAAGTTTGATAGTAAGGGGAGATGTATACTACTGAATCCTTCCTGAAAAAAAAAAAATGATGGTAAACAGGTGTGCTGATAGTGATTTCTTTTAATCGGTAAAATGAAAACCATGACATACTGCTTCAAGAGTTCAATGATAACATTGAAATTTTACAAGTCATTTACTTGTCTTCCAGCATAGTTTGCTCACATGCCTGCACACCTTCAAAGCGTCACAAGTAAAAACATTATCAGTATGGGGTTGGAAGGTGTCGTTGAGTGCAAGAAGATGAACAGTTTCAACAACTTGAGCTTTCTTGGTGGTGCGTCGATGCCAGGAATTGGCGGAGACGGGAGTGGATGCTCTATGAGTGGCCTGCTGTGGGAAAAGGATACAGAGGCGTTTGCTGTGCCTGATTTCAGCATGGATGTTGATGACAGCTGTGGGGCTCAACTCGCCCTCCTACTGCAGGTAATTTATTAATTGTAATACCGGATCCTTGGGAAATATACGCTGGTATTACATGTGACCAATCCTTGCTGTTTTGCCCATACCGTAATCTCCCGCGTATAAGGCGCAGCCCGCGTATAAGGCACAGCCCGTGTATAAGGCGCACCTACAGTTTTGGAAAATTCACAAAAAAAAAAGAAAAATTTATAACTTTGGTTCGTCTGAATGAATTTTCAAAATTCCAAAACCTATGTGTAGCTTGGGCCACCCCGGGCCCTCCTGGGCCCCCTTATGTCCTATTATGACCAAGGGGGCATGTAAGATATCAAAAGAAAGGTCTTGGTGTCCCCCTAGTGGATCCAATGAGAACTAAAACCCCCGTATAAGATGCGCCTTATACACGGGAGATTACGGTATTAAGTTTTGCAGCTGTGACACAACAATGATGAACCCATCATTACAGTAGTGTAAGCTTTTATTATGGTAAGCAAATCTTTATGTTTCTCTTTAAATAACAAGATAGAAAAGTAAGTTTTGTACAACTGAATCTAATGCTATCCTTGTTTTTCAGGCCCAGGCTTTACTGCAAAAGAGCCAATCATACCAACAGATTGATGAAGCAATGAAAAGAGCCTATATCTTCTACCCAAACCTCCAGTACCTACCTCAAAGTCCAACGGTATGTTTCATCAAACATGCTATGGTAAAGTTTTCTGCAACTTTGGATCAGATTAGTAAGCATCGAAAATGTATATAAGAAATACATGCATATTATATACATGATATAGCAATACATAATCACTGGAAATAAGTTGTGCTAAAACATGAGTATGTACTATTAAATGAATGACTTGTCTGAAAGAAGTGCCTCAAACTTTTATTGACGCTATTTTCAGGACGATGATGAAGAGCGAGTGACAATTGCACACCGAGATGCTGCGGCCAGTAACTTGAGATTCCTCAACATTTTTTATGGCTACAGTCCATCTTCTTTCGCCTTGGCAGTCAACCTCATGGACAGAATGCTCACCAGACAAAAGGTAAAGGGAATTCTGCCCTCTGTATTCATGTGTTGGCTTAGACCTGACCGTGGAGTGTAGTTACTCTGATTGTAATCTGTACTCTCATTTGTGAAAAATAACATAGATACATGTGTATTCAGGGATGTGATTTTTGCTACATCTGTAGTATTTCCTACACACTGGGGCCAAAAAGTTGACCCTTGTGATTTTCCCAGATCCTAAAGAAAACTTTTCAACATTTATGGGGGGGTCTTTAATATTTGGATGCTGATTAAGTCCCAAATTAGCCACCAACATGTCCTTTGATCTAGTTTCCTACATAACCGCTAAAATTAAATCAAATCCCTGGTATTTGAAACCTTGGTTCTCATAAAGATCAAAAAATGTATTTTAGACTAGATGTCATGCATTGTGTATTAACAGTGATGCCACTTTTCCTGGTTTTTATTCTAAGATTCCTGTATTAAATTATATTAAATTCCTGGGAAAATCATTTCATTTATTTTTTCTTCCCATTTTTCTGGAAAAAAAAGTTATTTTTCCAGTAGTTACCAAAAAACAGCACAAAGCAATGCTACTTAATGTGAATTAACACACTTACATAGACAGGGATACAGCCAAATTTTATTCTAAAGTAAGCTCTATGAAAATGACAAGAGAATGGTGCAGTCATTTCTTTTTCATTTAAAGATTCCATATTTTTCTGAAGGTCTAAAAGAAATGTCACTTTAATGCAAATTGTGCTAGCTTTGGGTTCTAGTTCCTCTTTTCCCCATGAAATGGTGCCAACAAGGAGTTTTCTAGGTTCACTATAGAGGGCAGCACAAGTCACCTACCTCTGTAGATAGCCTCATAGACGGACTCAAGCCTGTCCCATTGTACACTGAAGGCCTATGCTTATGACCTCCACTATACAATCTATATATGCCCATTTACTTGACTCGTTTTTTAATGGATTCCAGACACCCTTCTATTCTCTATTAAAGATAATGCACGGCACCTTGTTTCCATTTGTCCATCAGAATCTAAATCATCCTGTACTGAATTGCAGATGCACCCACGCTACTTGTCGTGTGTGGCTACAACCTGTTTCTACATTGCCATCAAGAGCGTGGAAGATGGGCGTTTCATTCCAAGCCCTCAGGAGCTGGTCAAGCTTAGTCAGTGTGGTGGAAACGGAGCCGACCTGACACGCATGGAGCGCATCATCCTTGAGAAGCTGTCCTGGCAGCTGAATGCTGTTACCCCGCTCACCTTCCTGCGCTACTTCTCTGAAGCACTGGCCAGCAAGTGCATCCAGTTTAAGGACCATGACGTGTTGATTGCCATGATCGCCAAGTTGGAGGTTTTATCATGCCAGGCAGAATTTGCCCGCTACCGTGCAGAAACCCTTGCATTGGCTTTGCTGAGCTGTGTTATGCAGGATATGAATCTACTTGCCAACCCCGACTATCTGAACACCATACTTGAACTGCAGTGTTACTGCCAGGTAGGTGAATCAAGGCCAAAAAAGATTACTACATATTGATCCATCTTAATGTTTAAGTACCTTTAAAAAAAGCTGTAAAGATCGATACCAGTTATTCAGTGAGACTTGTAATGCTATGAATACTCTTAGAACATCAGTGATACACAAATTATTTCTAATTAAGACTTTTGATTCAAGATCCCAGACTACGAGTTCCTGCAGTGTCGTGGAGTCATCCTCGATTTTCTGGCAGTCTACAAGAGCCAGCGGTCTAAGAGACCCCGCCTCCAATTGATCTGGACCGTATCCCGCCGCACGATGAACAAGATGAAGCCAAGTACCCGGGTGCTGCTTGATCTCGAGACTATTATGGAGGACGAGGACGATGAAAGCGATGAGAGTGATGATGCAGCTCCATTTGATAGGTTGGTGTAACTTAGTGATTATACCTTCATAGTATTTTCTACTAAATCTTAAAAAATCAGGCCCTAGGTACGCCTTAAAGCATTTCCTTCAAATCAGATTGCCCCTTATACACAGAAGGCACCTTAGACACGAGGTATTGAAGTACTGTTAAACATCTAATCAATGAATCTCTGAATTTATGAAAAGCTATGGGTTGGTAGAAGCTGAGAAGCCTTGTGGGGTTGGCTCCTAACTTGGAGCTCCACCCTACTGTTTTGTAACCTCTAACAAAAGTACACGTCATTCTGCGACTTATGTTACAGTGTACCAAACCAACTCATTACCTCTAGCCTATATCATCACCCTCAAAGCAGTTATCAAGTTTGTTCATTTTCTTTTTATCTGTAGTGACAACGATAACGATGTCGTTCGTGGTCACTTCATGGCCTGTCGTCATAACGCACAGCGTATGCTGCCGCTCACCCCTCCGTCAGATACTGATGCTGAGGGTGCCTGTGCTGGGCTGTCTTTCATGACCCTGCATTCCAAAGACGAGAGCAAGATGTGATAAGATTGTGGTGAGACGACAACCATGTCTATAACAACATCCAGACAAGTCAGGTAAAATGGTTGACGTACTTCTCCACAGGTGCTTGGAGATAAGTCGATAGAATTGACGCAACGACGGTTTGGGCAGACAAGGCTCTCCGCTGCCCTGCCTCCATACACTCACCGTGTTCACGCTGCTTCTCTCACAGAAAAAAAAAACATGCAATTGGTGCAAACCTCCCGGCAATACGTCTACAACAGTCACAATTGTTTTCACATGTTTTTATCATTGTATCAATGCAGGGAAAATACTGATATTATCATATATATTGTAATAATGATGGTCACAAGAATTGAATTCTCTTCCATCATGCAGATAATTGTACTCTCTAGTTCCAAGCTGTGTATCTGAATGTGTGATTAAGGGATGGGGAGGGGATGCTTAGGGACCTTGGGGTGTCTGTGATTGGGGTGGGTTCATAGGGTGAGTGGGAGGGGTCTTCACTGGCAAACCAGTGAAAAGGGGGAAGAGCTGACGCCATAATGAAAGCCTTTCACCAGGGATTGTGATATTTGTACAGACCGGCAGGGCTGTGGTAGCACCTCAACTACCACACCCTGCACCAGCAGGTGTTTTATGATGTACGATTATCAAGCAAATTAATTATTGTGAATTAACAGATGTGGGCATTTAAACTACTATATGACAAAATGTAGGCTTTATGCATGTTGATAATTATCTAGTTGTAGTATGGAGAGCCGAGGTGATATTAGCAGCAATGGATTTTTTCCTCTTGTCTTAACTTGATCTCACTTTGCTGCTAACATCAACATAACAGGATCAAAGAGTGATGCTCGTGACAATATACTCCTCCTCCTAGTGTTCGTAGGTAATTGGGCCCTCATGGACCAACGGGTAATCCCAAAGGTAATGCAGGCATTCAAAATTTGACATTACCAATTGATGTCAGGAATTTCCTAAAAGACAAAACACACAAAACAAGGGTGCTTCGTTTTCTGTACTGTAGTGTGCCAGACAACGTTTGTATTGCATATCTGCTCATTAGAATGGTGGTGCAAGGCTTTTGAGATTGGTGATTGTAGGAGGCCCGCCTTTTCTTGACGGGGCAGTCCTAGGTGTCGCTTGCCTGCACTACAGACTCGTGTTTTATGCAATACTCGGGTGCCCTAGAAGCATATCTGTGAGTCATCACCCTTCTTCCAACAATCCAAGAAACATGCAATCCAGTATTGAACACACTTTTTGTCTCAACTTTATTTTAGCACAAGAAATTCATTACGAAAAAGCTAAAATCACAAAAAAATGTCGGGAGGGAATCCATATCAAGTACAATGCTTATACACATAACTCGTCTAGATTGACGGCTTGTGGCGCGTCGTGATAGGTAAACTGAGAACCATACTTACGTTTTTTGCTAATCATTTGTCTAGTTGTTGAATGTGGTAGCACCAAAGATATTTTAGTCCCTGTTTATGTGTGCTGAAAACTGCTTGCATTCATTGACACATAATACAGGTATTTCATCATATTCAGATTTTAACTCCCCACCCTCAATTTTTATGCTGTAACCCTTGTATTTTGTACATAAATGTGATGCGGTAGTTAGTATGATAGAGTCGCTAAGACCACTAGTAACGCGTGTTGTGCCACCGCCTTTGGGGTGTCCGCATATCTACTGCTGAGATGTGCCATTTGTGATTTGTGTGATACACCACACTTTATACATATACAAATATATATCTATATAAATATATATATATATCAAATTCTGTCAGGTGCCTGTAGTATAAACCTATTACCAGTACAACTACTACACATTTAGCTACTACTTCGGTCAGTTCCACACTTCTCGAGGCAGCCTCAAAAAATCCCGGACAACGCTCACGAAAGCGGATTGTGATAACCACGACCGTTTGAGGAATCTAGTACAGCTCATTGCCTGTGGCTCCAGTTTGGTGGGAGTGGTGAGTCCACTCCAGACCAAATGGTCAATAGCCACATATGGCTAACCAAAGTAAGCCAGAGTGTTTGTACGTCTGCTGTGCAAACACCTAGGTGCTATCAAACATTGAGGCCAAATCTGTTGTCTTGGTCATAGTTTCCATTGACAACAGACTCTTAATCTTATCCTGCACTGTCCGACAGGGTTGCGTACTTTGTACGTATCATTTTTAGCCTGCAAACTTGTGGGATGCTGCAGGGACCACAGTGTTTCATACAAACTGTAATAACTTAGTTAGAATAACAAACTGTCAATGCATTTCAATTAATTGTAAACACTGATAATATTATTACATTGATTATTATGATGAGAATGTAATCTTAGCCAAAATAATAAGACAGGGTTTGAAGAGCACCAAAGTGACTGTCAGTATTATTGTGTCAAGAGAATTCTAGAATTTCTCTGCTAGTGTTGATGATTTTATGTGATCATGTCTGCCATATGTGACCTTCGCTTGACACTAGACAATCCCCACCATGGGGATTGTCACTTCAAACCTAGCCACTCAACCTACTGGACCAAGTATACCAACAGAGCATTCTACATTCCTCAGCAATGTACCCATAGTCACTATGTTCTCAAGCCAAGTCATTTCTACATATCCAGTCACTTTGGTGTTCTACGTTTTGGGGGATGAGTAAATGTGATTATATTGTACAAAATGTTGAAATATTATATCGAAAAAAATCTGGTAAAGACAAAAAAAAATGTACACATGCGATTCTGTGTAATCCTCAGTGGACTTGCTATATATCTGGTTAGGTAGCTAACTGCTGAGAGCATGACTGTGAATGACAACAGTGGATAGCACTGCACAGCTTGGCTGTCTTAAAACATGCACAAACATAATCAAATACTATTGAAGCATTGTAGCACAGTGTCTTATTTACTGTCTGGTGTGCATGCAACGTGTCCATAGAATCTTGTGAGTTTGCTGAGTTGTGTCTTTGACCTGTGGTACCTCGGTAAGCCCTAGTTATTGGTGTGCTATTAAAATGACCTACACCCAAAAACAAATGCCATACTTAGGTTAGAATGACGTGGGCCTACTTTATAGGGTGGTCGGCAGGTGGCGTCGCAGGGGCATTGTGTTTGACGCAGAATCTCACTTATTATTGCCCAATTATGCCTCATTAATTAAACGAAACCCCATGACAGGCAAGCTGTGATTGCCAGCATTTCTGTCCAAGCAGATGTGAAACCTACCCACGTGATTGTTGCAAACACTGTGACATTACTATTCTTGTCCATGGAAGGGGAACGGTAGACTGCTTCGCGCCTGAGGCGCAAGTGCTGCTACAATTCAATTGACCGTCTCAAAGAAACTTTCACAAAATTGTAAAAAAAAAATCTGGCAGGGGAGCATTATAATCATTGCTATTTTGAAACAAAGACTGTGGTGATATCAAGAAATTGATGCGGTTGTTCTGCTGGCTAAGTTCAGAATCAGGGTAGCTCAGGAAACCCCGCGCCACCTGCCACGCCCTGTTGCTGACTCAGAGCCCATCAGCTTTCTTCATTCCAGCATCTGTGTAATGATATATGTATATATATATTCTGTACTTATCATTATCATATATATGTATATTGCCTGTCTTCCTATCAGGATGAAAAAGGGTAACTTATTTACACTGTCTGCGCATGTATGTAATGTTCATCAAACGACTACTAATGATTATTGTTCTGTATATTGCTATAGATGTGCAAATCCAGTCTACTTCTGACCTTGTCGTAGGGAGTTTGCTGAATATGTGTAACCCGATGAAAAAGAAATCTGCTTGTGTTGCAATGGCTGCATATGCAGACTCCATGTGATAGACTTGGTCATTCCCAAATGGTGTTGTCCTTCGGGACATCCCCCAGCAATGCCTTGTCACGGTGCTGTGGCACTCTTCAGTCCTGGAGACACCCCCGTGTGTCGAAGGCAGTGCCCTATGCATAACTTGTGTTCTTTCTTGGGTTTTCCACACTGTCAACACAATCCCACTTTAAAAGTCTCATGATGCTTTTGTTTATTGAAACCATTCTACATTATTATATTTTTTCGCCCAGTAATATTGTTATCATTGCAAACGTACGTGACTATTTGAGTCTCAAGTGCCACGGACAGTGTCATCTGCATTTAGATATTGAGTTCAGGTCGACGACCGTAAAATTGGCCCTCAGTCCACCTTCTGTGTACCTAGTCCAGTATTGTATTCAACCTGCAATACTATGTGTTCCTGCCAGTACCTCAACAGCTGCGAACAGAGTTGACATATTGGAAAACCTTCACTAAGTAATGGTTTATAGTTACATGCAGCAGCCACTCCGAACCAGTGCCAGTCCATAGCAAACAGCTAATGAGCGGTCTTCTTATGGGCAACTATCTGGGTGGTCCGTTTAACCTGTGTGACCAAGTTCAAGCGCTGCCTTAGCAGCTCACGTGTAGTGGTCTTGACACGGTAAAAATAGCCGGACCACTCAGTCGTTGTCTAAATTCTCTCAAAAAGGGACAAGATGTACCTCTTATAGTTTTGTTTACATATACATGTCAGTGTTCCTCTTGAAAATCAAACCAGATTTGCCATAACACTTGTATGTATTGATGTATGCGAGTGTTTAATAACGATGTAGATGACCACCGTACCTGCCTTGGGTGTTCTGTGTGCTGTATAGTGTCAGCTTTTAGCCAGCTACTGCTACTGCAACTCACTACTGGTGCTTGTTTGTGAAGTGTTGCAGTTGTATGCACAGGTTTGGAGATGGCTTGGTGTCACAAATCAATTTGTGGCTCCTCCCTTTTGAGCATTGAGTACATATATGCAAATGGTGTGTAATGTTATCTTATGGTGTATATGAATAGTGATAATCCATAGTAGATACTATGAATCTTATTGTCATTAACGATACTTCTACTGGTTGACAAAATAACTTTTAATACAGGTAGCTACATGTGTAATAATTACTACTCAAGGACTAATTTTTGTGGTAACTATGTGATTTTAACGTTGAGCAACTGAATGGTAATATTTCGTAGTGTAACTGTTTCTTGTTGGCATGTTAGTATTTGTTAGCCCGGACCTCATGTCTGGATCGGGTACATAGTTAAATTTGTGGCAGATAATGTATCATTCCAGTTGCCTGAAGTCCAGGGAAGTCGTTGGGGAAGGGAGCGGTTTGGGGGGGGGGCAGATTTTACTTTTGGTTTACACATGAGATTTCTCCTTGCTGACGTGTACTTGATCTGAAATTACGATGATAAACTGGGACATACAGAAAAAAAAAAAAAAAAAAAAGTACAAGAAAGACGAAAAAAAAAAGACAACAACAGGGATGAATGAAACACAAATATGAGATCAAATTGAAGGGAGAGATCAAGCAGGGCATCTTAGCAAGGATTTAGTTTTCCCGTGTCCGATCAGAAAGCAATAGGGAAGATGGGTATTGGGAGGGTTAAGTGTGCTGGACTGACCTATAGACTTTAAAGGCATGGTTGTGTAAAAAGGCAAGGGTTGCTGATAGGAGAGGCGGTGGCTTGATGATAGACGCCAAACTGGTGACTCATGATTGACGATCTGGACCTGCCCTTTTGGGGGGAGAACCCCCACTCACTGTCATAATAATGGAGAATGTTGAAGTATTCGATATATTTCAGGCCTATAGCTATATAGATGTACGTTACCCAAGTCTCATATGATATTGATATATGATAATCGAGCAGTTGTACATCGTACATTATTATATATGTTAGATGTGTATTTATATGTATTTATCAGGGGAGTTGTAATCAGGCATGGTCCATCATTACTCGATTAACGCTTTTGTCTCTCAGCCTCCCGACCCAGTCTCTTGTTGCACTAACTGGTATGATGGACGTCCTGTCCATGCCTCTTCCCACCCAACCCTTAGCTTTTATGTAGCATTGGTTGTTATTCATATCTCATGGAGTGCCTCAAAGAGATTATGAATATTAACTGACACAGACAGTGAATAGTACTTGTAAAAGCTACCGTAATATCATTGACTACCTTAACCCGGTTAAGGATCATATCACTTAACATGGCCTGGCAAGGTGCAGGTGGCACAGCGACATTAAGAGGCTGGCCAAGTAGATTGCGAGTCTCTTTTCATCACCTGCCTGGCTTGCCAGCTTCGAGATCCAGTTGTTACCCGCCCATGCTTTAATGTATTACTACTTCTATTACTAGTGTACTAATAATTCAATGTAAATGCATTATGATGAATAATAACCATGTACATGTATTATTGAAGATTGTATAATGTAAGTTTTGTTCACCTGGTCACAATGCTATGGGTTTTTGTTAGCCTAGACTATCAAAGTCAGCCATCCTATGAAGAATACTTAATCCTGTTATAATAAGATGTAGTGTTAGGTCTTACTAATCATGCCAATTGCCACCTCCAGTTTGTTGCAACGTTTGGAACAAACTCATGCCTAGGAGTGTCATCCTACGCATCTCGAAGAGTGCTGTCTTATATACTACAACGTTAGGGATTACTGTTAAGACTATGTAAACCCACTGTTTGGGTGAAAAACAGATCTAATGTTACTACTAACTTTGAATGCTCTGCAAACGTTTGGTCATCGTATTGCTCAAAACGTCAGTATTTATCCAGCACGTGTTGTTTTTTTTTGGCTTTAATAATTATGACACCTAGCTTGTTTCTGACAGTTTTGTGTATATTGTTGCAGGACTATTATCATAATCACTCCTTCGCGCACTGTATTTAAATCCCTCCGATGTACACAGCTGTTGTCATTCTTAGATCTCTCATTGTTGTACTCTACTAGTAAGGCTAACTTGGGTCAAACTGACCCCAGACCCCCAGGTGATATAGGTCACCTTGGAGAATAGTGAGGGAGCTCAGGAAATTCTATTGATAATGTCGGATTGGTGAATTGTGTGTGTATACGGATTCTTTTCTTTCCTCCACACAAAATGCTTATTGAAACCATCAGCATTTGATTGAAATTCTAAATTGATTTTTATCCGGAACACCTCCCTCTTTCGGACACAAGTATGTTGGACTTTTTTTCTTTTCTTTTTTTTTTGTGACAAACTGACAAGGAACTTGCTCAGCAATGTTCTGCAGTGGGGCAAAAATGACATCGAAAAAAAAATACTATCCCGTGAAAAAAGTAAAGAGAAAATTAACGGTAACATCAAATCAGGCCCTAATCTCAGATTATAATGTTTCATTTGTATTTTTTCCCCTGTGCGTGTGTGCAAGTGTGTACTTTAGAGCCATTCCGACATGATCAAGGAATTTTCTGAAACTGACAATTTGCCTTATTCCACCTAGTGTTCAAGTGCTAAAGATGCCTGTGTTTGTAAAGAGAAAAAAGCGCATTGTTATAATGGTTTTGACTACAGCAAGCTTATGTGTTGCTACCTCCCTCACTATGTAAGAGCTGGTGGTCAGTGTAAGACACAAAATAACGCGGTTCAAAACAGTCTGCAGTTTCCCTCCCCTGATATTAAAATCATGTGCCATAAGGGATATTCTAAAGGAGACAACATTTAAAACTGCTCTGGGCGATCAATGGTTGCATCAGGTATTTTCAGACCATATCCGGTTGCTAGTCAAAAGGTATGCAACAATCCAAACTGGTATTTTGTTTCATTCGCAGTTGAAACCTCTGCATTTTTTGTTTCCCCATCTTCAAGTTTTAACAGCCATCGTACTTATAAGAAACCATGAGTCATTTAATTGTGTATTGTTTTGACATGTAGTGTATATTACTAGTATGTTATGCATATTGTGGTGGATGGTAGCTATGCATTTCAAATCAAATCCACTCCAGTATTTTATCTGTGGTAGGTCAATGTCAGAAGTAAAACAAACAAAAACACAAAAAATGAGAAAAAAAAAAGTATTTTCTAAGTCATAATTATGGGCCTAACTATCCGGTGCTAAGTTCTGCCAACTGACTCAAGACTTACTGATTTGCGATGCAGTCTTGGGGACATTTCGACAGAACCATATGTGGCTTATTCCAGAGAATCAGAGAACCTATTTTAGTCATTGAGATAATGGCCAAGGTCACGATATTGTATTGTACAAGTAACTTTTATAGAATTCCCCGTCTCATGTTTGAAGATCAAACCGTGGAAGATTCGCCTCATGTGCCAGGGAGTCGTATAAGATTCTGAACGATTCCCCATGGTTACCACCGAACTGTTTTACGTTCTGCTCATGCAAGTCATTGCCTTTCGTCACTCCGACCATGGGCATTAATATGGACATATCCCAGTTCTGCTGACCAAAAAAAAATATATAATGATTGAAAAAAATGTTCATAGAAAAGCAAGTCAAGCGCAAAAAGGACAAAACTAATAAATGGAAATGTTCAAATTGTACATGCATAATTGCATGCCAAACCATCCACAGGCTCCAAGTGTGATAGTGCCATTGAAGATATTTTGTCATCTCTGAGTTACAAATGAAAATGTATTTTATAGTCTGGTGCAAAGCATGCAAACACAATGAAACTGACTTGATGGGAAATCTTAAGTATCCACCTGCAAAGAACCTGTGAGAGGTGGCCTGAAAGATGACATGAGAAAAAAATAATCTGTTGATGTAACTCTTTAATTGAGATTTTTGTATGATGTAAATGTTTAAAATAACCTAGAGAACGACATTCACCAATCATTGTTCATCCTAGCTTAGGAGAGGTCTGCCTTCCATGTTTTGAGAATTTTCTATCGGTTTAGGTCTTGCCAAAAGTTCAAGTGGACGGCTTAAAAGAACATCACCATTCCTAGTCTACTGAAATCGTTGTCTCGTGGCAAGTTACTGTGTATTTTCCCCACTTTTTGTCCTTTCCCCAAATCTCACATGTATCAATACTACAACTGTGTATTTTACAATTATTACTGGTTAGGGGTTTTTGCTGACTTTTTTTTTCAATGTGTAATTTAATAATCATAATAATGCGCTGGGTAGATTCTTAACTTTGCCTCCCGCGTCGGCTAACCGTATGTGATGTGCTTCAATGGTAATGTAGTCCTTAAGTGGGAGGTGTGCATAATGTACAGTGCAATAAGTGATATCCGGAATCCACACGACTTATTCAAATAAGGTGCAACGTTTTTATTATGATTGATGGTGAACAACAACAGACTTTGTACAATTCCTATATTTGCTGTGTTTTGTGTAGAGGAAATAAAGATCTCGTTAAGTCAAAAAATTTGAGTTTGTTATTGTTTGCAAGATAATAATTTTAGAATCCTAACTGACATAACACCGCCATGGATATGACCCTAGCTGTCGAAATGGGACGAAAGTCTTCAGGGAGTTCCCTGATTTCAGGGATTTTGAAGTTCCCGGGCCCTATACATTCATATAGAAACCCAGGTTTTTGGGGTGAATATTGTACCATTTCAGGGATTTTCGTGCTCTGTGGCTTTCATCCCTGCACTTACTTACCCACCTACTAGTAGTAGATGCCATCATAACCTTTTGAACGTATCTTTGGTGAAGACTGAAGTCGAAATTAACTCTTGGGAGATTGATTATTGCAAGATATTGGCTTGTGGTGAGAGCGCTATGTAGTGCCGTATAGGTGATCACTGATTGTGTTAAAATATAGAGAAAGATTCTGTAATACACAATATGATACTTATGAAGGATGCTCCGTCGCAAATTGATCCGGTAGACCACAGCATTTCTTGTACCTTTGTTGTGAGTGATCAAATCGAAAAAAAAAAAAAAAAAAAGATCCCATATAATTTCCCTTAACATTGTGCATAAGGCGCATCTCGTGTATAAGACGCACCCTAGGGCTTATTTCGATGTAGCTGACAATCCCTAAATCTATGGACAAGATTTATGTGCCTTAGCAGAGGGGCATAGGCTATAGATCCCCCCCCCCCCCAGGATTGGTCTCTTTGTTATCATGAACATAGTCATAGGATTTGGTAGAGCAATTGTAGCACTTCAAGCACCAATTTTAGTCATACTAGCATCAGCTACATGTACCGGTATATCGTAGTGTATCTTTAGATCGTGTGGTGGCAGCACCTGCCGGTGTGGGCGTCCCCCATGAAAGACCTTGAACTTGATCCTGTTCTGTGACGTCAAAGGGGACTTCACAGTTGTTGTGGTCCCAAAAGTAGTCCATGTGTGCATCAAACAAGTATCAGATAGTGTGTGAGGAAACAGCTGGATATCTACACAGAGGCACGGTAGGTATGACAGTTCATTGTTGGGATAGAGGATATAAATACTAAAAGCATACCGGTACCATGTGAGTTTACCTGCATGTTCATGTTGTGAAACAGTTGGACCAGACAGTCCAGTGACATTGATTGATTTGAGGAGTGGGGAACTGGGTCTGGGTGGTTTTGTTGAAAGTTGTACGCATAATATTATATGTATTTCATCATTTGATTTCAGACAGGCTCTTGGTCTAGCTATTAAACATGCAGCCTGCTATTGAGTGTTGGTCCATGACCAGGTATAATAGAATGGATTCTGATGTGGATGACTATTAATAATAAAGTCTAAAGCTGCTTTTAATTTTTTATGTGCAATTTAAGTACTTTCTTCGATTTATTAGATCAAATCTCAACATGGCAACAGCAGAGGAAAACTTCCCACATTTGAAGGCAGGAACAGCACCTCAGCCTGCTGCATTGGAAGCTGCTATTGACTTTATTGGAGGATGTGCAGGTAGGCCTACCCTATATTTTGGACTACCAGGGTATTTTTATTGAAATTACCCAGTTTCAGCTTTATCACAGTTTCACACCTCTACTGCAGCAGACTCACAATGAGATTTGTAGTGCATCCACTATAAAATCATCTATAGGCTAAAGAATGCTTATAAGGGAGTGATCATTTTTTAACAACAGGGGGGGGGGGCTGGTGGGTTTGAGGGGTGGGGTCAGAATTTTTTCAACCCCTTGACCAGGGGGGGGTCAGAATTTTTTCAATACCTCTGATGGGGGGGTCAAAATAATTTCACCTGTTTTCAGTGGAAAACCCAGCGCGTTACTATAGGCTAAAGGGGACGTTCGCGCACAATTTTTGTCCCTTCTGGGGGGTTGAAAAAATTTTACCCCCCGCGAGAGGGGGGGGTTGAATTTTTTTTTTTCGCGCGCCCCGTGCAAACCCACCAACCCCCCCCCCCCCCTGTTGTTAAAAAATGATCACTCCCTAAGGGGTGTTGTGGAACAGTGGTACTTAGATTTTGAATGATTTAATATAAAAGTGATGCAGATACAGTATAATAAAAAAAAAAATTTTTGATATTCGTGCAGGTGGGACAGCATCAGTGTATGTGGGACAACCACTGGACACAGTGAAAGTGAAGATGCAAACATTCCCTACACTGTATAAAAATGCTGCTGACTGTTTCATGCGGACATTGCGAGAAGAGGGTGTAGTACGTGGACTATATGCTGGAACTGTCCCATCAGTAGCTGCACAAGTTGCTGAGAACTCTGTCCTCTTTATGTGTTACGGAATGTGTCAGAAAGCTGTCATGACTGTAAGTATAATCCTTAGCCACGTTTTTTTTATATAACAAGGTAGGGCAAAAATAATATAACCAGATTTGGTCTGACCCATCTGCCACCTGGACTCTTCATGATGAAACTTATTTATTGTACTGACCGGTATGTTGCCACACTTATTACAAAGAATATATTTGACCCTGCAGGCTGTTGGGAAAAAAGAAGGTGAAGAATTGGGTGCTTTGGGAAAGGCAACTGCTGGAGGACTAGCTGCTTTCTTTTCTACCTTCACACTGTGCCCAACAGAGCTTGTGAAGTGTAAACTACAAGCAATGAAACAAATGATTTCTTCAGGCCAACTGCCTCCAACAACAAAAATGTAAGTGCCCCAGTATGTCAGTCATACTCTCATGCACAAGACATGTCAGAAATATGTACATGGTTACTGTAATTTCCAACTCCTATGTATAGAGGATTTAATCTTCAAACCCTTCACTCCAGTGGAAACTCCAGAGAGAAGTCCGGGCTTCATATACAATTCTATATTACTGGGAAAAGTATAACAAAGGGGGAGGGGCCTAAATTCATTCATGCTTTTACAGAGATGGAAAAAATTACATTCTTGTAATAAAAATCTATTTTTCCAGAGGACCCTGGGTGTTGACAAAGCAAATAATGAAAGAAGAAGGCTTCCGTGGTTTCTTCCGGGGTCTTGTACCAACATTTGCTCGTGAGATGCCAGGCTACTTCTTTTTCTTTGGGGGTTATGAGGTGTCTCGGAATCTTTTAGCTGCAGACGGTCAGAGCCTTGATGACATTGGAGCATTGAAGACAATTGTATCTGGTGGGATTGGAGGACTGTGCCTCTGGATTGCCATATTCCCAGCAGATGTTGTCAAATCAAGAGTTCAAGTGGGTAAAACAAGTGGACCCACAGGTTTCATACCACTTACCATGTGGATAGCTAGGAATGAAGGTAAGGTTTGATAGAGCTACCGGGTACATGTATGTGTATGGATCCATTTTATTATTGTTTTAAAAATGTTGTGACATTTTATTGTTGTAGTCTGCATTTATTCTAAGTGATTAATTTCATTTGGGGAAAATCAACTGAAATAAGACTATATAGGATATACTGTTATTATTCAACACTAGAAATAATAAAAAGAATTGAATTTTGAAGCTTAGTTTAACTAGTAGACATACATTTTAGATACTTATATGTATTGCGTTTACGTATGTGTCAAATTAAAGTCTGTCTTTTTCATATTAACCAATTGAAAGGGATATGAAATTACATTACTCTGCATATATTTCCTGATATTCAAATAAAATTATTTTACAGGAGTGAGAGCCTTGTATAAAGGCCTTGGCCCGACCCTGCTTCGTACCTTCCCTGCTACAGGCATGCTGTTCCTCGCCTATGAGACCACAAAAAAAGTACTCACAAATTTAACCACCCCAAGGACATAACAGAAAAGAAAACTTTAAGTCAGAGGCCAAGCTAGAAGTAGTGTATGCAATATCTAAACTAATGTTGTTCTTTTGTATACTTTGTACTGACATTTTACCTGAAGCAGAATTCAGCATTATCAACTAACTGATATAGAAGACCCTCATTCATAATAACTTAATGTTATGGTACTTGAAGTACAAGATTGATTCTCCGAACCATGTCATAAATGTCTAAAAATGTCTTTATATGAAAAATATTCAGTGTGTTTGAGTTTTGATGCTTATCCACTTCGTTATACTCTAGAAAGATGAAAGGTCTAGTCTCATCTTTGAAATATTATGCACAACCGCTTGAGTGAAATGCCAATTATTAGCTAATATGAACTACCTCCGTGGTTTAGAGAGATGTTTTTGCTTTAATTACTTCAACCAGCTTTTATCCACTAGTATGTGAGGTTGTTAAGTTGTTTTTACAGAGATTAGTATCCTGAGAGGTTGCTAGATAGGAGTTTAACTGTGATGCTTTTAAGACAGTAATTGTGTTCAAGGTTCTGTTGGATATGAATGTCTCCCAGGGGGTGGGGTTTTCCGGATACATAAAGGTAGGTACAAAGTACATGTACCAGCAAAGTAGCATGTTGAATTTGAAACCAACGTTAACATGCTTCACACTCAGTGTTCTCTATTTGGCATTTTATAAATAATTGGTACTCCAGTGTTCACTAGATAAAAGAAATTCAGTTTCCTTGGCTGTTTTATGTACAATAACATGGTCATGATATAACCCTCATCAGCGGTTCAATATTAGGACGTTACATTGTAGGATGTGTAAATATCGATGGATTTATCCTAAAAAAAGAAATTTGAATTTGAATTCACCTTTGTAATGATTACTTCATATTTCTTCCTATTAAACGAGCAAGAAAGCTTGAATTGATTAAAAGTACCCACACAAACTCTTGATTAATGGAGAAATTATTATTTTCCAATCATTTTCTTTCTATGTCATTGTCATATGCTAACCGCGATTGTACGTTTATAACATGTGTGTTCAATACATAGATTTGTTCTGAAAATATCTATATGTAATCATATCATAGGATGGTCACAGCATCGTTGTTAATCCTTGGGGAATTTGACCATCAGGTAGAGTATCTAATATTATAATGTTAGCGATTAGTCATAGTGAACTAAACTCAGGGGCGGTGTGATGATGTTGGTTTTCTATTAAGTGAAACAAATAATTTCAGCTGTGCATTTAGTTCCCTACAGCACATGGATTGTATTGTCTTATGATACACCTATATAGAAATGTAAGAAACATCAAAGGTTTGCCCCTATCCAGAAGGGAAAATAACAAACATACTGGTAAATATATTTTATATGTAATTTGTTAGACATGTAATCTGAGTATTTGAGTAGCTTGGTGTGTGATAGTTATCTTTATGCAAAGTGTACTGATGGGAGTCTGTATTGTTTATTGCCTTCATGTTGTTATATCTAAACTCTTCAACATACAGCTGCCACATTTAAGAGTATAAGAGATTAAAAATGCAATTCATATATCTATATGAGGGATAGTATCTTGGGTAGTTTTCAAATCAGGAGGGAAATGGATTCATATATTGATTGGGAATTGGACACTATGGGTATAAGCCAAATCCAGCAACCCTCTGGTGTTTTATATTGACTTCTCCATTAGTCGGGCATATCAAGAACAATGTTTAGTTAACCCGTGTGCTTTCAATTCATATATGGAAATTGAGAAAGAAAAAAGACAAATACGAGATTGATACCAGGATATATAGAAGATAGTTGTAGCTACCTGACAAGAAATAATCCATTGAAACACCTGCATGCAAGCCGAAGTAGGGGGTCTGCATATATATCACATAAATGTAATTAAATACTTGTTGATCGATAAGCAATTTCCACCATATTTGAGGTTAATATCACCAATCAGCTAATATGCCAGCTGTTGATTTCCATATACTTCACAAGATACCTACACAATTTTCTCAGACTCAATCTTGCAGGCATGGGATTGGGTTTTGAAGAAATATCGCAGATGGTGCCCCTTTCCCTTCTCCGGGGTAGTAATTTGAGATGGATCTTATGGAATATAAGCCTGAAATGTTTAAGTCTGACCTCCTTTATTGATGTTACATTGTTTTCTTATTGGATGTGTTCAAATCACAAGGATGACCAATTCGGTCTTCAAATATCTGAGATTTTGGATATATCCTAAAGAATCCCATGCCTGATCTTGAAAATCTGATTAAAAGTGACCCTGAATTTAACCTCATTGGAAATATGACTCGATTGATTTGTATTCCATTGTAAAAACATTCACAATTAGAGGTGCTCATAGTTAAATATACTTCAGAATCTCAAAATATGGTGAGTCCATAGTTTAATATACAGTAATTAATAGTATTATAGAATCATCATTTATAGGTTTGCCATTGCACTTGCATTGTAACGGTAAATGGCTTCCAGGGGATGATCTGAAAATGTATACAGTAAAAAATACTAATAAATCTATGGAAGATTGTGCGAATGCTACTTGTTGATTCAAAAGTTGGTCTCGTTTAAGTCATTTTAGTCGTATATCGTTATTGGACACATGATACTGTAGTGAAGACAGCAACGATGTGGACATATAAGGAGACAAATGTGGACAGTTATTCTAGTTGTCATAAAGGGTAGCCTAAGGGTATATATTATATCTCATAAATGTATAAGTAATTCAGAGACACTATAATACTTTTCACTACAATACATTTTCACGTTCACCATTTTTTGTTCAGGTTTACAATCAGAAGCACAATTTAAGTATAGTCAGATACATAGATGAATCAATCTGGCACCGTCACAGTGGCAGTGCCTTTTAAGTACACAATTTCCCAACTGTCCATGGGAATGTGCTATCTGGTGAGATATAATTAATGTCAGATAATATTTCATATCCCTGTCACACCATTGCTCCTTCACAAAGTCCACCATGCCACGATAATATATGTGTATATCACTTTAGAGCATACCATAAAAGACTAGCACCCATTATGAAGTATTGCATACTGAAAAGTTTTGTTAGTCCAAAGGTTAGGAAAACATTAGTCATCGTTACTCTAGTCATAACTATGTGACCCATGGACTAACTTCCATGTTTCAATACACATTATGGCCTTCCCACCAGTACTACCGTAATCTCCTGCGTAGAAGGCGCAGCTCGCGTAGAAGGCGCACCCCCAACTCAGAGAATGGCTTTTCACGTAGAAGGCGCATGTACCTCTTCTGGATCGATTCCTGGAAAAACCCGCGTATAAGGCGCCCCCCCAACTCACAGGGGGGCTGTTTCGCGTAGAAGGCGCCCCCCTCCCCACCCCCCTCACCCCCACCCTCACTATTGTACACCTCCCGGTCTGCTGCGGTGCTGGCTCTATGAGTTCAAGCTGTCATCGGCACACGGTTGGCTTGAACCCGTCGAGCGCCCGTCGACACCTCCCGGTCTGCCGCGGTGCTGGCTCTATGAGTTCAAGCTGTCATCGGCACACGGTCGGCGTCAAACCCGCCAAGCAAATCTACAGCGACCGGGCTGCCGCGCTTGGCGCTATGAGTTCAAGCTGTCAGCGGCACACGGTCGGCGTCAAACCCGCCGAGCGCCTGTACACCTCCCGGTCTGCCGTGGTGCTGGCTCTATGAGTTCAAGCTGTCATCGGCACACGGTCGGCGTCAAACCCGCCGAGCAAATCTACAGCGACCGGGCTGTCGCGCTTGGCGCTATGAGTTCAAGCTGTCAGCGGCACACGGTCGGCGTCAAACCCGCCAAGCGCCTGTACACCGACCGGGCTGCCATGGTGCTGGCTATATGAGTTCAAGCTGTCATCGGCACACGGTCGGCGTCAAACCCGCCGAGCGCCTGTACACCGACCGGGCTGCCACGGTGCTGGCTATATGAGTTCAAGCTGTCATCGGCACACGGTGGGCGTACACCGACCGGCAATAAAAACTGAATTTTTTTTTTTTTTTTAATTGCCCTATTTTTGGGTTGTTTTCCCAATTGAGATATTGGAAAAACCCGCGTATAAGGCGCACCCCCAACTCAAGGCAATTACCCTCCCGCGTATAAGACCCAGCAGCATTTTGTTTGGCGTAGAAGACGCGCCTTCTACGCGGGAGATTACGGTAGTATTTGAATGTCGGCATCCTTTAGATCGTTGCGCCAGCCTTGAAGCAATTCAAAGACATCTTTGTTACACCTAGTTTTCTGTGTTATACTATTTCAAGTAGCTCAATTCTTTGCTTTAAACATGAAGGGAATGGGTGACTACATTGTCATAGTTAAAAAAGTCTCATTATTGTATCAATTGTTCACATAAGTAATGATAAATTGATTACTTATGCCAAATAACATTTTTTTTATCAATTCTGACTTGAATAACTTAAGATAAATAAAAAGGGACAATCAGATGGGTCATCACTGAAGGTTATCATGCAAAGCAAAGCCTCGTGTGATAATCAGTGGTGACCCATTCAAGTGCACCTTTGTCTTTATCACACACATTTATCCACTCTCGGGAAATGCCAAAATAATTGTACACAGAAGTACTGACAATGTTGTCTATGACATAAGCCCAAGGGTCATTTCCTTTTCAAGTTTAACTGATCATACCATTGAAACCATTATTTCAAACAACCTGAGAAGCAAGACGCTTATAGTTTATAAAGACCATAGATATCGTGTATACGTATCCTCAAAGATTAACCAAACAGGTTAACTAAACCATGCTGTCTTGATAGGGTTACGCCTGTAAGTACATCATGCTCCCCTCAAATGGTAAAAAATATAGGCGCCCAATGCTGCCCCCACAGTGTTAAAGCTTAAGTGCATTATGCTGTTCTCAAAGGAATAAAGTAATAAGTAAAATATGCTGTCCTCAATGGGTTAAACCTGTAAGTGTTTCATACTGTCCTCAAAGAGTTATACCTATAAGCACAATATGCTAACCTCAAAGGGTAATTCATATATGCGTAATATACTGTCCTCATAGGATTAAACCTGCAGGTGCAATACACTCTCCTCAAAGGGTTAGACATGAGGTCAATATCATTATGCTGTCACCTTAAAAGTGCAATATATGCTATCCTGAAAGGTTTAAACATGTTAGTGTATCATACTGTCCTCGGAGGGTTTTAACCTATAGGTGCAATATACTGTTCTCAAGGTGTATTTTTTGTAAGTGTATCATACTGTCCTCAAAGTGTTAACCCTTAGGTGCCCAAGCGCGCATTTAAGCGCGGTTTTGTGCTTAAATGCATGTTTATTGGAAGATATTTTCATCCAGACACTTCTACTGGTCCAATCTGCAAAGTTAGACCCTCTATGGAATGCTTATGACCTCCCGATTATGATACAACTATTCATTTGGCTGTATCAGGCACAGTGTGTCAAAACTTGAAAATGAGTTGTCATTTTATGTGATTCATTAACAGATAACCCTCCAGCTAAAATCTGATATGGTAGCTAAATGATGATGGATCATACACACATAGGTTCCAATATTCCAATTATATTTTACAGCAAGTGCTCATATCCTAAAGATAAGCCATGCATTGTTTCTAGTACAACAAATCATGTTTCCTGTGTGCCAGTTTATGTAGATGCATGCAGGCAAATCAGCTTTGAAAGGTCTCAGGATTGGAGGGATTATGGATATATAGAGACCAAATACCACTAAAAGACAACAAATGGAATGTTTTGGTAACTATGGTTACTAGACCTGACCAGTAGTATCACATCCTTAACTGAAAGTCTTCACTGAATTATGGGAATTAAGAAAATGTAATATGCCAAGCCCTTATCAAGGAAGAAGATCGAAATTACACATGGTCTTATAAAACAAAAAAATGAAATTGTGAAATAATGTGAAATAATGTAAAATCTTTAAATAATTCTGGGCACAAAAAAGGTTAAATCTGTAAATACAATCTACTCTCCTCAACAGGTTTGAACTGTAGGTACAATATGCTGTCCTCAAATGGTTAAATTTGTAAATGCAGCATGCTGTCCTCAAAGGGTTAAATCTGTCGGTACAATATGCTGTCCTCAAAGGGCAATTCCTGTCGGTGCAATATCATTATGTATGCTGTCCTCAAAGGGTAAAACCTGTAAGTGCAATATGCTCTCCTCAAATAGTTTGACCTGTAGGTGAAATATGCTGCCATCAAAGGTTTAAACTTGTAAATGAACATGCTGTCCTGAAAGGGTTAAACCTGTAGGTGCAATGATAATGCCGTCCTCGCAAGGTCAACATCATTTCGGCATTGATACTATTTTATTAGCGCGGCGACTAGTGAGTACTACTCGTGAGATGAGTAGACTAGTGGATGGTTCACAGTCGCCACGGTGTAAGGGATAGGGAGGCCTTGCAATCTATTTTTGTTTGTGGCTCCTCTGCTATGGACTATTCCTGCTCACTATTCTAATGTAATAACAACAGTGTGTGTACTTTACTTATCAGTGAAGGAATTTTCAGATTATATCTCATACTTTTGATTTTATTCGCAGATAAGACATTTCATCATTTGGGGCCCTATGGCAGATTAGCATTAGGGCATTTTAAGATTCAGAAATGCATCCCTGTAGCCTTTGTTTTAGAATTGTTCGTTTTGAAACTACTATATATATGTAGTACAGGTTTTATCTCAGTGGGTTATGGTACAATTGGATCATATTTTCTGTATTTGAACAAAGTATTCACTATCAAAGATCTCTATGGAGAAATCAGTGCTAAAGTGTGTGTTGCCATATGTGCATTTTTGTAAATCAGAGGAGGTTGAAGTGTAAGGCCACCTTGTGGAACTGCTACTTTCTTTTCTGTGTAAAATTTTTAGTTTACATTGAAATAATGCTTTCTCAGAATATGTATCTACTATTGGTGATGAAAGATTAATTTGATTACTCCTTTCATAATATAAACGATTTTGTGGAACACTGAAAACATGTATGTACACCAAGGTACTTACACTGTGCTCCCCCTCTACAGAGAGGTGGAGTGATCTGGCCGGTTTGCTGACCACTGGCCCTTGACAAGGTACAGACTATTACAAGTGATTGGCAGTTGGGTGTGTGTGTGTGGGGGGGGGGTGGGCAGGCAGAGCAGAGCAGGCTCCTGGCAATCTGAGACATTGTACACTCATAATGACACACCTGTTGACTATGGCATTGAACATTGAATAAGACAGGTTCCTGTGGCAGCTGAGTGAGGTGCATGCAGAATGGACAGTCTACAGACTATTAGTACTTAGCTGCATTGGGTAGTTCAGGTGAGTGAGTAATGGTTGTTTAACGCCAAGCCGACAGCTAAGGTCATATTCATGGCGGAGGGTAGTTCAGGTTGAATTTGTGCTATATACTACCAAAAGCCCAGATGATAGTATGCCCTATCTGTCTCACCAACTGAAACTAGACACACGATTACAAGTCGCCGCGCCATGTCTCACAGGACTATTCTCTACTATTGTATTAAAATCTACAACACTATGGTTTTATTCCTTATACAATTCCAGCAATTTTGATGTATAGGCCTACCATGACTAGAAAAGACTATTCTGAAATCTTGAATGGAGATAATCATTCGTGGAAGGGCCGAGTAGGAAGTAGACTAGTCGGTGCGTTCGGGCAGCGGTTTTGCAAGGATATCTATTGCATTATGGGTAGGGGTGACCTCGAACGCTAACTACACCACCTCAGCTTGTTCCCTCCACCCCCTTCCATCCCAGCCAGGTCTGGCTAGGTACCAGCCCTTAACTATGCTTGGGAGTGTAGTAAGTTGACTTGGGGATCAACATTGACCCACATGGGGCAGACCAATAGGGGGTGGCCTTACAAACCAGCATTGATCCCTCGGCCGTTCTCCGAACGCACCGACTGCGTTAACCCTTTCAACCCATTGAGGCGGGGATGTAATTGGGGTGTAAATTGGTAAGCAGTAGTTGGGCAAATTTGAAGAAAAAGGTCCAGATTCCAGTTAACGTTGGGGTCATTTTCCATGCACTTCTTAGTGAAATTAATAAACAAATATAAGATCATGCATATTTTGACATGGACTGTCAAAATTTCTGAAATGAATGAAAAGGGGAAACTCCTTATAGAAAGAAAAATATTAAAGTAAAGGTGCAGTATGGACAAATCTTTGAAAAACATCCTCTGAAAGCCAGCTCCTGAGTCAATCAATGATTTCAGACTGTACTGACTGAGTGTTAAACAAAACAGCAAATTCATCATTGTGTGTGTGTGTGTGTGTGTGTGGGGGGGTTACTGGCCATTGTTATGTAATTAGAAAGAAGGGGATTGGGCATTTTCTTTTTTTTTTTTTGGGGGGGGGTTAAAAGAATTGCAAATTTTTGTTACGTGTGTGCTTCAACGTGAATTCCGTTCGAATGGCCTCTACGTAGGTTGGATTTAGGTCCGCATTATTGATGCCAACTGAAGGTAGACGGCTATGCTGGCTACCATTTACACATGACGCATGTGGGCAGCATTGGAAAAATATCAAGGAATGACAAAAATATTGTTTCCATTGACGAGCTTAGTATATATACTGAGGTGATAATGTCGACGTGGCAGATCAAAAAGTGTATGTACTAAGGTTTTATAGCAGGTGGACTTGAAGGATTAAGTCCATTGTCCCAATGCACTGAAACTCGATGGTGGGTATTTATACGTGTATAGGCATGATATTTTTAACGTTCTCTTTGGGTGCCTGTACTCCAGCAGTCAGTCTGGTGCAGGAGGTACTCGGGAGAGTAAAGGTAGGCAATTTACATTATCAGATGCTACAGGTGTAGAGGTAGAGTTTGAATGCAGCTTGAAATGACCACCTGGATCATTGAAGGGTTTGAATGTGGCTGTGATCATCTGGAGATGCATCAGATATTGTCTAATTCTTGGTGCTGATAACTTCAAGTATATACGCTGTCAGGAAGCTGGTAGAAAATTGAGTACTCACCACCCCCCCCCCCCCAAACAGGTTTCATGCATCTTTCATGGAGGCATATATGAACATTTTATATGGGCAGGGGGCAAGGTTCTAGGTTATGGCAGTCTACTGGCATTTGTATACATTCATATAAGGGATCCTCCCATTAATAAGAGAATACAGCAACTCGCCCTCTTTTCCTGTAGCCCTTTTCAGTGAATACAGAAGCTTATTTTCATAAAAAAAAGTCACTGGAATGGAGGACTATTAGGCTTTTGTTTGCCGGCTAAGTACTACTTAACATAAAATCCCGAAGCCCCTCCATGAGAGATAATTATGTAGAAGAATTATTTTCAAATATAATCAGTTAATCATCATATCCCTGATGACCACGCACCCCTTCAAACAGGCTGTCTTGGGATGAGAAGCTGTGACATAGTCCCACATAAGCCTAGGTGTAATAGGTCTTAGATCGGTGTTCTCTTAAAATTGGTAATTGATGGTAAGAATTAATGCATCAACGCCATGATTTATCATTTACATCAATAATGGTTCTACTCTAAATTTGAAATAGAACACTCATGAGTGAGATACAATCCAACACTTAAATTTGTAAGACACATGTGAATAACCTGGCATTGCCCCGCTATCTCTTTGAACACTGTGTTTGGCATGATAGCAGCTGAGAGGCATCACTAGGACGAACAGCTCACACTGTTACCAAACTTGTCACCAGCTTGAGTTGAGGCCCCCCCCCCCTATTTTTCTTTCTTTCTTTTTTTCTTTCTTTCTTCCTAATAGATATTGGTTTATACACAGTGTAGAACAATTTAAGGAATAGTTCTTTTCTGTCCCGATGTGCATTGTCACATATTTAGGCATTTGCGATCTATGAGATTTATTCAAAAACTATAACATTACAATCCACTTGGCAAAAAAGTTGTTTTTAATGTTTAAATTTTTTTTTATGTTCCCCTAAAAGTTTTTTATAGACGTAAAAACACGTACTAAACGTTTATCTAACGTACTATAAAACGTTTTTAAGGTTAGAAAATACCTACAAGGTCATACAGTGTGCCTAGCTTAATCTAATCTGTCTGTTTTGAGAGAGAGCACAATGGTAAGTCACAGGTTACTGAATTACAATCAGTAACACGCCAATGATTTAGAACACAATTAAGGCACAACAAAGGGGTCAAATTAATAATTCTAAAATAACATTATCAAAATCTTAACCCGTAACAAAGACTTTAGTTGTCTATAATTTCATAGACCCTGGGACTCCTATCCAAGCCAATGTATATACTAGCTTATACATGCCTCCTGAATTGGAGAGTTAGGTTTGTAGCATTGTGTGATACATTTAAAATACATGCACCGACCTTTCCAGGCTAAGATTTCAACATGTCAGTACCCGAGGAAAAGGTCTCTCTTGGGACTACTGTATCACCTCAGCCTGCTGCATTGGAGGCTGCCATAGACTTTTTAGGAGGCTGTGCAGGTATGTTAATCAAAGAGTTCAGAAACATTAAAGTAACATAGTGTATAATCATCATTGGTGATGTTAAAATAATTTTCCTGTTGTGTTCAGTGAAACATTGAAATAAGTTTGATGCCTAACCTTAATGCCACATTCCATATAGTATCGCTGGTGATCTTAAGTTGTCATGAAATAATCATGCTTTTAACCAGATTTCCGTGTGCAACAATTTGTCCTTTAAGCTTAAAGGTGGAAACATAAAGTATCCATTGCTCGAAAGAGTCATTTGATACTGGATTTCTTGAACTTTAGATAAGATACATTTGAAGAAACAGTGAAAACAAATTTTATCTTGTATAAATGAATTTTTGAAATCAGATTAAGAAATAGTTATTTTCTATAGGTGGAACAGCATCAGTATATGTGGGACAGCCTCTGGATACAGTGAAAGTAAAAATGCAGACATTCCCTACACTGTATAAACATGCTGGTGACTGTTTTATGCGGACATTGCGAGAAGAGGGTGTAGTTCGTGGACTGTATGCTGGAACTGTACCATCAGTAGCTGCACAAGTTGCTGAGAATTCTGTCCTCTTTATGTCTTATGGAATGTGTCAGAAAGCTGTAATGGCTGTAAGTATCATCCTTTGTCACCAAACATTGATTTTTGAAAAAAAAGACATTGTCCTGAAGAATTGCTCGTCCTCATCAAATTCATTTTCTTTTTACTTTGCCAACCTTTTGACATGATATATTGACACTGATTATTGTTGTTCCTGTGCTTAAATATCCTGAGTTTAAGTTCAGATACTCTACTGCTTTGTGTTTATTGAGAGTACCTTTCATCCTGCAGGCCATTGGGAAAACGGAAGGAGAAGAACTGGGTACTTTGGGAAAGGCAACTGCTGGAGGCCTCGCTTCCTTCTTTTCTACATTTGCTCTATGTCCAACAGAACTTGTTAAGTGTAAACTACAAACAATGAAACAGATGATTTCTATTGGTCAGCTGCCCCCCACAACAAAAATGTAAGTCATTCATAAAGATATTAATATAAACAATATTCTTTGCTTGACTAGGGTTTTACATATACAGTGAGAAATAGCAACCATATCAGACCCATATATTTATACAGGGGTGTGGCTTATATGCGTTTTTTTCCAATGCTTGGAAGATAAATCTTTTACTGGTACACATCTATATTTTCAGAGGACCTTGGTTATTATCAAAGCAGATAATGAAAGAGGAGGGATTTCGTGGTTTCTTCCGAGGTCTCATACCAACATTTGCCCGTGAAATGCCTGGGTACTTCTTTTTCTTCGGAGGCTATGAGGTCTCTCGGAACTTTCTAACTGCAGAGGGTCAGTGCCCTGAAGACATTGGAGCACTGAAAACAATTTTATCTGGTGGTATTGGAGGATTAAGTCTATGGATTGCTGTATTCCCTACAGATGTTGTCAAATCAAGGGTGCAAATAGGTCAAGAAAATGGGCCCACAGGATTTATATCTCTTACTCTTTGGATAGCTAGGAATGAAGGTAAGATATAGATAGATGTACTGATCTCTTCTGACTGAAAAGTGTTTTCCTCTTCTGTTTCCTCAATAATAGACAATTACCTGTCGATAGCAGACCTTGCTCTTATCATGAAGGAATTGAGTAATACATTGTAATATGTTATGGTTTTTGGACCCTCTTCAGCTCCCACATCGATTGGAAATAAGGGAGCATTGCTCTGAGTTTTCTAATGTCAAACTTGAATTTTGTTATAGGAGTGAGAGCCTTATACAAAGGCCTCGGACCGACCCTGCTCCGAACCTTCCCTGCTACAGGCATGCTGTTCCTGGCATACGAGACCACAAAGAAGGTCCTTACCAATGTAACAACTTAGCGGACATAGCTGTTGAATTAGCCAAAACGTTGAAGAATTCCCCAATCTATCGTGCAGCACAACTTATCGACCATATACTACCCTAACAAGAGAATGGTGGTAGCCCAGGTGTAACTAAATGAGATTTGAGATTTTCCATCATACGTCTGGTATATATTCACTTTTTCAGATTAGATAACCAGTGTGCTTTCAAACTTATGTGTTCAAAGACTGATAAAAGGGAAATGGATTTCTCAAGAGATTCTGGCCACATCGACACTATTATGTAACACCAAAGGGGGGAGGGGGGGATCATCAAATTTGTTACACTTTGTGACAGGGGGAGGGTCTGCCCAAGTGTTGCATAACAAAAATGGTAAATGCATCACATGACAAAAGTGGGCTATTTACAAGCACTGGAAAGATCTTCATGTATTTCCTGTCAAAGTAAGAAGATCGATCATACAATGTGTATGAATTTACACGTACCCCTGTAGGCCTTTTGACTAGAAAAGCCTGCATACTGTTGACTGGAGTGCAAAGTTATGTGGATGTTTATTGATCAGGAATGTAAGTCAGAGTGTATGAAAAGTTCTGAAGATACAGATAGAAAATATGAATTATTTTTAATATATTACAAAACGTGTACCCAAGTAAGGACATTTGGGTATAATTATAATATAATTTGGGTATGTCGGAGTGAGAAAATTCTGAACAAGTAAGACATTAGGGGTCTGTCCAATTGTAAACAATTGGGGGAGACAATATAAATTACAAATATTCCCCCAGCTGTGTTACTTATATAATATATCTAGCCTCATGAAACAAGGGTGTGTGGATGGGGGGGTCCCCCATGTCAATTTAAAAAAATGGTCATGGCACTTGTCACTTAAATCCCTATGTTCCATGTCACCTCTAAGAGCCTATCATGTTCCATGTTGAATTTGAGAAAGCACCTGTCATGTCACTAATTGTTTTGCCTCATGTCACTAAGGCCCATGTCACATGTTGAATTTAGTGGTCCACACCCATAAGGGGTAGACACTAACACTGGCCCGGTGGCCAATGGCCAGTAGTTTTGGCTGTGGGCCAGTGATTATTTCTAAATTTCCTTTGAAATTGGCCATTTGGCCAGTAGAATATTTGAAAATACTTTACTCTATACCAGACTACTGGCCCGGGTGGCCAAAGGCCCAAAATGTTGGTGTCTACCCCTGCCCATAAACAAGCCACAGTTTCCCATCAGAATAGGACCCAGTTTGTCATGAGAATAGGCACCACCAGCTAAACCCAGGCCCTATCTGCACACTACCTATTGCAAAAACAGTCAACTAAATTCAACACATTGGATCAAAGAGAGATAATCTTTTCAACCAATCACAGCACAGCAACAGTTCAGTGCGGAAAACCCCAATATTGTGCAAATGAGCTGTATTTGAGTGTAAACTATAATGGGAGCCGGCCTATGTTATGACTACTAAAGACCTGATTAGGAAATTAAGAAAGGTTATTCATAACAGACTCCCATAAAAAGTATATACCTGATTGATACTTGAAGGGGCGGGGGGGGGGGGGGTCTGACCGGTGTACATAATTTGGGGGGGGGGTGTCCTTTTGTTACAAAGTTTTACAAGGGGGGGTAAAAATGTGGCGAAATTTGTGTTATCTAATATTTGAACAGCCCTTATTAGCTTCTCGGTGCATAAAAAGTAAATCTTATATTTTGATATTTGGAGATTTCAACAGTTACATACCGGGTAATTCGTAAAATTCACTGCATACATTTAGATGGAGATGCTGTATCAGTATTGGCAATTTTCCTAGATTGTACGCCGAGAAATTTCGTTGGGAGAGAGGTATTGGATAGATGACTCACATATGTTACAATGTACTCGATTTTATTAAGACAATTAACGACTGATACTTATTAGCAGAATCTCAAAACACAATGTTGATCCAGACATATAGCCAAGAGGTAATCTTCACATTATAAATGCTATAGTACATGTTGTTGTATTCAATTCTAATAAATCTGTTGATAATTGCACAAATCCGACTTGTCGATTTAAAGTCTGTTAAGTCTTTAATACCAGCAGTGGCAAATTTAAATGGGTCGAGCGAGTGCCCCTCGTTTTTTACTGTACTTAAGAGTATATTTGCCCTTCTTTAAGCCTCAAATGTAGCCAAAAATAGAGGCTAAATAAAGGGCACGCCCCCTCCCTTTAAAAATCCTGTATCCGCCACTGATTCAGTCCCACTGATGGGGCGATGCTCAGGTTTATACCACATTACATAAGAGCCATAGGTTGGCACAAAGCAAATGCAGGCATACTTGAGTATAGTTTCAAAAGAAGTGTTATAAAATACGAGAATGAAGATACATAAGTAGCATCAAAATATTGCACAGCTTTGTTTGCTTATCAGAGTATGAGTATAGAAAGGCCAGAGATTAACAGCCCCAGTGCTTTGAAGTATACAATGTTTTAGTCTAGTTAAAAGTGATGGGTTGACCATAGCACCCATAATATGTATTTTCTTTATACACGACTGATTAATACAAAGTTAGGGCCTTATGTCCATGGACCATTCAAGCCGTTATGGCACGATTAATTTAGTGGCATTCATACTTGGACTATTGGAATAGTAGCAATAGAATTCTGTTATTCTTCAATGAAATTGTATGAATGATATGCTGGAATATAGTCATTAATGACATGGGACAGATGGCAATGCTGTGGTTTATAATAAGTTGCACCCTTACTTTGAGGGGGAGGATTGCTTATATGGAGAAAAAAAAAGAAAGAATTTAAAACCGTTTTTTTTCTGCAACTTATCAAAAACACTAATCTGTAAACTGGCCCCCAATTTGGAAAAATAAAATTCTGCTCAATGAGAAGAAAAATGACAAGAAATCAACTCATCGGCGGGATATGACAATAACGACCAAACTGGGCCGCAATATTAATAAACAAATGAATAAGACAGTGAATAAATGTACTTACAACATTACACATGTGAAACAGACAGGTATATCGAATCTCCCATGGGACTAAGATAGGATCTTACACAAAACATTGCACTTATAATGAGAGGTTTCTGTTAAATATAATACACATGTATACGTTGTGTTTCAGTGTGAGGATGAGGAGAAATATACGGTGATGTAATACATTGTATATGCGCACAAAAATCTCTACTGACAAATGATAACCTAAAACATGGGGATTCAAATCTGTCAAAATACTTTGATTGTTAGTTAGTTAGTTAAGTCAGGATCTTCTTATATCATCCTTTCATGCGATAACCAAATGCTGTGCCAATATCACGATTACAGTGCTTCTAATTTCTCCTAACAGTTTGAGTATAGATTACAGATACATGTACAAAAATATTTAAAAATTCGGCTGAGACCTTTTTTTGGATTAACTATATTGCATGATTAGCAAGAGGTGGGTTTTAATGGTCTCTCAAGTATAATAACAAATAGATTTCTTGAAACACCATATCCTAATGTCCAATGTTATTAAAGACTATCGTAGAATGGTATAAGTAGAATCATGTATCAAAATATAATCGCCTTTTCATCGAAATTATTTCAATTTCCATCATCACAACAGGTGCCTGGGTCATTATTAAAACATGTCAATACAAGCTCCCTGAAGATAACAAGGCATGGCAAACACTGCCATTATACCAGCACTTAACAAAACAGTATGTAGATACTGTACCGTAGATAATACACAGCCTGCATACATACAACATTCATAATGAATAAAACCATAGTGTTGTAGATTTTAATACAATAGTAGAGAATAGTCCTGTGAGACATGGCGCGGCAACTTGTAATCTTGTGTCTAGTTTCAGTTGGTGAGACAGATAGGGCATACTATCATCTGGGCTTTTGGTAGTATATAGCACAAATTCAACCTGAACTACCCACTGCAGCTAAGTACTAATAGTCTGTAGACTGTCCATTCTGCATGCACCTCACTCAGCTGCCACAGGGACCTGTCTTATTCAATGTTCAATGCCATAGTCAACAGGAGTGTCATTATGAGTGTACACTGTCTCAGATTGCCAGGAGCCCGCTCTGCCTCCCCCCCCCCCACACACACACACCCAACTGCCAATCGCTTGTAATAGTCTGTACCTCGTCACAGGCCAGTGGTCAGCAAACCGGCCAGATCACTCCACCTCTCTGTAGAGGGGGAGCATAGTGTAAGTTCCTCGGTGTACATACATGTTTTCAGTGTTCCACAAAATCGTTTATATAATGAAAGGAGTAATCAAATTAATCTTTCATCACCAATAGTAGATACATATTCTGAGATAGCATTATTTCAATGTAAACTAAAAATTTTACACAGAAAAGAATGTAGCAGTTCCACAAGGTGGCCTTACACTTCAACCTCCTCTGATTTACAAAAATGCACATATGGCAACACACACTTTAGCACTGATTTCTCCATAGAGATCTTTGACAGTGAATACTTTGTTCAAATACAGAAAATATGATCCAATTGTACCATAACCCACTGAGATAAAACCTGTACTACATATATATAGTAGTTTCAAAACGAACAATTCTAAAACAAAGGCTACATGGATGCATTTCTGAATCTTAAAATGCTCTAATGCTAATCTGCCATAGGGCTCCAAATGATGAAATGTCTTATCTGCGAATAAAATCAAAAGTATGAGATATATTCTGAAAATTGCTTCACTGATAAGTAAAGTACACACACTGTTGTTATTACATTAGAATAGTGAGCAGGAATAGTCCATAGCAGAGGAGCCACAAACAAAAATAGATTGCAAGGCCTCCCTATCCCTTACACCGTGGCGACTGTGAACCATACACTAGTCTACTCATCTCACGAGTAGTACTCACTAGTCGCCGCGCTAATTATTACTTTGATCCATCATATCTTAGGTCACTTGAACAAATCACTTGGCGGAAGACCTGACATGGAATGTCTGAAGGGAGACTTTCTAATGTCATCAATGATAATGCCATTTCCAGGTCTGAGCTATAACATCATTCACCAATATCACACAGTGTCCCTAATCTTGTCACTGCACATCACTGAATTGCAGCTCTACAGAAAAGTCCTGTTGGTACACGTTCCAGCGCGAGGACTTGTGGGGGTTATCCAGCTCATCCCTCGTCATTTTTAGACTGAAAGAAATGATGTATTCCTAAATAGAGACATGGGTTATGCAAGTCACAATGCCTAAGTACTATTTCAATTGTACAGTTTACTTGCACTTCATTTCAGAGGAGTTTTGAAAAGTATAGCCTAACAATGTTTTCCAACTCTAATTCTTCGGGTGTGCCACCTACAATCGATTTGGCACATCGTCAACTTATAAATAAACTAATATGCCATTTCCCTACCAATAGGGGTAGGGGCCGTCCATAAATTACGTCACATAGGAGGGGGTGGGGGTATGTTCTGATTGTGACAAAGTGTGATGGGAGTGTCAAGGATTGTGTGACGTCACATTTTCAAAAATTAATTTTATGACCTATAGTAAGGACATCATATGAAACAAACTAAATATGTTAGCGCAAAGGGAACTACAGAAGGTCAGCACTGTAATGGTAGTGGCCAAATTTGGGGGCTGTGCCCCCAACCCTCCGCCCATAGTCAGGTAAGATTTGATTTCTTCCCCCGAATCTCTGTACTCAGGTAAAATTCTAATAAGTTTCAGATAAGATATTGTAAGGGTTTGTGGCCTTACGGACCTGGGGGGTTCGGGTCTTACGGTTCGGAAAGAAAGAGTAAGACAGTATTCCAAGTGTATGCCAACGGTTAGTTTTATTTCTTAGTGTACACTCACGGCTGCCGGATGATGTCAAAGAGGCAGCTAATATTAAAGAATAATGGTCTACATGGTGTGGAGGCCAGAAGGGCCTCTGACGTAGCGGCTGAGCCCTGGGCTTTATATACGGACCCAGGTGTTCGTCGTCAGATGTCCCCACAGACCCGGATCAGTGCTGCCACCTATCCGGAACCTGAGGAACGTCCGACGACTCGACTCACCCGCCACGTCAGACGGTACCCAACTCCTATGGTTTAATAACGTGTACCTCTACAATATCATTATTATCAAAAGCTGAGTTAAGTCAATAGAATGGCTGAAGGAGGTGAGGTCTAGTCAAGTGTGACGTAATTTTCGAGGGGGGCATTGGCTGATGTGTGACAAGTGTGACAGGGGGTGGGGTGTTGAAAATGGCCAAAAAGGTGTTTATGGACGGCCCCTATCTCTAATCCTTCTATGAAAATAGAAAGAACCAATGGCTACTTACTTGTTTGCTTCAATAAAAGAGGTGTAGAACCAGAAGAAAAACGAGCATTTATCGTATCCTTTAGGCAGTCTCTGGAAAACAAACGATACAAACGTAAGTCTGCGGGTAACTTGTTTTCATTATCATTTTCCTTTATTAGGTAGTTTTTTTTATTTGTCATGTGTACATATGCATCAATATCCATGGTGCACATGATGATAAGCTCATAATGATGCTACAGTTTATACTTGATAGTATTCAGTACAGCTGATAGCACACTTGTTATCAGTGATAAGATTGTAGTACATCGTACACATTACACATTGTGCATATAACCTCCTCACCCAGGGCACGGATAAGGTTTCATATACACAAGTAGACAAAGTGTCATCATCAAGTGGGTAATAATTCTATTTGTTAACGGATTTCCAGCTTTAATCGATACTTGCAAAGAATGGCCTTCTTTAATTTATTTTTTTTTGTATATGGATCGGATAAATCCACTAGTCTTGGCTTTATAATTCCGAGTTTAAATTGAAATTACAATAACCACATCAAAAAGTGATAAGTTCTCAGAATAACAGGTCAATTTCGTTGTAAAATCAGTTATTAAAGAATAATTATTAGGTGAACTTACTGGTGCATAGAACATCATTTTAACATCATTCATGAGGACTGGCTCCTCTGTTACATCGATACTTAATGTCCTTGTGCCAGATTGGTATTTTGTCTACAAAGAGAAAACAGTATTATACATTAGACCTTAACATTCCAATTTCATGAATTCCAGCTATACCATGATTAGATTGACAGACAAGGTAATATGAGGACACTGGTGATGTTGAGGACAAAACACAACCTTATCATATACTAATAAAACATGCCCACACACGTCAACAACAATACATATGAAAACGTGAAACAAAGAATTTGGACAATTCAAAGTAATCTCATCCACGCACTCAAACCTCCAACTGAGTTCGGTGAATATCACATATGAGTTATTAAAGTTTTTATTCACTCTTTTTTAACGTTTTAATACTAGGGTGTATTCTCCTCTCAATACTGTCAAAATGTTTATTTACTTAGGCCATACAGTCTACATGATGTGTGAATGCATTACCAGCGAGTCAAGTTAGAGCTGGATTAAGATGATGTAAGGTCATAATGTAATTGTACAGCACTATGCCGCCCCTTCGATCCTTTTCTTCTGCTTCTTTTTTAGGGGTTAAGTATTCACATGTACAACACAATAAATACAGTTACCTTACAATTCTTCTGGTCCCCAAGGTTGTATTCCCAGACCTTCTCTGGTAACATTACCCGCATGATCAGGTCGTTGCCGTTACTCGTCTCCATCGCTGGTAATTAAGAAACGCATATGAAAAATACTGGTATGACTAGTGGAATTTTACATAGCTTTTCATAATCATGATTTGCAGTGGCTCAATTTCAGCTACACCGTTGCATAGTTTGTAAAAATCACACTTGAAATAAATGTGACTACTGTAAGCATGTTGACAGCATGGACCTATAATCTTTCATTCCTTGTGCTATAGGACTCAGTGTGGAGGCCTAGTGGAGCCGCCTTTTTGAATTTCCCTGGTTGAGGTAAAACCCACTGATAGCACCTACCATGATGGATACCTTGCCCCTGGTTAACACCCACTTCCAGGGACATGCTGGTCCCATCCTATCAGTTCTTATCAGTGTGTGTTGCCGGAACCAGCTCCACACCAGCTAGTGGCCAATTAAATGTGATCGTTAGTTGGAGTTAACCGGTAACGTCTTTTGGGGAGAAGCGCTAACGTGGCGCCATTTTCGCTTGTAAAATATCAGCAGTAGACTTTCGCATTCCCACCGGAACCACTGACACACTTCCGATCATACCGTTTCTCCCCGAAAGGGTTCACGGAGTTAACCTGGTTCCACTGCTGCCACCTAGTGGGCTGCACTGGAACTAAGATATATGTACTACTACTCGGATTTTTTAAAATTGTTACTACCGCTATATGCTAGCTTTTGGTTGGTTGCATTGTATCTTTGTAGACATGGCTTCCTAAAGATCAAAATCAGCGATTAACCATTCATGGATAAACTTTCTAGAAACGCATCAGCTTGGCCCTCTCTGCCATATTGGCCTGAGTTTCCGGCTGTCCCAGCAGAGAGTTGAAGCTCCAGGACAGAATTCACTGGACATGCTATCCGCCATGAAGCAAGCAGTTCTATGGAACAAATTGATATGCTGATATAAAAGTATTCTGGCACTTGGGTGGATCAGGCTTTCCACTGGTCAGCCTGTCTCCTGGTTTGAGAAAGGACAGGCTGTCACTGACCTGCCATCTTACTGTAAGCGGACTGAAAATGAGTGAATGACCTCAAATTTTACATAGGACCCAATGTTCTCATTTTATCATTATTCATATTCTATCGGCCCACGACAGCCAATGTTAAGGGGAAATATTTTTTTCTTCTTTTAAGGGGAAATCTTATGGTATAGCTAGGCTAAGTACAGCACGCAGTTCTAGGAGGAAAAGGAGAACAATACACAAGAAACGGGTCTGAGGTTGAAGATGTAAGGAATACTTTGTGTCAGAAGGAAAGAGGAAGGGTTAAAAAGAGGGTTATTGTACAGCGTCAGAAATCAGGATGAACACCCAAAAGGGCGTTGCCTAAGGCCAAGAGAGGACCCTGGCCCAATAAACCAACATAAGGGTCTTTTATGTTAAGACACTTACATCCCACAGACCTAAAAAAAATTATAGAAAAGCTGTCTGCTTGACTCACCAGGCAAACCATAAATCGTGACCCCAGTCAGCTTCAACTTCTTTGGCGGGGGGAGCTGCTTTCCAAGCTCATTTTTCATCTTCTCAAAGTAACCAACGTAACGACTCTGAAATACAATTTAATGCAAGGGCATGTGATACGACTGCAGCTGGCTTTAATACGTATCTGCCCCTGCCTCCCTGTCCCCTGGGTCTCACTTGTGTAAAGCCGCTCCTCATATCACAATGTCTCGTAGTATATTACAATTATTGTGAAATGGGTGAATGAGAAACCCTCAAGTGAAGCCTTTATATTCCAATAGCACCATACTGGGATATATTTCCCGCTCTGACATTGTCTGGTATGTGTGATTGTCGCTTCAGTTGGCTCTTTGGAAATAAACACTAATAACAGCCATCTCCATGGATACCAATCAACTCTAAATATTCCTCAATAAGCAATAGGGAATTATTTCACCAGTCAAATCATATCCCGCTAACGCCCTATACTAACCTGGCTGGGCGTTTCCACTCCTTGGAAAGATGACCCAACACTCAGGTCTGTCCGCCGGTCACCAAAGTATTCCAAGCTATCCTACAACACATTGATTGGGGATACAAATTATAGCGTAACTTTATCTTGGATCCCATCTCATGGCACCAGACATTCTCATAATACAGTGACTAAAACCATCCCCTTGAGTTGGTAATTTGAGGCATCAGAAATTATTCCTCTACTACCCTGGTGCTGCTGATCTCAACATGGACTTAGGGAGTGATCATTTTTTAACAACGGGGGGGGGGGGGGGCTGGTGGGTTTGAGGGGGGGGTCAGAATTTTTTCAACACCTTGACTGGGGGGGTTCAGATTTTTTTCAACACCTTTGATGGGGGGGGGGGTAAAAATAATTTCACCTGTTTTCAGTGGAAAACCCTGCGTGTTACTATAGGCCAAAAGGGGACGTTCACGCGCGATTTTTGTCCCTTATAGGGGGGGGGGTCGAAATTTTTTTCGCACATCCGCGCGCAAACCCACCAGCCCCCCCCCCGTTGTTAAAAAATGATCACTCCCTTAGATATCTGACTTCGGACTTTTCACAGAGATATATGAGGTGCTAACCTTAGCTTTATTGAATTCGCCACTCTCAATGAGCCAGGTACAGATGACAGTGCCCGTGCGGCCCTTACCACCCTTACAGTGAATGGCAATGACGTTCTGTGGGTCTGCATCCATCCACTCATGGGCAGTCTTGGCGAACTCCAACATCTCACTGTGGAAAGGTTCATAATATTATCATAATTTTACTTAAGAAATAGGTATCTTTTAGTCAGAGTGGTTAATCCAGATTGAGCAGCGTTAGCGTATTGTAAAGCCCTACATACTACAAGGGGCATCTCACATTTATAACTACACCTTGGGGTTGAAGACGTTCCATGTATTAGCACTGTCCATACACCCAAAAAAAAAATCAATACGTAAAGGCAGGTTGTCGCAACAATGTTTTACGCGTCAAGGGACCTTAGGGTTATTCGTGGTATTTCTAGGTCAAGGGTTTGCGCTAATTATCTTAAAAATATCCTATTTAACTTGGATATTTATTTTCACTTACTGTAGTTTAGGCACATTGTGGTCATCAATACGAATCCTCTCCACTTGGTAATGGAACAATGACTCGTCATACATACGTTCACCTGTGACAAAAGGATCTCTAATGAAATACAGGCAGGCATGAAGAAAGAAGGCAAATTCATCCCTTCTGTCAAAAAAAAGTATCTACCGGGGGTAGCATGAAAGCTATCATAAAAAGCTCAACTTTACTTACTGCATAAATTAAACACTTTGTAATGGTCTTTGTGTTTGGTGTCCAAGAACCGAGCGACCTCCTGCAACAGATTATACACAAATGCATTAGCTACGAACTTCCATTTAATATACAGTACACAAGTACCATGGAATGTCAAAAGATTTCATAAAATAGATTAAACAACTAGTTATCAACCTCTTTGAGTGCCTTACCTGAATAGGATTTCTGTATAGCGCCATCAAACCCTTTGATGGGAAGGACATGGCGATGACGCGTTCTTAAAAGAAAAAAATATATTCCTATTACAACTCAGGTTTGTAAAGATTCTCAGGTTTAGGCCTCTATGAAAGGGATGTCTACTTGCAAGTATTTATAAAAAAAGTAATTACATATTTTTATTACAAGTAAATCAATCCCTGGGTGTTAACTCTCTATTGAAAGGACAGTCCAAAAATACTACCAACTGACGCATTCAACGTAATTAGCACACGCCTCTAATAAGTAAACGCAATGTCATGCAGTGACCGTCATACGAGAGACTCAATGCTTGCAGTTGCACTCATGAATTAAAACTGAAAACATTACCCTAAATGTATTGCAATTTTGCTATTCTAAACAGAGCCTGTTGATTCTAAACGCAGCTTGCAGCTCTTGAAAAAGGTTCCCCATAACCTGCCCATCTATTAGTTTGTATACTTGCATTTGAATCCACATACCTGTGATGTAACATAGATCCAGGTCGAAGCCATCCTTCTGATAGCGTCGTTTGTTCTGTGATACCATAAGTCGAGACGACTTCTCCAAATGCCGCTTCTCTGTGATTATTCGCAGCAGAAGCACTATACGAATCATCCGACCAGCAATGATTAATCTGAAGCAGATCCATTATACTTAGCTACATTGTTTGTTTAAAAATCTTTTTTTTTCTTCACTCTCAGCATTCAAGACAAGTCGTCATTGCTTTCTTTACATATCAGCTAATAGCACTATTCAGGATAACATCACTAACCCTAAACTCCTGCTATCATTGTTGTTTGATCACATTCTTCACTGCTATTATTACTTTCATAAATTTGACACTTACTTTCATATTTTTTTTTCAGAGGTTATGAATATTTAGCATTACTGAAATACCGGTACTAAGTATTTCGGTTATGGCACAACACTAAAAAGCCATTGTTCACACGGTTAGTGCAAGATTATTATATTCATGCTTGGATTATAATTCTTCAATCTCTCAGATCAAACTGTGCAAAGACGATAGTTCTTGCTTTATAGAAATGTTACTTGCTGGTTGACAAGAAGCCAGTGAACTTAAAATTTTACACCTTTTGCACAGAAATTAACATAATTCAATACGGAAAGGGGGAGGGATGGGGAATTATTGGGAACCCAGGAAAAGTGGCATATAAGCCACTTATTACCCAGTCCGACCTATCTGGGCACAGCAAAGGGATGAAAACCATAAAAGCCCATGGTGCTCACAATTGAATCAAATGCATCCGACATCACAAAGAAGCTTCAATTCTTTTTTGGATTTGGACATTTATGGTTCTATGGTATTATCTTTCTACGTACAAACGGGACAGATTATAAGTGAGAAATATTTTATCCTCTGTATTCACTACTGTGTATTCCTATTAGAAATGTCAATGTTAAAATCTTAGAAAGAAAAGTGTGCTACACGAAATAAAGGGTGCATGTGTCATGCAAAGAAGTCAGGAATGTCCAGTATATACGCATGTATATGAATCACTGACAAATAAGTATGTAGAGCAATGCCAATATTTTATCTTGTTAACTACCGTATTCTCCCGCGAAGAAGACGCGCTGCGCGCATAGGACGCACCCCAAACTCAGCACATGCATTTTCGCGTATAAGACGCACCTCTTAGGGGTGATTTTTGTCAATCCAGTACTGTTCTATAGTAAAATTACCCCTCGTATAAGACACACCCCCAACTTCAGAAAATCCTATAAGACGCACCAGTATTTTGTTTGGCGTACAGGACGCGTCTTATACGCAGGAGTTTATGGTATATCTCATCAGTGATGTCAATGTACATACTAATTGGCAATTCCCTATCTATGTGTGAAAACCCTACAGAAAGGATGCCTTGTGAAGGGATGTGCGACTCCTCCCTTACACTTGGCTGCTGACCTCATTGATAAAAAGAAAAACTTCAGTAGTTTTCTTTTTTTTTCAAATAGGGTCAGCAGCCAAGGATGAAATCGTCCATGAAACCCTACACGGAACATCTTTTCTGTGTGACTACGCACAAGTGTTCAGACATGCAGTTTTCCACAGAGAGAAAATATATAAACCCTTTTGATATGGAAAAACAGTGATCTGCAATAGCTTCATCTTATTCTATTGATGGGTGTAAATTTGTTTCAGCTATGTGTTTTCGCTGTAGACTTTTAACTACGTTAGTTTCACTTCCTTAGAGACATGCTGTTATTTTTGGAAATGTCTTGGGCGATTTCAATAGTTGGGAATTTCTATATTATTTACCGAAGAAGAAAATGTGACCCATGGACTTGCAAACACCATACAGTTGATATTTAAGTTTTCTTGGTAAAGAGAACCCCGATGACCGGGTCTATTTATGTCATGGCCATCCAAAAGCCTTCAACTAGTTTTTGTGTGTGTGTGAAATACTACTCAGGTCTAGAAGAGTGGATGATATGAAAACATAAGGGTGACGAAATCATACTTTGCTATTCCGGCATTGCTGAGGTTCGAAGAAGAAAAAAGGGAGGGAAAACATGTCATAATTACAATTACCGGTAACTTAATCATTGTAGACATATTCCTGTATAATATCAATCAACTCAATAATATAAATGATAATGTTGCTATATAAGAACCTTATGTTCACAATCTTTCTTAGAAGGTTGAATAATAATTTCATTCTTCAGTGATGTTGGAATATGTATAATTTTGCAAGTGTATTGGACTTAAAGTGATGATTGGTTCTAAATTATGTCGAGCAGCATTTTAATCAAGTTAAATGATGTAGTAAGAGGTACATACTTTCCCCACCCAGCGCCGTTGCTGAGGTCCAGTGCAGAATATAAAATGGTGAAAATGAAGGAGATCAGGACGATGACACTGTCCACTACGTCTATCCAATTCGTGAAGAACTCTTTGGGACTAAAAGCAGACATTATTGAAAGCTGTTAGAATTGAATATTTGAATTATGATTTAAATCTAAAATGTCAAGAGTGGAAAATTGAAGGATATAAATAGATTTAGGAACGTTGAGAAATGAAAATAAATTGGCCCAGCAATTTTGTATGACCATGTGGCGGGCACATTCAAATATTACGTAATGTGAAATATTAAAGGAGGCTGGAGATCCTATCCTGGTTTCGAAATGCCACGGTACCTACCTACCAGCATATACTAGCGATGTATAGGCCGAATGACGTAAGGGTACTTCACATGGGGGAGGGTGGGGGTTGCAAAAATGCGGGATGTTTTGATACATACAACATATGGCCAGTCTATCGTTCTGTTATTTCTTTTTCATTGACAAATCAACACATAGAATGTTTTTTGACTGCACAGAGCGAAAAACAAAAATATTCATAAAAAAACTAATGGATATGTATTAGAATGCTAGAAAAACGACAACTAACAACAACAAAGTAGGTTGCCACCTAAAGGAGTCATACTAAAAAAGTATATCTACCTATGCTCAGTAGGAAGCTAGGAGCTTTAGAATATCTCATAGTAATTAGGGGAAAACGTGACAAAAATCCTAACCTGACAAAAACACGAGCATGCTGTTAATTAGCAAAGATCAACTCCGAGGCATCATGTGAGCCAACACAAACTTCTAGTAAATTATCTGGATAAACTTACATTCCTACTGGTTATTTGTGACAGAATGACCTCTCTGTTGTGAAAAATATTGAAAGAGTCATGGTGATTAAAATCAACCCGTGCATGTTTAACCAACACTTACAAAATTCATAAACCACCAAGTACCGTATATTGAGTGAATATCATTCAGCTGGTTTTCCTTTAGTCACCTGATAAAAAACATCCTTCGATTGTTTAAAATTTAAACAGACATAATTGCGTTTGATAGAGAAAATGGTGAATATACATTTATTGCAATCTAAATCAAATCAACGAATTCAATACACACCCTTTGGCAAATATCCGCACGAGGACTTCAATCATGAAATAACTGACTATGATGATAGAGGCCACTTCAAGCGCCTTCTGGTCGCCTGCGCCACACAGGTCAACGATGACAACAATGACATCCACCAGGATCATCAATATGGTGAAGACGCGGAACGCAAAGTGCTCCAGTACTCGCCGCACCTTCTTCTGTAACCGCCTGCAAAATTTGTGACCAAACTAAAATATAAGACTTCAATACTTGTTTTAATGTTGATGTAATCCCAAAAAATGAACATAATTCTATAGGCATACAAAAGTGTTTCGATGCATAGTTACACAATATTTCTTTATACCGTAATCTCTCGCGTATAAGGCGCGCCTTATACGCCAAACAAAATGATACTGCGTCTTATACGTGGGAGGGACATTGCCTTGAGTTTGGGGTGCGCCTTATAGGGGGGTGTATTTTTACTATAGAACAGTACTACCGTAATCTCCCGTATAAGGCGCGTCTTATACGCCAAACAAAATGCTGCTGGGTCTTATACGTGGGAGGTAAATTGCCTTGAGTTTGGGGTGCGCCTTATAGGGGGGGTATTTTTACTATAGATCAGTACTAAATTAACAAAAATCTCCCCTGAGGGGGCGCCTTATATGCAAAACAGCCCCCCTGTGAGTTGGGGGGGCGCCTTATACGCGAGCTGCGCCTTATACGCGGGAGATTACGGTAAACTAACAGAAATCTGCCATCAGAGGTGCGCCTTATACATGAAACAGATCTCCCTGAGTTGGGGGTGCCCCTTACAGGCGAGCTGCTCCTTATACGCGAGAGATTACGGTAACTTGCGATGCATGTCTTTACAGATGATTAGTGAATAAATCCAGCTATTTACTAGTTACTAGACAGTTGCATGAATAACTGTTACCAAACACCTGTCTGTACATCTAGTGAAAGAAAAGGTCAACATTCTAAAAAATCATCAACACTGTACACCATGTACAAATATGTGCAACTCAAACATCATTTTTAGAGAACAGCACAACAGTGGACCAGTATGTATTGCTGATAACAGTAGCTCATGACACCATACGCAGCTGATTTAATTCCATGGTGCATCCCACATGTGTGCATACATATTTATTAGAAGTACTGTTAACTCACTCTACTGGAGTGCGCGGTGTGAACCTGTCGTCAACATCCCTGATCTTGGTGGTTACAGCTGGGGGTGTTGTCTGGTCCTGGAAGGCGAGCTGGCCCGCAGCCACACCATGTGCGTCTTCAGCATCCTGGTGCAGTGCACCAGAATCAAAGCGTGCTCTCTTCTCCATGTCGTCGTATCCTGACATGACTGTGGTTGTTCCGAGTCTAGAATATTAACATGAGTATCTGGTTAATTTAAGTACTGCTTTATTTTGTCTTCGTCTACACTTAGTATGAAACAGGAAGCAAAAGCAACACAAGTCCAATGAAATCCCAATGGAAAATATATTACCATTGCTGTTTCTGTAATAGAGTGGTATCTAGTTTCCTAAGACTAAGGGAGTGGTCATTATTTATCAACGTGGTGGGAGGGGGGTAGTTTTTCGCATGGACGCAGAGAAATTTTTCATGCTTTGCTTGACAGTAGTCAAAATTTTCCATCCCCTGCCCCAGAGGCATGAATGATTTTTACACTCCTCTTTGTTCTTTAGTAGCACGCAAACTTTTTTTACACTCCCCTCAAGATTGGGAAGTACCGTAATCTCCCGCGTATAAGACGTGTCCTCTACGCCAAACAAAATGCTGGGGGGTCTTATAGCTTTCTCTCAAGTTGGGTGTGCGTCTTATACGAGGGGTAATTTTACTATAGAAATGTACTAATCTTACAAATTTCAGCTTTAAAATGTGCGTCTTATACACGAAAATGCATGTGCTGAGTTTGGGGTGCGTCTTATACGCGCAGCGCGTCTTATACACGAGAGTTTACGGTAGTCATTTCTTCACCCCCTCCAAAGGGATCAAAGGTTTTTACCCCCTGGCATCAGCCTCAGTGATAGCCAGGGAGGAATAGACAGAGGTTCTGTCCTTGTTTTCCTCACATCATAAAGAATGATCTTGGAGCGGCAGTCAGTGTGGAATACCCACACTTGCCTTTAGTGGTTTGCACTTACTTTTTAATTTTCCCTAGTTTGTTTTTAATTTTCCCTTGATTTTTTGTTTTGGAGAATCATTGATCATTTTGCAACCCCCGCACCTAGAGCAGGAATCCAGATATCGGATTGAAGCTAAGGGAGCGTTAATCATTTATGGCAGGGGGGGATGACCAAATGAAGGGGGGACGGTCATTTTTTTTGGAGGTATTCAGAGAGGGGGGGGGGGTAATTTTTTTCCATCCTATTCTTAGAGGGGGGGCATTATTTTTTCAACCCATTCCCAAGGGGTGGGGTAATTTCTTATTTGCCAATGTGATGCAAATTTTAGGACAATGCACAATTTTTTTTCAACTATTTAGTTTTCAGTAATAATTCTAGCTACAATTCTGCCCAACATTTTGTTACCAGCTACCTCTAATTCATATCCAATTAATTATGTTATATGATTGGGATTCTTAATCTTTTGGGTTTTAAAACATGGATGAGGACAGTCAGCACCACTATGGTGTATGGTTTTCCCTGGGGGGTAACACTGCTCAGCTCTTGAGATTGAAATATTCGGCCCAATGTTTGACACAATGTTCCATGTTCTTTTGCTGACCCTGCTGATTGTCTCAAAAGATGCCATCATTGTCACATCTTCAGCCGTTTACTGCATTGGTGGATTCGAGTATGTAATTATAAATAATTCCACCATGGATGACCATCTTAATGCTTGAACCTGATTAACAATGGTTCCTAGGTTACTTTAGAATTAGGACTTCATGATGAGGATTACTTTTTACAGAGACTCCTTGTAACATATGTTTAACTGTAGTGACACCTGATTCTTTATTGCAAAAACTGGACAGCTTCACTGCGTTACAATACTTTTTTTTAAAGGGGGGGGGGCTGGGATGGGTATGCCACAAATAGGACTTTGTGGTGCCACCCCATACACATCACTAGAATGAGCAGGGCACCAACAAAGTTCTCAGCAGTAAAAAATGTTACGGAGTACATGCTAAAATCACTGCAACTCACAATCAGAATTTCCAGTTTTAACCGTTATTTTTTCCCCTTGATGAAATCAACCCTGATAAGATTGATTATGTCCATAACACCCATTAAATTAATATAAAAACCGAGATTACAATGAAATCTAAAGAGAAAGACAAACTTCAAAGGTTTGTTCCTGTAAACACAACTTTTGAACAAGCAAGCGAAGCAAGCCTTTAAAATTTAAAACGAAATAATGTAGTCTTGAGGACTGTAACGAACGAGGAGAGTTCTTCTTTCAAGACTAGTACTCTTGGTTCCTTAATAGTTTATCATGTTTGATGCCTTATTTATTTCCACTTCAATAAATTATTTAAGGTAGTTATCGTTCGAGAAAGAAAGGGCAGCTGCCGTAGTGGGTCTAAAACGCGTCATTTGCACTTGCTGTAGTTTTTTTTCATAACATCCCTGTAGGTGGTGCTGCTTTCACTTGCTGCATTTACTTTAGGGGGAAAACATCCCAGATTATGGATTCTGAGGTAGAGTGCATCATGCCAGGCAAAGCATAATGCACAAATGAATCAATGCATATTCTCTGTTTACTGACAGATTTTAACATGTAATATATCCATTTCAAGGTTTTCAACCATCCAGATTCCATTTTTTACACTTAAACATCGATATTCTTGATGGTTGATGAGACAGTGCATCATGCAAGCTAAGGCATGATGCACAAATGAATCAATGCCTATTTCTCAGCTGTTTATCAACATATTTCAACATGTAATATATTAATTTCAAGGTTTTCAACCATGCAGATTCCATTTTTTTTTTTAACTTTTAGATCCATATTCCTGATGGATTTAGAGATAGAGTGCATCATGCCAATCTGGGCATGATTCACCAATGAATCAATGCCTATTTCTCAGCTGAAAACCTCATATAGTAGTTCTCCCATAGTGTGACCTATGACTTAAGAGTATCTCGAGCTGGCGATCATCTTGGTGATGTTTATTTGCAAGTGTGACGAATGTATCAAAAGTTATCGATAACTTTGGCCTCTACAGGGATGTTTTGTGGGTATTAATGATAGCATAGGCTTAGATATCTATGTTTTAAACTATCACATCACAAAAATGGCCATAACTTACCACCAAATCTCTGAATTTAGGGTAAATCGAACATGCCATATGCAATGAAACACACTACAAGTCCAAATTATGAACCCCTGCCGGAAAAAAAAATTGTTTCGAATCTTGACGTTATACCTACTTTAAGGTTGACTTTAACGGGTTCCTTTGATCGCATCGGGATGCACAAACTCTGAAAATAGGGTAAATCAAACGTGCCGAACGCATAAGACAAACTGTAAGATGGATTTTTAATTTTCTTGGATTCTCACCAGCACCCCCTCTTAGGGCAAATTCAGGCCATTTTGAATGGAAAAACCTGTCTCTGGCAGCATCACAAGATGATGGATTCGACTATCAAACCCATATCAAATCCTGATAAAAAACCATTTTTCAGACTTCTAGCATCCTAAAGTATTGTTAAATTCTGCTTTTTGGTTGTTTTGAAAAATATTTGCTGCAGTAACAAATATTTATTTAGGAAAATAGGTCCAAAGTTGAATAAGTTTGTAAGACTGCCCTGCTCTTAATAATCATTCGATATCATTCAAAATCACCTCAAAATGTAGGTATATATTGGCCTGGACGAAAACCTCTTATCTGTTTATAGAGGGCGCCACCATGCACCCACGGCAGACATACTTAGGAGGTGAATAACAAAGCAGTGCTCACCACTGTCAGTCTATGTGGCCCATCATGGGGGTGCAAGAAATATAATTTTTCTCTCAAACTATTTCATCAAATTAGTTGAAACCTATAGCAAGTCATCTAAAGGTATAAATGGATATTGTGTGCGAATATGAAGTAATTACCATAAGTAGAAATTGATAGAATGAATTTTGAAATCATTACTCCTTTGCACTTTTCACTTGCCACTCCCGTACAACCAACACCCAGATTTTCTTTAATGTTAAATCATAGTTCTACTCATGTTACCTCGACTAAAATTTCAGCGAGTTATCTTCAATCAATAACATAAATACTTGTGAAGTTTGAAAGCATTCCGACAAGGGAAAGTATTGAAAATAACAATCTAAGTCAATGAGTGGTGTCAGCATTGCAGCCCCCTATGGCGGCCCTGCGCAAGGATTCACCTCCATTAAATGGTGGCCTTATCAGTTACAACAGGATCCTTACAACTTTCACCTCACTTAGATTAGTTTTCGTCCATACCAATGTTGGTCATAAGGTCACAATAGTGGATTATGTCTAGCTATGTTTAGAAAAGACAATACCTATATATTTCTGCAATAAGTGCAGTACTGTTTAGATAACTCATACAGGTCAGCTGACAGGATTTACAAACTTGACCATCTATATGCTGTTCTAATCAACAGAAAATCACATGAGAGAAGTGAAAATCTATATCAGTGAGATAGAGGTACATTTTCCCTTTATTTTGATACTAATTGTATCAAATCGAAGCCTCCAGTAAATAACATGGTGATATCTACAACTTACACAATTCCAGGCACTGGTAGATCTATATAGGCCTATATGGCCTAGACTATAATGAATAATGAAAAAAAAGCCTCATCAATTTTCAAAATGGCTTGGACAGAAATCTTCCCATAGCCTAATTAAAGACCAGGGATCAAAAAGAGAAAGAGAGATAGAAGTCTGTGGAAGGTGTAAAAGTGAGATGCGGGTGGGGTAAGCCAGGGGGAGGGAGTCAGAGTGAGACGCAGGGTCTGCAGAAGGCGTAAAAGTGAGAGGCTGGGTGGGGGGAGGGTGTTGGAGTGAGACGCAGGGTCTGCAGAAGGCATAAAAGTGAGACGCTGGGTTGGGGGAGGGTGTCGGAGTGAGAGAATTTTTTTTTTGGCTTAGTTTGAAACTGAGGGGGGGGGGGAGAGGGTGTATGGGAGAAGGATGTGCTCATGATAAGCAGGGTCGGGGTAGGATGTGCGCATGATACGCAGGGTGGGGAGAGGGTGTGCGCATGATACGCAGGGTGGGGAGAGGGTGTGCGCATGATACGCAGGGTGGGGAGAGGGTGTGCGCATGATACGCAGGGTGGGGAGAGGGTGTGTGCATGATATGCAGGGTGGGGAGAGGGTGTGCGCATAATATGCAGGGTGGGTAGGTGTGCACATGATACACAGGCTGGGGAGAGGATGCGCACATGATGCACAGGGTGGGGACCCGGGTGGGGAGAGGGTGTTCGTATGATTTGCAGGGTGGGGGGTGTGCTCATGATATGCAAGGTGGGGAGAGGGTGTGAGCATAATACGCAGGGTGGGGAGAAGGTGTGCACATGATACACAGGGTGGGGAGAGGATGCGCACATGATGCACAGGGTGGGGACCCGGGTGGGGAGAGGGTGTGCGTATTATACGCAGGGTGGGAAGAGGGTGTGCGCATGATTTGCAGGGTGGGGGGTGTGCTCATGATACGCAGGGTGGGGAGAGGGTGTGTGCATGATACGCAGGGTGGGGAGAAGGTGTGTGCATGATACACAGGGTGGGGAGAGGATGCACACATGATGCACAGGGTGGGGTGAAGGTGTGCGCATGATGCAGGGTGGGGAGAGGGTGTGCTCATATGATATGCAGGGTGGGGAGAGGATGTACACATGATGCACAGGCTGAGGGTGGGGGAGGATGTGCTCATGATAAGCAGGGTGGGGATAAGATGTGCACATGATACACATGGTGAGCTCATGATACGAAGAGTGGGGGAAGGGTGTGTGCACGATATGCAGGGTGAGGGCAAAGGATGGCAGCTTCCATCCACACAGGGAGGGTGTGCTCATGATATGCAGGGTGGGGGTGGCAAGCCGTTTAGGAAAACTTCGAAAAACTTGGGCTTTTCGGCTTAAAACCCGACCTTTCAGAAAAAATTTCGGACCCCACGGAGGGGGGGAGGGCTTTTGAACATTTAAACATTTATTTGTGGTCTGAATTTTTTTGTCCCTCCCCCATATGCACCACCCCTCCCCTATTCTTAAAAATATGAGCACTCCCTAACATGACATGGTCCGTTTACACTATCCCAGCGTTTGAAGTAAATCTGTCCAGTGGAACCTTCAGAATCAATGTTTTACCAGCACCTAGGTAGGCACTTCAACAATGCTGCAGTGGGAGGTGAGAAAAGCTGGCAGGGTGCTTTCACACTTTCTGCTAGCACTGAGTGCAGCTGCTATTTGTGGCCTCGCAGATATCACCAATTTCTGTACTTTTGTCAATGTGTTTGGGTACTTATTGAAAAAGTTTAGATATCCACCTACCCCCAGCGAAATCTGGGAAGAAAAATTCCAATTATTTACCATTTTACACTGGCTTGAATGTGAAGGTAATATTTAAGCTTTGAAAAACGTATTAACCAATGGAGACACCAAAAAAATTACACCAGACACAGCTTTAGGACATAGTAATCTATCAGAATGTGAAGTTTCAAGTGATTATGACTTTGCCCAGTGATACTTTTATGATGACCAAAATATGAAACATAGAAAAGAAACGGCCGCGCTCATTCAATGATTTTGAAAGGGCCGTGCATTGCGCATATTGCGCATTTAAAAATCAAATGACGCATTGGTATGTTGGGTATGATGCATAAATATTATACAAAAGTGTCCTCTAAGCTGAGAGTGTTGTATACCGTTGGAAAGCTAAGCTCATGGCAGAATGAGCTATGGACATCTCATTTCGATTATATTCCTCTGAGAGTTACGATATTTTCTTCTTAGAAATACATTGACTAAAATAGGCAATGTAGGTATCAGAACTACTTAGCATGATGCATTTCAGGTTAGGCACATCTGAAATGTTCCTGTGAGGGGGTGACCATTCTCGTAGACATCCCTATTAAGACCAATTTCCATATTTATTTGATACTACCGTAAACTCCCGCGTATAAGACACGTCCTCTACGCCAAACAAAATGCTGGGTAGTCTTATAGCTTACTCTCAAGTTGGGGGTGCGTCTTATACGAGGGGTATTTTTTCTATAGAAATGTACTAATCTTACAAATTTCAGCAGTAAAATGTGCGTCTTATACGCGAAAATGCATGTGCTAAGTTTGGGGTGCGTCTTATACGCGCAGCGCGTCTTCTACGCGGGAGATTACGGTACTTGCTGATATAAAATCAGAATCGAGAGATCAAAATGCACGACAGTGGATTGAAAATCTTTTGGAACTTTTTCAGATGGGTGGGTGTGGAGTCTAGACATTTTCTAACAGTGCACCATACAAAGACTTGGATGCATTATTCATTATCACAGGGGTTTGAAATAATCATAGTTTACTGAAAAGAAGTGATGTTAGGAAATTCCATAATTTAAAAAAAAAAAATTTCCTCAATTATTTGCCATATGGACATCCCTGTCAGTTGTCAAGATGTTTTTCATGATGGACCCCCCCCCCCCCCCTTGAACTCTTGAAAACTGCAACAATTTACAAACAATGTCTATTTAACACTTGTAATTTCAAGTGACTATGTAGTATGTAATAGCCCATTTGCCTGCAAAATGGCGCATTGTTTGGGCCATGAATGCGCCATTGGCTCATTGCAAAAATTCCTATCAAAATCCCTGCTCATTGCCGCTATGTTACGATTTTTTATAAGCACTTTACACCTACTTAGCATTGACTTGGAAACTATTTAAAGATACCATGTCAAAGCTAAGATTCTAAATATTTTGGAAAACTAAATTTTGTGTAGATTGGGTCATTAGAACATTGCTTTCTGGGTCCTTGAATATCAGTTAGAAACAGAAGAATGGCAGCACCAGTGGCCGTGCATGCCGCCACACACTGGGCCCACTATGCAGCTGAAATCACAACACAGAAAATGTAACACCTTTTCTACCATTCATATTGTGCTACTTGCCTTAAAATTTCTGACACTATTTGCTCTGTATATCTGGTTCTAGACAAGATAAAAATCTAATTCAAAAAGAATTTGAAAGTTCTCATTGAGCTCTATCGGACATGATGACAGAAATTTGTGAGTATTGAGTTTTTAATTTTTTTGAAGTGCCTAAAAAATTTCGACCCCACCTCTTGAGGGGGTAAAATTTTTTCGACCCCCCCATAAGGGACAAAAATCGCGCGCGAACGTCCCCTTTTAGCATATAGCAATGCGTGGGGTTTTCCACTGAAAACAGATGAAATTATTTTGCCCCCCCCCCATCAGAGGTGTTGAAAAAATTCTGACCCCCCGGTCAAGGGGTTGAGAAAATTCTGACCCCCCCCTCAAACCCACAGCCCCCCCCCCCTGTTGTTAAAAAATGATCACTCCCTAAACTAGGCCTAGCCTAGGCCCTAGGCTCTACAGACAGCCATTTCTTTTCTATTGTTTCATATTTTGGTCCTCTCAAAAGTATCATTGGGCAAAATCATAAATGCATGAAATTATACATGCTGCTAGTTTATTATGCACTTTAAGTTGTCTGATATTAGTTTTTTGGTGTCTCCAGTGGTTAATATGTTTTTCAAAGCTTCAATATTACCTTCATACTAAAGTCATTGTAAAACGCTTAATAATTGGAATTTTTTCTCCCAGTTTTCGCTGGTGGGTACCTTGATATCTAAACCTTAAGGATAACTATTAAAATACAATAAAAATACCCTATTAGAACCCTAAATCAGCGATATCGGCAAGATCGTGATTATCAGCCACACTCCCACCTGGCAGAAAGTGTCAACCGAGTGTGCCAGCTTTTCTCAACCTCCACAGTGGCTTTAGGGAGTGGTCATTATTTATCAACAGGGGGGGGGGTGGTGGGTTTTCGCACGGACGCGTGAACATTTTTTACGCCCCCCCCTCGACGGCAGTAAAAAAATTTTGCGCCCCCCCAGCGCCGGAGGCGCGGAGAGTTTTCGCGCCCCCTCTTTGATCTATAGTAGCGCGCAGGCTTTTTTGCTAAAAAGAGGGTTTGGTTTGGTTTGGTTGATTTAACCTCCGCTAATAGTAGTTAAAATTTAGCAGAGAGACTATGTTTCATTTCTTTTCTGTTTTTCCCTATTTACTTATAGGGCATTGCCTGATAGGATCAGGCTTCCTTGTTTTTCATATTTTGTCAAAGAGCTTGGCTTCTCGCAGGAAATCAAGAATCTCCTTGTTTCCAGTGCTGTGGAAAACACTGTTCATTGTCGTTGGATTTTTCAGGAATTTCTTCCTGCTTCTCTTGGTTGTCTGACAATGTAGCATGAGATGTTCCACACTCAGCTGAGTGTTGCATGCCTGACATACAGGTGCCACTTCACCTTTCAGAAGGTGACTGTGTGTCAGTTTGGTGTGACCAGTCCTAAGACGGGTCAGTTTCACCTGTTCTGGTCTTGTCAGGTTGTCCTCTATGTATCTTTTGCCGACCGTTGGTCGGATGGTAAATTTTTTTAGCCCACCCCCTCAAGAGGGGTCAAATTTTTTTAGCCCCCCCCTCGAGAGGGGTCAGAATTTTTTACGCCCCCCCTCAAACCCACCACCCCCCCCTGTTGATAATAAATGACCACTCCCTTATCAAAGTGCCTACCCTACCTAGGCCAGGGGCCAGGACTATTTTAAATTTAATACCACTCACTGTGTCTGTGACAGATGTGCCGAGTGGGCAGGCAGATTTGGCTGACTTCGCTAATGAAGGTGTTATTGACACTGATATCTAGCACACAGTAGTAGTATGTGTACTTAACAATTAGACTACTCAGCCATTAGACTAGACAGCCATTTCTTTTCTATTGTTTCATATTTTGGTCCTCTCAAAAGTATCATTGGGCAAAATCATAAATGCATGAAATTATACATGCTGCTAGTTTATTATGCACTTTAAGTTGTCTGATATTAGTTTTTTGGTGTCTCCAGTGGTTAATATGTTTTTCAAAGCTTCAATATTACCTTCATACTAAAGTCATTGTAAAACGCTTAATAATTGGAATTTTTTCTCCCAGTTTTCGCTGGTGGGTACCTTGATATCTAAACCTTAAGGATAACTATTAAAATACAATAAAAATACCCTATTAGAACCCTAAATCAGCGATATCGGCAAGATCGTGATTATCAGCCACACTCCCACCTGGCAGAAAGTGTCAACCCAGTGTGCCAGATTTTCTCAACCTCCACAGTGGCTTTAGGGAGTAGTCATTATTTATCAACAGGGGGGGGTGGTGGGTTTTCGCACGGACGCGCAAACATTTTTTACGCCCCCCCCTCGACGGCAGTAAAAAAATTTTGCGCCCCCCCAGCGCCGGAGGCGCGGAGAGTTTTCGCGCCCCCTCTTTGATCTATAGTAGCGCGCAGGCTTTTTTGCTAAAAAGAGGGTAAATTTTATTAGCCCACCCCCTCAAGAGGGGTCAAAATTTTTTTAGCCCCCCCCCTCGAGAGGGGTCAGAATTTTTTACGCCCCCCCTCAAACCCACCCCCCCTGTTGATAATAAATGACCACTCCCTTAATACCACTCACTGTGTCTGTGACAGATGTGCCGAGTGGGCAGGCAGATTTGGCTGACTTCGCTAATGAAGGTGTTATTGACACTGATATCTAGCACACAGTAGTAGTACGTGTACTTAACAATTAGACTACTCACATCAAAATAAGAGTTCTTGCATTTCTTCACAGCTGCACAACATAAGTTCCTGATTTTGCACCGCCCCCTTGCGCGCCGCTCGTTTACATTTAGATAGCCTCGCAAAGAGATCGTTATCTTAACGTGTAAGTAATACACATGTATGTAACTTTAAAATCTCACAGTAATTCTAGATAAGATATTTCATATTGCTTTATTATAGGAATCTTATAGAATCTACCAAACTAATTTCACTCGAAAGTGGGTCAGTGCGAGGCTATATCAGCAGACAAAAGTGAGCGAAAATCAAAGTAAACAACAACTTTAACAAGTGAGTTTGGCGCAATTTCTTAATTCATTGGATGTGTTTTGCACATTGATAACCAATGTAAACGTCTGATAGTTTTACTCAGTTTTGCACCATAGCTAGTGATACTTCTATGGTGATGTACATTTGACTGTCACAGAGCAAAGACGTATTATCCTTCTCCAATCTTGAGGGTTTCTGAAATGATCCATCATGGTACTTTGGTAGGCACTTGCATACAATTTTGAAAATGTTTTTTTTTTTTTTTTTTTTGAAACAGATTTATTTCTTCTGGTACAATAGATCGGGTATTCACCGGTCTACCTCTATTTCCCAGAGGGAGAGAGTGGCCCAAGGGCCAAGGTTTGCATCCCATTTTAGGAGGTCAATCAGTATAAAGTGTCTTTATCTTGGGCCCTCTATCTAACTAGCTAAACATTACCAAGATCTTTCACACATAAGAGAACAAGATACATACATAACACAGACTCAACATGACAAAGGAGGCACAGTAATATACATGGCGACTTGGCGAGTAAATCCCTACTTCTAATCTAATCTATGGTAGGCACTTACCTAATATTTCAAGACTTTATCCCATTAAAACTATCTAATGATCAATGGATGGATCTTGAGAAAAGAAGTGGATTTGCTTTTTAAATGAAGTCTCTATGTCAATTTTAAGTGGAATTATGACCGGTCAAAGGTACCAAATCAGACCCAGAATTCTGCCATAGTTAAGAGTTTAATTTGGATCTAATTTTGTGATCAAGCAAGATGAATCCAAGGTATACTAGATCACTAAAATGATTATTTTGGGCAATTTTCTTTTCAGATAAGCAAGATATACCCTCAAGAATGTAAATAATGATACATTTTATCATAATCAAACAATGTAAAAGCAAATTTTTGATGTCATCTTTTCCCTTGAACTGTGCGCTCTGACAGAACCATGGCAGAATATCGTCTTTGACTCAGGACGTTTGAATGATCATAACTTCCATTTAAATTGACATAATAACTTCATCTAAAAAGCAAAACTACTTATTTTTATCATAGCTATCAATTTCCTACCATATAAAATACATACAATAAGGTCTTAATTGATAGGTAAGTGCCCAACATTGGGGAGGTTGGGATAAGTGTCCAGAGATAATCTCGCCAAAAAAGTTTGCAGGGTCTGTCAAACATACTGCAGGCCCTTAGAAAAAGAAAATGAAAACATTTTCTAGATCATTTTTAACCATAGAACAGGTGGGAACCATTTATGTTTAGGTGCTCAATGATCTTCTCATAATAAAATGGTTCTAAACTTTTAGTTGAACTTTGATGGGGTCAAAGGCAAAATTCCCTGCATTCAACCTTGTACAAAAAATAATCATTTTAAAGGTCTAGCCAAGCCTGTTAAAATGAGCCCTTGTTTGTAAAGATCCTCCAGTAAATAGTTTCAGAATAAGCTTGCAAAGAAAGGAGAGTTTAACACTACCCAGTTTCAGCTTTATCACAGTTTCACACCTCTCCTGCAGCAGACTCACACAGTGGAGGTATTTCAGTGCCTATCTATGGTAGCCGGTTCACAATTATCATCATGCCTATATACATACAGGATGTCCAAGGGGGAGGGGGAATAGTTAGGAAAAGGTGACAATAAACACCGGCGCCTTCTTGGTCTTTGAAATTACTTATGCAATTTGCATTTACCAAAAGTGCTCCGTGGAGGGCCAGTGGCAACAGTGAGAGTTACTTCAGGTTGGACAGGACCGAAACCCCTTCAAATAAAATATAGTGTCCATCCTTCCTCCATTCTCTATAGAAGAAGGCTAACAGTCCATTCATAATCCTCTTTGCAAAGTCCTTCTTATCTAGTAACCACCTGAGGGAGGGTGGCAGTGAATTCCATTGCGAGAACATTTGATAGGGCGGTTTCCTTAGGTGCCCTGTTAGTTTGGGCCTAGGTTGGCACACAGTTGGAGCACTAGTTCCTCTAGTACCTAGATCTGGGAGCGTGTTCAATTGTCCTTGGTATATCATCCTATGACAAGTAGTCAATTGCAGGTAGATTCTATGCAGGTCCATTGGTAATAGATTAGCATCTATATATAGGTCTTTAACATGCACAGACGTTGGGTCCCTTATGCCCAAGCAGATGCGGAGGGCATTATTACAGTAAATTTGTAGTCTATAGTGATAATGCATATTCACTCCAGTGAGAAAAATAGATCCATAATCAAAAAAGGGAAGCACCATCGTTTTAAATATAATGAGCGCAGTTCGCTTATTTACAAAATATCTTAGACTCTTGAGCATCCAAACTTTGTGCTGGATGGATTGAATCATTACCTCAGCCTGCTCCCCAAACCCCAGGGAGGAGTCTAAGGCTACTTCCAGATATTTGAAAGCACTGACTTGTTCTAATTCACTTAGACCTATGCTTAGCTTCAATTGACCCTGAGGTTCCCTAGTAATAATCATACATTTAGACTTGTCAGGGTTGATTGTAAGTGTGTTCTCATTACACCAGCGCATAACTATGTCCAGGTCAGATTGGATCTGATCCTGGATCTCAGCAATACTACTACCTGTGCACTCCAATAGAGTATCATCAGCATATAATTTGAGGGTTGAGACTATTCGCAAGTCAGGGAGCGAGTTAACATATAAAATAAATAGGAGTGGACCCAAGATTGATCCCTGAGGTATCCCATAAGTTATCCTTCTTTTTGAAGAGGTGATGCCATTACAAACAGTCATTTGCTGCCTATTTTGAAGATAACTGGTCAACCAGGCAATTGTGGGGTCCGAAAGCCCAAAAGATGAAAGTTTGTCTATCAGTTTGGTATGGTCCAAGGAATCAAATGCTTTTTTAAAGTCTAGGAAGACTAAGGCTGTGTGAGAGTTATCTATAAGTGCATTTTGGGCAATTTCAGTTACTAGCATTACTGCGTCTTGTGTGGCATGACACTCCCTGAAGCCATTTTGGGCAGAATTGAGATAGCCTCCATCCTCTAGGTACCTATACAATTGGGAATGTACCAATTAAAAATCTAGGTATAACAGGATCAATGTGGCCATACATATTCATCTGACAACTTTTCATATCTGTTTGAATCATCTTCCTATCTTATAAAGATCCAGAGAAATCCTCAGCTGTCCAAAGTAGAGTTGGATCAGCCACTGATCACAGCCTACTGTAGGCACTTACCTAATATTTCAAGACTTTATCCCATTAAACCTATCTAATGATCAATGGATGGAGACTTGAGAAAAGAAGTGGATTTGCTTTTTAAATGAAGTCTCTATGTCAATTTAAAGTGGAATTATGACCGGTCAAAGGTACCAAATCAGACCCAGAATTCTGCCATAGTTAAGAGTTTAATTTGGATCTAATTTTGTGATCAAGCAAGATGAATCCAAGGTATACTAGATCACTAAAATGATTATTTTGGGCAATTTTCTTTTCAGATAAGCAAGATATACCCTCAAGAATGTAAATAATGATACATTTTATCATAATCAAACAATGTAAAAGCAAATTTTTGATGTCATCTTTTCCCTTGAACTGTGCGCTCTGACAGAACCATGGCAGAATATCGTCTTTGACTCAGGACGTTTGAATGATCATAACTTCCATTTAAATTGACATAATAACTTCATCTAAAAAGCAAAACTACTTATTTTTATCATAGCTATCAATTTCCCACCATATAAAATACATACAATAATGTCTTAATTGATAGGTAAGTGCCCAACATTGGGGAGGTTGGGATAAGTGTCCAGAGATAATCTCGCTCAAAAAGTTTGCAGGGTCTGTCAAACATACTGCAGCCCCTTAGAAAAAGAAAATGAAAACATTTTCTAGGTCATTTTTAACCATAGAACAGGTGGGAACCATTTATTTTTAGGTGCTCAATGATCTTCTTATAATAAAATGGTTCTAAACTTTTAGTTGAACATTGATGGGGTTAAAGGCAAAATTCCCTGCATTCAACCTTGAACAAAAAATAATCATTTTAAAGGTCTAGCCAAGCCTGTTAAAATGAGCCCTTGTTTGTAAAGATCCTCCAGTAAATAGCTTCAGAATAAGCTTGCAAAGAAAGGAGAGTTTAACACTACCCAGTTTCAGCTTTATCACAGTTTCACACCTCTCCTGCAGCAGATTCACACAGCGGAGGTATTTCAGTGCCTACCTACTGCACAGGCAGGCAGTGCAGTCAATGTTTACCCTCCCTGTGGCCCATTCAATTGATTCATCAATTTCATGTGCATTCACCAGCAGAATACATAAGTATTTGAGGTCTCTACGGGGAATATAATTTCCTGCCTGACCTACAGTTTAGCCCTTCAAAGGGTTAATCAAGAACATAATAATGTCCAGTACCCAGAGGTGTCCAACTTTCTCTAACTCACATTATTTCATCATATGTCCTATTACTTGAGTTCATACCATTAACAAGTGGATAGTTCATATCTCTCCTTAATGATTATATTCAGATTGACCACCATTCTCTTGTGGTGAAAACAAGACCCCAACCACCCCTCTAGTCCAAATATTAAGGACAGGAGGGCCCTCAGAGTGAGAAAGGGTATCTGGAGGCTCTGAGAGAGAGCATAACAAAACCAGGTTTTGTTTGCCCCTCTCTCCAAAACCACCACCCCTCCCCTGTTGTTAAAAAATGACCACTCCCTTAGGTACAGACTTTCAAGTTTCAGTCAAGTGAAGACTGAAGTCCTGTGCTGTGCCACTGTCAAAGACATTGACTGATTGATTTATTTTCATTTATGAAAATAAATCATTTACATGTATAGACAGGGGTTGAAATTTTGACCAATAGCTCATCTACTGGAATCTTAGGCACGGGCAGTAACTTAATAGGTACTAATATGTGGGGCCAGCACCCAGCACCCATTGACTCTATCATTGGACGTTTACTGACCTAACTACTTCATGCCTGTGTAAAGGTATCTGGTGCCTTGGCGCCCTCATGTTAGTCTCTAAAACATGTGAAAGCCTTCCCTAACATCCCTGTCCTACACCAAATACCAATTAGCTGTAGGTCAGAGTTAATTATAGCCTGACCAGTCAACATGCACCAATCCAACCTGCCCACCCCACTCAGAACTCACCTAGAGCTGCGTAATGATAGCTTGTACACTGTCCAGTCAACATGCACCAATCCAACCCACCCATCCCACTCAGAACTTGACTGACCAGCTGCCTGTGTTTGTACCTAAACTACAGAATACTTAGGCCGAGCACAGGCACAATGCACTGAAAACCTGTTGGTGAAATAGGTCCTCTGTGCAGAGGACTTTGGGTAATCAATTTGAGGACTTTGGGCCCTCAAATTGATGGGTCCTGGGGGGAGTACCAGGTCCTCACTAAAGTCCTCAATTTGAGGACCTAATGTCCTCAATTTGAGGACCTTTTATGATGAAGCTATGCAATCAATATGATGAGTGTGGGTAGTTAATTCAATGACATTCATTTTTAATTTCTATTAATTATGAAATAGTAAGTAGATTAACTTTAGAATCCCCCACCCCAACCATAGCCAGACCTTTATTAGATGTATTGTCCTTCTGGTAGGCCAAGTGATTGGTATTATATGTAAACAACAGTTTCTAGCCAGTCTGTGCACTTCTAATTAAGTCTTCAGACACATAAAAGGTGTTCAAGCACACAGAGACCCCATAACTCCCTTCAAAATACTTGAGCAAAATTTCTTGCTGTATTTCCAATCCAGCATAAATATAAATGGCTATTGCAACATTCGTGATGTAGATAAGCACATTATTAACTAACAAAATTATCTATAGGAGGACCTACAGTATGAAATATAGATTACACTACAGCTTAGTGGGGCCCCCTGGTGGAAAAAAAAAGTATTGTCTTCAAACTGATGACCCCATCTTCAAATTGATGACTTGAGGTCATCAATTCTGAAAGAGGACCTAAGGTCCTCTGCACAGAGGACTTTCGTATAAGCTTAAGTTTTCAGTGTGGGCATTATACACTCAGATGACCAGCGGCCTTTAAAGGTTTAATCAATGAAAAAACATGATAATTAACCATGACAAAATAAATCACCACGGCTATGCCGTGCTTAACTGATTTCCTTAATCCGTCAAATACACGCCTTCTAGTTTTATTTCTCAAAACCTCATAGAGGTACACGAGATGTAAACATATATACAAGTTATTAAACAATATCTAATGCAAGTAATGTACTACCGTAATCTCCCGCGTATAAGGCGCAGCCTGCGTATAAGGTGCACCTAGAGTTTGAAAATATTGCCAAAAAAATAAAAAAATCATATCTTTTGTTCTACTGAATGGATTTTAAAAATTCAAAAAGCTATGTGTACCTAGGGTCCCCCAGACCCCTCTGTCCCATATTATGTCCTATTAGGACTTAGGGGAAGTGTAACATATCAAAAGAAAGGTCTTGGTACCCCCCTTGTGGATTTGGGGATAACTAAAACCCCTCGTATAAGACGCACCTTATACGCAGGAGATTATGATAATGCTTAAAAAAAGTACATATACAGGAGATTCAGTAGGATAGCAGTGATGGCTACAGAAGATGATATATATAAATATTTAAACGTAATGTTAATTTGCTGTTCCATCAGAGTGGTTTCAGCAGCACCATTTTTCATGTTAGGCCACACCAAATAAATTAGTTGGTCTACGGATTTTGGTTTTGAAAAAATGGTGCGAGCGAGCGAAATTTTTTAATTTTTTTCAAAGAATTTTTTGGCGTCCAATGGATTCCTTGCTGGAAAAGTGAGGCGAGCGAAAAAAATTTATTTAAAAAAAAAATTTGCCAAACATCACAAAGAGAAAACTTGTAGAAAGTGAAGTGAGCGAAATCCATAGACGAGATTTTTTTTCAAAGAAAAAAAAGAATTTTGATTTCCGAAAATATGGAGAGGGAAATCCGTAGACCAACTTATTAGCGCGGCGACTAGTGAGTACTACTCGTGAGATGAGTAGACTAGTGTATGGTTCACAGTCGCCACGCTGTAAGGGATAGGGAGGCCTTGCAATCTATTTTTTTTTGTGGCTCCCCTGCTATGGCTATTCCTGCCCACTATTCTAATGTAATAACAACAGTGTGTGTACTTTAGTTATCAGTGAAGGAATTCTCAGAATATATCTCATACTTTTGATTTTATTCGCAGATAAGACATTTCATCATTTGGAGCCTAATGGCAGATTAGCATTAGAGCATTTTAAGATTCAGAAATGCATCTCTGTAGCCTTTGTTTTAGAATTGTTCGTTCTGAAACTACTATATATATGTAGTACAGGTTTCATCTCAGTGGGCTATGGTACAATTGGATCATATTTTCTGTTTTTGAAAAAAGTATTCACTGTTAAAGATCTCTATGGAGAAATCAGTGCTAAAGTGTGTGTTGCCATATGTGCATTTTTAAGCCAATGGTCCTTAGACCACAGGCTTTTACTACCTGGGCCCTGCTTCAAGAAAACCCTTGCTCAGAGTAGGAACAGGGGGTGGATTATTTCCATTCTGAAGAGTCTAAAGCCTAGAGTCTGTATTTCTATAGCATTTTGTAGTGTCAAATCAGTCATGAGTGCTTAGGGCATAGAAAGCACAGTGCGATTATTTTGCAATATCCTGTGGGCGTCACATACACATAGCCATTAAATGACCTTTACCTATGATGGGAAGTCTGTAGTGGCTCTTCATGAATGTTTATGACACTAGTGACAATACCCTCTCTCCCATCAAACAGAACACCAGGTAAATACCCTGTTCACATATATCTCAGACCCCTCTAACACCTCCCCCCATACTTACCTACTCAAATGTCACTGACAACAAGGTGCTAGAAACTTGTAATCCGTGAGGGCACGGTGGGAGGTCCGCATGGGTCATTGTGATCATTGTTAGTATGTGAGGGCGGCATGCAGGTTAGTGCAGACAACAATATAAGGTGCTAGAAGCTTGTAGATCATTTATAAACATAATCAAGACACCACCAGTCACCTGGACGCAGCCCTTATGTATACAAAGACATTGCAATCCAGCACACGACTCCCTATTAGGCCCCTCCCCCTCCTCTACTACCTAGATCATTTATAGAGCTAATCAAGATGCCAAAAGTCACCTAGTATAGGGAATATCATGTATAATGACTCCAGCACTGCTTAACTCGGACACACTGATTGCCCTCTCCTCACCTCATGCACCTCCACCATCAGGTACTGAATAAAGTAGAGACCATTGGCCTTACAACTCCGTTGTACAACCCTGTGGCATTGCCCCCTCGTTGTAAATCAGACGAGGTTGAAGTGTAAGGACACCTTGTGGTACTGCTACATTCTTTTCTGTGTAAACTTTTTTAGTTTACATTGAAATAATGCTTTCTCAGAATATGTATCTGCTATCAGTGACGAGACATTAATTTAATTACTCCTTACATTATATAAATGATTTTGTGGAAGACTGTGAAAACATACATGTACCGAGGTACTTGCACTGTGCTCCCCCTCTACAGAGAGGTGGAGTGATCTGGCCGGTTTGCTGACCACTGGCCCTTGATGAGGTACAAACCTATTATAAGGTGATTGGCAGTTGGGTGTGTGTGTGGGGGGGTTGAGACATAGCAGGCTCCTGGCGATCTGAGACAGTGTACACTCATAATGACACACCTGTTGACTATAGCATTGAACATTGAATAAGACAGGTACCTGTGACAGCTGAGTGAGGTGCATGCAGAATGGATAGTCTACAGGCTATTAGTACATAGCTGCAGTGAGTAGTTCAGGTTGAATTTGTGTTATGTACTACCAAAAGCCCAGATGATAGTATGCCCTATCTATCAGTCTCACCAACTGAAACCAGACACAAGATTACAAGTCGCCGCGCCATGTCTCACAGGACTATTAGCTACTATTGTATTAAAATCTACAACACTATGGTTTTATTTTTTTGGTGTGGCTTTAATACTGAGGTCACTTGTTCTACTATACTAACATAATATTTGATACACAAATAAGTATAAGACTTCTTTCTTTTTATACCTATGACTTAGATCTAGGATACCAGTGTAGCACCTGTTTACTAGCTTCATTAGCCAGACCAGTATGGAGAGTTATCATTGACCAGGATAATACATGTGAGATTCTGTAATTAATGCTTGATGATTTTGATTAGATGCTATCAGTTCCAAGAGCACCAGTTACAGAGGTAGATGTTGGTATTTGCTTTGTAATGCTGACCTTACATTCATGAGGCAAGTTTGACCATTATGCACTGGACAAACTGTGACAGTTTTTGTATTTTTTTCTGGTCGGCACTATTGAATAATTCAGGGGTAGTCGTGTCGGCCACCGTTCTCATCGTGAGGGGTGTTATAAAGTTATAACGTTCTTGATCAAATGCAGGACATTTAAAAAGTAGTGCATTTCAGACCATAGTTGTATATACTACAGTGTATATCCTCACGGCGATCCTCACTACCTCCCCTGTTTACCTCCCTGGTCAGACTCAGTGTGCCCACAACCACAATGCAAAATGCAACAAGCTTCCCCAACCTACCTAGCTTAGAAAATTAAACTCTCATCTCTGTACCGCCGTGAGAGTTTAGAAAAAGCTCTCGATTTCAGGTGGGTGGACCTCTGTGTATCCTGCCCAAAACCGCACATTTCGGGCCACTTATACTTAAAATTTCTTTAAAAATTAAAGTTTGCTGTATAGCCTAACATGTTAGGTACACAATCACCAAGTTTCAAAATCAGATGGCCAATATTAAAGATTTTACAGCATATTTCCCAGATACATTCTAAATCAGCCGTTGACATCACCATCAGCGCGGGAACATGGTCAGGGGTGTGAAATCGAATACTAGACACCTCGGAAGCAGGGACACCTCGGAAGCAGACACCTCGGAAGGAAGCAGTAGGACATCTTGGAAGCATGGACAGCTTGGGTGCAAATGAAACCATGATAATATCCCTCTCTTCTAATAGAACTTGAAAAATAACAACCCTAGTGATAGTGTACCTACGCCGGAGATCATTTATTGCAAAAGAAAGTGCTTTAAATTGTTTAATCTATAAGCTTAACAAGTTTTTTGCTTCCGAGATGTCTGCTTCCGAGATGACTTGCTTCCGAGGTGTCCCTGCTTCCGAGGTGTCCAGTTACCGTGAAATCTCAGCCTAAAGGCGGATTTCAGCCTTTTTGATGCTCACCAGAAAAATAAAATCATCCAAATTCAACAAATTCTAGTATCCCAAAGGCAAAGGTAATTTTTGGCCTCCCTGTAGATCAGAAAGTGATATATTGTTACTATTTGACCATTTGAATAACTTTTATGTAAGGCTGCATAAAATTGATACTCAGCTTTGTGGACACTTTTTGAAAAAGGATGGCGAGGGAGGGAGGCTTTTTATTTTATTTGTTATATGATATTTCGGTAGTGAGGGAGGTAACTTTTTCTTTTTCCCCTTATTTGAATTAATGAGGGAGGCGGCTTTTTATTTTTATCTTTTTTTTCACAATTTGAATATGGTCCACAGATATAATTCAGAGGTTTACACATTGTCTGCCCTTCAGATGTTGCTAATCTTTCTCCTCCTATAGAGCACTTTAAGTAGAATATAAATCATAGGACTGTGTTGCAAAGTACAATATCTATTGTAGATGCTGTTGTGGCTTTACTGTACACCCCAATACCCTGGAAAATATGTTTCCTTTTCTATCATCTAACAGCATATCAACCGTTCACATAATCAATCTGGCAATTCTAGGATTAAAAATCACACATTTTCAGGTTTCCAAACTGTTTAAATTGTAAAAATTGATCAAGTGAAGTACTACATTGGAGGTGAGGATTTTAAATAAATATTTTTATGATTTTTTCAAGGGATGTGGAGTTTTAAGGGAATTTTTTTGTACTATGGTGATAAAAAGAGTACATGCGGCTCTTTTTAAGGGATGCGGGCGCTGTCCGCAAAGCTGATTATCAATTTTATGCAGCCTAATGTAAAGATGTTATTTACAAATCTTTACAAGGCTGTTCAGTGCACTTCAGCCTAAATGGATTTTGGTATTTCACACCCCTAATGGTGGAGGTATTTATAGACTAAGATATAGGTCGGAACTCTCTGCCTTTCCTCCTCCATACTGGAGAGTTCCTCACCCATCTCTAAACATCAGTTTTCCTTAACTCACATGTACCATAATCTCCCGAGTATTATGCGCACCCCGCCTATAAGGCGCACCTAGAGTTAAGAGATTTGACAAGAAAAATAAGAAAATCATAACTTTTGTTCTACTGAATGGATTTTGAAAATTCAAAAACCTATGTGTTGCATAGACCCCACATACTTCAAAATGAAGGTCTTGATCTCCCCCTAGAATTTCAGCCCTATCCCGGGAGGACAGAAAAGTTTTCATCCCTTTTCAGCGAAAAAAAGGCGTGTGCACTATTAAAGAACAAGGGGGGGGTGTTATCAATTAATGTAGGCAGAAATCACCAGGGTTATGTAGTGAGCAGTGCCTTCACATACATCAGTTGATAAAATGCCACAATGTTGCAATGCTTTTAATATTGACTTTTAAATTCTTACAGATCTTAGTCATGGAGAAAATCCAAAAGGTTTAGGCTACGTGACACTCTATGCTATTCACACGATGGATGTGTCCCAGCTCTCCGACAGTGAGCTGCGTGAGGCGCTGGTAGCTGCTGGGGCAAAGGTTGGCCCCATTACAGCCACAACAAGGCGACTCTTTGAGAACAAACTCAAGCGACTGCAAAATCCTCTAGCTGAAGAAGGAGATGTGGCATCAGCAGCATCCCCACCAGCGACAACACCGGTTGATCCAGCCAGCACTCCTGACACATTGCAAGCAGGCCCTGAATTACCAACCAGTGACCCGCCACCAGAGCCGATATCCTATTTTGGAGTTGCACTCCCTGCAAACTTAAGTCCCTCAAACGGTAATGTCATAATTCTGTTCTTTGCCATCACAAGAAGATATTATCATAATAACTTTATGTGACTGATCGGTAATTTTAACTTAAATAATTGTGGGGAGGAAACAAATTTATAAACTTGTAACTGATGTTAAACTCTAACTTTATTAAACATAGACAATGATAGTCCCTCCTCACCTCTTCACTACCTTGCTTCAAATGGCACCGTTGCCATGCTCGCCTCACCTCATCAACTTGCGTTGATAAGGGAGTCTCCAGGGCGATCATTGTCATTAATAACAATGATGCGTACATCACCAAGGATACACATCTTGATTATGCATCCTCCAGGGCCTGGAGAGATGTCACTCTCCAAGCTTTGGGATTTGCTCCAAACATTTGTTTTGAGGGTATTAGATATTTTTCCAATACTGGTGAAATTGAACAAGGTTTCGACTTAGTTTAGTGTCATCAGGTGTAAATGAGGTTATTACAAGGCATATGACGTTGTCAGCATTAATTTCCACAAATAAAAATATATTAATTGGGGAGTTAATTTTTGGTTATTATGACAAACCAGGGCTTATTTTCCCTATTTTGCTACCAAACACAAAAATTATTATACTGGGAGACAAGGATATGATCTGAGTCCATCTGTAGGGCACATGTTAATCGAGATCCCTAAGAAAATTTATGGAATAGTTCTAAATCAAGCTGGATCTTTTTAGGGGCACTCTACTATTCATTGAACTGTAATTTTGATGCAGAAAAAGGGTCCGGTGCCACAATATATATGGCACAATTCCCCCCGTCCGGTAATCAATAATAATAAAAAAAAAAAAATGAAACATAACTCTCAAGCAGAAAATTTCACCTACCTGTTACCGGTATATAACTTCAATTGATAAGTCACATACTTTTTGTCCTGTAGGAGAAGACTTTGTGTTTGGAAATCGCAAGGATGCCCTCAAAGCAGCTAAAGATCACCCAGGAGCCCGCTTTAAGGAGTTTGCCACAAAAGAGGAGGCATTGAAGTTTTCATCTCAGCCAGCATGTGTAGCTAATCCGCAAACCCCTCAATCCAAGGTAATGCTATTACACGGCTCAATACGAGTACTGGATTACTAGAATATCAAAGAATACTTTCCCATAGTGAACGGAATGATAATAAATAAAAAAGGATTAAAATATACAGGCGGTGATAAGGTACCATACAAAGGAAATGTACATGACAAATGTAGTGACTATTATTATGCAAAAGATTGAATCTACAGTTAAGATGTCAATGCGATCTTTCTTCTACCCTAGCCAATACCTGGAGAGTCGAGTGAATTTCGTGGGCCCAAAACCCCAGAGCTTTCCAAGTTCCGGGGTTACATTGAGAAAGGCCAATTGGAAGTGGTTAGGGAGCATGTGTGGTCCAACCCAAGGTACCTCATCAGTGGTGGTGATGCACCGGTCATTCTACAGGTACAAATATTGCTAATATTGTGAAAATTGCCCTTTAAATAATGTTTACCCATGTTACAAAGGCTATATAGTTGAAAAATGTGCGTAAGAGTTGAAGGTGACATCAGTATAACATATCATAGAACTGAACATTTAATTATATACAATGTAGTACTTCCAATGATAAGGGGGATCCGTCTATACCTCTCAACACAAGATGCCTTATACGTGCATGTGTGTCTTATATGTATATAAATGTTACAAGCATATCACGTATTGGTTGTAGGAGGGGTGTCGGTACAATGCACTACATGTGTGTGCTCTCAAGAACCAAGCGGCCATGGCTACTCTCATACTAGAAACTCTGGAAGACGAGGCCTTCATGGCCAAGCTGTACCCACAGGATTCACCGTCTGCCCGCACCGACCGTATCAACCATATGTTGGACCTGTACCTAAATATGCCGAATAAAGGGGTGAGTGTTGGTGCTGTTCAATCTGTTCTGGCTCATAAAATGATAGAAGAGGGAGACATAACTTTTTTTTTGTAATTTGGTATTCTTTCATATGTTGTGCCATATGTTGTAAGTGATGAAGCTACTGTAAAAAATCTAATAGCACTGGGAATGACAGTAATGACTACTCCCAAGTAGTTTATTGTGTGATCATCCACAGCAGCCTGATAATCATAATGCTTCGTACTCAAGACTATTGGGTCACCTTAAAGTCTGAATTCATGATGGCATTTTCTATTGAAAAAAAAACAAACTTGGGGCATACAATAGATTATGATACAGCTTTTATACTTGGATTCAGAATTGTGAAACCCCTCTTCACTTTGCCTGTAAATTTGGCAATGTTGACGTGGTCAGAGTTTTGCTCGCCCACCCCTTGACCAACCGCCTCCTGCCTAACGACAGAGGAGAGACCCCGGAGCAGGTGAGAGACGGACGTGTATTGTTATAGATAGTACACGTATATCTGCTATGGTACCTTAGTATCAATATTGTCAAATTTATCTGAAAAAATATATATGTATAATTTCTTAGATTGTAACACAAAGACTCGTCTTGTTGAATTCAAAGCCTGTAATTGAACATTTTGTTTTCCGAATTCATCCAGTATACTGCATACCGGGAATTTGATTTCAACGGAGTGTTCAAGATATAGATGATATATATATGTTGGAGCATGTACTTGCAGATTACATGCACTAGGGTTCCAAACAAGTCACCAGGGACCAAGAAGAACATACTTAAACTGATTCAAGGTAAAGAGCCATTAAGTTACACGGCTTATTAGGCCACACCAAAAAAATAAGTTGGTCTACGGATTGCCCTCTCCACATTTTCGGAAATTTTTTTTTCTTTGAAAAAAATCTTGTCTACGGATTTCGCTTGCTTCAGTTTCTACAAGTTTTCTCTTTGTGATGTTTGGCAAAATTTTTAAAAAAAATAAAATTTGTTCGCTCGCTTCAATTTCCCAGCAAAGAATCCATTGGACACCAAAAAATTCTTAAAAAAAAAAAAAATTCGCTCGCTCGCACCATTTTTTCAAAACCAAAATCCGTAGACCAACTTATTTTTTTAGTGTGGACTTATGTACATTTTTTTGTATTGTGATAATGATAATTAGATTATGTAGATTGTATAGGGCTTAGATTAAAGGATCTCGTTCGATGATAAAAAGAGTGCTATTTTAAACAGGCAAAATCTTCAGTACAATATTTTAGCCGTATGCATTAAGGACCAGAACTGAGCTAGCCCACAATTTTAGTGATGTTTAATTGTTTCAGCCACATGTTTTGTTCCACTGATGCGGCCTGCTGACAAATGCGGAGTGGCTGTAGTTGGTGAGCCGCGCCCAGCGGTGGAGACCATAGGCCAATTGGGTAGATCGCCGTCCGCCAGCCCATACCATTCTCCCCTGGTTATGGACGCCTGTGCCGGTCCCATGTCACCCTCACAGGTAAGTATCACGTTCATTGAGTTACCCCCCTGTCCTTCCAAAAAAGCCATATAGAATCAGCCATATATTGATACATACTACAGAAAAGTCACATTTTGCCCTTTTGTTTTACCATAAACTCTCACATATAGGCAGTGGATCAGGCCTCGATGCGCCTTATAGGATTTCATGTATCCCAAAGTCAGGGTGCACCTTATACATGGAGAAACGTAAATTCTCATGTATTATCATACTAGGAATATGTGTATGATCAAGTTGTCATATGAGAAATATCATATGACTAGTGACTATAAAGACTAAGAATATCAAGCTCTTATTTATGTATTCCAGTTATCACTGGTTTATTTAAGCTTAGGCAGTAGAACTTATGTATCAGGGATGTAAGTCTTCAGGTTTTATCAGGATTTCCTGATTTCTGAAATTTTTGACTGATGTTTATTTTCCTTATACAAGTGGTAAAGAGGGTTGTTTGGAAGAATAGAAAGCTTTTATATCAAGTAAATGTATGGCTTCCTGATTTTTGCCCATTCCTGACTTACATCCCTGATGTATCAGTAATACAATGTCAATACACAGGTAATTCACACACAGTAAATATGATATGAGTATAAGTAAGTGTTCCGCTATAATAGTAATAATACATTGTCCAATATGGGTTCTAGGTGGGTTCCCACAACCTAGCTCCTGGCCTGCTGATAGAGGGATAATATAAAATATGCAACTTTACCCTCTTGTAGAAAGATGGAAGAAGATAGCCTCTGGCCACAAGTAATGTCTAGTCCTATGTCTGTCTGACATTGTCTAACCCAGCAGAGTGTTCTTGTGGCAGATTCATAGCAGGCTCAGGAGAGCTGGACTGGAGATGTTGTCACTGAGGTGGTTCTCTGGATACTGCCTGGGTGGAAGGTAGGGTTGAGCTTAAATAGCCAACCATAGCATCCTTCCTCTAGACTAGCTTGAGCCAACAGCAACTGCCACTGCTATTGTCCATTAGTGCTGAGTCTTTCATGTCCATGGACGCCCCCATCATCAGTGCGGCGCCCCCATTGTCCCGGTCGGTTTGGCATGTTCAGTGGCGCGTAACTCGGCCATTTATACAGCTGCGCACTTGTAACTGCGCATGTGGGGAGGGGAACATGTCTGCTACCCGCACCCCGCTGCGCATGTGCACAAGTTGCGCCGGTTTGTCTGTGGCGCACCGGGAGATGCACCTTGTCCGGGTGCATCTCATGGAGTTACAATGTATATGTATTAATGCTTAATTTTATATGCATTAATACAATCATATGTTACAATTTATGGCGCTATTAAAGTGTACATGATAGTATTGTATTGGCTGCACCCCCAACTGTGGGAGAAGCTATAAGCCTCAGTCAAGGCTTTTTGGCATTTCATTACTGTTTTTACACTTTATTAAAAAAGGCATAATTGGATCGCTGGTTAAGAAATCTAAATTATTGACTGCTTCAGCCTAGAATACCCTAAGGGTACCAGATGAAGCAAATTTTCAGGCTGTGAAGCAGTGAGGAAAGTCTGAGTTAACTCGATTTTTCTATTTCTATCATCTTGATTTAACATAATCTTGCCTTCAGGTCCATTATATCTTAAATTATGATATTATACTATAAGTAATCGACTAAAGACACAGAAATGTTGATAATTATACGGCTACTCTCATAGAGTGCATGGCAACAAGCCAACAGCATCCCGAAAGTATTCGCAATTATGTTTCATTTCAGTGTGAGGCCTAAATAGGCTTAGTTGAGAATGGTGATTTTCAGATACATGGAAAATACATAAATGATACTTATAGCATGTCTCTCTTGAAATATTATGCCGATGAAATAACAAAGGATGAATAAATTAGTGAAATCGGTGGATTTCTGTTGATAGGGCACCTCATGACAACATCGCCATGGCGATGATATGGGTCAGAAGAACGCTGTCAGCCCAAGGAGGTTTTCCCGCGCTGCTCAGTGCAGCTGAGCTCGGTAAGGGCCTGGTGGCAAGAGCAGATGGGGGGCAAACCAATGACACAGACGATGCTCAGACTAGGCATGACACCATTATTAGACGCTTTGCTCCCACTATTTAGTGGCAAAGCCACTAGTATAGTGTAAAATACCCTTGTATCAGCTCCACCCTGACTTAAGGCTGTTCCTTAAAGCAGCATTTTTATTTGGGATCTGGTACTAGCTGCGGCTTATATGAGAGAATTTATGGTAAATGTCAATTATTAGGCAACTCAACTTAGTGGGTCTTCGGGGAGACTGAATGAATGGACAACTACTACGGTAGTAGCCAGAAACATTTACATGTATAGAAAATAGGCGAGTTTGGGGTGCGCCTCATATGTGAGTTGCACCTTATAAGCGGGAGTTTATGGTATATCACATGTTATGTTATTTCAGATATAGTGTCGACTACCAGCATATTGTTATTGTTGCGGTGTGCTCTTTGTAATAATGCAACTTTACTTAACACTCATAGGCCCAGGATTTCAGGAAAAAATGGATGGCCCACACTTCGATGGAACAAAGAAAACAATTCTTATCCATTTGTTGTAAAGACGACGAAAAAGGTCAGGAACGGATTGGCAGGTGAGTTTGAAGAAAAGTCTTGTATTCTTACATATTGTTGATATAGATTCTTTAATCGATATCCCAATACACCTACTGCAATACAAAACAATTGGATTGTAAGAGTGAAGGTGGAATGTTTATGGCAAATCATGTGAGAGTTAAAGGGATTTTCCACCATCTATCCCATCGCCACCCGGTGGCCAAAAATTGAAACTTTTTAATTCTACCTAAACTCCTGATATATATGCTTGTATCTCTTTTGTATATGCCCTACTTAATACTATCAAGTGGTTGAATATCAGAATTTTGCATTTTTTTTCTGACAAAACATTGAGATTCACTGTTGGCCAACTTCATAGATTTCTGAAATTGAGGAAAAAGATTTTTTTTTCATAAATCTGTATCTTCAAGATCGTTTCAGTAACCTTACAATTCTTTGCTCATAAAATGTTCATAATGATTGTATCTTAATCTCTGCAAAGTCTGGTGAACAAATTCCCACCAGTTTTTTTTCCGGTAATGAGAAATGTAAGAAATCCCAACACTTTTTATTCCCGCTTTTTTGCTTAAATTTTTCATTGCTCTTTTGTTTGTCCAATGAATACCTATTTTTATTGCTTGGTCATGGTACAAATGATGTCTCCTAGACATATGAGAAGTTAAGTTAAGATATTGCTAGTCAATCTTTCAATATTTGAGGAAATGATGAAAAATGGGGGTTTCTCCCATAAGCGGCCATAGTTAAGGATTCAGAAGTCAATAAATCTGAAACTAGCACAATGAACCATGGTTTTTATTGCTTCAACTATCTCATAATACATAAAATTAATATGATCCAAAGTAATTTGGAGAAACTGCTGGTAGTTTAGGATTTACCGAATAGTGGGAAATCCCTTTAGTGCATCTTTTTTTTCTGTTAAAAGGTAATGTCTATTAAAAGAAAAAAAAATCCTATTTCTTGCAGGATTCTTGCCCAGTCAGAAGGCGTTGGTTGGCGAGAGTACTGGGAATTTCTGGAGAGCTATGTTGATTTGTCCACACCGACAGGTCTTGGACTTTTAGAGGACTACCTCGAACAGCGTACACATGAAGAGGCAGGCCACAATATAATCAGTTCTAATACGACAATATGTGCAGAGATGGAGGTGGAGAGTACACTGGGAGAAGGTGATGCAACTCATCAGGCTGAGGACTCATTTACAGAAAAACTAGGTGCACTCGATGAACAGTTTGCCTCACTTACCCTGCGCAGTCCAACTGGTCCAGTACATGTATATGGAAACAAGACATGTAATGCACTTGAAGATATCAACCCCTGGAGGGATAAGCGCTTTAAAACAGAGATTGAACAAGGCGTAGATGGTAATCATAATACAGAATCTCACTCTCCACACAACACTGCCATTCCAGGCGGTGTAACAATAGAGGAGCTGCACAGTGCTGTAAAGGACTTGGCTCTAGAGAGGGCTGTTGGTAGCCCTCCTACACTCACCAGACAGAAATCTGACTTGGAGAGTGAGGGGTCTGACTTTATATCCTGTGTCAGTGAGGAGAGTGACCAAAGCTTTGAGACTTACTACACTGCGGCTGACTCCCCACCGCTTTGTATTACACCACCTGGCACTCCCAACCACGTCGAGCAGCCAGTCTTCTTAATAGGGTGAGCACATGAAACAGCACTTACCTTTTAATCATTCAACAGTGGCATAGTTCCTGATTTGACTGCCCATTTGTCCAACAACTCTTGAGTAACTTTTTTTAAGCTGCATTCATGCTTCATGGTCACCTGACATTGTCATTGTGAGGGTTTTTTCTAGTGGGTCTTAATCTGATTTTATCTGTCCCTTCAGTTCTGTGTGTCTGCTGCACATAATATGTGTGGGCACCAGCACATTCATATGTTAAAATGATGCCTAATGTAGTTTTCCTGCTGTGAATATGACCTTAGCTGTCAACACTCACTCACTCACTCACTCACTCACTCACTCACTCACTCACTCACTCACTCACTCACTCTCATTCACTCACCCACCCTATCTCTCTTTCACTCACTCACTCACTCGTTCACTCACTCGTTCGCTCACTCACTCTCCTTCACTCACTCGTTTGCTCACTCACTCACTCACTCACTCACTCACTCACTCACTCACTCACTCACTCACTCACTCATCAAAATCTTATTCACCCCAGCCACTTGGTCACTCACCCATGATGCACCAATGCAGCTATTACATATAACTTACTGGACGTTGCTACATTGGTAGGACAGTAACATTCGTTTCTAGTCAAAGTAATTAATAAGGAAGTAACCCGTCGTACTCTGCATCAAATTGACATTTTATTTATTTTCCAGGCCTGAGCCTACAAAAGTGGACAGTGACGTTCTTCATGCATTGGATGAGAGTGTTATCACCCCAGAATTTCCCAATGTAACACGATGGCACAAGTATGTCACAGCATATTCAGAGGAAATTAGAAATAAGTAAGTGCAAATTATAGTTCCTTGTGTGAAAGATACGTATTCTGTAGTGGTTGTACAGGGACATATGACAATACAGCCCATCTGAAAAGGATTTTTAGCCCTGCATTGTGTTATGTACCCTCTGCTAAATTATATAACGTGTACTCGGCCTTTGAGAAAATCCTATAACACGCATCTGGGTTCTCTTTGTAAATTGTACATGTATTTACTATATAGCTCGTTGATTGTATAAGTTCAATACAGTTATCATATTAGGAAATGAACAATTATATCCATCAGTAGACAAGTTTTAGCTTATAACCTCAGGTGGTCAAGTCCTCGGCATAGCGGGTCATGGAGCACTTCACAGCGGCACGGAGCGCAGTCCAGGTTAGGACTTCACTCACCATGGAACACCCCGGTACGCGGATTACCCCTCACCCCAAGTCACACCCCGGGACGCACCCCAGTCAAACTACAAGCAGTACGCACCAACCTGATGACTGCTCTGTCAGATACTGATCCCAACCCAGCAACAACATAACAGTGTGGATTAATAGTCTGTGATGTTGGAACCTGTTTTTTTTTAAAGGATTAACAAGCTGTTTATTTCGAAAAGATGTTAGTATAAGTTTACAATTGTATCTTGGCTAGCACAGACTCAGCCTTGGCTGCCACTGCTGTCTGTGACTAGTGACTGATTTCCTGTAAGTCTTATGAATAATGCATGCACAGATGATGACAATAATCGTGGATGGAAACATGGAGGGGGAGTCGTGTTATAAAACTCTTTCAATGTGCTTCAAAATTGATACCAGCATTCTAGTTTGGAAGGTTTACAAACCATCATCACTAACCAAGGCAGACAGTCTTGGTCAGTACTTTAAAACCCATTTAGGGCTAGCATCGACTATAGTCGACACCATGGTAGGCCTAGCATCGACTATAGTCAACACCCATTATATAGGACTTGTATAGGAATAGAAAATAGGCTCGTCCTCTAAGAACTATACTTTTTTCAGAGGCCGTCCCCATGGCCAGGGCAACCATTTTTGCTCTGCCCTTAAAGGGTTAACGGCTGTCTTTTGTATATCCTTGAACTTATCTTTGTCCTTGATGTTACTTAATTCCACTAGAGGGGCATTGCATTATACAGATCCTTTGAATATGAGAGCTTTTCTAGAGGTTGCCTTCTTGAATTTGGGGACTTCCAATAGGGGGGGGGGGGCATCATGTGCCCTTGTTCTGATTGGGTGCTCGTCCAGGTATTGGGCTTATAATTTGCCCGCCATACGCAAACAACAAATTAAAGCAGGATCTCGAGTACTGGTACAAATCAGCCTTCCCTAGCCCATATGTATCTGGCTTTCCTCTTTCCTATCCCCTCGGATGTGTCAGGTGCACATATGCGCGGACACTGACACATTCCTCTGTGAAATTGTGTATTTTAGTTCTCGCAATGATTATGACCATAGCTGGTCGAAATGGCGTTCAACATCTATTACTCCATCACTCACCGATACACATTAAAATGTAATGAAAAGCTGGCATTAATGATATAACAATCGTGAACCTGCTTGCTGTGAATCATAGCGGGCTTCACTTTGTATATTCCATTTGAAGATTTCTTCGTTTATTCCAGATGTATAACACAAACTTCTATTTCTCTTCTGTGTTCACTTGCTGAAATTACTGAAGATTAAATTATATATCCCTGAAAGGTCATGCAGTTCATTAAAGGAAATCATGTATGTGATCAATAATGAATTGATATTCCCGTGACAGTAAAGTGTTTGTATTTAAGAATGCACTTTATTTCCTCAACTGTGCCTTTATACAAGGCGTAAAGGGGTTAAAAGAACACTTGAACCAAGCTAATGAGTTAAAATGTTATTCTATTCTCTTATTTTATGAGATAGCTTACCTGCATAGCATTACTGCATGTGTGTTCATACTGCCTTTAAAAAATATATTAGCAGGCAAACATATACCTACGCCAGGTATTAAAATGTGCTCATAGTCACATAGTCCAGTATTTGTAAAATGCTTTTAAATTATTACACTGCTGGTCTAGTTTGATCTTCGCACCAAGTTGGTTCTCTGAAAGAGTGAAAAGTGCCTTTATGTAGCATGTAATCATGTTCATACATTCATTTGAAATTCTTATTTCAACGTGAATATTGATGTTGTTTCATTGGCATAGTCTGACCACTGACCAGTGGAGATACATTTATTTATTTGTTTTGTTAAATATACGTAGTATATAATTGTACCGCATTTTGCCAAATGTATCATTCCTCTTTATGTGAAGGCACCGTCGCTTTCCCCTATTAACAAACATTTCATAGAGAGGGACACAGTGGGCTGGAAGCATAGTCTTTGGTAATTTAACTACCGCAGTACCCTCGTATAATGCACCCCACATGTAAGACAAGGAGGTTATACATTTGACCCAAACATTTAAATGACATAACTTCTGTTCTAAAATTCAAAAAGGTATGTTGTCGCCTTAGTGCAAGAAGGCTGTAACTGCATCTCGGTAAACAAAGGTAAACATTTTCTCCATGAGGCCCCACACGGATGTACCTTTTACCCTGTTTACCCAGATGCAGGTACAACTTTCTTTCACTAAAGCAACAATGTGTAGCAAGGGGCACCCAGGTTCCCCTCCCCACCTTATGCTACTACTATAGGGCAGGTTGAAGTATATCGGATGCGTTATCGGATAAAAGTTCCTGGTGCCCCCTTGAGGATCCGAGGAGGACTAAATCGGATCCTCACCTATAGCGAGGAATCTGGACGATGTGTGTGCGCGGCCATGACGGCGAAGGTCCCTAGCCTAACACACCAGTATTGTTGACACCAAGGGAAACAGTGGCGCCCATGATCTGGCTGAGAATTTGGCACTGTGTTGGCTGGGAATGGTGATTAGTGTGTACATTTCAACGCCAGACAGGCACCTTTCCCACGCTACCTAACCCGATTCCTCGCTATATGCCGGCTCACATTGTGGTTGTTAAAATTTGATTTGTGTTGATAAAGCCTATCAATGAACAATAATATATTTTAAGATTTCCAGCTGTAAATTCTCGCAGATACTGCGCATCTCACATGTAAGCTGCACTCGGAATGGCCATCTGCTATAAGCCGACACGGGTTTGAGTAAGAGTATTTTTGAAGGTCAATACTAAGAATGTTAATTTCATTAGGCATTAGATTCCCTTAGACATAGATAGAATTATAGGTACCGTAATCTCCCGCGTATAAGACGCGTCCTCTACGCCAAACAAAATGCTGGGGGTCTTATAGCTTTCTCTCAAGTTGAGTGTGTGTCTTATACGAGGGGTAATTTTACTATAGAAATGTACTTATCTTACAAATTTCAGCCTTAAAATGTGTGTCTTATACGCGAAAATGCATGTGCTGAGTTTGGGGTGCGTCTTATACGCGCAGTGCGTCTTCTACGTGGGAGTTTACGGTAATATCAAGTTATGTAGTGTGACTGTATGGTTGGGTGCTGGAAGCCCTAATGTTAGTAGTCAATTGGTACATAGGGTATCAGAATAGCGATACTACTTAAACCATTGGAGGGGGGGGGGTACATGAACCGTAAGGTGCTGGGCTGATTGGTGGTATTAGATGGAGAAACGGTTAAAATAAAAGGTCTCTTGGGAACAATACTAACAAAAATAGTACCACATTGACAAAGCATTGATGAGATTAAGAAAGACCAGGAATTCAGTTTCTCGCTCTGCCTACCAATGTAGAAGCATCTCTCGAACTTGGATTCTTCACTGTTGGCCTCACTGAATTAAACCATTTCCAATGCTTTCAGAGCAATGCGTCTGTTCTCTTTTTGTTATATAGAAGACATCATACTACCCATGCCCTCTCTCTACAGGTCTTTATCCTTCTATGCCCGACTACCCTCCTTGCCTGCCCCCTCCCCCACCAACCCACTTTACCTTCACCCCCTCCCCTTATCTCCGGGCTTCCCTAGCCCACTTAAAAGGGTCTATTTATCCTCTTTCTATCCCCTCGGATGTGTCTGGTGCACATATGTGTGGGCGCTGACACATTCCTCTGTAAAATTGTGTAATGTAGTTTTTGCCATGAATATGACCTTAGCTGTCGGAATGGCGTTAAACATCTATTATTTCACAATTCTGGCCTCTACAGTGCCCTTTTGGTCATAACCCCGTTCCGTTATCGGGGTTTAACTGCACTCTCAGAGTCCTTTTTTTTCTAAGACGATCTTGGTTAGAACCTTACCAAGTTTATAAATCGGCGAAGTGTACAAAGTCAACTACGCCATAGTTTTCCAGTTAAAACCGTTTAGGTTCAACGGGGAATCGATCCCCGGCCGCTGTGGCAGGAGACGAGCTCGCTGTCCACTATACCATGCCGATCGGTGATACAAAGCAATGTACATCAAGGATTTGAAAAAGTTGTCTGACATACCCTGATGTTTACAGACCTCGTTAGCATAGAATCCATGGAGCCTGGTGGAGTTATTAACAGAGAAACATCCTTAGATATCCCAGATGAACATGCCATGCCTAATTTCACCATTTTGTTCGAAATAAATAAGAATCCATTGATTTTCCATAGCGATACGGGTTGGGACCCGCCCAGTCTGGCCATTCCTTGTTCGATGCGTATTTGACCTAGTTCTTCCATCCGGGCACCTCCCCGCCTCATCAACAAGACGAAATGGCCGTGTGCGTTGGATCAGTATGGAAAATCAATGGATTCTTATTTATTTATAAGAAAATGGATACAAAATGTATGCGAACACCAACTAGAGATCGTATATTTGGCGGTGTTAGAAGTACAGGACTTGACATGCTTGGATTATACCCAAAAAAATGTGTGTAAAGGTGGAGGTATGTTGGGCAGAGTGACAACATGGCCACGACGGCTTGGCAAACCGTGTGGATCGTATGCAGTTACAAAATGTCTCCTCTTGGATTAATTCTGGGGTTATAAGGTAAGAAATTCATACATAATGGATGAATAAGGACTCGGGGTTAGCTTGAAATATTCGCCCTCCCGCTCCGCGGTCGGGCGAATATTGCAAGCAAATCTCACCTCGCCCTAGAATATCAATACATTAATAGCTTATTACTCACTCCCTCACCCCTTATCTCACACTCCCCGCCACGTGAACTGAACCCATTGTCTTATTTGCCCCCCCCCCCATTTACCATCCACACCTGTCACCCCGATTCCCTTCCATGAAAATTTAATATGATGAAACCCTGCAAATGTCCTTAATGTGGTATCATACCATAGAATATTCATGCATTAATTCAATAAAGATAATTGCTGTAAAGAACCTTCCTGTCCACGTTGTAGTTACAAAGAATACAAAGTTGAGTAATTAGAGGGTAAGGCCATTAATTGGAGTCGGTGAAGTATCTCCCTGGGAAGCCACCCCGGAAGCCACACTTTTCTTTCTTACTCTAGCACGATATTGACAGTAATTGGGATCTATGCCGAACCCTGCTGGGGTCTAACGAGTACTAATGATGGACGTTGCCAGTGTGGATACACCACCTTACCTTATAAAACCTTAAAACTTGCATTTATAAAGGCTGAGCCTCTCTTTAAGTTAGAAGCTACATCCAGAGAACAACCTATAAGTCTCACATGGTGCTTGGTTCTGTCATTTTTTTTTTATATAATACCCAAATTTAATGCAACGTATACTTCAAGTATGAGCCAGACAAAAACTGTGCGAACAAACTAAACCCAATTTGTGGTTGTGTCGTGTACAAGAAACTGGTAATGCGTGAGGTTTTATGGTAGGCGACTACACCAAGTGGACGAGGTTCATAGGTTCCACACTAGGTGTCCCCTTGGTTCTGTTACTATAAGCAGCACAGCATTCAGAACTGTACCATACTAGGTCTCTTCAGACTATGTCATTCACATATAAGGGTTTTTAAAAGGAGGCATGTATCCGACAGAATACACCTGTATGAACACTGCTGCAAAGAATGGATGACTTACACAGGGGCAATGGATCGTCTATCCTGTATATCTTCTCATTGGACCTATTCCATCCCTATTCCTTATCTCGTCATGTTTCCAGTGCAAATATATATATACCAAAACAGTAGCCCTCCTTATTCATTCCTTTCTCAATTCTATTTAAAAAAACAAACAAACAACAAAAACAACAACAAACACCAACACACAAAAGAAAACTATACATTGTAAACGTTATTTTGGTTTACAGCACGGTTTTTCTATTATCAGTAGGTCTTCATGTCATCCAGCCCCATCATTGACTTCCATGAGTAGATACTTAATGATCATCCGTTTCCCTGTAGATCGGATTAGGCGGATAATGCAGGACTTATGTTAATTACGATGTAATTGTGGGGATATTGTCTCCACAGACGGACTGGTGAAAAGGGGTATAAGTCCCTACAGTCTGCCGGCAGGACATATTTCCTGACATGCCAATAGCCCATATTCAACTTTGTCAAGGGAACTAAGGACGGATTGCATGACATCCCTGGTGATAATTACAGATGAGAATGTAGACCTAGATAACTGAACAAGTGTTGACTCATATGATAAGGAATGGCCCCTAATTAGAGATGGTTTCTCCAGGAGTTAATGCGATGAATCCTTTCTGTTTTTACAATTCCAGGGTCCCACCCCCGGAGGAAGAGATTCCCAATAACAATCCGTATGAGGTCGTCTTATATAGAAATGGTATGATGAAAGATGTACCGGTATCTTTTTTTTTTGCCGTAGGATTTCAATAGGGGGTTAATGCATTGCGGGGGCATCACTAATGGCCGCATGTAAGAAAAACTGCATTTTAAAAGTAAAGTTAACATTGCCATAATAAAAGTGTGATGATGTCTTGATAGCCAGCTGCATTCCCTGGACCACAAGCTTTTATTTCGGTACCAAACTTGATCAATTTTTGGTACATCTTCAGGGGTAGACAAGTAAACATTTTGGACCTTTGGCTACCCGGGCCAGTAGTCTAGTATAGAGCAATGTATCTTCAAATATTCTACTGGCAAAATGGCCAATTTCAAAGGAAATCTAGAAATAATCACTGGCCTGCAGCCAAAACTACTGGCCATTGGCCACCGGGCCAGTGTTAGTGTCTACCCCTGAATCTTTCTCAGAAAATTCTATTAAAAAAAGGAAAGAAAAAAATCTCAAATGACCATTTTTCTGACGAGGGCAAGTTTTTTTTTGAGTGGCCTAAGGATGGATTATTATTGCCACAATTATCTTGGTGTATCATTCAACACATACCATTCCTAAGTGTAACTGGGGGTTAGTTGGGCAGACATAATGAAATTTTGAAGCTCATTCCCACTTTTTTGGGGGATTAGGTGGCTCTGAAATAAAAGATTTTGGTACTTTTCTTTCCTGGTCTCGTATAAGAGAATATTGATTACGGCTTTCAGAAAGAAATGCAAATTTGTATCAACCCCACCAGGGATTATTTGAGTTATTGGCACCTGAAGTTGAAAAAGAGACTAACACTTTTTAAATTTTTAAATAGAATCCCAAATACATTTCTGACAGATCTGGAGTTTGCACACTTCTGGTTCGTCCAGATCCAATGATATAAAATTAAGCCTGTATTGATCTACACTAGTAGATTTTACAGGGCCAGCAGAACTTGCCAGCTTTCCTCAAAGTGACCAGAATATACATTTGCCTCACCATTTTTATGGGGGGGGGCGTGCTCTGCTGTATATCTATCTGGTTATGCAGAACCCCCCCCCCATTCTTTACACTGGGGTTTTGATAAGAATTAAGAAAAAGTTCGTGCGGAATAGCGAATATACCAAGGTTAATTTAGTAAAACTGAGAATAGTGTGTGAAACATTTTTGGGACGTACAACTTTCATGGATCGTTGAAGTATGATAGGTTTAGAAAAACAGAAGTTTGTAAGAGGTGTCCAAAATCCCTATTCATTTTTCATTTCTATATTAAATTAATTTTTTTTTTGCTACTGAAGTTTGGAAGTTGTTTTTAAGACAGATGTTAGGAGTGGTTATCAGGAGAATGATTGAAAAAATTCATGTTTTTCCCACAGCTAGTTTATGAGATACTCACGCTTTTGTATTTTGATCTTTGGCCTCATCAAATAAATGTTTGTTTCAGGGAGTAGTGACCACATCTACACTTTATGGTGTGTTTTGATTTAAAAAATAGATAACTGATGTTTGATTGGTCTAGACACAGCTAAACTTACCTACTTGTCACCATACAAATTAAGCCAGTTGGGTCCGAAGGCAGGTGGGGGAGGAGGGTAGGTAGGTGGTGACACCATCAGACTTTAATCACCAGCGGGTGTAGTAGGCAGCGGGAGGACACGGGGGTTGTAGCTAGGCAGGGTGTAGGAGGTGGGGGGAAAGGATTTTGAACAAAATGTTGCCTAGCAACCAGGAGGGCTTAAGTGAGCAGTTATGCAATTAAGATCAAGAGATCATTTTTTCACAGACGATGTCCATAAAATTACCCAAAAATTATGATTTTGGAAGTTATTAGGAACTTTAGTGATATTGACTAAAATGGCAGCATTGGGACCTAGTTTCTATAACTGCAACAAGGGTGGTCCAATTTAGGAGCCGGTCCAAATTAGGCAGGCCAGAGGAGGAGGCTAATACGTCCGTTAGGGGAAAGTTGCCTAATTTGGACCCCCTAAGAACTTTTGCCTGTCCAGTGATTATTTCAATGAATTTGAATGTGAAGTTTATACACTTTGTGAGGGCACCTTATAGCTGTAGGGGTATGGTATTTACACTTTACGTTCATGTACCCGTGGGACTCAGACCTAGGTCTTCAGGTGTAGTGGGGGAGTCCGGATGGCAGGTGGCAGCACCTGCCTCTGGGTTCGTATCCATTACACCAGGGGGCCTACCACTCGTCCGCCACACGTCACATGGCCGGTCTGAGTTTCGCGGGCTTTTCCCCTATATAAGGCTGGTTCTACCCCCATGTTCTCCAGTAGTGGTTTTACCCACTGCTCAACCAGGTCGTTACCCGAAAGGGTAACCGAATGCCCTAGTAGCATGTAGTCCTCTGAGGCTGTGATCGTATGTAACATAAGCTATGAAATAAAAGCTTGGTTGCCTACCCGGAAACTTTTTCTCTCTTCTTTATGATTACTTAGTCTAACTTAACGAGACGAACCACTACATAGCTTTCTGGTGATAGCATAAAAATCTAGGGATTTGAGTTTCTCTAGTCAGGTCATGAAATCAAAAATTAGAGCCTAATGGTCCACCTAGTTGCCTAAATTGTACCAATGTGGATTATTGTGCTCTATTTCCTTATACTTTCATTATATTGAAAAAAACGTATATAAACTAGGGACATTTTGATACATGATATCACATGTACTCTTGATATTTCCATCAATAAAATGTAAATTTGCTCAGAACTGGAGTAAGAAAAAGGTTACACTTTGGTCCAATTTAGAGAACAGGCCTAGGCCCCACCGACCCAATATTACAACTATGGTCCAATTTAGGCAACTCAATCTGGTCCAATTTAGGCAACTTTTCATCTTTCTCATTGATAGTTTGTTTTCTGAAACATGACAATGGTTTTTATCAAATTTCACTTTAGTCTAAAAGTATAGTATGGCATCTAAAAATCTGAAAGGATTTTGAACAAAAAACTGTTGCCTAGCAACCAGGAGGGCTTAAGTGAGCAGTGACACAAATAAGATCAAGAGGTCCATAACCATTTTTCGCAGAAAATGTGCATAAAATTACTGCCACTAGGGGAAACAAGGGTGGTCCAATTTAGGAGCCGGTCCAAATTAGGCAACTTTCCCCTACCATGATTTTGAACAGTCTATATGCATTTGAGTAGCTGAATACTGTACAAAAGCTGTTAAAGTTGGATCAATGAAACTTACAGACTAAATAGAAGGACGATACAGGTATATTCTGATGTCAAGTTTTAATTATTCAGATATCATTATGCCCCTAAAGCAGAGCTCTAAACTTTTGGTAAAGGACTTTTCTTGAAAAGTATATAAATTTCCCAAATTTTATTTCAATTAGTTAATCTACAATGGAATGTTCATAGCTAAGCTAAACTAGATTTTATAACCTAATCCTCTGAGCGAGATGAGTATTTCTAACGATCCGACCTCCAATCTATTTTTTCTGAACATTAACATTTATTTTCTACAAAAAGAAAGGATCATTTTGCCTACTTTTTATATTCAATTAGTCGCCACTATTCCTTTAATGTGAATAAACATGACAAAATATATATCTATTTCTAGGCTACCATAAATATCTTGAGGTCTCCTTATTTTTGATTAAGCCTGGTCCACGTGGTAAGCAATATGCCATTAAATCATTCATCTTGGATTTTCACCATAATACATAACAGTCAGGTCGTCAGAAAGTGTAAGATTTTGCCTTCGAAGGCCCTGAAAAACTAATTTTCTAATTACTTTATATAACCTTAACAAAATTGTCAAGGTACATCTCCTCAGCTCAGAAGACCAAAAAATACCGATCTAGGCCATCCGGTTCCATTTTTATTGCTTGTTTTGTGTCATGTAACGTCCGGTACCAAAATAATGAAATATGGAGGTAATTGAAGTTGCTCTCAGTAATATAAGAATGTCCCACTATGCATAACAAACAGATGAAATAACAAGGCCAATATGTCTATTATTGACTTCAATTACAGAATGGAACAAAATTTGAGTTATGCATGCACAGTAGACTGCCTCCTACATGATGATAAAAGTACCGGACGTTACGTAACGTCTGGTACTTTTATCAGAATTATTTCACATAAGCTGCTCTCATATGGAGACAAATGCTGGTAGACACACAGTTTCTTCACCAAAGTAGGGAATGATAGGGCCCTTCATATGGGTAATAACAAAGGTTTTGAAGCTTCATTTTTTCCATGTTTTATAACCGATTTAGATTTAGGTACCGGATGTTGCAAAATTACAGATTTCCATTTTGAAAGACACATCATGAAAAATTCTCACTTAGTAACATGTCCAAACCTCATGGAAATGATACCTATGATCATATACAATACAAAAAAAACTTTGGGATACTCTATAGTGTGCTTTATTCAATACAGGACACTTGTGAAAAATACAAAAAGTATAAAAAAGAAATTTGGCCGTTTCTTCACTTCGGCAGGCTATAAGTCCTAAAGTTTTTGATGGATGACCACAAATTTACATTTTTCTGATAGCCCTAAGTGTTCTCTATCAAATGAGTCTATGTAAGACAATATTGATTCACAACTTCTTTCCCCAGAGCCAGAAAAGTCCAAAATGACCAAAAAACACAAAATCTACTGCTTTCTGGCGACCTGACCCATTATATATCAGCAGGGATTCCATCTGAGCCTGAACTCCTCCCTTTACTACTTCGCTCCCTGCCTCATCTGCTTTGACTTGACACAGATTGGCTAATTTATAATAGCCTATGTTTAAAAAAATGCACAATAAGGTATACATCTCCAAATCACAAGGGTGTAAACTAAGGGAGTGATCATTTTTTAACAACAGGGGGGGCTGGTGAGTTTGCGCGCTGACGCGCGAAATTTTTTTTAACCCTCCCGGTCAAGGGGTTGAAAATATTCTGACCCCCCCTCAAACCCACCAGCCCCCCCTGTTGTTAAAAAGTGATCACTCCCTAATATCCTGTTGGTCATTTAGTTCTGTCTGTCTAGCAGGAAATTAATTATTCAATGGGCACTACCCGATTACTAGTAGTTCATGCAGGCGTATACCATGCATTATAGACAGTGACAATTCGGGTATACATCGGATTGTTGATAGTGATTGAATTGCATCTTTGCGAGGTTTAGACTGAAATTTACACTTTTTCTTTTATTTCCGAAGGACATACTGTAACAGAAGACGTAGGCCAAAAAAATTGTTTGTTTCTAGTTAACCCAACCCTATCTAGCAAAACAGGGCTGTCCATGAGTCACTGCGAGTGGTTGGGAGTGACTGCAACTCGTCCGGAGTCATTGTGGCAGTAAAAAGATTGGTTTTGTGTAAAGCAATGGCGTTCTTTTTTTTTTGGTGGGGGGGGGGGGTAGCACACCCTCTACACTATTCAGCCCCAGGTAGAATTCTTCAACCTTGCTCCAATGTCGTCAAGCTGCAATGTTACTCTTGGGTCAGTCCAGTCTAGCACCACACAGGGGTGGGTTGGTTAGGGTGTGTGACATGATTGAAACTGCAGGAGGGGAAGACCATTGCATTGTCTTGTTCAAGCCATTTCTGAGGTATAGAATGCTTTCGATACTATCGAAATTTTTATCACTGCCAGTTGTCAATGAATTGGACAGACATAATGAACAATCCAAGATCTTCAAAATGCTAAATCTCAAAGACAAAAGGACTTCTTTTCGATTTTTTTAGTGACAAAGATCGTTTACCTTTGTCATCCATGGATGATTTGTTGATCATAATATATGGATTATCTGCAGATACCTGTAATATACATTCCTCCATATTTCTGTTATAAATTGTATTCTAATTAGAACTATAATTATAATGTCTAGGCCCTATTCAATGTCTAGACACACTCCAACATATATAGAGCTGGTTGTAACTCTTATACTTTGAAGGATTAATACCCATTCAGGGATTAGTCCCCTCTATTGATAAAACACCAGTATCTGTACAAAGCCCACTTGGAGGAGATAGGGGTATGTGTTTCCCTATTCTCTCACCAGGTGGCCTTCTGTCATACCTGTAGTGTGGTAGGGGGCAGGGTACTTCCTGTCTCCACCAGCCAATAACATAGCATGTATTATGTCAACCAATTAATGCCATATTCTAATTATCCAATCATAGTAGGGGACACCTGTGTACCACCACTAGACCCATGTAACAGCAATCACTTACATCCAGACCTTCAAGGTCAATGGTCAGGTAGTCCAGGTGGTTTTCCATAACTGTACATTATTATGTACATCTTATGGAATAAACACCACATTCATATTCTCCAATCCTGGTTGGTACTCCTGATTATTTGATTGTACATTCCAGTACTATACCTTGTGCTATTGTATTGAAAGGATTTGGCACCGTTCTTTAAAGCCTACTGATATTTATACATCGCTATATATACAAATAGTATAACCACAATGTTGTCATCACGGTAATTAAAATGGGCAATATACTACTATAGGCCTAGGTATCCAAGCCCGACAATCTATAGGCCTATCCCCTATGGAAGTGATAACATTAGGAATCAAAAGGTGAAATGTATGGTATCAAAGTTGAGAAAATGCTTTATTTCTTTAATCAACCACGTGGGCAGGTGGCAATGGGACCAGATGGCTTCACATGTTTATCTACATCCATCTTGCAGCATAAAAGTTAGGGAAGGGCCTAAGCTCTGAATTTGCCTATATAAGTATGTAAGTAGCATAGTGGTTAGGGCGAAAGTAGCCTTTGGACCAGGCAACGTGCTTTCACTTGATTAAGGGAGTGATCATTTTTTAACAAGGGGGGTGGGCGGACGTGCGAAAATCATTCCGACCCTCCCTCTTGATGGGGTAAACATTTTTTGACCTTCCCCATAAGGGCTAAGTTCAGTAGATTTAATTTGGGATAAATGAACGGTTGCCATAACAACCCAAAAAAGGTCGTACATGTATATGTTTATTCCCCGTGTAGTTTCCTTTATTGGTCTATCAATAGGTGTTCACATTTTGCACTTCAGGTCAAAATCAGGTAGACTAAAAACACCAAAATTGTTGAGAAATGTTGTAAACTCATGCTAAGTTACGATTGCTGTGTACTGGATCTAGGGGCCCTACGTCACAAAAATGTATGCAGCCGTATTTCCCAAAATGATTTGACCTGTTTTCAGGGGGAAAAACGCGTTTTGCTGTGGATCGAAAGGGCACATTCACCCACAATTTTGTTGTCCCTTAAAGGGAAGACCCGGAACGTCAACGATAGCATCCCATTAACAGGCCTATGAATAACTGCTCTCAGACCATCCTGAACCAAGACGGTCCTACATCACATCACACCTCCTGTAATGCTGTGTGTTTGGTGACCAGGAGAACACATAAACAGCTGGGGCTAGTTGTCTGTCTCCTCACCCCAATGTTGGAGGGGGATACACAAAAGTTTCCACTTTTTTTTCAAGTGATATCTCTGCACAATCTACATCTGTCAATTTGGTTATTTTTGGCATTTCTTCTTATTGGTTGTTAACAATGACAACCTAAAGACACAATTATGACACAGATATTTATTTTCTCTATCATACCGGCCATACTGTAAAAATGTTGGAGTAAAATGTGCATATGTAGTAGTGAGCCCCATGACCCACTAAGACCATGACCCCTGTGTCAGATGGCTATCTAAGCAGAATCTAAACACCAGATGTGGCACCAATTAAGAGATGGGGGTGGGGTCTAATACCAGGGGCAGAGGCCCATCAGTTATTCGTGGGACTGTTAAGATCCTTCTTAAAGGGATTTTCCACCATCTATCCCATCGCCACCTGGTGGCCAAAAATTGAAACTTCTTAATTCTACCTAATCTCATGATAGGGTAAAGTTGCCTAATTTGGACCGGCTCCTAAATTGGACCACCCTTGTTTCTCCTAGTGGCAGTAAACTAAGTTCCAATGCTGCCATTTTTTGTAAATATCACTAAAGTTCCTGATGACTTCCAAAAACATAATCTTTCTGTAATTGTATGCACATTTTCCATGAAAAATGGTTTTTGGACCTCTTGATCTTATTTGTGTCACTGCTTACTTAAGTCCTTCTGGTTGCTAGGCAACATATTTTTGTTCAGGTTTTTAGATGTCATATACTTTTTGACTAAAATGAAATTTGATAAAAACCATTGCCATGTTTTAAAAAAACAAACTATCAATGAGAAAGAGGAAAAGTTGCTTAAATTGGACCAGCTTGAGTTGCCTAAATTGGACCATAGTTGTACTATTGGGTCCCATTTAGTTACCTAAATTGGACCACCCGGTGGGGCCCAGGCCTAGTTTTCTAAATTGGACCAAAGTGTTATATTTTTCTTACTCCAGTATGGAGAAAATTCACATGATATCGATGAAAATAACAAGAGGACATGTGATATCTATGGCATACCTGAAGGGTCATTGAACAACCAATCGTAACACAGAAGACATACACCCTCGTCCAATCAGGTCGCTCCTTCTATACCGTACTTCAAAATAGGCCAGCCAATCAGACATCACCTTTCTAGAGTGGTTCATGGCGCGTCAGCAGGGACGGTTAAAGCTGAGACGTGGTTGAAGCAGGGACAAGTTGTAGGCCCCCCTGTCTCTGTGACACATTATTGAAAACAAATAATTCATTAAAAACGATTAAAACCATGATAACATCCCTCTACAGAGTGGCTACGGGGGGGGGGGGGGTGGCGGGTAGTGGAGGCCTCCGTCTACGGCCCCGGATGAGAGTGAGTGGCTTTGGCGTGACAGCCCTACCGGGTACCCTAGACTTGTGAGGCTACCCTGCGCTCACCGGTGTCGAGTGACACTGACAGTGTCCGGTGTCACCGGGCACCCTCACGAGTATAGGGATGTCATGCCGAAGCCACTCACTCTCATCCAGTACCCTGGGGCCGGGGACGGAGGCCTCCACTACGGAGTCCTCCCCCCCCCCTCCGACTACTACTGTGACAAAATTAATCAAGACCTCCCCCCCCAATAAGGGAGTGGGGGGGGGGGCTGGTGGGTTTGCGCCCCAGGGGGTAAATTTTTTTCACCCCACCCCCCGCCTAACCCGAACATCCACCCAACACTCCCCGCCTAACCCGACCTGACCCGAACATCCACCCAACACTTCCCGCCTAACCCGAACATCCACCAAACACTCCCCGCCTCCCACCCGGTAGGCCTACATCCACCCAACACTCCCTGCCTAACCCGAACATCCACCCAACACTCTCCGCCTAACCCAAACAATCACCCAACAATCCCCGCCTAACCCGAACATCCACCCAACACTCTCAGCCTAACCCGAACATCCACCCAAAACTCCCTGCCTAACCCGAACATCCACCCAACACTCCCCGCCTAACTGGAACATCCACCAAACACTGCCCGCCTAACCCAAATATCCAACCAACACTCCCCGCCTAACCCGAACATCCACCCAACACTCCCCGCCTAACCTGAACATCCACCCAACACTCCCCGCCTAACCCGAACATCCACCAAACACTGCCCGCCTAACCCGAACATCCACCCAACACTCCCTGCCTAACCTGAACATCCACCCAACACTCCCCGCCTAACCCGAACATCCACCAAACACTGCCCGCCTAACCCGAACATCCACCCAACACTCCCCGCCTAACCCGACCTGACCCGAACATCCACCCAACACTCCCGGCCTAACCCGAACATCCACCAAACACTCCCCGCCTCCCACCCGGTAGGCCTACATCCACCCAACACTCCCCGCCTAACCCGAACATCCACCCAACACTCTCCGCCTAACCCAAACAATCACCCAACACTCCCCGCCTAACCCGAACATCCACCCAACACTCCCCTCCTAACTGGAACATCCACCCAACACTCCCCGCCTAACCCGAACATCCACCGAACAAGAATCGATTCAAGAGTTAAGGGGAGGGGGACATAAAAAAATCAGACCCCTCCTGATCTGCAGGCTGGATCAGGCTGATGGGGGTCTAAAAAAATTTGAAGGTTCTAAGGGAGTGATCATTATCTAACAACTTAGTGACGAAAAATCGTGCGCAAATTTAATAGTAAATGCGCAAGGTTTTCCACTGAAAACAGGTGAAATTATTTTGACCCCCCCATCAGAGGGGTTGAAAAAATTCTACTTGGGGGTTTGAGGGGGGCGTAAAAAATTCAGACCCCTCCTGAGGGGGGCTAAAAAAATTTGACCACTCTTGAGGGGGGGACTAAAAAATTATACCCTCTTTTTAGCAAAAAAGCCAGCACGCAACTTTAGATCAAAGAGGGGCGCGAAAATTTTCCGCGCCTCTGGTGTGGGGGGGGGCCCAAAAAATTGTTGACTGCCGTCAAGGGGGGGTAGTAAAAAATTTCTGCGCATCAGCGCAAAAACCCACCGCCCCCCTGTTGATAAATGATGACCACTCCCTTAAGGTGTCACCACCCTAAAAGCCTTGTGGCCATCCAAAAATCAGAAGTCTTCCACCTTTGACCTGATATTGAAAATACTAAAAATTCTCACATTGCTTAGCAACCTACACCATATTTTAGCTTATGAAATGGAGAAAAAAATAAGATAGGTCCACATAAACAGAGTCAGGCTAGATTTTGTGCAAATTGCCATGGTAACCAGGTAGTGATTTTTGCATAGTGAGGCCTGATCAGTGCATGAATACACATCAGGACCCCTTCACCCTCATAAATTTCCACTGAATTTATGTTTTGAACAAAAAATATTCTGGGACTATTGAAACACTCCTTCTCATCATTCTGATACCAAATAACAATGGGTTTGGCCCCGTCTTTCTCTCCCCTTGGGGCCAAATTCCTCAAAATAACTAAGTTCACAAGGAACTATTCGGCCAGTAAACCCTGGAAGTGGTCCGACTTAGGGTGGTGACACCATAAACAGACCCTGCCAACTCTTCCAACATCAGTCCTTCCACACTGCCCATAGGGGATTCGTGAGAGGCGGTCGGTGGCCTACACTGTAGTCGTAAATGTCCAGTACTTGGAGCCACAGGGCCACCTGAACCTAAGGCTCCTTAAAGGCCTAAACCCATTTCAAGGCTGGATGGTTGGTCCTTATCTGCAGATGCCTACCGAGTAAATAGTGCCAGAAGCGCTTCAATCCGAAAGATGATAGCCAAGAGCTCCCGCCAGGTGACATAATAGTTACATTCCTGTTTGGTGAGGGCTATGCTGGCTTATGACAGCACCACTTCCCTCTCGCTCTGCTGCTACGACAGAAAGGCCTCCAGCCCGATATCCGAGGCATCAGTATCTAACAAGATCCGTCCCTCCTCCTGGGGAATTCCTAGTATCACTCCCTAGGTCACTAACACACTGCTACCAGCCTCCCAGATCACTCCCAACCTCCTGCTGACCTCCCTAGGATGCTCGCACACTAGCCGTAGCTCCTAGATCACTGGCAACCTCACACCAGACCCCCTAGATCACTCACACATTGAATTACCTATTGTAGCAAAGAAAAGAAGAATTTTGCATTCATGGTCCAATCCTTAGTTGTAGCTCCCTTCTGCCATAGAAATCCTGTCTATACAGAAGACAGCCATATCCCATGGCATTGATACCGCAATTCAGATATACACATTCTATTGCCTGATTCACTGACCGATTCATTGACCGAGCACCCTAACGAAAGTAGAATTTTGCATTCATGGTCCAAACCGTAGATACACCTCCCTACTCCCATAGCAATCCTATGGCTATAGCCGAGATAGCCATATCCCACTGCATCGATACGGCAATTCAGATATACACATTCTACTGCCTAATTCATTGACCGAGCACCCTAAAATTACCTGTTGTAGCAAAGGATAGAGGAATTTTGCATTCATGGTCCAGGTTCATTTGGGACAGATATTTAAAAGCTATTTGTCCTAAACAGCTATTTATAATGCTGCTTAACCAACACAGAGGTGACTGCATCTATGAGATGAATGACCGAATCTATGAGGGACTGGGGCTTCAGATAATTTCAGGGTGCTCGGTCAATGAATTAGGCAATAGAATGTGTATAACTGAATTGCGGTATTGATGCAGTGGAATATGGCTGTCTTCAGTATAGACAGGATTTCTATGGTTAGTTGTATCTCAGAAGGGAGATACAACTAAGGATTGGACCATGAATGCAAAATTCTTCTTTTCTTTGCTACAATAGGTAATTCAATGTGTGAGTGATCTAGGGGGTCTGGTGTGAGGTTGCCAGTGATCTAGGAGCTACGGCTAGTGTGCGAGCATCCTAGGGAGGTCAGCAGGAGGTTGCGAGTGATCTGGGAGGCTGGTAGCAGTGTGTTAGTGACCTAGGGAGTGATACTTGGAATTCCCCAGGAGGAGGGACGGATCTTGTTAGATATCGGGCTGGAGGCCTTTCTGTTGTAGCAGCAGAGCGAGAGGGAAGTGGTGCTGTCATAAGCCAGCATAGCCCTCACCAAACAGGAATGCAACAATTATGTCACCTGGCGGGAGCTCTTGGCCATTATCTTCGGATTGAAGCGCTTCTGGCACTATTTACTCGGTAGGCATCTGCAGATAAGGACCAACCATCCAGCCTTGAAATGGGTTTAGGCCTTTAAGGAGCCTTAGGTTCAGGTGGCCCTGTGGCTCCAAGTACTGGACATTTACGACTAGGTGTCACAGTAGTATTCTGCCCCAGTAAACCTAGGACAGCTAAATAGTCCCAACTAAAAACAGTGTTTTGCTTGGTATAATCAGTGCCAGGGGACCTTAATTTTATCACAGATTAATAATTTTGGTACCAGAAGAAAGGTAACGATTTGGGGGGGAAAAGTTGCAAAAAATTGTTGGTCACCATGGAAACCTATTGTGTCAGAGAGGGGTCCAAGGTCACATTTGTGACTTGTCAGGGGCGCCTGTATCATTTAATTTATTCAACATGGTGGTTTCCATGGCAACTGGTGCAAAAACGGATCTGACTCCGTTATGGTTGACCATGCTAAAAAAATCAAGAATGACTTCAGCTTTAATTTAAGCCTTTATTTATGAACGCCATCAAATTAAAACCCGATCGACGCCAGTTTTATGGTGGAAGATGGGGGGAAAATCAGAACGGGCTTGGCCCTATTAGTACCGTGACACCACTACAGTGTAGGCCACCGACTGCCTCTCACGAATCCCCTATGGGCAGTGTGGAAGGACTGATGTTGGAAGAGTTGGCAGGGTCTGTTTATGGTGTCACCACCCTAAATCGGACCACTTCCAGGGTTTACTGGCCGATTAGTTCCTTGTGAACTTAGTTATTTTGAGGAATTTGGCCCCAAGGGGAGAGAAAGACGGGGCCAAACCCATTGTTATTTGGTATCAGAATGATGAGAAGGAGTGTTTCAATAGTCCCAGAATATTTTTTGTTCAAAACATAAATTCAGTGGAAATTTATGGGGGTGAAGGGGTCCTGATGTGTATTCATGCACTGATCAGGCCTCACTATGCAAAAATCACTACCTGGTTACCATGGCAATTTGCACAAAATCTAGCCTGACTCTGTTTATGTGGACCTATCTTATTTTTTTCTCCATTTCATAAGCTAAAATATGGTGTAGGTTGCTAAGCAATGTGAGAAATTTTAGTATTTTCAATATCAGGTCAAAGGTGGAAGACTTCTGATTTTTGGATGGCCACAAGGCTTTTAGGGTGGTGACACCTTAAGGGAGTGGTCATCATTTATCAACAGGGGGGCGGTGGGTTTTTGCGCTGATGCGCAGAAATTTTTACTACCCCCCCTCGACGGCAGTCAACAATTTTTTGGGCCCCCCCACACCAGAGGCGTGGGGGGGCATTGAGAATTTTTTACGCCCCCTTCAAACCCCCAAGTATAATCTTTTCAACCCCTCTGATGGGGGGGTCAAAATAATTTCACCTGTTTTCAGTGGAAAACCTTGCGCATTTACTATTAAAAGGGCACGTTTGCGCACGATTTTCGTCACTAAGTTGTTAGATAATGATCACTCCCTTAGAACCTTCAAATTTTCTTAGACCCCCATCAGCCTGATCCAGCCTGCAGATCAGGAGGGGTCTGATTTTTTTATGCCCCCCTCCCCTTAACTCTTGAATCGATTCTTGTTCGGTGGATGTTCTGGTTAGGTGGAGAGTGTTGGGTGGATGTTCGGGTTATGCGGGGAGTGTTGGGTGGATGTTCGGGTTAGGCGGGGAGTGTTGGGTGGATGTTCGGGTTAGGCGGGGAGTTTTGGGTGGATGTTCGGGTTAGGCGGGGAGTGTTGGGTGATTGTTCGGGTTAGGCGGAGAGTGTTGGGTGGATGTTCTGGTTAGGCGGAGAGTGTTGGGTGGATGTTCGGGTTCATCCTCTTTTTAGCCAAAAATCCCGCGCGGTCAAAGAGGGCGCAAAAACTTTTGACTGCCATCGAGGGGGGTCGTAAAATTTTTTTCGCACATCCGCCGGGAAACCCACCACCCCCCCCTTTTCGTTATTAATGACCACTCCCTAATCTATTGTAATGCGCAGGCTTTTTCGCTGAAAACAGGTGAAATTATTTTGACCCCCCCTAGTCAAGGGGTTGAAAAAATTCTGACCCCCCCTCAAACCCACCTGCGGCAAGTTGGGAGTGATTGGGGGTTAGGCGGAGTTAGGCGGAGAGTGTTGGGTGGATGTTCGGGTTAGGCGGGGAATGTTGGGTGGATGTTCGGGTTAGGCGGGGACTGTTGGGTTGATGTTCAGGTTAGGCGGAGAGTGTTGGGTGGATGTTCGGGTTAGGCGGGGAGTGTTGGGTGATTGTTCGGGTTAGGCGGAGAGTGTTGGGTGGATGTTCGGGTTAGGCGGGGAGTGTTGGGTGGATGTTAGGGTTAGGCGGGGAGTGTTGGGTGGATGTTCGCGGGTTAGGCGGGGAGTGTTGGGTGGATGTTCGGGTTCATCCTCTTTTTAGCCAAAAAGCCCGCACGCTCAAAGAGGGCGCAAAAACTTTTGACTGCCATCGAGGGGGGGTCGTAAAATTTTTTTCGCACATCCGCCGGGAAACCCACCACCCCCCCTTTTCGTTATTAATGACCACTCCCTAATCTATTGTAATGCGCAGGCTTTTTCGCTGAAAACAGGTGAAATTATTTTGACCCCCCCTAGTCAAGGGGTTGAAAAAATTCTGACCCCCCCTCAAACCCCCCCCAAAAGGGCCCCATTGTTAAAAAAATATCACTCCCTTAGCTCTTTTGTCTATTAAGGGGCCAAGTCATTTATTCCCTGGTGCATCATTCCACATGCTTGATTATCCGATTTTTGGGATGGATCATTTTCCATAATCAGTTCTTAGGGAGTGGTCATTATTTATCAACAGGGGGGGTGGTGGATTTTCGCGCGGACGCGCGGAAATCTTTTACGCCCCCCCTCGACGGCAGTCAACATTTTTTGCGCCCCCCGCGCCGGAGGCGTGGAGAGTTTTCGCGCCCCTCTTTGATCTATAGTAGTGCGCGGGCTTTTTTGCTAAAAAGAGGGTGAATTTTTTTAGCCCCCCCCTCAAGAGGGGTCAAAATTATTTTAGCCCCCCCTCAGGAGGGGTCTGAAAATTTTACGCCCCCCCTCAAACCCACCCTCCCCCCCTGTTGATAAATAATGACCATTCCCTTATTTGGGGGTGGGGGTTCTTGATTAGTCCCCCAGACCTCTCAACCCTCACGCATCTGGCGTGAGTCTCACGCATTTGGGACCCATCTCACTCTCTCACGCAGATCAGGCTCTATCTCACGCATTTTGGGTTTAAAAAAATCAGTATAGATCTAGGCTTGTACAAAGTTGTAGAGTGAACTTGGACTTTTCCTCATATACTGATTTTTTGAAGCCTAAAATGCGTGAGAAATGGCCTGCTCTGCGTGAGTGCGTGAGATGAGCCCCAAATGCGTGAGACTCACGCCAGATGCGTGAGAGTTGAGAGCTAAATATTTCTTGATTAGTAGGTCTACGAGAGTGACTACTCTGTCCCCGGTCCCAGGGTACCGGATGAGAGTGAGTGGCTTCGGCGTTACAGCCCTAGACTCGTGAGGGAGCCCGGTGACACCGGACACTGTCAGTGTCACACCATGTGCCTTGGGGGGAATCCCCACTACAAGAAAGTGGCATGAGAAAGTGGGTCTGATTGGCTGGCCTATTTTGAAGTACCGTGTAGAAGGAGCGACCTGATTGGATAAGGGTATATGTATTCTCTGTTACGATTGGTTGTTCAGTGACCCTTCTGGTATGCGATAGATATCATATATCAAAAGTTCCCTAGTTTTATACATTTTTCAATATGATGAAATTATAAGGAAATAAAGATCAATAATGCACATTGGTCCAATTTAGGACACCACCTGGTCCAATTTAGGGGGTTGCCTAAATTGGGCCATTAGGCTATAATTTTAATTGCACACTGTGACTAGAGAAAGTCAAATTCATAGATTTTTATGGTATCACCAGAAAGCTATAAGATACCCTCACAAAGTGTATAAATTTTACATTCAAATTCATAGAAATAATCACTGGACAGGAAAATGTCCTTAGGGGGTCCAAATTAGGCAACTTTCCCCTATATGCTTATGTCCCTTTTGTATATGCCCTAACTTAATACTATCAAGCAGTTGAATATCAGAATTTTGCATTTTTCCTGACAAAACATTGAGATTCACTATTGGCAAACTTCATAGATTTCTGAAATTGAGGAAAAAGATTTTTTTTTCATAAATCTATATCTTCTAGATTGTGTCAGTAACCTTACAATTCTTTGCTCATAAAATGTTATAATGATTGTATCTTGATCCCTGCAAAGTCTGGTAAACAAATTTCCACCAGTTTTTTTTTTCGGTAATGAGAAATATAAGAAATTCCAACACTTTTTATTTCTGCTTTGTTGCTTAAATTTTTCATTGCTCTTTTGTTTGTCCAATGACTACCTATTTTTATTGCTTGGTCATGGTAAAAATGATGTCTCCTAGACATATGAAAAGTTTAGTTAAGATATTGCTGGTCAATCTTTCAATATTTGAGAAAATGATGAAAAATGGGGGTTTCTCCCATAAGCGGCCATAGTTAAGGATTCCCCATCTTCAGAAGTCAATAAATCTGAAACTAGCACAATGAACCATGGTTTTTATTGCTTCAACTATCTAATAATACATAAAACTAATGTGATCCAAAGTGATTTGGAGAAACTGCTGGTAGTTTAGGACTTACCGAATAGTGGGAAATCCCTTTAATCAGATCCTCTAGGCTTAACACCACGTCATATTGCAACTACTTTGGCCCTTGACGTAGACAATTTCCTGCCAGTCCAAATAACACTGTCAGTTTCATCCCCTGAGGTCTACCTCATTGATATATTGCTGCTTGGGTGGGCTAAATCTGTGGTGCCTACAGGGGGATATCGCAATTTATGGTAAACTTGTGTACTCTATGAGTGTACATATACTCAATCATTTGACATATAAAGCCATTGGCGCCTTTATACATGACCTTCACAGTTCTTAATCTGTCTTCTCCAATACCAATATCGTGATGTTCTATATCAATGAGGTTATTATGTAGATCGGGTATAATTTTGGGAGAATTATGCCCCATAACACGTACTCGTTATGCATAAACTGCTTTCTTCTTTCACCTGAAAATAATGCAGACGACTACCACCCAGAGTTGTCAGAGGTACAACCCTCTGCCAAAAGCAAACGCAAAAGGGTATAGGCACATATACGTGTGTTCAAGATTAATGGTGGCTGGCGGGGATTGGTAGTTTAGCATTTGAACACTAGGGGTCTCTTATTTACATTGGCACTACAGATAAAATATTTTTGCAAAATTCAGGAAGGCTTGGCTTGAATTTGAACCCTGGATCTCATGAGAGTAAGGCAGAAGCCCTACACATGAGCCATGGGGACTGCTGTATGTGACCACCTAGAAGAGGCTATACATAATCTACAAGTCACCAATCTAGCCATTTCCTTATATGTGACATGTACTGGGAGAATGAATCTTATAACCCCCTGCACTAAGCCCCATTTTCGCAGATCGTGTCACATATTTGTTATTTCGATCATCCAACACATAAGAAATATGCCTGGGACCACATGTCAATATTGGTTTCACTGCATAAAATGCATAAAATCTAAGTACCAAAGAAGTTATGAAAAGATTTAATTACTTTTGGATATGAAATTATGTGAATCTAGGGATTTATGTGAATCTACTGTAATAATATTTCAAAAATATGCATGGGACCCCCATATTAATTTTGCACATATGAAAAGTACATATCATTTTGGGACTATGGTGAGAATATGGCGAAAAATTACTTTTAGCCTATCCCCGCCGGCCACCATAGTAATCCATATGAGGGGGTGGGGTGATAGGGGCCTAATCATTTTCTTCCCAGATAGAAAAGGCACCTGGATATGGCATTTTTTAGGGCACTTTAGTTTAGATTTGAAGGAATTTGCTGAAGTATCCAGACCGGCAAACAACTTATTAAAAGGGCAGAAAGTAGTCAGACCGATATTGTTCAAGAGAGGACATTTCTACTGATTCAGGCCTCCAGGACGTCATTTCACCGATGATATTACTTCCGGTGGTTCTCAGGTCTTACAACTCAAACTGCCTGTAAAATATAATCCCTCTCACATAGTAGCAAAGGCTCCAGTCATGCATCAGGCTCCATAGAAATCGGGCTCTCTTTAGCAGGACCTGGTGGCATTCATTGACCATCACACCTCCTCCACGGTGGATGAATAGGCCATTGGGTGGGGCGTCACATTTGGGCAATGCCCCTGAACAAGGAGGTGTCCTGCAGCAACACAGTGTAAACAATTGAGTGCCAATGAGGTCTTCAAGACAAGTATGAAGAAGGCCACAGTGCGAACATGAGTCATGTCCACTCAATGAGAAAACTGCGACACGTATGGCCATTATATTGTTGAACTCTATTACATTTACGACAGAGTCCTGCTGGGGCTCGTCCCCCCAAAAAAGAAAAGAGAAGAAAACCACAAAAAAAGTAAAACACAAAAGAAACTATCTTCAGAATGGCCATTCTGTCATAGCAAGAGGGCGAGATTATTGCACTTGATATTGAGGGACAACAAGAGACTATTTCAGTCACAGATAACCCATACTTTTGATAAAGAATATGGGCATGTGGGAGTCACATGTTGACACTCTATAGTTATGTCAAGGGTTTATATCTTAAAATGATATTAAGGGCTATATGACAATCTCAAGAATTCTAAAAACGGAAAAGGTTGAATCCCACATGACGAAATATGGCTTCAATATCTCTGCGATTGTGTCCCTTGCGTTGTATGGCCCTTGTTAAGGCCATAAAACCCTAGGACTACTGCAAACTTGGCCCTAAAACACTGTGAGATTCGGAATGAGTTAATCAACCCTTGCGTTTTATGGCCTCCACAAGGGCCATACAACGCAACAGACAAAATCGCAGAGATATTGAAGCCCTTTTTCGTCATGTGGGATTCGACCTGTAGATTCAATTATATATGGTGGCTTCGCCCAACATCATGGCTGATTATGTTGCTACACTTTAGAAAATGCTGTCTTGGATGGTTGGAATGCCTCATACCTAATTGAGATGACACGGTGTGGCAGAATGTTCAGGATGATGGTTCTAAATCACGCTTCTGTATAATTATTTATATGTGCAGGGTTCATTAGGTCGAATCCCACATGGCGATTTAGGGCTTAAATATCTCTGCGATTTTGTCCCTTGCACTTTTGGGGCTTTCTTGAGCCCATATATCGCAAGGATAACTGCTAAATTAGTCTTGATTCAGTGTTAGATTCGGTATAAGTTGAACAATCCTTGCGATCTAGGAGCCCAGGAAGACCCCAAAATCGCAAGGGACAAAATCGCAGAGATATTTGAGCCCTAAATCGCCATGTGGGATTCGACCTTGTGGAAACTCATTCCCCTTACTCCTGGTTTTGGGGGAGGCAAGGTGTTGACCGTAATTTGTTAAATTCATGGTATACCCATCTAATTTTAGTCGTCCAATTTGCAACCAAACCGAAGCACTGGCGGCCAGAGTACTATTTCCGTAATGCGTTAGAGGATCAAGCCTGCCCATTTAGACTTTCTCGTAGATCCTGAAAGAGGGATTTCATCCACGCTCTCTATTTGGAGTGCCAAATAAAGGTGCTCCTCCAGGCATCACTTTCAACACGTTTCGCCCTCATCACAATCAGCGGTGTTCTAAACGTGCCAAATTAGCTATAGTTTTGAAAAACGTACTTTGGATTGGCATACACTGTGTTCTCTCTTTACAGCTGAAAGCCAGTATGTTTAAGTACCTAATTTGAAAGTACCTGGTCTGAAACCATTGTAACAGCCAGGATTGTGTTTCAATAGTTTCCACGACAGGTTCAGCCAGCTACGACTGGAGATGGGTCAGATCTTAGCAGGTGATCTTAGGATTTTGGCCTTGGTGACTAAATAGCTGGCTACATTACTGGGTGATCATACTGCCTGCTGGCTAAATAGCCACCACAGCAGTGACGCAATAGGGGATCCTGGTATGACAACCCTGCATGTGAATAATTAGTGGTTAGCCTTAGCTGCTGCCCTCTGCACTCCTTTGCTCAAATGTACCAAATCTGGGCTCTTTACACTACTACCTATAACCCTGTGGCCAGCGCCTTTGGCTCTGGGAAGGCAGTTTTTTTTTCCCTAAAGAATAAAATATCATTTGGAAAAGTGTGGTGTTTCACTTAAGAATTGAGCATTTCGTCCACACATGGGTCAACTATGTAGTTACTAGTATGCAGTGGTGTAGATAGAGCACTAGGCCTTACAAAGCTGTCATGCCTGTCATACCCAACCCTCACCCACCATGGCTTCCTAATAAAATTACAAAGGATATCACACCTAGCTGACACCTCAGCCCTACTATTAAGAAAGAATAACAAAGCGTTTTCGATATAATTAGGTCATTAGATATAGATCTATCATATGTGATTTGAAAGGGAATTCTCTAGAACAATTATACATCATTTGGGCTGATGGGTTTCAGTTGTCTTCCTAAAACCACCTAAAACTGGCCCCAACAGGCCCCTATTCAAGGCCCGGCCCCTATTGATTTGACAGCCCTCCTATCCCGGCCCCTATTCAAGGGAGACTGCATCCTCTTGCATGTACTCGTATCCCTTAGTGGGTTCTAGATAGCAGAGTGGAAAGCTACAGTAGTCAGTAGGTTCAGAACCTATTATGTTTTGTATTGCATAGTTCAAGTAAGTAAATGAATTGCAAGTGTCGAGGGGCGGCTACATCCTGTGTCTTAATGAATTGAGTGCGTCGAGGGGAGTGCTGCCATTGGACAGGATATGGGATTGGAGCGAGTGAGAGTGAGTGAGTAATAGATGTTTTCGCCATTTCGACAGCTAAGGTCATATTCATGGCGAGAGCTACATTACACAATTTCATAGAGGAATGTGTCAGTGCCCACGCATATGTGCACCACACACATCTGAGGGGATAGGAAAGATGAGATATAGACCCTTTTAAGTGGGCTAGGGAAGCCCGGAGCGAGTGTCAAATCGGTAGTGTTTAACACGGAGGGGGAGAGCAGGTCAGTAGAACATGCAATGGTGGGGAGTAGTGTATTGTATGAAATGGGGGTTCCACGTAAGTAGCATATGAAATGGAGGCCAGGTTCGGGTCGGTATAGGTGAGTGAGTGAGTAATAGATGTTTGACGCCATTCCAACAGCTAAGCTCATATTCATGGCCAGAACTACATAACACAATTTCACAGAGGAATGTGTCAGTGCACACACATGTGCACCACACACATCTAAGGGGATAGGAAAGAGGAGATATAAACCCTTTTAAGTGCGTTAGGGAAGCCCGGTCTGTTTAGGTCATGGGATACATAGACGATACGGCGGTGAGATGACCCTCAGTCAGACCCACTATTTCATGCTATCTGAGTCAGAAAGGAACAAAACTAATCGAAAAGGATATAAAATGATGATTATTCACATGTTTAAAGATCCTTTAGGGTGCTGTTACTGTCCGTGTGATACGGGAGTGGGTTATTCCATGGGTGTGTGTGAGGTACGGACTATTCTTATTCCACTGCTCCCGACAAGAAATAAGGTAAGTATAACATGGGCGGTCTAGAATCTTGAAGACATGCGTTATAATATTATATGGAAATGGTGTTGAGATCTAAGATTGATTCCTATGGTAAGGAGTCCCGGTAAGGTGTAGGCCTACATAAAATGATGATCAGTGTGAGGGAGGACTGGTGCTGGATCGTGTTTCAATAGCTTCTACGACTGGACAGCCTCAAATCGTAGTGGTATAAGAAATGACTCCATAGCAGTGACTACATAGTAAGCTACAGTACAGAACTCAAAATAGCAGCTGCTATGTATTCAACTACTGACTCAATACCCACCACTAGGAAGTCATAGCTCCCAGTCGTAGGAGCCACTATTGGCTAAATAGTGGCCGGTCATACCTCCCTCATGGTCTAGTTTGCACTCCTGTGTTCAAATGAGCATAGGGCTGCAGTAACTATATAATGATATATATATATAGGTGATCCCACTTGGTTATCCCCACTTATAAATATCTTACATCATAGCCCTAGCTGCTGGATCAACTCACAATGTTATTACAGGGTGAAATGAAGATTGACATGTAGGCTTGGTGGTACCATGTTTGTAATCAGGATATGGTTTCCCATTGTATATTGTGGGGGAAAACATGGCTGCAAAAGGCAAAAAAGGGGCAGAAATGGGGGAAAAACAATACAATGGGTTGGAGTGGTGAGTTTGCCATTTTGACCTACAGTAACACGAGGGCCTTTGTCTAAAAACAGGTAGATACCGTAAATCCTCACGTATAAGACCAGGCTTATACATCAGAATTACCTCATGTGCATCCTATAGAATTTAGCCTAAGTGAGGGTGTGTCCTGTATGCGAGGTTTTTATACTATAGAATAGTACTAAATTGACCAAAATTTGATGCCAAGTGCATTCTACAGGATATAGCCTAACTCAGCGTGCGTCCTATACGTGAGGGGCGTCCTATACGCGAGGATTTACGGTAATTCCCACACCCCTGGGGTTGAAAAAGAGTTGCCCCCCTCCCGCCACAGGAGTAAGATGCAGGGTGTACGGGTGCTGAGGATGTAGGAGTGAGACGCAGGGTGGGCAGCGCATGAAGGAGTGGGAGAGGGCAGTGCAGAAATACCTTATCCTCTTTACCAAATCCAGCCCCCCACCCCCTCGCCCCTGCCTTGGTACCCATAATCCCAAAAACAAAGGCACTGGTCACAGGATTACAGGTAGTAGTGTAAAGGGCCCAGATTGGGTACATTTGAGCAAAGGAGTGCAGAAGGTAGCAGCTAAGAGTAGCCACTAATTATTCACACAGAGGGTCCCTTATTGAATCAAATGTGTGATGGCTATTTAGCCAGCAGGTAGTACGATCACCCAGTAATGTAGCCAGCTATTTGGTCACTATGACCAAAATCCTAAGATCACCTGGTAAGATTTGACCCATCTCAAGTCGTAGCAGGCTGAACCTGTCGTAGAATCTATTGAAATAAGGTCCTGGTCAGGTAAGTAGTATGGTATATAAAAATGATCGAATACCAGTCTTATGAGGGACTGGTATTCGAAAGGTAAGTAGTATGTGGAATAGGAGTACGTGTATAGCCTATTTACTATTTGTCATGCAAGAGAGGTTAGTGTCAGGTAATATGAAATGGGGCCTGGGGCAGGTGATCCGGTAAGGTATATGCTGAGTACACTTAAAACATAGTTAGCTTACATGTCGGATGCCAGGATTATTCTTATGTTCATGCCATCTTGTGCGACATTGATCTACTCAGTGGCGGATCCAGGATTTGGGAAAGGAGGAGCGCGGCCCAAAAGCAGGGGGGTGCCCCTGTTTTTTTTAGTCAATTCTGAGGTGCTAAATAAGCAAATAAACTCTTAAGTACATGTACTAACAAAAGGGAGGGGGCACGCCCCCCTGTGACCCCTGTCTGAATGCGCCACTGCTTCTGTTTTGCTTTTGGCGACAACTAGGCTAATCGATGCCATAGGCCTATATGCAGAGTGACTTAGGACCAAGCAGTAATTACTAGTAGGGCTTACAAAGAGTAGCTCAAAGCATCATATTTCTATATGTATTGGTGTGGGTGGAGGGGGTGGATGGCATGACATCCTGTGTCTTTTTGTTTGCATTTCTGTGAACTGCTCCAATAGGCGTCGTACTACGGACCTGTTTTCTACCTACTTTTTTTTATAGAGTTTGTTTCCGCAAGTTTTATTTTCGTTTCCACAAGTTCTATTTTTGTTTCCTGCAAGTTCTAGTTTCGTTTCCGCTAGTTCTAGTTTCGTTTCTGCAAGTACTATTTTCGTTTCCACAAGATTTACTTTTGTTTCCGCAACTTTTCACTTCCATTTCTGCAAGTTATATTTCGTTTCCGCAAGTAAACATTCCATTTCTGCAACTTCATGTTTCGTTCCCGTAACTCTCCAGAGCTGTGCAAGAGGACATCAGTTTTCTACATATTTTTATCTGAAGTTCGTATTCACAAGTTAAATTTTCGTTTTCACAACTTTTATTTTCGTTTCTGCAACTTTTATTTTCGTTTCCGCAACTTTAATTTTCGTTTTTGCAACCTATACTTTTGTCTCCACAAATTAATAGTTTTTCTTTGTGCATGGTCAATCAATTGTGAATGTTAAGTTGCGGAAATGAAACATAAAGTTGCGGATATGAAATGTTTACTTGCGGAAACGAAATATAACTTGCGGAAACAGAAATGAAATGTTGCGGAAACGAAAATAGTACTTGCGGAAACGAAACTAGAACTTGCGGAAATGAAACTCTAGAAAAAAGTAGGTAGAAAACAGATGTCCTTTCCAGGGCCTAGTAGTACGAGGACTATTACAGTGATGCTTTATTTATGGGACCACCCAATAGGTGGCACAACGCCGTGTTCCCAGGAGGGTTTTGCAAAAGGACAGGAATTCAATTCTGTCGGAGGTGCTATTCCCAAATGGGAACTGACTACCCTCAGGCAATGACTTCTCCCCTGTTTTGCAGCAAGGTAATAGGTCATAGAATTGATTCTTAAGTTTTCATGAATTGGGGAATGCTTCCCAGTGTCACTCACACTAAGAGGATTGATTCTGAGTGTATGGTGAGAAGTTAGCTCTGGAGGCTATTGCGAAAAGAATCGGATGCGGATTCTCACTGTCATAACTCACCTTCCAGTTCCTGGCTGTTCTGCTGCTCAGAACTGAGAGGATTGACTCACCTTCCAGTTCCTGGCTGTTCTGCTGCTCAGAACTGAGAGGATTGACTCTGTGTGTAAGGTGAGAAGTTGGTTCTGAGCAGCAGAACAGCCAGGAACTGGAAGGTGAGTTATGACAGTGAGAATCCGCATCCGATTCTTTTCGCAATAGCCTCCAGAGCTAACTTCTCACCATACACTCAGAATCAATCCTCTCAGTGTGAGTCATACTGGGAAGCATTCCCAAATTCATGAAAACTTAAGAATCAATTCTATAACCTATTATATCACTGCAAAACAGGGGAGAAGTCATTGCCTGAGGGTAGTCAGTTCCCATTTGGGAATAGCACCTCCGACAGAATTGAATTCCTGTCCTTTCGCAACACCCTGCTGAGCAGGGAAACGGCCAGGAACTGGAAGGTGAGTTACGACAGTGAGAATTCGGCTCCGATTCTTTTCGCAATAGCCTCCTCAGGTAATTACAGCCCCAATCCACACATATGATTACAGGTAGGAGACGTCTAATCCCACAATCCCTTGTCCAATATGGCGGAAAGCAAGAATGACCGGAAGCAGTGTTGGACGGATTCTCTCAGGGGACGTGGGAATGGGGCAATGGTAATAATAACCGAATTTCTGCGTCTACTTGATCATGTTCAGGCCTGGGAAATGGAGGGAGAAATGTTCATGTAAAAACGGAGGAAGTGAGATGTCATCTCAGACATGTTGACAGTGCCGACACTGATTAATTGTGTGTGGTTGTTTGCTGTGTGTATAGTTTGGCGTTTACAGGACGCCCTGTGGGCCTTGTGGTACATGTACTGTGGGCCTGCAGTAAACGACGACTATCCGGTAATAGGGAGGTTTAGCAAGCACGACGTACGTCACCTATTCCTGATTTAACGCAGACGTAGCAATGTTGTAGCTATTGCTGTACGTCTGCGTTATATTGCTAACGTAGTGGTTGCTAAACCTGCCTACTAGGGGGCTGCATCCACTGCGACGGATGGACCATCCGTCTCTCTTCATCCGTTTTTTGCTCCATAGAAATCAATGATAAATAAGACGGATGAAACCGACGGATGGACCATCCGTCGGCAGTGGATGCACCCATAAGGCTGTCTGTTTTCTCTCTGCAGCCAAATCTGCCAATAATCACATCTAAGGGAGTGATCATTTTTTAACAACAGGGGGGGGGGCGGTGGGTTTGAGGGGGGGGTCAGAATTTTTTCAACCCCTTGACCGGGGGGGTCAGAATTTTTTCAATACCTCTGATGGGGGGGGTCAAAATAATTTCACCTGTTTTCAGTGGAAAACCCCGCGCATTACTATAGGCTAAAAGGGGACGTTCGCGCGCGATTTTTGTCCCTTATGGGGGGTCGAAATAATTTACCCCCTCGAGAGGGGGGGTCGAAATTTTTTTCACGCATCCGCGCGCAAACCCACCAGCCCCCCCCTGTTGTTAAAAAATGATCACTCCCTAATGACAGAAGTCCTTTGAGACTCATACGTTTAGATCTTTCAGGCTTATTTCCATGTCTAGGCTAATGGTAGATGATTGCAGTATGGCCATGGTCAGAATGCAGGTAATTAGTAGCCCCATAAGGGAAACCAAATGCATTTATACCGTTTGCCAGGTTTCCTGGAATACTGACCAGTGTGATTTAAACCGTACATGCGGCCTCTGACCCGTAACTGTACATCGCAAGCTTGTATTGAGCATTTAATACTCTTCCCTGTATGCTTTAGGCGAGCCAATAGAGGTCTAGTCTATGTTATCTGGCGGACAGACACAATATTTGCATATGACTATGAAACAAAGACACTCATGGATAACCTCATTGTCTCTCTCTCTGGGATAAAAGGTTTCGCTAGGATAAAAGGTTTCATGAAGGGTTTACAGTTATTGAACAAGTAACTAATTTTGCCCCCTCATGCATGTTATTGTTGGATATCACACTGTTAAAAATTTCCATAGATTTTACAGAGAATCATTGTTAAATTTTACGAGTTTTCACCGTTATTTTTATTACAATGAAACACCCTTAGATTAGGTGATGTTACAGTGAATCTGTGTAAAACACTATGGAAAAGTACCGCTATTTTATTTACGGTGAATCTTTGTCCTTTCGGAAGTTTCATATCTTCCCACTAGGTGGCCTCGGGGCTCACTTTGAGACTTTCTTCAATGCCCTACACCCTAAACAGCTCAAATTGTCACAAAATTCAAAGCATATCCACTTTGGTTTATGTACCATGTTATCAAAATGCAAGTCTACATTGTAGTTTCATAGATTTCAGATATTCAAAAAATAATCCAACTTTGTGTGGCAAAGGGGAGTAGCAGGAATGTCATAAACACCCATTATGTGGTAATAGAAAAAATTACATAGGCATATCACTGCAGTTTTTAATTCAACACAATTCTGAAGTAATCTATGTACTTAGATTATTCCTCCAAAGTTATGAAGGGCATGATGTGCCTCTCAAGGACTAATTTATAATTATAATGATTAGAATGTCCCTACACTAGGATGTCCAGATGAACTGTACATGCAACCAAACCATGTATAAAGATAACCTAGTCCATCGTGAATTTACAGTGGAATTTCTAAAATGTCAAGCCAGAGGCTTAATATTGCTATGAAAAGTTAATGGTGCATGGCATTGAAACCAAAACAATGTGCAATTAATTACCTTTAATCATTATTTAGAAATAATGGTGAAATTCCGTAAAAATTACGGTGACATTGAAAAAACGGTGACCGTTAAAAAAACGGTGAAAGATTGGCAGCCATTGTTGCCAATGATTCTTCATTTTTTCTACGGAAAATTTTTAACAGTGCAGTCACGCGTCATGACATATCCATGAACTACTTATTTTATTACACGATTAATCAATAGATAATCAATAGAATATCAATAAATTCAATAAAAGAAATCGTTCACCTCCATGCCAGGACCGGGACTCGACATGCTACTGACTGCTCCATACCTTCTATATAGCCAAAAAGGTGGACCAGGCCTGGACGCGAACACATGCCTAACATTCAGAGAGCAGTGCGCTGTCCTTTATACCATCGGTACAGGCGTCTTAGAGTTGTCGTGGTGTGATACTGGTGTGAGCGCCTACCATAGCGGACACAGAGGCAGGCAGGATGAGGGGGGGGGGTCACAACCCAGACTGCAGGATATTTTTACACATTGAATGTATACTAGTTATATGTGAGTGACCTCCCCTGGCTTTATATCATATCATTGACTTATAGAGACCTGGTTCTAGCAAACCACTCCTTGTCAGTCCCTGTGGCGCAATGCATAGGGAGTTGGACTTGGGATGAGTAGGGTAGGGTTCGACCCCTACCTCTGGCAATGAAATTTTCGTAGGCTTTAACATGTGACATATGACATGTAAGGTGTGTCTGTTATCCATGGATAACTGCACTGGGTGCCTGTTATCCTTGGATAACCACACACCTTACTAAAGTCATGATGCATGCATCATGCCATGCAATATCGATAGGTATGTGCATGGGAATATCCAGGAAAAGCACTGTGTAATAATAAGCTAATAGATCATGGATGTTGGAGCCCACGGGGAGTCTATGCTGGATATCCCCTCGCCGCTCCGCGGCTCGGGGATATCCAGCATAGACTCCCCGTGGGCTCCAACATCCATGACCTAATAGGTTTATACCACGATTTCCTCCATTTTGTATTAATTTCTTACCTGATATCCAAAGATTATAGCCAGGAGAATACATTTTGTAAAAGCAAGCGATACGGCCCGGGTCCGCTCTGCGCGAAGCCATTGTTTTTGTTCCTTGCTGGGAGAGGTACCGCTGTGTATACAGTCACTTTCCGTATGGAATCCAACCATGACACATCTTTAAATTAATACATACATATCCTTAGACATTCTAGATGAGTACTCCATGCTTGATATGTCTGATATATTCGAAATAAATAAGAATCCATTGATTTTCCAAAACGGTCCAAAATTTTCGGCGTCTTCCTCGTTCGGCGAGCGGATGACCTATATCTACATCCGGGCCACTGACACACTTTCGCCGGACAAGGAGGCGGGTGGGAAAGGCCGGACCGCGACTCGCGTACGTTGGGAAAATCAATGGATTCTCTTTTATTTTGAATATATTGGACATAATACGTATGGAGGGATCATCTAGACTATCTAAGGATATGTATGTTTTATTTTGAAGACTTGTCATGGTTGGATTCCATACGAAAAGTGACTGTATACACAGCGGTACCTCTCCCGGCAAGGAACAAAAACAATGGCTTCGCGCAGAGCGGCCACGGGCGTACGATGGAAAAATCAATGGATTCTTATTTATATCGAAGAAAATGGAGAAAATTAGCACGCATTCCTCGTCTATGGATCGAATACTTCTTGGGATTTTAATATTATAACCTGACAAGTGTAGAGGTACACGTTATTAAACCATAGGAGTTGGGTACCGTCTGACGTGGCGGGTGAGTCGAGTCGTCGGACGTTCCTCAGGTTCTGGATAGGTGGCAGCACTGATTCGGGTCTGTGGGGACATCTGACGACGAACACCTGGGTCCGTATATAAAGCCCAGGGCTCAGCCGCTACGTCAGAGGCCCTTCTGGCCTCCACACCATGTGAACCATTATTCCTTGATATTAGCTGCCTCTCTGACATCATCCGGCAGCCGTGAGTGTACAATAAGAAATAAAACTAACCGTTGGCATACACTTGGAATACTGTCTTACTCTTTCTTTTCGAAACGTAAGACCCGAACCCCCCAGGTCCGTAAGGCCACAAACCCTTACACTGGTGCCCTGACCAGTTAATTCTGGTGTATAGCCCGGACGTTATAACGTCCGAACGGCTAGTACATGGGTTAGACACCCTCAGGGAAGCTAACCCAGCAGGGCAATTGGTTGCCCAAGAGAATGGAAATGGATCATTAATGCTCCAAACCCATTCGAACTCACAAGATGCGGAATCTGCATCTTGGAGAGATCCCGGACCCCACTATAATGATAGTGAGGAGAATCTGCCAGACTCTGTACGATGCGAACAGTCTATACAGAGACAGAGTAACTTAATAGGCCAACAATCACTTGTTGACGAGTTAAGTAATTCGATGTTCGAAGTTGGTGGTAGTACTAACCCAGAACATCCGGCACCAATGCCAAAAAGGGTAACATTCGGAGAACTACCTTATAGATTACCCAGGCCCGAATTACCAATATTAGATTACAGCGCTATAGATGGCGACTTAACCTATGCGGTACCGGAAGGTGAGGAATTCAAACGACCGGATGTCATGTTGTTGAATGAAACCTATGTAACTTTGAACGAAAACCTAAATACCTTGGTCAAAGCTAAAGACGAAGTATTCCATGAAAAACTTCAGTTGGAAGAAGACCTAACTGGCATGCGAAAGGAATTCGAAGCCAGAAGGAGTGAGTACATGAAAGAACTCGAGAATGAAGAATTAAAACTTCATTCCATGAGAGAATCATTCAACAAGGAATATGATAATAGGCACATTCGTATCCAAACATACATAGATACGAACGACCAATTAAACCTTGATAAGGCAAAATTCGAATCCGAAATTCGCCATTATCAGGACGAGTTGGATAAATTGAAACTTCAGTGTAGTAAACAAGCTGAAGACAATGAAACCATCCGGGTAGGTATTATAGCTTACAACAAACAACTGGAGGAGGATAGACAGAAACTCACAAATGAGCTTCAGGAATTGCAGAATACTGCAATAACTCTAGATAAATATGTAGAAGCCGCCCAGTTAACTATAGGCAATATTGATCCAGCTGTGGTATCTACAATGTTGGGAAAGACATCCAAAGATGCAACCCCAATTAGATACAGCCCATTCGTTGATGATGGGGCTGACAAGAATGTAGTATCCGGAATCTACAAGAAACCGGATAATACCACAGTAAATGGAACCGCACCTAAACCAGCAACCCCGATGCTGGATACGATAGGTCCGGCACCACCCATACCAGATTTGAGTCACAAAATTAAAGCGACTCGCGATGGTGCTACTGGGACTAATAATAATACACCCGTGGCACAACCAAGAGTACCCGGACCAATGAGGCATATGTTGACACCACCTTCATATTTCCCCCAACCCGGCCACAGTACACCAGCAGGGCCAAGATTACCGAATCCACCTCCGGGTTCTGGTAATGGTCCTACTGATGGACGTTTCCTAAGACCAAACCCGCCACAAAACAATGCTAATGGCGGTACGTATCAACCAAGAACATCTTCCTATGGATATAGAAATAATTATAATCCATCAGGAAACGGTAATTACCATAATGGCAATAGCTATAACCAGGGATGGAATCAAAATAATTCTTACCCTAGATATGCGTCTTCTGGAAACGCCGGTTACAATGGTGGATGCTCAGGCAGTTCGTCTGGAACCTATAATAATAATGGTCCACCAGGAGGAAATCCTCCAGGCGGCCCAGGAGGATCCGGATCCGGAGGATCAGGATCAGGAGGAGATGGCAGGAAGCCAAATAGGAGAACTTCTATGCCTGCAGGGATGCAAACCATCTTTGATAGGAGCCAATGTATCCAAAACCTTGGCATTGACTGCTACCGGAAGGGAGCAGACGGCATGGAAGTCATGAACTGGAGCATCCGAGAAGCGGATAGACTACGCGGATGTAATAATCCGGCACGTAGGCAGGCACGGATACCCCCTCCATATGATTCTAATGATCCATGGAAGGACAGGTATCAAGCTTTTGTCGACGAAGTCAATTGTAGTGGCTGGACAAAAGAAGAAGCTTTGCCATATTTGATCTGTTGGTTAAATAAAGGCGGAAAAGTAGCTCTCAACCAATGGAGAGCAGCTTACGGATTATACGGTACCTATGACCAATTGGTAGAATGTGCCGCATACCTATTTGGATCAATCGTTAGAGAAGATCCGTGGGTAAGTTTCAAGAAGAGAACACAAAAACCTAAGGAATCACACAAAGTCTTTGGTTTGGAGCTGCAGGATTTGCTTTCAAAAGCACGTCCAAATTGGGCTCATGACGATGATTGCTATCTACAAGAATTGTTCATACAATTCTACAGTGGATTGCGGGATCCGGATCACAAGCAAGTGGTCTGGGATTCTTGGAAAGATGATACTTCCTTCAGTGACCTGTTCATAGCAATTGATGGACATGACATGAAGAAACGATTGGTAGGTCTTGGACCTAATCCAGTAAGAGCAGCTCCATTCCAATATGGAGGTACACCTACTCCGGTATATGATACTTCCCAATTAGCTCCAGTTGAATCGAATGAAGCTGATGAGGAGTATGACTATATCTCCGATGAAAACGGAGAATATATTGGTTCAGTCCAGATAGCTGGAAAGTATTACCGACAAAAGCGGTATAAGAAGGTTCATTCGAGAGGGAGAGGAGGATCTGTCACTGGTAAATCAGCTTCCGGATCAACTCAACCGGGCAGTGTAGCCTCTACGGCGAAACCAACCGTAGCAGCCACTGTTGCTCCAACTAATATGATGGAAACGTTAATAGCCGGATTAACAGAAGCTCTGAAGAGACCAAGAGTTGACAAATCTCAAAGGAGATGTTTCAGATGCCAGAAACTAGGGCATTTTGCTCCAGAATGTATGGCTGAGAAGCCTGTCCCGCGTAAACAGGAGGGTGTCTCTGGGATAAGTACAGAGGAAAACTAGAAAGGGATCTCCCGAGGGGCAAAGAAGGGGATCCCAGTGACAAATCTTGCCATGATATCACCATCTGTGATGATAGTTCGCATGTAGTAACAAGATCGCCTAACACCGAGGTGGTTGTAGACACCCGGAAGGTTAGGGAAGCTGATATTACAGGTGCCATGGGAGCACAGGGGAAACTCAATATCAGTAACGAGGCAGGCGGCTATGAATTAGCCAAGGTCTGTGGTGCCCACCTGCCCCCGGGTCATCCTTGTCTGGAATTCCTGAAAGGATGTGGATCGACTCCTGGTGTGAAAAATGACGTTCCGATCGTCACGGACATGCCCTCTGTTCTAAACGGAAGGCGGTGGTATGTTTGCCTCACTGTTAATGGAAGATCTGCCGAATTCCTTGTGGATACGGGAGCTAGCCACTCTTGTATCTCTAGGGGGTTCTACGATCTTATACCGGATGAACATGATACTCTCAAATCGGGAGGAAGTGCTCAGACGGCCGACGGCAGTACCTTGCAAACGTATGGTAGAACTTGTGTGAAACTACAGTTGGATGGTATACATGACTATGTCATGAGCGCCACCGTTGCGGATATAGCAGATGAGGGGATACTTGGGTTGGATTTCGCATCCCTGTATGGTGCTGTGTTGGAACCTCAAACAGGAGTGTTGAGTGTGAGATACCCGTATCCCATAAGGGTTAGATGTGTACTGAGACAAGTGAGCAGTATGGCTAGTGTGGCACACACTGTGCGAATCCCCCCGGGAGTAGCCTGTGATGTGCTTGTAAGAAGTGACCCTGCAATGCGTAATAAACCTGCAGTGATAGAACCGGATGTAGTTACTTTGTCAAGTATCGGATTAAATTCTGTAGACACGATAGTAGCGAATGCATCCTGGTCGGTAGTACCTGTCTCCAATACTGGAAACAGTACTATCTACTTGAAAAAGGGACAAGTTTTTGGAAACGTGACCCTTTCGGAAACTGTAACGGATAGTAAGCTAAGCTTACAAAAGGTAACAGGGGATGGTGAAATTTCGGAAGACTTACTTAAGTTGTATGTATGTAGTTGTCCTTCCTACGACACATAAAATTAGCGTCTAATTGGGATGGTCCCTTTACTATAACACAAGTTATCAGTGACTGTACCGTAATCATCAAATCTGACCTAGGTCGACTTTATAAGTCTAATGTGGCTAGATTAAGGAAATGGTCTGGGAGGGAGACCTCCACAGAAATGTATGGTGAAGGTTCCGGGAAGATCCTGAACCGGAATCGCATAATAGACCAGGTAAAGAACACTATAGTGAAGCATGGTCGTGGTAGACCTAAAAAGTGTTCCGAATCAGTGACACCCACGCCAACACCGATTAAGCGTGGGGGAGTTAAAAAAGTCTCGGCAGGTGAAGACAAAAAGAAGAGGAAAGGTGTTTCTAAGGCTAAGAAGCACCTAGAGAAAGCTCTTCAGACTGTCAGGTCCGATAAAGAACTATCCGAGAAGGGGAGATACGTTCGCCGCAGCCCCCGAATTGCCCAGAGGACTGCAGTGACCTAACCTGTATACACAACGAGTGTAATGTTTACATTTAGATGAACGGATGACAACTGACCCGAAAGGCTTATTTGTCGCCGCCGCATGATGTACCAATGGGTAGTGGACGGATAATCCGGTGGATTGGCTTAAGCTTTCCATAATCTCCACTTAAATCCCCGGACGAGTCATCGGTGTGAGCGATAATTACCTAAAAACAATCAGTTTGTTGATGTACAGTCTGTAGCACGTGCGTTTCCGCATGACGTCACAGCGTCCAGTCTCGGCTGACCTCTCGTGACCCCGCGCGCAACGGGGAAATGACGTCACGAATGCTGGCCTGTCGCCATATTGTTCTTCGGTAACGTCCAAGACGGTCGTGCTCGCACCCTTCTTGGATTTTACCGGCTAGCAAACCCCTCGCTGCTCCTCCAGAGTCTGTCTCCTGGTAGGCAGACTCCGTTCGTGTCGGCCCCGGCGCCGTAAAGGCCGGAAAAAGGAGTAGTTTACTCCCGTGGGCGATTCCCCAGTCATGGCTGAGGAATCCGTAGCTGCAGCCAAGCTATCCGGTGACCCGCATAAGCTGACTCCGTCCGCAGAAGCTTTTCCGGAAGCTTTGTCTCCTGTTACACAGGAAGAGAGCGAGATGATGGACGTGGAGGAATCCATGGATCGCTCGTTCGAGGAGAAACTGGCTTCATTTTCACTAAATGAGCCAGAGAAGATGTTATCTCCACTCCCACCAGAGGGATCCGGAGCGACTGCGAGTGCCAAACCCGCATCAACAGAGTCCGAGACCACACAAGTCGACGGCGCGGAGGACCAGTGGAAGCCAGCAGTGGCTGACCCGTTCCCAGTAGAGTACGATGGTCGCTACCTGTATGTCCACCCGGAACTGCAGGCACAAGTGACCTACGCGGACGTGACACCAGTCAGGTTGGACCCGAAGGTTAGGATAGCTGTTGAGGGCGTTATGGTTCCCGACCAGCTGACCAGGACGCCTCCCGAGTGGCTTCGAGACTGGCCGTGGTTCCAACGGGGACTTATGGTAGACGCTGACTTCCGCGAGACAGTGTATGAAGCCAACCGAGCCCTCGAGCTCGGAACGTACCCGAAGCCTGACAAGTCCCTGTGGAACGTCAAGGCTACGAATATCAACTGGGTAGGCTGCGTCTCGGATTCCGAGGGGCAGACGTACCCACGCCCTTGTGCTACCCGGCCCCAGTACCGGACCACTAAGGAGTATCGGGAGGCCGCTGCTAACTTCGAGCAGTGGGATGAAGGTATTTATATTACCGAGCAAGAATTAGTGGACGTCCAGAACACGTCACTAATCGGTTTGGACCGAGGCGCAGCCCTTCGGACGGTTATCGTCCGTCGAATGACTGCCGAACGGGAGGCTCAGGAAGAGGCTAAGAGGGCCGCGGAAGTACCCGCACCTCCTATCCCCGACCTGAAACTTGCCGCCAGGAGTTCAGCCAGTGCTACACCAGCCACCGGCAGTACTACCACACAGGTAGAAGCCTCGACCTCCAGCGCATCCGGAACCCAGGAACCGGAGGAAGATTGGAAGGTCAGCAAGAACCGAAGGTCCGCTGCTCGGAAGCTTAAGAATCTCCCGGATTCTGCTAGAGCCGAGCCGAAACCCAGCACTTCAGCCACTGGTAGTTCTGCCATGGAGGTTGAATCGTCTGACGAGGAGTCTGTGCACGAGTCCTCGGTTGAGTATGATGAGAAGGCCACTCCATCAACTCAAACCGAGGCCGAACGCTGGGCTAACGCCAAGTCCGGATTCAAATCCCGGATTCCGACGTGCTTCTCCGACTGTGCGTATGGAGTAAAGAAGGACGGCTCTACCCTCTATGCCTGCCCGGACTCAGTCAATAAAAATGATGAGTCAGACGATGAAGATTGGATGCGTCTTTCGGACGAGGATCCCAATCCGAGCAAAGCCTATCGAAAGATGTGGCTTATGCTAAACCACACCGAAGGGTATTACACTTATACCCAGAGGAGGAAGCTGCGTTGGGCTTTAGAGAAGTGGTACGGTGACGACCAAAAGTCCTGTCCCTTCTCTATCTGCCAGGATGCGAGTGATGTCATGATCCGGACCTGGAGTACTCCAGCCTGGTTTCAACGGCATCTGGTAGAGGCCCACTTCCACCATCACCCGGTTTACATTTGTGATCCGAGTTATGGTAAGAAGGGCAAGAAGTGTACTACGAAGGTGCAATACAACCGACGTAGTGATCTGGCTAGACACCAGAAGAAATGCCACGCAGAAGGTTTGGACGGGGCACGGAAGCGCATCATGGAGCTTCATCAGGAACTCATGAAAGAGTTCGACAGTCTGAGCGAGGATGCTTGGTCTAAGATCCGACCGGGGGACCAAGTCCTCTGCGAAGTTCCAAAGACCAAGGATTCGAAACTCCGAGCAAAGATAGTCCTGACTCCTGGAAAGGGTAAACTGGACATGCACGAGTCTCTCTGGCAGAAATGCGAGGAATCCGGAAAGGATGCAAAGAGAGCTCGTGAAAGGAGCAGGAGAGATCAGAACCGTGGCGGCAACGGTAATGGTCAGGGCACCACTAAACCGAAAGTCAGAGCAGAGGACCATTCCAGGTCCCCTCTGGCTAGGCACCCCGCAGAGCAGGCTCAGGGCACTCCGGTGTTCAAGAAGCCCGAACCTGCCGGATACGCTGGAGCCGTATCTAAGCCTGGGAAAGTTACTTCTCGAAACTTTCCGTCCTTAAACCAGGGACCTGGACCTGAGAGCCAGACCTTGGTGGTAGGAAAGGATGGTCGCCTTATGCCAAAGAAGACCACCGCATCTGCTGCCGCCGGATCTGCATCCGCTCCAGCCGCCCCACCAGTTACCTTTACCCAGGAGCAGTTGAACATGTACCTGCAAATGGGGTTGAAACAAAACGCACCACCTGCCTTCTGTGTACCAGCGGCAGGTGTGTCCGGGAGCCCTAAACCCGGAAGTGGTCCACAGGCTGCCTCGACTCCTCCCAAGGCTGTCGCTGCACCTGCGAAACCAAAAGACGCTATTACCATTAAAACCGGTAATGCAGAAGTTTGGTTTGAGAAATCTCGCCAGGGAGAGGCAGATGTCCAGAAGGCCATCTACACTCACTGGGAGAAGTGTGTTCGCGAAAAAGCGACCGAGTTCCATCAGGGTCTCCTAAACGACACCCTGTTGTGTATGAAGGAGGTCGCGGATGCTGAAAAGCAACGCCTCGAGACCCTCATCCGGAGCGATGTGAAGGCCCAGGAGGAGGCTGCCGCAGCTGCCCAAGAAAAGGCAGCTATGGATGTACACGTGCTGGAGAAACGTGTAAAAGAGGAGATAACTCGGAACACCAACCTGAACACTAAGTTCATGAGGGTGTTCGGAGTCGACTTGGACGAGTGGGACGGCACTCCCGAGTCGGCTCTAGCTCTTCTTAAGAAGAAGCATGCTAAGAAATCCGCTTAAGCATGCTACGGGTTATTGCTCCCATAATTCTTTCTTTTCCCCATAACCAGATATAGTCTTTGCAGAACCCTGCAGGTCTGCGAATGTTTTTCTCACTAGTGTATGAACACCTATGGCATGTGTTCCGGGTCCCTCTTATGACCAGTCTATTGTATAATTCAGGCTGTATAACCCTTATTGCACCCTGAATAGTCTATTCGGATTTATAACTTCTTCCATGAACAATCCGATAGTAGACTTGCTGCTGTGAGATGTATCCGGATACCAGTTCCAGACTCCTGCTGTTACCCGTGCTAACCACTTACTAGGATGGACTTTATGATTTACCTCTACAACTCATCTATACTCCCGAATGGACTTATACCAACTACTACTATTACTTCCGGATCAACCTATAATGGACTATTCTCTACTTATGTCAACTAAACTTAAAAAAGGATTACGTTTTCTACATAGTTGACACATCCGGACTATTATCCTACATTCTACGCCATTCGGATTTACTTATAAACTTTAGCACTACTAGAGGATTGTGGGTAGCTGCCCCAAATTCATCTACCGTGTTCACTCTATATATGGAAACCATAAACTTTAGCACGTCCATCCCGTGGTTAGCTGACCACACCTACCTACTAGTACCCGGAGGATTACAGCAGAAGACTCCAGCAGCACCTATAATTTCTGTATATTGTATATAATGTCATATTTCTATTTTTCTATAATAATATATGTATGTGCATATCCACTAGATACATATTATGATACGGGTACATAGATATTTCTTAATACGGATCTCTGATTATTATTAATATTCATATTATAAGAATCCGTTAAAGTTCACCAGAATACACACATTATTGTCCTGCGAGGCAAACTGTATAATAAGTATATTGATCTGGTGCTATAAAAGTTATTAGGTACACGGTGATAATATATTATTATTATATTCATTACTACACCGTGATTTTTTTCTTTTCTTTTCAAGTGTATGGTATAAATGGTCCTATTCGTACTACTCACGGAATCCTTAATGGATTCGTATGTTAATAATATACGACATGTCATTATATAGTGAAGTTACTATAACAGTCTTCTTCAAGACTATATATATTTAAATGTGGTGTTAATAACTACAAACACACATACGGATGTTATTATGTGATTTATTTGTTATCGGCGGTTCCGTTACATATAACCGTCATTATCACATGTATACGATTCATATTACTTGTCTTATTGATTATACCGTAGATATAATATGATATTATATGGTATAGTAATTTAACTAACAGTTCCGTTTCACATAACTGTCACTTATTCAAGTAATTCGTATAATACTTTGACATCCTAATTGTTATTTGTAACTACATTCACTATCAAATATATATATATATGACATTCGTTTCATACTCAATTTGGTGTTAATGTTATACCTATGGTTGTACCTCTATTACTAAAGGTTTAGACATATAGAAATGTTATCCTAGTAATATTATTATAACTATAACACCCTCCTAAATGTCTGGGGGAGTGGTGTAGAGGTACACGTTATTAAACCATAGGAGTTGGGTACCGTCTGACGTGGTGGGTGAGTCGAGTCGTCGGACGTTTCTCAGGTTCCGGATAGGTGGCAGCACTGATCCGGGTCTGTGGGGACATCTGACGACGAACACCTGGGTCCGTATATAAAGCCCAGGGCTCAGCCGCTACGTCAGAGGCCCTTCTGGCCTCCACACCATGTGAACCATTATTCCTTGATATTAGCTGCCTCTCTGACATCATCCGGCAGCCGTGAGTGTACAATAAGAAATAAAACTAACCGTTGGCATACACTTGGAATACTGTCTTACTCTTTCTTTTCGAAACGTAAGACCCGAACCCCCCAGGTCCGTAAGGCCACAAACCCTTACACAAGCTTGGAATCAAGACGAAAACTGAATGGAAACGTACCACTAGGACCTCAGGTTAGAATTTATTTACTTTCGCATTGGATTTCATCACCGTTCAGTGTGGCGCTATGGCTAAGGCCTTCGCCTACCACCACTGCGGCCGGGGTTCAATCCTCATACGAGTTGGGACGATTTTTCACCCTGAAACAATGGCGAGGCTAAATTTCTATGTCCGCCAACGTCTCCCAAAATATTTTAAGTCCAACTTGACCCAGAAAAAGTATATACCAAAAATTCTAAAAATGCACAAGTGTGGTATATGCAGAATATACCACGTATATATCGCGTATAAAACCACCGGAAGTGCCAGAATAGTGGATTAAAGCATGGTATGTGCATGTATTGTCTTTTTGATTCTGGGCACAATGTATTGGATGAAAATATCTCTGCGATTTTGAATCTGTTGCGATTTTGGTACCTATCCCAAATTCGCAAGGATACAACTACAGTAGGGTGTATAGAACACAAGGACACTGTTGCGATTTTTAATGTACTATTTGGGGTTATTTGCCTTCATCCATGTTTAAATCTCTGGCCTAAAATCTCAAAAGAGTGCTTTTGTTCTATACAACTCACATTAGTTACAAAAAAAAAAAGAGAAAGAATTTGAAGCAAAAGTAAAATTTCTGGTACAGCGAAAATAACATAATTACCTTACATTTCGTACATTCGTGCATGGAAGTCCCATTTTCCATTACCCATTCCCAATTAAGAGACACACAAAAAGATGAACTAATTTTGATTTTCTTTTTAAAAGAACGTGATCCCTTCGGCCTATTTTGTATTTCAATCGTAGCAGGTGGTGCTGGGTTATTTATGCACGTTTCATCGGCTTTGAATCGATATGAGAAATGGTTTTCATATCAGGCATCTTCAGATCTTGCCACCCACAAGTACCAAAGATCTAAGTGGACCCGCGCAGCCGTCGATGACTGCCTTTCAGGCGCCATTCATAGGATTCATTTCTCTCAAGAATAAAGTCGAAAGACTGGCGGATATTAGGAAAGGCAGAGAAGGCATGAGTGATTACGCTCCAGCGAAACACTTAAGGTAGGCTCAAAGTGCATCAGCGCAAATTGACTGCTGACTGCTATAAAGATCGAGCATGGTATCAAGTATGGGACCCGACCCATCCACTTATAGCACTCTTTCATTAATCTGGAAAACTGCATTCCTGAAGGTCGAATCCCACATGGCGAAAAATGCCTCAATTATCTCTGCGATTTTATCAGTTGTGTTAGGCCAGGGGCTGATAGGGCCCACCATGCACCCCCCCTACATATCAACGCGACAGGTATTTTTTCGATCCTTAGGGTCCCATGAACAAGATTCAAAATGTTAACATTGATTATCTTGCACTACCAGTTTTGGCTAATTATCCATGTGCTGGTTCAGACCACTTTGGGGTCAATTTTGTTACCATGTAATCAAGGGGTATGCTCAATCCCCAAGCTCTAAGACTATCTTACCTTGTCTGGATCCTGAAGCTATTGGTCTTGTTGGAAAGAAGACATAATAAGCTTTTCATTAAGCCCTAATACATGTTTTTAAGTTCAGATTTGAGTGTACCAGACAGTGGGGAAGACGGAAGATTGAAATTACAAAGTTCCTTTTTTTACTGAAAATCTTAAATGCGCTCCAGATACATGTATAAAACTTGTCCTTATCCCCATCTAAGCACAATATCTAATATGATTTATGTAGGACAAACCTTTTTGAGTAATATGAGACATTTTACAGAATTCCTTGATGACTATGACACACATTATTGCCTTGGACGTAAAGACACTACCTTGAGCCAATATGATGCTGTTCCATTTCAATAATCTCCCTCTTTATGTAAATGGATGCTTTTCCATGCTAAATCTTTATCAATTCTCCTGATTCTTGTGCTGATTAAGAATATGCATGTTTCTACTTCATAAAATTTAATGGCGCGGCTGTATATGGCTGAAATTCAAAATGGCCGACAATAGATTCAGATGTCACTTTGAATAACATAAATGTGCAGTCTAGAAAGTATCTGGTGGGTCCTACCCCCTATAAATCAGCTTAGTAGAATACAGTGCTGCTTTTGTTTTGTTGCTTTGCATAGCAACCAAGCCTGAAAATATGCTTGTATGCTCATATCTGCATGGTTTCCTTTCAGCAACATACTCCCCTGATGTAAACTTGTATATAACTCTTCTGTGACTTCCATCATAGACTAGGAATATAGGTGATAAAAGGTTGCTAGGTTGTGTGGTGGCCTAGCAATAGCAGTTTTGCATAGCAACAATGTCTAGATTCATACATGTAGTGCATAGTCTCCCCTCAAGGACATAGTTCACTGATTTCAAATTGCATATAGCTCCCTTGTGCACATCACATAGTATGGACATAGGTAGAAATGATTGCTATGTCATGTGGTTGCCTAGCAACTGCAGCTTTACATAGAACCCCATGTCCAAATCTATGCAGATAGTCACAGATAAGTGTATGTTCACATGAACTCCACTAGATGGGAGTTTGAGATCTCCAATCACACTTTATATTTTAAATATCTGTATAGGAGAGACAGTGAAGTATTAGGGATATAGGATGTCCCTTGTGAGTTAGGGTGAAAACAGGGGATGATTGACTGGTAACTTCTTGTATCGGGTCTCCAATATACAGGCAGGTTGCCAGCCAATTGTCTAGGATGGCCAGCTTGATCTTAATAGCTACTTGTCACTTTGTGCCTATATGTCAGATGTCATTGATAGTGGTCACACATGCAATAAACCCCCCATTAAGTATTCTGTCCATTTGCAGTTATGAATCCATTACAGTCATTCAATATACAATGCTTTCTTTCTCTCCCATATTAATTAAACCTTCCTGCAAAATGAATTACAGAGTTAGTGGTCAAGTCTGTGATTGCTGTTTAAAAGATGCAATAGATGACTTGGCACTGTGGTGAGCATCTCATGTCCAAACCCTGGGTTATTTTAAAAGATGGCTATCAATTGTCAAAGACAGGAAGATGATCTCCATTCATAGGATCCATGGAGAGAGAGACTGCAGATGATAGTGATGGTGACAGAATCACAACAGTAGCTTCAGGTTCTTTCTAGATATGATAAGAGCAATTTGTACAATATGGATGACACTTCCCTCTTCTATAAACTAGACCAATCGACCACCATGTCCACTGTGAGTGATGTGGAATGGTAGAAGATACTTAAGGTCTGTGTGTCAGTGGATTTCAGTAGTTTTATTAGGGTCAACTAGTAATTCCCTACACCAAATGTGTTGGGGATAATGAACTGCAACAGATCAACATGCCTTCTCAGAAGTGTCCAGCAGCATAATCACCAGCTGTTGGGATCACACTGCTATGAGAGAAGTTGAACCAGAATGTAATGTTCAGAGATATGTAAGGATGGATAACACTGGGCCTGATGCTCTGAAGAGGTAACAGATGAGAGAACATCTTGAGAATTGTACAATTGTATTCCAATCCTTCTCTTTCATTTTCCCAATATGTGAATGAAACGAGCACTGTCTAAGGTCAATGCAAATTCCACCTTGCACCTACTTTCAGACAAGTAGGCTGCCCAAGGCTTTTGAAATAATCAATTAGGATGCAGTATATTATGAGGCTGAGAGCCAATATTCTGTATTCTAAATGTGCGTTATCAGTACTAGCATTGGTAAATTTTGATGATGTGACAGTGGTTACAGGAATTTGATATTGGGGGGAGGGAGGAGGGGACAGTTGTTAGGAATTACAATCCTGTGTAGTCATGGATGAGCTGAGATACATGCATGAATATGTATATACAAAATAACACAGGGTGTGGATGTGGCAAATATTTTATCATTTTATCATCATATGGTCTCTGTCAATTAGATAATTTTAAAAGGTAGATTTACATCAAGTACATGACCTTGCAACATGTTATATGTGCTTCTACTCTGAGATGTGGACAGGGGAGCTATACATACAAGTTCTTGAGGCGAGACCATACACTTATCTGTGACTATTTGAATAGATTTGGACATGGGGTTCTATGTAAAGCTGCAGTTGCTGGGCAACCACATGACATAGCAATCATTTCTACCTATGTTCATACTATGTGATGTGCACAAGGGAGCTTTATGCAATTTGAAATCAGTGAACTATGTCCTTGAGGGGAGACTATGCACTACAGGTATGAATCTAGACATTGTTGCTATGCAAAACTGCTATTGCTAGGCTACCACACAACCTAGCAACCTTTTATCACCTATATTCCTAGTCTATGATGGAAGTAACAGAAGAGTTATATACAAGTTTACATCAGGGGAGTATGTTGCTGAAAGGAAACCATGCAGATATGAGCATACAAGCATATTTTCAGGCTTGGTTGCTATGCAAAGCTGCTGTTAGGCAACCACACCACTTAGCAACAAAACAAAAGCAGCGCTGTATTCTACTAAGCTGATTTATAGGGGGTAGCACCCACCAGATACTTTCTAGACTGCACATTTATGTTATTCAAAGTGACATCTGAATCTATTGTCGGCCATTTTGAATTTCAGCCATATACAGCCTCGCCATTAAATTTTATGAAGTAGAAACATGCATATTCTTAATCAGCACAAGAATCAGGAGAATTGATAAAGATTTAGCATGGAAAAACATCCATTTACATAAAGAGGGAGATTATTGAAATGGAACAGCATCATATTGGCTCATGGTAGTGTCTTTACGTCCAAGGCAATAACGTGTGTCATAGTCATCAAGGAATTCTGTAAAATGTCTCATATTACTCAGAAAGGTTTGTCCTACATAAATCATATTAGATATTGTGCTTAGATGGGGATAAGGACAAGTTTTATACATGTATCTGGAGCGCATTTAAGATTTTCAGTAAAAAAAATCAAATCTGAACTTAAAAACATGTATTAGGGCTTAATGAAAAGCTTATTATGTCTTCTTTCCAACAAGACCAATAGCTTCAGGATCCAGACAAGGTAAGATAGTCTTAGAGCTTGGGGATTGAGCATACCCCTTGAATAACATGGTACAAAAATTGACCCAAAAGTGGTCTGAACCCGCACATGGATAATGAGCCAAAACTGGTAGTGCATCCCAAGATAATCAATGTTAACATCTTGAATCTTGTTCAGGGGACCCTAAGGATAAAAAAAATACCTGTCGCGTTGGGATGTGGGGGGTGCATGGTGGGCCCTATCAGCCCCCGGCCTATGTTTAGGTACCTAGTTGAGAGAAGTCAGTCAGTATAATATACTATAGAGTGTGGGACATGAGTAGGTACCTGATAGTGCAGCTCTCTCTGTTTTAAACAAGGCAGGTGACTTTTCAGACTAATGTGGTGAGTGCAAGTTGAATGGTGAAGCAGAGCGTGACTTCTTTTGAAAAGAGGGTACCTACTGACAGCTTGTTTTACTATAGGAGCAACATGTTCCTGAATCGCAAGGAGTGGCAGGGAATAGTGGAATATCAAAGTGCCACTGCAGAGTGTACTAAGGTTTTATATCCTTGCAATTTTGAGATAGGAAACATGTCAGACACAGATATACCCATGAACCAGAACAATATATCATAAATGCTTTACAATAAAACACAACAGTATCCTTGTGTTCTATGTACCCTATTGTAGCTATATCACATGCTAATTTGTTGTTTTTTTGAACCAGTTGCATCAGGCGAGAAACATACTTCGAATGGTGCATGTGTGTGATCAATATAAATGGAATAGGGAATCACAGTCTTGTTGAACAATATAATCTTCATAACCACACTATATTCCTTGTCAAATTCGTTTATTCAGAATAAAAGCTCAAACTTGAAGGCAATGTACGTTTCTCAGTGAAAACAGTCAACCATTTCTTTGTGTGTGTTGAAATTAATATGTTTAGACATATACAATATGTCTTATCCATATGTTCGCGTTCGCCTATCCTTTCATTTTCTTTTGAAGTCGCAATGCTATATCGAATACATGTATCTATGTACATACGTTATATGTAACCAAAGGCAATTATCGGATCAAACGGTGAATAGGGGTCTATGGTTATGGTTAATGGCATTGGTGTTAGATATCTTACGCAGGGATTCCTCTGTAGCGACTTTCTGGCTTGATAACGTTTGAACCCAGCCATGCCTGTGTCTGGCAAGAAATCAACTGAAAAATCGAAAATACACGTATTACGAATCTTAATATTTTTGATTTCAGGCAAGAAAGTGACACAGTGTGATCCACACTTTAAATTGTTTGCAACCCCGCTAAACAAAACAGACATCTGGATAAATTTGCATCATTCACCAGGGGCTGAAGGGCTTTGGCTTAATTCTAATTTAGCGAGCTGGGCCCTTTGAGGTGCCATTTACATAGGAGGAGCTTGGCATGGCCGCATGAGTTCACTGCTCTAGGAGATGGCCATCTAAGGCAGCCGCCGCTGGGAAATCGTACCTGAATCCCCCACAAATTGGCGGCTGAGCCTGTCTGCATGCCAACCCAGGCTCCCCATCCTTTGGCTGCCATGTCTTCCTTCAATTCCATTTCAGTCTGACTCTTAATCAATCCACCTTAATCCGTGAACATAGAAAGGACGCATGTGTAGGCTGCTCCTGCTCGGCATTCTCATCCCTTCCCAATGCCTGGCCATTGCCCACCACCTCCTCCGATTCCCTTACCTGTTGCTTGATAGGGTTATTGTTTGGACAGGATCTGAAGTCGTTAATGTAGAGCGTCCCTATAAACGAGGGCTGAGATTCTGGGATGGGAGAAGCAGCGGCTAGTTCAATGAGATGGATTCCCTGACATTCTCATAGCTCTTTGCCTCCAGAAGGCTATGATCTCCACCTCCTTCCAGTGACCTGTTGACACTGTTTTCAGTTCTCCTCCTGCGTCGGCGAGTCACACTATTAACACAGATTTTGTGAAACTCGCGACTACATGTGAAGTATATGACCACATTGAGAAGGGATTGGCCATAGGATAAAGTCTCAAAACAGCGAATGTAGCCTAGAGTGCGGTCAGAAAGATAGGTTCTGTAGAGTAACGAGGCATTGAGAATCTCCAAGGGTAGCTGACAGGCGAAAAACGTTAATGAGTACAAAAGAGCCATGGCTACCCGGCCTCTAGTCTTTGCTGTCTCTGTGGCACCACAGTTCTTCCACAGATGCCTAAGCATCTTGACAAAGAGCACAGATATGATGAGGAATGGGATGAAGAAGATGACAATGAAGTCTGCAGTGGCAGAGACGACATGCATGTGGTTAAAATAGTCCCAACTTGTACACCATTTCACTGTCGAGCGATTCTCCAGTCTGGAGTCAGGGATGACATCAACAACCTTGGTCGTATTTAGCATCACCTTCCAAATGTTGTAGGCTGCTCCAGAGAACCAGACAAAATTGAGATAGAACATGCACCTTCCTGCGACAAAGGCTTGTGACCGTGGGTCTGTTATTCTGAAATACCTGTTGAGAACCATGCCCAAAGTTGAGTAGATGAGCACAGTTCTACACCAAAACCCCACGTATCTATTCATCTTACATAGGAATGGAGTCATTTCATCGTCCTCTGAACGAAAAAGGAACATTACCAGGTCCATTGGCACCACTATGGAGGCTATGAGAATGTCCGCAACCGCCATGGACACTATGGTGATGTTGTGAGTAGTCCTCGCTTTCTTCTCGCCGCAAATGAAATAAATCATCCCAAAATTGCTGGCCAAACTTGTAGACAAGAGGGCTATATCAAAGATGAAGATGGCCCTTTCAGAGTGGTGGATGTATTCTGTACCCCGAACCACGTGAGTCTGATGGCGCGTCTGATTGACCATATCCATGGTTACGCCGTGTAACCGGAAGTGACGTCGTGACAGCGTTCATTGGTGGCCAATTAGTGAATGTCAGGCGTTTCCCGTCGTGCTTTGCAGGCAAATTGTGGAAAGAGCGTGGCCAGGGTGCGTTGGGGCGACCGCGTTGGGGTCTACGATTCAGCAAGACCTGTAAAAAGAGAAAAGAGAAAGGAGAAAATGGTAAATACAGGTTTCCACACATTGGACAACTAATTGAATCAGGTTTCCCTCAGCGGACACTGTTTAAGGGCTTGTCTGAACCCGTCCCCCATCATTAACAAGAAAAGTTCTATCGTCGACTCACTGGTATGGGTGTGGACCAATAAATTCGACATGGTGACATGGCCATTTCTTAGAATCGACATGTGACATGGGCCTTAGTGACATGAGGTAAAATATTAGTGACATGACATAGGTGCTTTCTTAAAATCGACATGGGACATGAGAGGGTCTTACAGGTGACATGGGATATGGGGATTCAAGTGACATGTGACATGACCATTTCTTGAAATCAACATGTGACATGGGGGACCCCCATCCACACCCCCACTGGTTTTACATTGTAATTCCAGCTTCTCCCCTCTTTAATATGAAGAAGTGTTGTGTCAGCCTTCACAACTTTTCATTTCTTACATAATGGCTGGCACACTGGCCCCACCTCATAGTCTACCGATTACGTCACTGGTAAACAGGCATGCTGGGAGGTAATATTTTTCTTAGCTGGTTTCTGGTGAGTCAAGCTGGCAGATGGATACCAGCAAATGCTGGTTCAGTATAGGGAACAAATGAATACTGGAGCTTAATTCAAAACATCCTGGGATCCCAACCCCAGCGATCTTAGTGTAGGCACATGTCATAAGACCTGGCTGGTCTACCTATGTAATGCAGTGGATGCAGGCCTGTCCAGAATAGCTAGTCCTGGGATCACTTCACTATTCCATTTCCACCACTAATATCACTGCGATTTTAGTGAAAGAAATGCATAGTGGTTTCACCTGAGTACAAGAGCGCTTACAGGGAACACTCCTGATCGAAAGAGTGAATAGCCTACTGCATACATAAAGAGGGGAGAGAGGAAGTTTGCTGAGTGTCCTTGAGGGCTCTTAGGGCTACTCATGCATTAAGTGCACTGTAAGGTAATTCTTCTCTTCTCTCTCTTTGTCCTGGGGGGAGGGCACAATGCTTCTAATAGGCAAGCATAAATCATACATTCATGGGAACAACTCTTGAATACTGTACGGGGGTCAACTGCACCCTGTGCTCTTTTGTTAGCCCATATGGGGACGGGGAACGATGGTATAAGCACTCTTGTGAAGAAGAGTGACTCCACAGCTATTCTTTTATTTTGGGACTCTTACCCCTGTGCCTAGTCAGTTCTTCTTGGAATAGTGTAGGAGGGTTGAGGCTAAGATTGATGCGATCTTAGTGCTGGCTAGGATATGTGAACCCAGTCAACTCTTAAGATCGCTTAATAGGATAAGGCTGATTCATTCCTAAGATCGCTGGGGTCCTGATCCCAGGATGTATTGAATTAAGCTCCAGATCCAGTTGAAATCCAAGGCAATTTGGCACATAGCCTATAACTTATCCCCCATATCCAGGTGAGACCTTGGTATGAGGCAATCTAGAACCTTTATGAATAATATTTCATACACCTATACAGGAAGAAGTTATCCTCATCCCTTTGGATGTATAGGCCACACATTTTGAGGCAGAAGATTCTCATTTGATTAGAAAATTAATTTAATACACTGGATGCGTGGGAGGAGGAGGTCCTTTAGGGTTGAACAGTTGAATATATTTATCACCTTAATCTTTGACTATCGACCACATCTATAATTTTTCCAGAGAAAAGCATAAGTCATCATGCCCTCGAGCGGCCTACCGGGATATGGTGCCCATAAGCTGCCCATAACGTTTAGTAAATTTATCAATATTGTAATTGTATCTGGCCTCTTGAGTTCACCTGTCAGTTTTCATGCGTAAGTCCTTCATGGATGCTGAGCGAGCTAGATATATACGGCCTGCAATAGTGCTGCACTTTGTAGGTTTATTTTTTATGCAGTGCGATATCTCACAAAATGGTTTGAGTGGACCTATAGGGTAAGTCGCCCTTGACTCCACTACTAGACATTTAAAGGACCTTATGTCGACCACCCCAGAATAACTTCTTTCAAATAACATGGAATTACCAATTACCAAATTAATTAATTTTACACGTTCCTGGCAACAATGGTGAAGTATAGCAAACCAACACGGCCTATATGGCCAAGATTTGCTGGGATGCTAAATGCTCCTGAGTCATTGCTTTCACGTGAGAGACCCCTCCCATGATAGATTCCCCAAACTCATTTCCCACGTGGACCCATGCCTCTTTATCAGATAATCGATCATCGATAAGCAACACTTTGACTGCTTTTAATTAGAATACTACAATTGGTCTCTAATGATTAGTGGATTTTGGTACCACCCGACTCTACATCCAATATATTTGTAGAAAAAATGAAGGAAAACATAGGTTTATAAAGGCATGCAAACATGGACAAAACATAAAGTTCAAAATGGCAAACTGAGAGAAATTTCCTACGGCAGGTGTCATATGAATCGCAGTTATTGGCTATTTGAGGGCGAATATGAAATGAGTAATGGAAGACCTGTCTGTGTTATTGTCAGGGATCCAATATATCAGCACAGAACACCATGTTCAATAATAACAAATTCAATGATGGGATTGCCTATCTAATGATTCGATGAGATACTGTAAATATTTCAGCTCATGCTGTAGGATATTCGTAATAGATTTTTTTTGGCAGCAAACCGAACTTATTTCATAGGAGGGGATACTCACAGGCATTTCTGAAATTCAGCTGGACGCGAACAGTGTTTGGCTTTCAGATAAAATGAAGCTAATTACATTAAGACATGATGCTAAACTAGTTTGAAATGGACAATAGTTTACTTGAAATTGTTAACAGCGGGGAGCATTGACAAGAGAACTATTAAGAACTTACATATTAGGTTAAAACGATTTTGTTTGTAAGTTAGTTCCCATTAGAGACTTTTCAAAGCTATTCAAAAATACATTGAAATGTAACGACGGTGATAATATCACCGTCGTGACCAGGCAAGCAAAAACACCCCTCTGCAGGGAAATTCATTATCAAAGTTCATCTCAAGATCTTTAAAATGAGACATCATTGGTTTAAATATTCCCAGTAGTTATGTCAGAACCCCTCCCTGAACATAGGTCATTATTCATATTTGAAATCAAGGATTAAGCTCTAAATACATTATTAACCATAATAATGTCTAAAAACACAATAAATTAGCCTTTTTCATAAAAAATACATAACAATATGGTGATTTTTATCATAGAATTTTGATCTATAAGGAATTTTCCATTTCTGTTTTCAGTTTTGGTTTTTTGGTGAATATCCCCGAAAATTGGCATAACAATCTGCAAATTTTGATTATTGGAATGGTTGCCATGGCAACCAGGGACAGGCCTATAGGTTGATTTTTCATGAAAAATGTTCATTTTACCATCCAAATATGGGCCATTTCTACTGAAAGTGGTGCATTTTAAATGAGACCATTGAATTCTGCATCAAAAATTAGCTTAATATATTTTCATAATGATTTTAGAGTAATTTTGCCCCTCCAATGCCCCCTGGTGGGCAAATTGGGAATTAAATATCCCCGCGGAGGGGTGTTTTACCTTGATGGGTCACAATTATGTTTATCATAACAAATCACGTTATGAGAACTGGAGGGCATTTCAAAACCATAGCTATAGATATCGTTTTGAAATGCCCTGCTGTTCAACGAATGAAAGGGGAAAAGTATGCCTTGATAAAATGCTTCTGGAAAATGGCATAGGATGATGCTTTGCCAAGGGCTTTGACACAAAAATCTATTGAGGAACAGACAATCTTTGATAGACATCTATTGCAGGAACAGTGTGGCATTCCATGCACATGCCTCCTGATTTGGGACTGTCGGCAAAATTGATGAGATTCTGTTTCGCCAGTCACTCTCACGGTAAGTTCAACCTACCAGGTGTGTTAAATAGGATTGTCTCCCCCATTGTGATTTTGATTAACCTAAAATATTAACAAAAATTAACCAATGCAATTTTGAATCAGCAAATGCACTTTATTGTTATGTGTATTTGGGCCTAACAAAACAAAAGGGTTATTTTCAGTCTTCCGAACGACCCTAGCAAAAAGGTTTTTTCCATTCGTTTTTAATAAAGATCATCTGGACCTTGTTTCAATAGTCTCTATTACAGGTTCAGCCACCTACGACTTGAGATGGGCCAAATCTTACCAGGTGATCTTAGGATTTTGGCCATAGTGACCAAATAGCAGGCTACATTACTGGGTGATCGTACTGCCTGCTGGCTTAATAGCCACCACACCAGTGACTCAATAAGGGAGCCTAGTATGACAGCCCTCTATGTTAATAATTAGTGGGTAGTCTTAGCTGTTGCCCTCTGCACTCCTTTCATCAAATGTACCCTATCTGTGTTCTTTTCTTTGTAACAATATTTATAAGTACTCTATATATAGACTAATGATCAAAAAGGTCCTGACCCCATACCACTCATGGGCCTTACCTTATATAGCATGGTGCAAGTTGAGGGACCTGCTACCACACCACTGCATTTTTGTGAGTAGATGGTAAGTTTTCATGTCCCTTAAGTATAAAAAGCATAGATCTTTATTTCTATTTGTTCATTATCCACTCAGGATAAGGGATGGCAATGACCCACTATATTGAGCTACATGAGAAGATAATTCAAAAAAGGTAACTGTACTTCATAGGGCCCATGGGCGATCACCTATAGACAGTTACTGCAGCCCTATGCTCGTTTGAACACAGGGGTGCAAACTAGAACATGAGGGAGGTACGACTGGTCACTATGTTGCCAATAGTGGCTCCTATGACTGGGTGCTATGACTTCATAGTGGTGGTATTGAGTCACTATAGTTGAATAAATAGCAGCTGTTATTTGGAGGCCTGTACTGTAGCTCACTATGTAGTCACTGGTATGGAGTCATTTCTCATACCTCTCGCTACGATTTGAGAGCATCCTGTCGTAGAAACTATTGAAACATGATCCTGTGGGTCTACTGTCAAAAGCTTCACAGCCGATGCTATCCGCCCGAGCCCCTTGGGCGTATAGTGGCCTTATACGCCCGAGGAGAGTACATGGGACTGACCCGAGGGATCCTATACACGGGACTCCACCCGAGGAAAACCTATACACGGGAACTACTCAGTTCTATCCTATACACGGGAATTCTATCCCATACACAGGACATACCTGAGGAACCCTGTACATATACATACATAGTCCGTACAAAGAAGCATACACAGGACAAAACAATTCTTTCAAGTCATATAAGTCCGGTGTATGCGATTGAAAGTGGTTGGCTAGGTAGGAGCCATAACGTAGCAACTACAACTTAAACAGCGACCATAAAGCGACCATAAATAAAAAAAAACAGCCCTGTGCTGTCACCTGACATGATACAACTGAACCAATTAAAGGGTAGGTGGTTACTATGACTGTGTTTTCATCGTTTTGTGAACTTTTGTCAAAATTATCCAACTTTTTAACGAAAGCAAAAATCTAGAACGTTATGAAATACATCAACCGAAGCAGTTATAGACTTTAAAAAAGCGTACATTATTCAAACTAGACCGACGATGGCAGATGGCATGTCTGCACACCTTAACAGTAGTTCCAATGAGGCGGTGGGGTATATGAACAAGCTGTGCCTCATTAATAATTGGGAAGGTGCTAAGCCCCTGATACTGTAGCTACACCAATTAACCAATCAACTTAGGGGCACGAATGAAATATGATTAACATATCAAACTGATTAAGGCCCTATTATGAGTGAGGTATAAATGTTCTTTATAGTTGAAGATCCGGTGTATGTTATGAATTTCCCGTGTATGGAGAGAATTTCCCATGTATGGAGAAAGAAAGGATGTAGCCAGAGAGGAGAGGCGAACTCGGTACCCCACGATTGGCAGTTGGTCGCCTTAACCACGGAGTCTCTGATGGACGGGCCACAATAACCAAGTTATAATCCCTTGCATCCTGTTCCCCCTTCCCCTGTCCCCGGGTGTATAAAGGCACTATACGCCCGAGCAGCTCGGGCATATAGCGCTTGGCAAGCTTCACCCATACTGTCAAAAGCTTCACCCAAACTTAGGGACACGTCACAGAAGAAGAAAAATGAGATAGTTCCAGAATTGAAGAGAGGGCATCAAGAGTGTTCTTTTGATAGGTTATATATGTATAGAGATATTGGAAGTGTGTCAAATATTTCTAAAAGGTGTAGCCATACATATCTTGAATTCAGATAATTCCCCGTAAAGGGTCTGCTTCCATTTGCTTAAGAAATTCAGGGAAAGTCAAACAACGTAGTAATCATACTGAAATACCTTGTGTTAAGGCTGAGCATACTGTTTTGATACATACTTCATGATACATTTTCTTAAAGCTGTAGGACTGGCCCATCAAATATAAATCTGAAGAAAGTTCTAATTTTGGTTACCATGGCAAAGTAAAACAGACCACGTGCTGTTGTTTTTCAACATCCCCATTAATATCAGGAGCCTAAGATGGCATATACAATTAATCTATTGCTGAATTAATTGCTAAAACCCTAGAAAACAAACAAACAAAGAAAACACAACTACCGACCCTAGCTCTTTGAGCTATGTTGAGGGAAGCACAGTAGTTCTTTTCTGGCCTTGTCATGTCACAACGTTTCTAGATATAACATCTCCGGTGTGGTTGCTTTATAAACGCTCCATATCATAGATCTGGGTAAGCCAGTTATAGTTATTTATGCACAGCTCAGTTGATCCAATTTGGGTACCAGACATTGATAGAAAGATAGGACTTGGTTCCATGTGCAATTACAGCAAAACGGCCAGTATTCGATATCTCGCTGTGTCAACCTCGTTTCATTTTATGCTCAGATGGGTTCACATGTATGGACATTACAGGAAATATACTATGAGAAATGCCCACCCCCTTCTCAGCCTATCATTCTCGGGGCTCTCATAAAAAGCCAGAAGGGAAACGTGAAGCAAAAAATAAACGTGCACGTTTTCATATGGCTAAAACACAGGTGGAAAACTAGTCTCAACCACATGCTCAGTGTAGTCCCCTCTAGTAGTATAGACAGGATGTGACAGTCAGCAAAGTCCCCGGTCTCCCCTGTGTTTGCACAACCCACCCAATCCACATGGCTACTTTGAATATGCATTATTCCTAGGTATCCATACACACTGATACTATGGCATACCAACATGTCTAGTGCTTAAGTCAGGGGCGACCTATACCCTATATGGCTTCAAAACTTGATGTTTAATAAGTTGTATTCTAAGGCCCTTACTGGGTCCCTAGACCACAAGGGCATTTGTCATTCAACTCACAGTGGGGCCCAGAAAAAGTTGATCAGTTCTTGCGCTCTGTGTCCCTCAGAAATAATTCCAGGTACATTTTCGAAAAAAAAAGACTTCTGGTAGCTACTATATATGCCAAGTGGGATTCGACCGATGATATACAGCAGGGACTACGAATTAGTGCAGATTTTATGACCACCACAATCTATCATGCTCTCATAGTCATGTTAACTTTGGCTCCCATGCAACTGTCATATATACAGGGTATCTTGTACGATCCTGTACAGCCTGTGTGCGATCCTGTACAACCTTGTCTGACCCTGTACGACCCTGTACAACCACTGTACGACCCTGTACAACCCCTGTACGACCCCTGTACGATTTGATCTTGTACGATCCTTGTACGACCCCTGTACGACCCCCAGAAATGCAAGGGTCGTGCAGGGTCGTACAAGGTTTAATATAAAAATTTCGGCCATGTGTCAAGGTGCCATGGGACCTAAGGCCTTTGGGTCATAGGTGCCATGGGTCAGGGGACCGTGTGTCCAGGGGCCATGCATCCTGGCGGCAACGAGTCTGGAAATGTAGGTTTAGCACTGTTTATACCACGATTTGTGGGTTATACAGTGCTTTTTGGTATCTATTCCCATCCACATATCTGTCGATATTGCACACCCTATAGGCTGTAACATCAATTTTGGAAGGCGTGCGGTCATCCATGGAAGGTGTGCGGTTATCCATGGAAGGCGTGCGGTTATCTAGGATAACCGCACACCTCTCATGTCCTCCCATGTCATATGTTACATGTTAAAACCAACAGACTATTTCATTGCCTTGGTAGGGCTCGAACCTGCAACCTAAGATTCCTAGTCCAACCCCCTATGCATTGCGCCACAGGGACTGACGAGATACGCTCAGTTCGAACCACGTCTTGCTATGATACAAAGCCGTGTGCGCTGTCGCTGTCCGCTGCCGGGCGAGGAGGTGTATTTAGTACACAAACATAACAGCGAGACGCATTGAAATCTTTCGCCGTGTGCCGCTGCCAATCTGAGCCGAGATGGGCGCTGTCGCTGTCCGCTGCCGGGGGAGGAGGTGTATGTACCGATCGTGTACACACAATGGCTTATGTGGGTTAGCAAAGGCTAATAACACGCGGCCTACGGCCTCGTGTCATTATCCTTCACTAACCCACACTCGTCATGAGTTATCCATTAGTTGCTTGTTCACTAGTTGTGGATATTCACGCCCACTTGAGGTGACCATGCACTTCAATAAAACTAATGACATTAGTGAGCAAACCATCTCCTAACTTTATACTAGATGCAAACATTTCAATAAACAAAGACGCAATGCTCCCTTTGCACTGTAAATTTGTCCAGGTAAACAGTATAACAAAACATGAACAATCTAGGTTACAGCACCTGCAATATCGTAGTTTACATATGTCTGCAAAGGCAACTATACATACATCCATGGTAACTACATAGAGCTGACTTGAATAAGAGGCAGAAATGACCGATGGGACATTATCAAAAATGTACAAATTGGCAAAGAAATACAAGGCGTCACCCAGTAAATATGCCTACGCAATTTCTACGTAATCTGAGAACATTCTCTGAAGGTACAAATATAAGTGTTTCTTTTAATGTAAATGGGCTTAATTCTTATGCAAATCTACTTTAATAGATTGTAAATCTTTTACGCTTATTTGACATCAATTATGGACCTCAATTTGCATATTCATGATGAAATATTGTATATTTGAGATGAATTTGATATATCGAATTTTTGAAACTTAAAGTCTAGTTGCTCAAAAAATGTGAAAATTTGGCTAAAATAGGGAAAAACAAACATCTTTTTTATAATGACTTCAAAAAACAGGCTCCAGTCATTAAATCAGCGAATCATGTCCACCATCCATCCCCATAAGTGTAGCTCATAGGGCCATTCTAGTGAAGAAGAGTTAAAAGGGAACGTTTAAAAAATTGTTCTATTCAGTTTTATTTGCAGCCAAATCCTGGTAAAATGGATTGAATTTGATAGGTGGATGAAATACTATAATACTTGTGTATGATGCACATAGTTCAACCATATATATGCGAAATTACACAAATAAATTATTCTTGTCACTCAACGTTTATTGAGTCCCTAACTAGACCAACACACCCAGGACTGTTACAACTTTGACAGTTTCAAGTCAATGCTGAAAAAAGCAACAGCATCCTCATAAGGCCGATAGAAATAAATTATTTGTTTCAGGTAACACTCTGAAAAAAAAATCAGGTAGACTTTTTTTCATTTTTGAAAACTTCTTGTTTACTGCAACAATGACCCATGACTCTGGCTCAGGGACGAGTTGCAGCGGCTCATACATGACCAAATGACCAAAGATTTGCTAAAAACATTATGATAGGTAGAGTCGGCTTACCTTAAACTAACAATTTTTTTTGCCCAATGGTGCTCAGCAGAGCTTTTCCCATTTATCAAGCAGAACAATGATCCTCTGATTATGGGATATTTCATCACTCATCCCTACCGATAAGTCACCACTTTGTTCACATTTTGTATGAAGCTGTACACTAGTATTATTCATTATTTCTGATGTTTGACTATCTATATGCCAATCTGTAGTTTAATTGATTTGATGTCTAGGACCCTAGGGTGACATTAATCAATACAAGAGGTTGACATGGTTAGCCTTCTCTCTACCAAAAGGTTAAAATAAAGAAAGCTATTCATCATGTTTTCTAGATAATTCGTTCCTAGAACAGCATCTTCTTGAGGGTCACGTGGAGTATTTCCTTATTTTTGGCTTCTCAAATAACTAAAACGAAATGAGCTAGGAATGCTCTTTGCTAGGAGGATTATTGTAATCGTAGATATATTTTCCTATTAGTAACAGCAAATATTAGCAAAACCAGAAAGCGGAGCATGCTGCCATTCAATAATTTGAATTCTTCAGAGGAGTTAACCACAAAAAAATAATCCAAATGGTGAATTCTGAACGGCTCATTTGATGTTCTTAAGACCTCATGAATAAGCTGTCTGATTGAGGAGGAGTCTGATTTGGTGAAAATCATGAAAATTCAAAGTCCCTGGATTTATACCACGACTGGCTAGCTCGCTCAACTTGGACAGAAAAGATGTGGAGAAACCCATAAAATAATCATTAAGAAGACGTGGAAATGTAGAGGTCAAAGGGTGAGAATGCCTGGAAAGCTGAAAGGAAAACACACACACACACACAGAAACTGAAGAAAAAGGTCGAATCCCACATGGCGATTTAGGCCTCTCATATCTCTGCGATTTTGTCTGTTGTGTTATATGGCCCATGCTGAGGCCATAAAACACAAGGGTTACAGCATATTAGTGCTGAACCTACTGTTGGATTCAGTATAAGTTGATCAATCCTTGCATTTTATGGCCTCAGTAATGGTCATAAAACAAAACAGACAAAATCGCAGAGATATTGCAGGCCAAAATCGTCATGTGGGATTCGACCTAAAGAGGACAATTGGAGGGTTAAATTACCACTGACAAAGGCCTTAGTATTATTTTTAATCATGTTTCCGCTCATTAAGTTTGTGTGCAAAACTCTCAATTGGCCACGTGCAGAGGACACCAGTGTGCCCTTGGCAGTGCCTTTTTGGCTTCTCATCTCTCCTATTGCCACTAATTAACTGCCAGGAAAGGGGGATATTATACTGGACAAATCCCAGGGGCGCTCTTCTATAATGCTGTCCTGCCGACACAATCCAAAAAGTCACGCACTGAAAACAAGCTAGTCAGCGGTGACCACTTTAGGTCCTCAGGTTGACGATACCTAAAACTACAACTGTAATTTTGTTAGGATCTTCCATGTTTTCAGTGCGATTCTGCCTGGCTGACATGCAATCACTCCATAAAGATCTTCGTTAATGGCCTACCTGTTTGCCTGACAGGCTACAACCCATGAAACAGCAGCAATATTGGTTTAAGATAATCTTAACTAACAATAATGGTGACAGTTATAGTGGTAATTTTTACACATCTACAGTACATTATCTGTAAGTGGGGATTGGACTTTGAACATCTTTCAGGGATGAGTTGGACGTTGTCTTAAAACCATAGTCCACTAAGCTTGGACTATCGGTGTAACCCATTAGATTTTCTCAGGACTATTGGTCACATTCAAGATATGTATACCTTGAAAGCCAAGCATTAGGCCCAAGCTTTACTGAGGAGAGTGGTTTTCTAGAATACTCGAATGCCTGTGAGATGTTTTGTGACCGGTTTTAAAATTACGAAAATGATTGAAAGTGACTTGTGAGGCCTGAAGAGAATAATCGTCTCTCAGATGAGTCCACCACCAAAAATCTGTATAGGTCGAATCCCACTTGGCGAAAAATGCCTCAAATATCTCTGTAATTTTGTTAGCTGGGTTTTATGGCCTCCCTGGTGTCCTATATCACAAGGAGTGCTAGGAGCATTGTGCAATATCAAAGTCACACTGTAGACACAAGGTTTTACATCCTTGCGATTTTAGGATATCAAACATGTCAGACACAGATATACCCATTCACGAGGACAATAAATCACAAATACTTCACAATAAAGCACAACAGTATCCTTGTGTTCTATGTACCCTATTGCAGTCATATCCTTTGTGAATTTGGGGTATACCCCAGAATCACAACAGATTCAAAATCGCAAAGGTTGAATCCCACATGGCGAAAAATGCCTCAAATATCTCTGCGATTTTGTCAGCTGCATTTCATAGGCTTCCTGGTGCCCTTAATCGCAAGGAGTGCTGTTAATTTGTGTAATATCAAAGTCCAAAGGCAGACTCTGCTAAGGTTTTATATCCTTGCGATTTTAGGACATCAAAACATGTCAGACACAGATATACCGATTAACCAGGGCAATATATTGCATATGCTTTACAATAAAACATAACAGTGCCCTTGTGTTATGTATTCCTTACTGCAGTTATCTCCCTTGTAAATTTGGGGTAGATCCCAAAATCGTAACAGATTCAAAATCGCAGAGATATTTGAGGCATTTTTCGCCAAGTGGGATTCGACCTATAGGCCTGAACTCCAAAGTATAATTCAACAAACCTCTTTAGATGCAATAAACAGTCCAATTGGTGAGGGGTATGTTTAGGTAAGAAGTGCACAGGCAATACGTTCCTGGAACTAGATTGCACTTTGAATGGAAGTGGAACAAATATATTGACATTATAAAGAGTTGGAACTAGGGGGGTTAGAGCTGAGATATTACAAGCCAGTGGAAAAAGACAGAAGCAATTCATATACAGAAAAAAATGAGAGTGGCCGGGTAGGCAATGGAGGGATTTAATTACCAACCCATTAGGAAATGACCTGGTACAAAATATTAATCATTTCAATCAATTAAATCGATATGCAGCTCTAAATGGACCAACCACATGAATATACACCACTGAACTATTGGCTGTATCTCTAGCTTCTATTCCTCCTATTGCTGCTAATTAACAGGTAGAAAAGGGAGATATTTTACTGGCCAAATCATAGGAAGCAAATGTGTTATTAAGTTATTGAAACCACAATCTCCAAAGTCACAATTCTGTCGAGCCAACATATGCAATCCACCAATAGGGACCATGTCTAACCTTTTCAGGACCTTTACAGGGTGAATTGGTGCCTAAAGGCTTCACATTCATGATTATCTTGCTATGAAGCACAAAATCATGCCACCATGCCAATCTCTCTGAAGCACATCAGACCATTGACTGCCTATAGAAAGATAAGAGGCAAAATTGCATGCATTAAAGCATTATAGGCTGCTGAGTCACATGAGTTGATGTGTACATGCACTAATGTAAACTATTCACAACAGTATACTTAGGCCACATGAGTAACAATATAGTGACAAAGCGAATAAATAAAAGGCATGCAGTTGTGTACATGGCCATTACTCTTCTTTACAAGAATCGTGACTGTGAGATACTGTGATGTGGATATACGATATGATAGATATCCCAAACACCAGGGATGAAGGAGGAGGGAGCCCCCATCCATCTATAATATAGCAGGTAGCCTTAGGACAGGGGATTTTGTTACATTATACTCCACCTGGCTCTGCACCCCATTGTTCCAACTGTATTTTATTTCCACATTCTACAGTTGGGAGGGCCAGCAGGAGGTTTTATGAATTAGGTCAGTTCTGGCAGGAGGTTTTGTGAATCGGGTCAGGTCTGGGAGGAGGTTTTGTGAAACAGGTCAAGTGTAGCAGGAGGTTTTATGAATCAGGTCATTTTTGAAAAGCAGATGAAACTCTTGAGAAAATACTGTCCCCTATGGAATTCATACCCATGCACCAGACAGTGCTGGGATCCTGCGTCTCATGTGCTAACCATTACACCATGAGTCCTCAGATGATACTGTGGGTGTTAGAACATCTACTGAATCTTGATATGCTACCACTATGACTGAGTAATAGATTATAGATAAACAGGGTACTTTCACTTTGATAGTCTGACCAGTCTGTGTAGTATAGTGGTTAAAGCCTGACACTAGAAATCTAGACCACACAGGTTCAAACCCCTGGTGTGATTTTATTTTCCTTCTCAGTTAGCCACTGTCTATTTTGCAACAAATTCTAAAAATAATGTATTATAATGAATATCCCCTGAATGTCAACAGGATAAAAGGAGCTTCAGAGAGGCCTTTTATAGATACCCCTTTTACTTTGTATGTGTATGTTAAAAACATTGTCCCCATGCAGTCTCGGAGGTTTTGTGGCAAATCCTCCAGCTCCAAGGAGGCATTCTTACGTATACTCCATCCACAGAAGTTAATAGAACAGTAAAACCATGAATATAAGCATATTTTGACATAAACTATGGAGACCTAGAAGAGGATTTGAATCTTCTATACTGGCTGTGAATCAAAGCTATGATAAATATATGGTCTTCCAGGTTACAACCACCAGCAATCTCAATAGTATAGTGGTAAGCAAGTTTGACTTTGAATCACTATAAGTGTATGGTCTCGCCTCAAGAACTTGCATGTATAGCTCCCCAGTGCACATCTCAGAATAGAAGTACATATAACACTAACAGGTTGCAAGGTTGTGTGCTTGATGTCAGTCTCCCTTTTAAAATCATCTAATTGACAAAGACCACATGATGAGGTAATGATAAAATGATGAAATATTTGCTACATCCACACCATGTATATATTTTGTATATGCATATCCATGCTTATTCCACGATTTCTGGGATTCTCAGTGCTTTTCCTGGATATTCCCATGCACATGTCAATATTGCACAGCATGAAGGCTGTAGCATCAATTTTGTAAGGCGTGCGGTTATCCATGGATAACCTGCATGCTGTGCAGTTATCCATGGATAACCTGCATGCCTCTCATGTCCTTACATGTCATATGTTACATGTTAAAACCCACAAAATTTACAAGGCCAGGGTAAGGATCGAACCAGCAGTCTCAAATCCCAAGTCCAACTCCCTATGCAGTACGCCACAGGGACTGACGAGAAATGCTTGGTTAGAACCATGTCTCTATGATATAAAGCCACCCAGCAGTAGTGTAGTGTGAATGCGTCCAGCACCTTGACCCATAACCAGGCCAGTCGCGCACAGTACCTAACCAACGGCTGACGGGCGCCGAAATGGGAGACGCGATGGTCTAGTGGTTAGCGCATTGCGCTCAGCCGTCAGAGGTAGGTGGGACGAGTCCCGGTCCGGGCACATCTTTTTTTTGCCGTGTGTCTGCTACCATAACCGAGACGCATTCAATGCCAAGCCGAGATGGGCGCTGTCGCTGTCCGCTGCTGGGTGCCGAGGTGTATGTACCGATCGTGTACACACAATGGCTGGCTTCGAGTCCCGGGGAGGGGGAATAATTTTTGTTTTCAACTTGAATTTATTGGTATTCTATTAATTATCTATTGGTTTCATGGAATAAAATAAGTAGTCAATGGATAATTCATGACTTGTGTGTGTTAGCAAAGGCTAATTACACTCGGGCTATGCCCTCGTGTAATTATCCTTCACTAACACACACTCGTCATGAATTATCCATTGATTACTTGTTCAATATGTATCTCAGATCATCCATGATTACACAGGATTGTAATTCCTAACAACTGCCACCTCCCTCCCTCATACCAAATTCCTGTAACCACTGTCATATCATCAACGTTTACCATTGCTGGTACTGATAACACATATTTAGAATACAGAAGATTGGCATTCAGTCTCATGTGGTACTGCATATCTAATTGATTATCCCAAAAGCCTTAGTCTGAAAGTAAGTGTAAGGTGGAATATGCCTTGACGTCAGGCAGTGCTGGTTTCATTCACATATTCAGAAAATGAAAGAGAAGGCTTAGAATACAATTGTACAATTGTCAGTGTATTCTCTCATCGTGTTACCTCTACAGAGCACCAGGCCCAGTGTTATCTATCCTTACATATCTCTGAACATTAGATTCTGGTTCAATTTCTCGAGATCATTAACTCACAGCAGTGTGATCCCAACAGCTGAGGATTATGCTGCTGGACATTTCTGACAAGGCATGTTGATCTGTTGTAGTTCATTATCCCCAACACATATGGTGTAGTGAATTACTAGATGCCCCTGGCAATACTACTGAAGGCCACAGGCACACAGACCTGCAGTATCTTCTACCATTCCACATCACTCACAGTGGACAGGGTGCTGGATTGGTCTAGCTTATAAAAGAGGGAAGTGTGATCCATTTTGTACAAATTGATCCTATCATCTCTAGAAAGCACCTGAAGCTACTGTTGTACTTTTGTCACCTTCACTATATCTGCAGTCCCCCCCTCTCCCTGGATCATATGACTGGAGATCATCTTCCTGCCTTTAACAAGTGCCAAGTAATCTAATGCATCTTTTCAACAGCAATCACAGACCATTAACTCTGAGAGTCATTTTGCAAGAAGGTTTAATGTGGGAGAGAAAAGTATATTGAATGGCTTTGATGGATACATAACTGCAAATGGACACAATACTAAATGGGGCCTTTATTGGATGTGTGACCACTGTCAATACAGCGGACAGATAGGCAGAAAGTGACAAGTAGCTATTTAGATCAAACTTGCCATCCTAGACAATTGGTTTGTGACCAGCCTGTCTATTAGAGACATGATTCAAGAAGTTACCAGTCAATCATCCCATGTTTTCACCCTCACAAGGGGCACCCTATCACCCCAATGCTTTACCTGTCCCTCCTTTTACAGATGTTTGGAATATAAACTGTGATTGAAGATCTCAAATTCTCATCTAGTGGACTTCAGGTGAAATAGGATCTAGGGAAAAATGGTATCGGACATGGCCTGTGGGTATATGTCCTCAATACATACACGGTACCAGCAAATCTAGACAATAGCATGCTCCTTCAAGCCTGTTCTCTAACTTAAGCTGTCATGAGGCAAGACATTCCATCTTCAGAGTATGAATGCATGGGATAAATAAATGAATTGCAACCCTTACATCATCAAGCACACCTTTACTACCTTGTTTTGTTTTTATTGTGGCCTAAGATTTAACACAGCTAGACTGATTTTCTAGGATTGATCTGATCATTTAACCCAGCCATACTCTCAGTGATCACTTTAGACTCCTAAAACAGTAGGTTATTCCTTTAAAAAGTGATCTGTCATTTGAAGTCTGTTCAATGATCTTAGACCTCATCATTTCAAGTAAGGGTAAGTGACCATCAAAAGCCTGCTCTACAATCTGTAGCTTCTAGTTCCTATCCAGATCTCTATTCCATTCAGACAATGCTCTAGCATACTCAAGACTATGCTATTAACCATCAAGGCTCCTTTTCCCAACTTGTACTACTATTATGAACTATATGTTGTAAGCCATACACCTATCTGTGACTATCTGCATAGATTTGGACATGGGGTTCTATGTAAAGCTGCAGTTGCAAGCCAACCACATGCCATCAATCTTACTACCTATACTCATACTGTGTGATATGCACAGGGGAGCTATTTGCAATTTGAAATCAGTGAACTATGTCCTTGAAGGGAGACTATGCACAGGTATGAACCTAGGCTTTGTTGCTATGCAGAAGTGCTATTGCTAGGCCACCACACAACCTAGCAACCTTTTATCACCTTTATTTCTAGTCTATGATGGGAGTCACAGAAGAGTTATATGCAAGTTTACATCAGGGGAATATGTTGCTGAAAGGAAACCATGCAGATAGGCACATTCAAGCATATTTTTAGATTTGGTTGCTGTGCAAAGCTATTGTTGCTAGGCAACCACACCACATAGCAACAAAACCAAACCATTACTGTATTCTATGAAGCTGATTTATGGGGGTAGGACCCACCAGATACTTTCTACACTGCATATTTATGTAATGCAAAGTGACATTTGAATATATTGTCGGCCATTTTGAATTTCGGCCATATACAGCCTCGCCATGAAGTAGAAACATCCATATTCTCAATCAGGACCCATTTCAACATAAGAATCAGGTCAATTGATAAAGAAAAAGCATGGAAAATATCCAATTACATATAGAAGGAATATATTGAAATTGAACAGCATCGTATTGGCTAAGGTAGTGTCTTTGCATCCAAGGCAATAACATGGGTCATAATCATCAAGGAATGCTGCAAAAGGTCTCATATTACTCAGAAGGGTTTGGCCTATAGAAATCATATTAGATATTGTGGTTAGATGGGAGATGAGGGGATGTTTTATACATGTATCTGGAGTGCATTTAAAAATTTTCAGTTAAAAAGTCAACCTTTTGGTACACTCAAATCTGAACTTAAAAACAGATATTAGGGCTTAATGAAAAGCTTATTATGTCTTCCTTCCAACAAGACCAACAGCTTCAGGATCCAGACAAGGTAAGATAGTATTAGAGCTGAGGGATTGAGCATACCCCTTGAATAACATGGTACCAAAATTGACTCAAAAGTGGTCTGAGCCCGCACATGGATAATGAGCAAAAACCGGTAGTGCATCCCAAGATAATCAATGTTAACATCTTGAATCTTGTTCAGGGGACCCTAAGGATCAAAAAAATACCTGTCATGTTGGGATGTGGGGGAGGGTGCACGGTGGCCCTATCAGCCCCCGACCTACCAGATTTCTAGTCCCAGGCTTTAACCACTATACTACACAGACTGGTCAGACTATCAAAGTGAAAGTACCCTGTTTATCTATAATCTATTACTCAGTCATAGTGGTAGCATATCAAGATTCAGTAGATGCTCTAACACCCACAGTATCATCTGAGGTCTCATGGTGTAATGGTTAGCACATGAGACTCAGGATCCCAGCACTGTCTGGTGCATGGGTATGAATCCCATAGGGGACAGTATTTTCTCAAGAGTTTCATCTGCTTTTCAGAAATGACCTGATTCATAAAAACTCCTGCTACACTTGACCTGTTTCACAAAACCTCCTCCCAGACCTGACCCAATTCACAAAACCTCCTGCCAGAATTGACCTAATTCATAAAACCTCCTGCTGGCCCTCCCAACTGTAGAATGTTAAAATAAACCTACAGTTGGAACAATGGGTTGCAGAGCCAGGTGGAGTATAACATTACAATATGCTACCTGTAGGGGGGGTCTGTAGACATGCAGGTACATTACCAAGTCCTGCAGGATCAACTATAGGTGAACATGCATTCACAGTACTAGCCCCAAGCGCTGATAAGGCAAAGCACGTTGCTATAAAATTTATTCATGGATGGGACAAACACCTTTATGTTTTTACAACGTATTTGAGACATTATGCCATTAGTAATGTTTATCATCTATGTGTATTAGATATTTTCTCTGCTGAAAATCGTGCTTGTATCTTATACTACTTATAGATACTACTTATATCTGTTGCGATTTTGAGGTAGTGCCTAAACTCGCAACAGGTGAGACATCGCAGAGATAATTTAGCCCTAAAACCCATAGTCCACTTGGCCTCTGTCACTCGATAGAGCCATATATTTCCAAAATATTAAATCTCTGCAACAGAGGCTATCGACTATGGAAGTAACATTGATAGTCCACTAGGCCTCTGCTGCAAAAATATATATAGGAAATGTATGGCTCAATTGCGTGACAGAGGCCAAGTGGACTATGGGTTTTTACATTGATTGTCTACTAGGTCTCTCTCACAGAAATTTATAAAAAGGAAATGTATGGCTCAGTCGTGCAACAGAGGCCAAGTAGACTATGGGTTTAACTCAACCTTATTGTTCTGGGGCGGATCCAGGATATTCAGAAAGGGGGGGGGGCGTTATTTGGGCCCTGGACATCCAGGGGAGAGGGACACAGGGGGACACCCCCCTCCAACCACCCCCAGAAAAATGTGAAAATCTTGAGGGGGGAATAGTGCATTCTGTTGGATTCTGGGGCTCTCCTCACTAAGTTATCTACAGCTATAAGTAAAGTTTTTTTCACTCTAGATTTCCAAAATGCCCTGTAAGGGCATGCCCCCTAGGAAATTTTGAAATATAGCGGGGGAAAAGTGCATTGTGGTGGATTCTGAGGGCTCTCCACACTAAGTTATCTACAGCTATAAGTAAGATTTTGGCCGTCTAGGTTTGAAAAATATCCTGTGGGGCACACCCCCAGAAATCCCTCCCTGATTATCCTGTAGGGGCACTTATTTCCAATTTTTCAATTCTCTCTTAAACCTTGTCCCCCTTCCACTATTTACACACAACAGATTTAAAAACCGTAAAAACTGGTATGTAGCTGAGTGGCCCGTAAGGAGACCCCCCTGATGTCACAATGTCGCCAAAATCCAAGGCTTCAGGTCACATGTAAATCTTTTAGGGAGAATTACATGTCTAAAAATCTCAAAATTTAAGGCCTCAGATGACATGTCACTTTTTTAGGGATTGAACATGTCACATGTCACTTTTGAAAGGGTACAATGTCGAAATGTCACCTAACAAGTAAAATGTGGCAAGGACCACGGATAGGAGTTGTGCTCATAGATCATGGCAACATCGCTAGCCACTGTGAGTGACGTCACTGAGGCAGTATGACGTCACCAATGACGTCATATATGACAGGGAGAAAACCGAAAACATTATGGACTTGCTAGGTCGCTACGCTCCCGGCCGCTAACGCGGCTTGCAACTCCAAAAAATGGCCAAATGTCGCCATGTCGTTTTTTACCCCTTGGGGGCCACGTGACATGTGAAATGTCCATTTCCTTAAAAAAGTAACATGTGACCTGAAGCCTTCTGAAGCCTTGAATTTTAAGACATTCTCTATTTTTAGACATTTTATTTTCCCTAAAAAAAGTGACATGACCCGAAGCCTTGAATTTTGGCGACATTGTGACATCAGGGGGGGGGACACCTTGGGGAAATCCCCTTGCCGCCCCAAAAGGGGGGGGGGCGTACGGCGCATTGGCCCCCCCCCCTTGAATCCGCCCCTGATATAATGTTAATGCAATAATTTAATGCCACTGTAGCCAAGCAAAATCACATAACAAGATCTTTAAGAGCAGTTTATTTCGCCACCCAAACACTTTGATAATCATAAATATAATATATTGCAGGGGGCAATTTATATCATGGTCCAAGATATGCCCGTTCTCTATGTGCCCTTTTGCTCTTCCGACCTGTTGCCACGTCTTAAAGATGGGTGAGTCGGTACAGAAATGCCTTTCTTGTCATCAATATGGTCTCTGTTGGCCAGGTCTGCATCCTAAGTGGCCTGGATAGCCCTGTGCCGTGACATTCTATGTACTATTAAGGAGCACTTAGGAAACGTGGCATGTGCAAGGTGGCATGTGGCACATGTACAGCCAGCAGCATGATTGGATGTGAAACCGGTGCCGTGCTGTTTCCCTTTATCCATATAATCTTGTCTCATTCATTTCCACAACAAATTACTGCAGTGAGGGAAGGGCAAGGGTCAGTGAGGCAATGGGATTATGCATGCCGAGTAAAAAATCGTAAAAGCTGGATGTATGGATTTCTATCACCAGGGAATAAAACGTTAGGTTTGAAATACAATTAAGCCTCAGTGATGGGAAGTTGGCAGTGCCATGGGGGAGAGTTGAGGTTCAATGTTAGGGTGGGAGTTTCTATGTTAGGGTTCTAGTTTGGAACCCTAACACTTCTAGGATGATGCCTATCTCTTATCTGCTGATCGACTGACCTGATAAGATATGCCATACCATAGCCTTGGGAAACTGAAATTCCTTTTCTTGATGGTCTGGCATAGTGAAGTACTTCAATGGCCTATCTACTGGGGTCCGTGTTAAGTATATCGCCGTAACGAAGCTCCGTAGTCCTCAAGGTCACATTAAAAACGTTTCCACAACCCGTAAGTCAGCCATGTAACTCCTTACAGAGTTTTCCTGTTTCTCGTGTCAGGGTTTATGGACAGCGTTATGGAACAACTGAGTGTCTAGATGAGGGTCCCCATGTCACATGTCGATATCAAGAAAGAGCCATGTCACATGTCATTAGATTTCTACTTTCCTATGTCCTTGTCACTAGGCTGTATGTCACACGTCGATTTTAAGAAAAATACTGTGATGTACCACCATTATGCAAGTCAGTATACTCACTACACGTGAGGAGGAGTTAGGCCCTATCAAAGTATTGGTAGAAATGAATGGATTTATGCCCGGTCCCCACACTCAGTCACCATATATGACACCATCATTGTTACGAAAAACACGGAAATAGGGGTGCTTGGGGAACATCAGCGATGTCCTCTATTTTTCAGAAAAAGGGGTAATATTACGAGAAATATCCATGGAAATCAAAGAATAATTTTCACAATAATAAGTTGATAACAAAATAATTAAGTAAATATATCTGTGTTTTCTCTTCAAGAGTGACACTTTTTGGGAGTTGAAGGATCCATGTTTTTAGGAAAAGGGGTGGTTTGTTCAATATGTCAGTGTTTTCCCAAATTAAGGGGTGTTTTTGGGCCCTCTAAAATCTGTGTTTTTCACATAAAAAGGGGTAATTTTCAGCCTAAAATCCGTGGAAAAGGGGGGGGCAAATTTGAAACCCGTAACGATGATGGTGTCACAAATGCTGTCTGAGTGCAGGGACCAGGGATTTATGCTGCATGGTATGTATGATAAGGAGGGAACAACGCCTGGATTTGTCACTGCCACAGTACTGTATCTTGGCACTCTTGTGACAAATACATGTGAAACTGTGATAAGTGCATGATCATGCATCGTGTCGGAATTGCAATGTAATTCATAATTGTCCTCTGGAGGTAAATATGATGCAATGTATCACAGTTCCCTCTCAAATCTTTCCTGGCACCAATCTCAGGGTGCCATTTTAGGAGACTGGTGATACCAACCCCCTAGGTAGCAGGCTGTCCCATGGGTGCGGCCATTGCTGATGCTTGTTACCAGCGAGTTCTACTGATAACTGTTTGGCTTGTTATGAAATGGTTTACCCATCATCGTATGGATGAATTTAATAGAGGTATTTTCACGTATATTTGTATGCAGAACCAGTATCAAGTCCGTAAACCTAGGATGCATTATTAACCAATCAGGTAATTCTCTGTATTCGCTGCATCTTTGGGTACAATATGTAACATGTGGTACCAATCATGCTGGTTCTTATCAGTGCTTATCTCGCCAGGTTCCAGATCAAGCAAAGGCAGACCCACTATAGGCCTCCACACTGAGCCCTACTACTTACATATTTAGGGCAGTAGATTTGGTGCATCAAAGGCAAACTCCTTACGGCTCATACCCAGTTAACACACATTCGTAGATGGACGTTGCACAGAGGTAGGAGAAAAACCAAGATATACCTGAGAGCTACGTAGCATTATGGTTTGGTGTTTACTGGGTAGTAGGCCTACCTGTGCACCCCACGAGTGTGCACTAATTTGACAGTGGCTCCCAATTCTCTACCTTCTTCTCATATATAGGAATCTTCATCTTACATATAATTCTTCCTGATGTACTGTTTCAAAATGTATTAAGTACTTTTCAAAGGCATTTCGATCATTACTTTCTTTTTGTTCTAGGCCTACAACATGCCATGGTGTTCAGGCACTTGCAGAACGTAGGCAAACGTTATTTCAGCATCCCCGGACCAAGTTGAAGGAGACATGATAAAGGGACTGGAAAACCTAATTAAAGTTCATATTAACAAGGGATATCAGCTGAAAAGGGTCATTTTCCTCAAACGAATTTTCATCACGCCTTTCAAGAGGAAAGGTCATTTTCATTTCAGGACAAAAACCGTTAGCGGGATGTGCATAGAATGTTCTCGAGGGTAACACATTCAGTTTGAATGTGGCCTATTTGCTACGGCAAAACGTCATTTATTTCTTCCCACATATTGGGTCTTCCTCCGTTTAAATCATCGTATAAATGATAAATTATTCTTTCAATGGCCATAATAAAATTTCCGGATTCGGTAAACTATAACTACACGACATAAATGTATGTAGGATCTTTAGAGTTTTCCAAAGAGTGTACAAGAGGAGGTAGGGTGGCCTCCTTCCGAATTACAGTGGGTATGATTATGCTATTTCAAGCACTATTCTCCTCTAGGTCGAATCCAACATGGCTCTAAATGGAAACCATTAGCTATCACACAATGTAAAACTTACCTCCCAAGGGACAATGCAGCAGCACAAATGCAATTATAATGCAAAGGCACAAGTTCTCCTCTTCAGCTCAAGAAATTTCCTCCCTGTAGACTGCTTCTCCACTGAATTCTCATTAATAATTGGCGATTTCCAAGACAGAACGTACACCTGTGGGAAAAGAAAAGAAGATATAGCGTTATGCACGTGTTGGGATACTCTTAGGGTATCCGGGGTATTACAAGTAGGGTGAATGAAAAGCGACATGTTTGTCTTATCTTCGACAATAAAACCCTTTTCAACTAATAATTTCTTAACTGATTTGGCATGGATCGAGTTATCATAATGGAAGTAGGTCCCACAAATAGGTACTGTAGCCACCAATAATCTTGAGGTGCCAGAAAATAATTGTTGGCAACATGAGAAGAATTACAGTGGTTAATAGTTTTATTTCCATTGCCATTAGTATGATTGATACACAACCATCCCATTAACCACATAACAGAAATACTTTGTCTCAAAGTTACAATTTTCTAGGGAACTATGAGCTTCCCTTAGGTCTGGTGTATATAGCAGGAGGTTAATTCAAAAGGCTCTGCCATCGCTACCTATGAGATGTTAGCCTAGGCACATCTGTTACCATCTCATGAGACCTAGTGTTACTACGATAAAATAGCTGGTGGTGTTAGGCCAGTCACTAATAGGAAGTACTATGCAGTCCTTCACTATTCCACTTCAGTACTTATTTTATACTGAGAAACGCCCCTTATTTATACTGAGAAACGATAGTGGTTTCCCCTGTGTGCAAGTGCACCTGGGTGGGGGGACATTACTTGTCACAAAAGTGAATGCACCTGCGGATACTGCTTGGGGGCTCTTGAGGCTGCTCATGAGTTTAGGGCACTTGGATGCATTTTCTCAGACTGCTTGAGGGCTCTTGAGTCTACTCATGCATTAAAATCATAGTAACGCCATGCTTCCCTCTCTCTGTTAGTTGGTGTAGGGGGGGGGGGACACTGTACTTCTAAAATACAAATGTAATTTCATGCTAACTCCTGGTAGATTTATTTTTCTCCTGTACATATAGGTGGGAATAGACTTAAACTTACATGCACATTAACATTTGGAAGAGCTGGGTTACATGTCATATGGTGTTCTCAAAATATTCTCCTTCTTTCTAGACTATACGTCATGTATAGGAAGCTTTCCCCCCCCCCCTTTTAAAATGGCTTCTCTATATCTATTCCCTTGCCTCATAAATTTCTTTCTTCATCCCCCTTTCAGGGTCAAGTGCACCCAACAGGGTATATATAATTAGCAGAACCCCAGTGTAGCCACTCTTGAGAGAAGGAGTTTTGGGTGTATGCGTGTATGCAGTGTTGGGTGTATTTGTTGGTGCTCTGTCAAGCATGATCCCTGTACCTCACTAACTGTTGGAGCACCAAGGCAGGTGTGATGGTAGTGTAGGAAATGGCTCCAACACCTTAGAAAGGAAATTTCTCAATGCTATAAAAATTGAAAAGAGACGTGTCCTGAACACAAGGTTCCAAGGGATTAGGATCTAATGGAGCAATTGCTGCTTCCCAACGACCAACTATATAAAAGCTTGAGATGGCTTGGTGTCTTTAAATCCGTCATTAATTATGTGAATGTGCGGCAGCTCCAGAAACGACCACTGGAAAGTAGGCACTGATGGGTGTAAGGCATCTCTCACACTGGGGCTGTTCTACATGAACTGAAACCAAAGAGCCAAAAGCTTATTCAATGCGGGCCACTCAGGGGCAGGTGGTTCCCATCTTATAACTGTTATCAGTGATAACCTTTGGTAATCAGCTTCAGCAATGGCCGCACCGATAAGACAATCTGCTACGTCAGTTTACACTCTCAGTGACATTGTATGTTTGGACATATAGATCTGGTACTTTTTACACCATATTTACCTGTTGGAGCGATATGCCCAAGATAGTACTTAGTAAACGGTATGTAGTAATTACTGGAAAAGTCATAACCACATTATTACGCTATTTCATCAGGAACTTCTTCAACTTTATAAAAGCACCGAGGCCTATAGATTTCCACACATCTTTCCTTCCCAACATTTCCCTGAAATAAATCTCGGCTACCACAGGACTGCTGAAGTGTAATTCCAATCCACTCTTTCAACTGCAACATAATGATACCTTTGACTTATTAACTTGTAAATGCTGATTAGGACCTCTAAGGGTCCTAATCAGCAATATTGTACTTAAGTCAGACGCAGTTGTGGTTCAGCTAACTGATGTCTGTTATTGGCTTCTAGGTAGATCCAGTACATCTTCTCGAACAGTCTCTAAGATTTTCTAAATCCGACTCCCATGCCACTAGGCACAGGAATTTTTATCAACAGTGGCCAATGATTGGTCAACATCGACTAACTGTTGATCAATATGTTGATTTATGACTGAGATTATGTTTCTGATTACTTGGTTTGACTACTTGATATGACATCATATCATTAAGATATTATTTGCTGTTCATGACAAATGGATGCCTCCCTTGTCCTATGTTTCCTTGGCTATCAATCATCAAGTTAAATCAATAACGGCCTACAAAATTACCTCAGCAATAAAAATCTGTTACGAGGGGTTTACATGTATTCTTGTCATAAATGGCACCTCTTTTGGGCTAATTGTTTATCAGTAAACATAATGGTTAAGATGTCCCCTGAAACCTAATCCCACCTCAGTGGTAACCTAGGCAGCCAATCTCTGAGAGAGGGATGGTTGTCACTTCCTTGGACATGTGGTAGTTAATCTTATTGGGGACAAGATAACTTATACGGACAGGTATACATTGCTATCAAATTGCATGTGTACAGTCAGTCTCAGGCAGTCCTCCACAGACATAGGAAGGGGAAATGTATAGGCCTACTGGACTACTGAATATTGTACAAATACCAAGTAGATTTCTGTGATGATTTTAATTGAAAACTCCTGAGCCAATGAGTAAAATTGATCAGAACTGGAAATATTTGGTTATGTTAATGACTGTCCTTTCATGTATATAGGATTCAAACGTATTTAAAAGTAGCCAGTTTGTACAATACGATTGATCCCCAACCACAGGAACACCAATTACAATGGATAACCCCAAATACTGAGTTACCACCTTAATTTTGGAGGGATGCCTCGATCGATCATCTCCAATTGATGCTACCTTTAGGCCTTTTTGAATAAAAGTTAAAGATCTAAACATATTGTAATAACCAGGAACCAGCGGAACGACAGAATAAAGGTTGATAACTGACGACTTCTTGTGTTTATTACTGTTCTGGCCTTATTACTAACACTTCTCTTCGACTTTTATCACTTGTGCTGAATACTCGCTTAACTAGCTTATAATTGAGACACCCGCCCTCTTTAACCACACTTGCTGCCAGCCACTGGACACCGCAAACCAGCTACGTGTCAGCCACCAATGAGTCTCTGATTACGTCTGACTCTAAACCACCGGATCTGCTCTTTTATAGTCTGGAGACCCAGATGTGATGTCACGTGACACTGACGTCACCACCCGCCCTCCCCCTGGTGGCCTGAACACACAACTACCGTCCCGATCTGGTGGCTGCCACTGAGCCGCCGACAATGAAGTATCTATGTTCATTACATCCCTCCCTCCTTATTTTATACTATATATACATATTTTATTAACTGTAATACCCCACATACTAATCTAATGGCGAGCAACCCAATAATGGGCCCCCTTACCATTACAAGGAATCGAGTATTACTTTATCAACAACACGTGGTGGCTAGTCCACTACACCCGTAACTACTCCAACAACCCGAATACAAGGTAGGTATGATGACCAGAGTATAAAAAGGTAAGTATGACATCATACAGATGATATGAGGTAACTAGAACTGAGGTGGCCTCAACAACGGGACTGGCTCTAGAAGGGCGCTGTAGGTGGACTGTTGTGATCCTGTTGCCTGGAGGCTTCTTGCTTCTGGGCCCTCTGGCCGGTCACCCTCTCTTGCTTGTCTTGTCCGACCCCTCGAGGACACGCCCGGATTCAGGGTAGGGAAGGGGGGTACCTGGCAGGTACTCAGTCCCCCACCAGTACTTCCCCCAACCCCAGCCTCTCCTCCCTGACGACCTCCTTATCCCGGCTCCCTATCTCGTCCAGGTGCCATCCCCCACTGCCCCCGCCTCCCTCTTGTCTGGCCTCACCAAGGTCACTCTCCAACCACCCCCTGGCTCCCCTCTCACTGGTCCTACAGGTGCACACTGCTTAAGAGGCCGGGCGGCCGCTACTAGCACTCCCAGGCCCAATCTCCTCCCGAATCATCCTCCTGATTCAGTCCTCTAGGTTGGGCCTTAACACTGGGGTCGGCCTCCTCTCCCCCGAAGAGGTACTGGGCTGTGGCTCCGGCATCCCACTCGGGTAGGTGGTAGGCACACTCCTTGGGATCGGCCGCTGTGTGTGGCGTATGCAGGCCTGGACCCTGTACGACCCCTGCTGATATGTGGGAGCCGCTCCGCTCGTCATTGAGCCACTCCCCCTTGGGTGCTGGAACGCCACCGCCATCTGATGCGCCAAGGGTGGTGGGGGAGGGGCCATCCCCTGACTCTGGCTGCCTGTATAGCGCTGCACTGTCGTGGTGTAGTAGTGCGTCTGCCATAGAGATGGCCCAATCAACTCTGTCCAGCCATGAGCTTTGTTTTCTACCGGAGAGAGGCGGGAGCCACAGCCCAGTACCTTCCAGGGTATACGTTCCAGCCCATCGCTGATGAAGAGTGACCGGCCTCCCAGGGGATTGCACCCATCTGCACGTGAAGGCTCCACCCTACCTCCCTCCGGCATGGACTCTCCCCACTCCTCGCTCCACTCTCCTCTCCTGCCTCCCACCCGATACCTCTCCCTTTCCTCCTCATCATTCCTCCGCCGGTACTCCCCATAGGTTTCCCCAGACTCTTTTCTGCGCGTATGCCCCTGCCGCCATCTCTCCTCCTCCTCCCTTCTCTCTCTCCACTGCTGCCGTTCTCTCTCCTCCCTCTGCCTCTCCTCCCTTTCTCGATGATCTCCGTCTTCCCTTTCTCTCCTCTCTCAGGCGTATCTCTCCTCCCACTCCTTCCTCTCCCGCTCTTCTTTCTCTTTCCTTTCCTTCTCCAGGGCCTCCTTCTTTTCTTTATCCTCCCTCCTCCTTCTCTCCCGCTCATCATTCTCCTCCTTCTCCCACCTTTCCTTCTCCTCTCTCTCCCTCTTCTCCTTCTCCTCCTTCTCCCTCTCCTCTCTCTCTTTCCGCTCCTTCTCCCGGGCCTCCTTCTTTTCTTTATCCTCCCTCCTCCTTCTCTCCCGCTCATCTTTCTCCTCCTTCTGTCACTTTTCCTTCTCCTTTTACTTCCTCTTCTCCTTATCCTTCTTCTCCACCCTCTCTCTCTCCTCTTTCTCCCACCTGTCTTTGTCCTCTTTCTCCTTCCTCTCCTTATCTCCTTTCCAACTTGTTATCCGGCTGGGAAGTGTTGTTGTCAGGTATGCGGAACGATCGGGGGAGGTGTGGTACGCAGTATCCCCCTCACTTGCTCAGCTAGCTCGGACTCGGTGCCCCCGACCAAGGGTCTCTCTCCCCCCTCGAATCTCCCTCCTCTACTCCCGCCTCTCCGGTAGAAAACAAAGGCGAGCTTTGTATCGTCACCTGCTTCCCTTCCTCTGACCTCCATGACCTACGTGCCAATGCCGTGGCCAACAATTTCTTCTGATACTTCCGTCGGACCTCAGAAGCCATCTCGTCTGCCATCCTCCCTGTGTCTGCTTCAGCAGGCTCTCCCCCCTCTCGCCATCTCTGGGGCCTTGCCATCCCCACGCGGTGGCTCTGCTACCGGCTCCTCCGAGTGGACTGTCTTGGCCACCTTAGTGGGGGGGCTGGTAGGGCTCCCTTGCTCCTCCAACTCTTTGTGGGGCGGGTCAGCATCCCAGGGCTTGTGTCCTTCCCCTTCCTTTTCCGCCGGTCCTTCCTCTCACCTCGCACCAGCGACTCGGGACGGACTGGTGACCTGCTGCGCCCCTGGGCCGACCTGACCACTGTCACCACACTCCTCAGCCCTCCTTTGGAAGGTCAGCGGGGTGACCGCCTGGAGGTCCCGGGGTGGCTGATGCTGTGATCGTGGGATCGGTCTCCTTCCTTCTCCTCTCTGGGCTCCCCACTGCCTGACCTTGCAGCTGCCGCTCCGTAGTGAGGTGGGCCGCTTTCCTCGAGCTGTGCCTTCCTTCCGGTGTCCGCTCGGTGGCTCGGGACTCTGCCGACTCCTCGTCTGAGCCCTCCGACTCTCCTCCTGACCCCTCAGTGGCTGGTGGCTCGGTGCCTTCCGTGGCCGGTGGCTCCTTTCCGGTGTCCTCCCCGGTGGCTGCCAGTGGCTAGACTATGGTGGTCGGTGGTCTCGCCACCACTTCAGCCCCAACCACGCATGCCCAGGGTGTTGCGACTTCAAGTGGCTTTGCAGATCATTCCACCGGTCCACATTCACCTGAAAGGTGCACCTGCCAGCAGAGCACACCCAGCCTGGCCCTTTCAATAGCATGCTTCGCCCTCACATGTTGCTTCAGGCTATACCCATGCCAAAAGACAGCCCCACAAGTCTCACAGGGAAGAGGTACCGGTGACTTCTTCATTTCTCGGTCCGACCACAACAACCCACGCTCACGTGCCTCATGATCGGTGGCCCGAACTAGGTCACGGTGTAGTTCTCTGCTTCTTCACCAGGTAGCCTCTCGGGTGGCCCAGAGGCCGATTGGCTCGGTGGCCCGGTGGCGCTCTCGGCGGCATCCTTTTCCCTCCTCTGCTACCTTAGCTTACCGCCGGTTCTTCACATTGAAAATGGCCTTCACTTGGGAGCTCATGGCTGATGTGGGTACCCCTTCCTTTCTTTCCGTAGCTGACCTCCCCACCGATTTCTCTTTCAGAGGGGACCTGCCCTCCTCTATGACAGAAAGGCCGTGGTCGGCCGGTGGTAATATCCCGGCGGTTTTCTTCACCCCTCCTGGACACAGGTAAGTAGTCCTCTTGACCTCTACCCCAGGTCTGTCCTCAGTGGCCCCCAGCTCCTTCTCCCCACCTTCCCCCAACTCCCTAAAGTGCAGGAAGGACGCCACCCAAGCTTCCTCCCTACCGCTGCTACCCGCCGGTGGTGGTGGTGATCCAGTGTCTCTCTGTGAAAACAGGTAAGTAGTTACTACTCCTGTTTCACCCACACTTCCTTCTTCTGTTGATTTCTTCTTCCTCCATTTCCCAGCCACATATAATGCTCTTAACTCTCTCCTTTCATCTTTTTCTGAGTCCATGGATCCCTCCCGGCGGTCGGCGATTATCTCAATGGCGGCAGTTGCCATGGTTACCAACCCAGCACCCGGATGAGCGGCGGTTCCCGGCCTCGACACCAGGTGGCCTCCCAGTGGCTCGCACTTTCGGTGGCTCCCGGTGGCGCCACCGGAGTTCGGGCGCGCACCGAGAGGACCAGCCTCTTCTCCTCAGTAGGTAATAGAGGCTGGGGAGTCTCCTTCAACAAGTCGTAATGGACGATTCTCCTCTTACGCCCCATTTTCACCTCCCATACGGGACCCTCTAAGGAGCGGGTGATTGTCCAGGGCCCGGACCAGGGACGCATAAACTTGGGGCACTTTCCCATTTCCTTGCGGGGGCACAAAGTAGTAGACAGTGTCCCCTACAGCCAGCTCTTCTCCGCACACCCGGGTAGAGTAATTCCGCTCCTGTCTTCTGACGGCCTCCCCAATATGCTTAAGGGTGTAGAGGTGGCCCTTCTCCATGCGATAACGGAGCTCCGTCGCAAAGTCTTCGCATCCTCTGGGTGTCAAGGCTGTCTCCCCTGCAGAAGGATACATGAGACCCCCTGGTAGGCTTGAACGGAGGACCGGTAGTGGAAGTCCCAGTCACCCTGGTGTTGATCTACGGTCATGGCCAACATGGCCTCCACTGTTCTGTTACACCTTTCCACCAACCCTTCGGATTTCAGATTGTACGGGCCAGCCGTGTTTGTGCAACGCCCTGAAGCTGATGCACTTCCTGGAACAGGTGGGACTGAAAATTCCTACCTTGATCTGTGTGTATAGTTCATGGGGGTCCCAGCCGACACACCACCTCTGTGACAAAGGCCCTTGCCACAGTCCCCGCCTCCTGATCCGGAAGGCACACAGCATCCGCTTACTTGGTGAAATAATCCATCACTATAAGAATGTGGGGGTTCCTCCTCTGGGTCCGCGGCAGCGGCCCCATGAGGTCCATAGCCATCCTCTCCATTGCGAGAGCTACCGGAATGTGCCGCATTCCTACGCGCCGGGTGGGGTGCTGACTTCCTGCTCAAGCACTGTGGGCACGACACCAACCATCTTATCACGTCTCTCCAGTAATTGAGCCAGTAATAAGTCTGCTGGACCCGACGCATGCTCTTGGTCCTCCCGAAATGGCAGCTCAGGGGAGCCCTGTGCACTTCTGCCAAGACCGCCTCTACCTGGCTATCCGGAACTACCACCTGCCCGAAGATCTGTTCCGCCAGGGACCTCACCGCATACGGTTCCCCAGCCAGTTCGGTGGGAGAAGGCTCCGTTCCACGCTCCACCCAGCATATGACCTTGCTTAATGCGGGATCCTCCCTCTGTGCCAGCTGCCATCTTTCCTGTGCCCGCACATAAGGAGCCTTTTCCTCTATGGGTTCCTCCCCCTCTGCTTCCACGGCGGCCGCCAATGCTGCCCCTTCCTGCCCCTCCCTTGCCAGCTCGCTCCGCGTCATTATCATACAAAGGCGATCCCCCCGGGTCCTCGATGCCACATTGACCACATGGCTGCCGCGACAGCCCATCGGCATTCCCATGATTCCGCTCGGGGCAGTGTTCTATCACTAAGTCTTGGTCAAAGGTGTCCAGCAGCTAAATCTATCTAGCCACCTGTCCCTCGGGCTCTTCAGAGCAGTATGATCCGTGCGTATCCTCACCAGCCTCCCCACCAAGTAATGGCGGAATTTCTTAACTGCGAACACCACAGCCAACAATTCCTTCTGAGTGACACAATAATTGCGCTCACAACAGCTAAGGGTTCTGCTGGCTTAGGCGAGTGGCCGCTCACGCCCCTCCTGAAGCTGGGACAAGACGGCTCCTAGCCCAAAGTCACTGGCATCCGTGTCTAATAGGAGTCGGCCCTCTGGCAACGGGTATGCCAGTACCAGTGCACCCGTCAACTTCTCCTTCAGGACCTCGAAAGCCTCGGCACATGGCTGGTTCCAATAGAACCGCTTATTCCTTTCTGTAAGTTCCGAAAGGGGCCGTGCCACCGCGGCAAATCCTCGAACAAAACTGCAGTAGTACCCACAGAGGCCAAGGAAACACCGTACTTCGGCCACAGTTGTTGGGACAGGCCACTCACGGACAGCTGTACCTTATGGGGATCTGTCCGGATACCATTCCTGTCGATTCGGTGTCCCAGGAAACCCACCTCCTCTCACACCAGTCGGCACTTCGTGGCATTGATATTCAACCCCACCTCTCCCAGGCGGTTCAGCAACCCCTATAATTGCACGGCATACTATTCCAGAGTGCTCGTAAAGACGATGATATTGTCCAAATACACCAAGCAGGTGGACCACTGCAAGCCCCGCATGACCACCACCATAAGCCCCTTGAATGTCCCAGGCACATTACACAGTCCGAAAGGTATCACTTGGAACTGGAATAGTCCCCGGTGCATGATGAACGGGGTTTTAGGCTTCGAGTCCTCGTCCATGGCCACTTGCCAAAATCCTGAGGCCAGGTCCAGGGTACTGTACCACCTTGCCCCCACCATTGAATCCAACGAGTCGTCTATACGCGGGAGCGGGTACGCATCCTTGAGTAACTGCATTCAAGCGCCTGTAATCAACGCAGAAACATACACGCCCGTCTTTCTTCTTAACTAGGACCACGGGACTGGCCCATGGTCCCGAAGCCGACTCAATCACCCCCTTCTGCAGCATGTCCTCCATATCCTGGTCTACCACTGCACGCCGGTGTGGGGCCAGCCGCCACGGCACCATCTTAACTGGGGCTGCCATCCCCATGTCAATGCGGTGTGTCACCAAATCCGTCTGGTCCAACTCCCCGTCCTCTGTCTGTCCGGTTCCGCTCGATTAGGGCCCTCCAAACAGGGTCGGCTGCCACTTCCGTGCCGCCCAACAACGAGTCCACCAGTGAGTTCCCTGACCTGCCACCTCCCCTCTCCATCACCATCCTGCATGACTCTGCACCTCCACCCACTGCCTCTCCTGTAGCCAAGTGCATGCCCCGGTATAGTGTCACAGGGTCGGGGCCTGGATTACACACTGGCAGGGGAACTCTACCATCCGCCGGGTATACCAGAGCGCGTCCCAAGCCGTATGCCTCATTCTGCCTCCGCCCGATTTAATCCTTCCACCACCATCTCCAGCGCCCTGGTGTTCTCAGGGACAACAGCCATGATGACTCTCTTTGTGCGCCCTTCCACGACCCTAGTTTCCTTGTTAACGAGCCGGCAAGGCTCACCCCCGTCTTCCTCCGGCCAGAGCAACTTCTCCTGCACAAGGTCGACCGTAGCCCATGTCTGGCTCGGGAAGTCTGCCCCTAGCAAGCCTGGCGTCGCAATATCGGCAATCTCGGCAATCACAAAAGTAGCCACCCACGTCCGGGAGCCACAGCGTAGTTCCGTAACAACCCTTCCCTGCAGAGGCTTACCATCTGCCGTGTGGTAGGAGGAAGTGGTAGGCTGCACTACCCCTGGTGATCCTTCCTGCTTCCACCAGGCCGTGGACAGCAGGTTACTCGTAGCCCCCGTGTCTACCACCAGACTTATGTTCCGGCCCCACAGCTGCCCTTCTACTTCTAATCCATTTCCTTTTGTTTCTTTTCTACCCAGCCATTCCCTCTCCCTTTCAGGAGCAGGGGTCCCGTCCAGACTGGAGGGAAGGACCCTGATCAGTTTCCCGAGGTCTTCGCTGCGGCATCCCGCCTCTTCGCGGCTTCCACTCGCTTCAGCCATACCGGGCAGTTCTTCTTAAAATGTTCCATTGACCCACACTCGAAACATTTGAGGCCTCTTCCAGGTCTCACCTCAGGTGTACCCGTGGGCTTATCATCCAGCCTCGTCTTCTGAGATGACCTCCCACAGCTGCGACATCTCCTCAGCCATGGATCGTGAAGAGGCATGCACCTTAGAAACTTTCTCTCGCTCGGCTTTCAAATACGTCTCAGCCCGCACTCCCCTCTCCACTGCCTTCAACAGGGTGGGAGTCTCGCCCTGGTATATCCACTGCCTTAGCTCCGTGTCATTGAGGCATTCTACAAAGCGGTCCTTAGCCATATCGTCCACCATCTGAGCATCCGCATTGGGATACGCCAAGCGCACCAGCCTCAATATCTCTTCCGATAAAGCCTGCAACTCCTCTCCTGGTTTTCTCACCCTAGTACGCAGCACGGCCTTGTAAGACTCTACCTGGCTGCGTGGCTGAAATCTCTCTATCAGGGCCTCCCGAAGCAGCTTGTATCCTCCCGGGGAGGCTGGACGCGCGGAAAGTGCACCCCTCCACAGCCATACACCCATTCGCCATCACGCAGAGGTCAAAATAGGATAGGAATCATCAAGGTCACCCGACCCGTCATACTTTCCCGGCATCACTACCGGCTTCTGTGTCTGGCCATCCCCATGTGGTCCCATGGGAGCCTGAAGGCCTCCCAACCCTGACGGAGTGTCCAGCCAGACTGTGTCCTCCTCATAGGGGCTGGCTCTTGATAGCTCTTCAGAAACCTGTGTGCTGGTTAGCGAATCACCTGCTGACTTCCTCGACTGAGGCCGGCCCCCCCCTGGACATCTCCCGTCCCATCCCGGAATGCTCCTCTTCCACATCTACCGGCGACACCTCCTTCCTTGCTGATTCCCCGCCTGTGCGTTCTCTTTGGTAGGGTATCCTAAATGCCACCCGGGCTGGGTCAGGACCTGGTACTCTCTCCATATTCCCACTTGACAGCTCCCCTTTCCCCATAAGCTTCAGATCCCGGTGGATCCCCGCACGACTGCCCATTCCGGTGGCCCCACTGGAAGTACCACTGGAACCACCACCGAATGCTCTGGGCCGCCCCTCCAGCACACCAAGGCCTGGTGACTGCAAAGCGTGCCAGCCCTCCCGGTACCTGGCCGCCTCCTCCTCCGCAGACCTGCTGCCTGATTCCTTCCCTCCACTCATACTTAAGCCTGGCCACCAGATGTCTTCTGCCTCAGCGGTTACGATACGGCAGTTACGATACGGCGGTACTGGCCGCCGGGTCCCTGTCTCTCTTCCTTCTAAAACTGACTTCCTCATCCACTATCTCGACTAGCTCCCCCTTCCTCCCTCTTCCGAGAGCCTCCCCCAACTGGTCCATCCCTTCCCTGTCGCTCATAGCCGTTCTGGTTACGCAGGTTCGTTAGTAAGAAAGCACCACCACTGTCACCAATGTAATAACCAGGAACCAGCGGAACGACAGAATAAAGGTTGATAACTGACGACTTCTTGTGTTTATTATTGTTCTGGCCTTATTACTAACACTTGTCTTCGACTTGTATCACTTGTGCTGAATACTCGCTTAACCCATTAAGGGCGGCCTAGAAGGGCATTTCGGTAGGCTAGAGGCCTGAATTTTGAGCAGAATATTTACCAGGGGGCGAGACCTTGCAAAACAGTAAACAGTGCTCTTGACTTTGATCTTATTTTTGACATTTTTGTTATTGTCTTTACCACTCTAAACTCCTCAGATTCAAATTCCTCAGCCCCAAAATAGGTCTAAAACATCATCAGACTAATTATAGCAGGCCAATTAAATCTATCCCACAATTCCAAACATGGTTGCCATACCAATATAGTCATGTCAATTATACTCAACATCAGGCCCTGCATGGTGTTGAGAATACTCAACATCTGCCCCTGCATGGATGTTGACTATTCTCAACATCAGTCCTCAATGGGTTAACTAGCTTATAATTGAGAGGCCCGCCCTCTTTATCCACACTTGCTGCCAGCCACCGGACACTGGAAACCAGCTACGTGTCAGCCACCAATGAGTCTCTGATTATGTCTTACTCTAAACCACAGGATCTGGAGGTCGTTTCACAATGAAAGAGGACTCGTTATGATGCTTCCTCGTACATGGGCGAGAAAAGATACGAGCATTTTTCACACCCGTTACACAATACCTTCTGCCTTTCCCGAGCGAGTCTCGTAGCCGAAACGAGACGAGGAAAGTAATCGTCGTTCCGATTTCCTCGTAAGAGCAACGAGGGTTCAGCACAGTGAGAAAAAAGGGCGGGACACCAGCGAAACTTGACCTATATACTGCTGAACGTCACTTCCGGGTAGTCCACTGCCGCCAAAACAAAGAACGGTGGAGAGTTATTTGACTGCGGCTTGCACCATGTATTTCGACGAAACACAGGTAATTAAAGTTTACTGATGAAAGCAATCTTGTTTCATCTATTCCGATCTTCAGCATAACAGTGGTATTCAAAGTTGTTCTGTCTTTTCTTTTCTGTTATCTCCATTTCTCCGCCAGCCGGCATGAGCGATAATAGAGTAAAAGCACACGCCCTTCTCTCTTGTGTCTATATGGCTGTCTCTCTCTTCCTTCCTGTAGGACTGGCTAGTTTCCTTGTGCCTATAGAGCATTTTTCTTCTTCTTTTACCTATCCTACCCTGACTTCTTTTAAAAGAAGCATCCAAATTTGTGTCTTAAAGTTTAATTATGACAGAAAATGTCCCCCCCCCCCTCTGCTTCCTGTGGTTTCCTCCAGAAGTAATATAATATTAGTGTAATTTTTTTTTTATTTATCAGTACCAAAAAGGTTACGACTTGAGCTCCACTGACGAGGACGACAGTTATATGGAAGTTCGTCCAGGAGAGGAGGAATCGGAGCATCACCAAAGTTTTGAGCTGCCCGAGATACTGACCATGTCTAAAGTTAAGCAGGAATATGTCGTGGAAGACTCAAGTGAAATCAGCGACGAGGAGAACACAGAACACGTACCTGGCCCTGTCACTCCTCGAAAAACCACACGAGGAACTATAAGCAAGAAGGAGTCTGTTTGGAACGACAGGGAACACAGGGCTCTGTTTTACTCGTGCTATAACCAAAAGCACTTGTTGAAAGCTCGAGGTAAAAACTCTGCTCAATTGAGGAAGGAAGGCTGGGACACTGTCCTAGGTGAGTCTTTTTTTTGTCTTCATTTTTTACTTTGGTTTATGTCTAATGTGTCCATAAATTAATAGAGGTCTTCCCTTTAATATTTTTTATATTTATCTCTTCATTCCTTGCCTTTTTTTTTAAACAAGATAAACCAAGCATAGACATAGAAATTTTTTTTTCTTCCATATCAAAGAAGCTTTTCTTTAAATTTTTCAGCCACTGTGAACAGTGTGAAGAACGAGGACCGCAACATAGACAAGATGAGGAACCATATAAACGATTACTTCTGGAAGGTCAAAGCTAAGGTAAAAGAAATGTTTCAACTCTCTTTTCTTTTTCTCTTAGTGATTCTTTCCTAAAAATCATCACATGGTACGAAAAAATAATTTTATATGTTAGAACCTGCTTCTTCTCGTCTTTTGAAATCAATGAACTTATTTTTCAAAGGAGGATATTTAAACTGAAACTATAAAAAATGCAAACTATTTTATGTTCTTTCTTCCTTTCAGAACGAGCAAATGCTTGCGGCTATAGACAAGGGTCGTAAAGTGGATGGTGTGACGCTGACCGAGGCTCTATGCCTTAAGTACAAGGGGGTGTCGCGCATAGCAGGTAAGCAATCATCTTCTCTTAGAGACCATTCTTTCTGTCGTTATCATTTAGTGCTGTACGTTTTGTTGTCTTCTTCTTCCAAGAAGCTCTTGGTTCAATTTATTAAATAATTGAGGCCGAATAAAATACTTTTCTCTTTTCCTTAGTGTGAAAGCGTGTCACCATAAATTTTGCTTTAATCTGTTGTTTGTTTTGACTTATTTTCCTGAAGGTGAAGGCGGCGTAGTGATATATCACATCGACAAGGTCGAGGAAGAGAAACAAAGACGCCACAAAGCTAAAGAACAGAGAAAACCCCAGCCTAAGGCTTCTCCCCACCAAGCAGCTTCCCTCAGGCACATTCCCACCCCCAAAAAGATTATTGTAGTGCCTTCTGAGGAGGACATAAAGGCAGAACATCAGCTTTTTTCTGCCATGAAGACAGTTAAGGCAACCTCTGCTAAAAGTAACAAAACATCAACCCCCCCCCCTCTTCCAAGGCTTCTACCTCAGGTGTTCAAAAGAAATCCCCTCCTGTTAAGCCACCCGTTGCTAAGCGTCCTGCTGCGGCAAGTTCTTCTGCCAAAGAGCACAAGCCATTCGTGAAGCCGGGGAAGAAAGGTGTGAGAGGGGCAGCTTCTAGGGAGGTCCATATTGACCTCACCGGGGAAGCCCACTTCAAAGACGATTTGTCAGATGACATGGTAGTGAACATTGTAGACGATGATGATATAGTAGATATGACTGGGTGTGAGAACCCCGTGACCTCCACTCCTAAAGGATCAGAACTGAAATCATCTTTGCGTAGGAGCCCACAGCTGCAAGAGAAGGATAAGCCACCAAAAAGTGGAAAAAGCAGCAGGAAACTGAGCTTCGAAGATGAGACAGAACAGGAAAGTGGAACACAGGAATATAATCCCAAGGACCTTCCCCCCCCCTTTCTCGTTAGACCATGACTTGAGGATAGCCAAGATAGAGTCTCTTCTCTCCACGATAGAAGTGAACAGGCGGCAGACAGATGAGCACCTTCAGTCTCTCCTGTACCGTAACACTGAGGTAAATGAAAGGACGCTATCAGTTTTAGAGAGAATCGCCAGCGATCGACACCTGCTGTTGGAGTCGCATGCCCTTTCTACTAAAAATTCAACCCAGGTCGTACAAGGTACTAGTAAAAATTTTTTAACTTTTTCTCTCTAAACATAAAGAATTATATCTTTTCTCTCTCTTTCATGTGAACAAAAGAAAAAAGATATGTCTTAACTTAAAAATTTCACTTGAAGCAAAAAATTAGATGTCCCTGTCCTTTCGAGATTAAAACTTGACATCGCTTCCTTGTTTACTGCAGAGTACTATGATTCCTCTCAATTAATTCTTCCCTCCTCCTTTCCTTCAGCCCTCGGGAAGCTGATATATGTGACAGAGGGAATCGTGTTCAAGACTCCCCAGAAGCAAGAGGCCCCTCTTCCGCAAAATTGGGAAGTACGGCCCTTAGGTCTCCAGCCAAACCCCCGTACTGGCGATTTACAAAGTAAGACTTTATTCTTCTTCTAAAGTTATTTTCTCTGTTAAGATGATAGAATATTAATCCCAAATCTGACTAGACCAAACTAAGCTAAATATGAAATTTTGTCTTCTTTTCTCTTCTTGTTTTTCTTGAAAAAAAACTTACCTTATTCATTTTTTTTTTCTGACAGTCGTGTCCCTGGATCCTAACTCTGCAGACACCAACAACCTGCTGCACCTGAACCCTGATGGATCTCTTGTGGTGGGTCCTACTCCGTCCGCTGCCCGCCCAGTCACCCTTACCCGTAGCCCACCTAAAGTTCACTCACAACCCGCTGATGACACTCGAGGAGCAAAGCCTCGTTCAGAGGAGCAATTGCCTTGTGAGAAGCCAACAACAGAGGCCACAGAGAGACGGCAGGAAGAAGGGGACGACGAAAAGGAAGGAGACGGGGGAGAAAACCTAGAACATAACGCTGAAACACAAGAGGATGTACAAGATGATGCCGAAGGAGAGAAAGAGGAAGAAGTAAATGAGACAGAAGAAAAAGAGCCTGCAGGAAACAACAATGAAGCAGAAAATGGTGACCACAATGAACCTCAAGTTAATGAGGGTACAGATAAGAAGTCTGAACTCAGCCCACCTGAAGAGAAACAAACTGAAGGAAATGAGGCTACAGACAACAACTGTCAACCTAACCAGGCCCAGCTGAAAGAAAATGAATCAAATGACTGTAGAGAGAATAGCTGTGAACCTAACGAGGACCACCTGAAAGAAACAGAAGGAAACGAGGCTACAGAGCACGGCTCTGAACCACAGGAAGAGGATGGACTCAAAGAGACTACTGAGAAGGAGGACTTTCAAAAGGTGCCTGTTATTTTATCAGAAGAAGCTATAGAGGAAAGAGGTTCAAATGAGGACAATCGAAATAATCAGGTAGGGGATCAACAGGGGCTGTCTCAGCAGGCTGAAAAAAACCATGACTCTGTCATAGACATAGTGAATGAAGACCTCCCTGAAGAACCTTTAAACCTTCATCTTGATGTTCTTTCTTCTGCCCGTACTAGGGGAGAACATGTCAGAAAGCCTGCCTCTTCCGGCTCTTCTGTCCGACATGAAGTAGATGTGTCAAAAGGTGGAGTCAGGATCCATGTTAAAAGACAACCAGACTCGGACCCGGAAAAAACTAAGGAACCAAAACAAGATGCTGATATTTCAGACAAAGTTATGGAAGCAGCTAATGTGCTGCATAACATGCACATGTATGAAGAAAAACGCGTACCAAAGGAAAAGTCCCAGCCCCCCCCTGTCGTGCCAGGTCCCCCCACTACTAGGAAACGCGCAGCAGTTGCTAATGCTGCAGCTTCTGGCAAAATCAAGAAACCCAAGAAAGGGTTCCCCAAAAAGAACTAGACTGATATATGTGAAGACTATATTTCTGTCAAAGGACATCCTTTCTTTTTAATCCTGTTTAAAAATTTTCCGATCTAGTGTCAACTTGTACATGAACAGCAAAACTCAATACAGATATTTCATGCAGAAGGAGCAAGAAAATATCAAGAGATTATATGATATTCTTTTTCTCTTTATCTTATGCATGTATGTGTTAAAAGTTAATTACCCTAGTGAAGTAGGAAATCATATCTTCATACAGCTTGGCTCCAGAAGAGATAGCACAATTAATGTGTATCTTCTATATAGAGATAAGAGAAGAAAAAATTGCCATGTTCAACTTTTTTTTATGAAGTATTACGGTGCTGATGTGAGTTCTCAAAGAGAATAAGCATGTTATTTATCCAAGACCCCATATGTCTTAGTCTCAGAAGGAAAGAGGACATTAAGGTCATAGTTATGAGAGACAATAAAGAGTTTATTCACCTTCAGACCTGTTTATTTCCCTTTATGGTAATTATTATAAAAATAAAAAGGCTACAAAACAACAGAAAAAAAGATTCATCTTCTTCTGAAAATCCCATCCTAATAAAAGATGGCTGACTATGATCCGAACCATTTAAATATCAAAATTGAACATCTCTTATCAAACAGAGAATGAGACGAAGGATAAAAAAGGTTTTCTCCCCTGTCATAAATGCCATGCAGCACAACGAGAAAAGGGCAATTTTTCTCGTTGTGCGAAGGTGGCACCACTGAAACACAAGTAGTGTGACGTCATCTTTCACCCAACGTCGTGACTTCAACTCCTAAGAAAATGGACGATAACCAAGCTAACAAGGTTCAAGTGGGTGTATTTCATTATAAATTTACTGCTATATATATTCAGGCCTATAAAAGCAGTCTTTAAATGAGGAGTTTGTTATAAATAAAAGGGAACATCCGTTTTGTTAGACGTCGCTGCGCGGGAGGCAAGGCGACGAAGCACAACGAGAAAAGGATGTTAACCCTCGTTACTAGAGTTTTTGTCTCGTTCTGCTGTACGGTAACATAAAAGACATATTCTTTGCTTTCATTCTACTTGTCTTTATTTTTTGTTCTCCCTTTTCTGTCACAGGTTACCCGCCCGAAGAAAAAGAAAAGGCAGATGACATTAAAACCCTTAGACAACCAGTCAGTCGACTCAGCTGCCTCTACAGTGCTCTATGTACCAGATGTAAATGACACTAATAGACCCTTGAATGAGACTCTGTACGGCAAACAAGGAGCTGCGGATGATAATTCTAATGCCAGTTCATCTGAGAGCGAGGCAGATGACACACCCCTGAGAGAGGACATGCCTGTGTCGACTGATAGGTGGAAAAAGAGGGAGGTAGATGCCTTAATGGACGCTGTGAACCATAACAGAGCAGCCCTTAAGTACCACTTCAGTGGGACAGGGGGTGGAAAGGACATCAGGAGGCAGGCATGGAGGGATGTAGCTTGTGAGTAACCTAAGAGATATCAAATGGCCTCTTTTTTTCTGTCTGTGTCGGTTTTCTATAAGAACAAGATATATTTGAACTGAAATAATTTTTAAGAATTAATAGCTCAATTAAATCCATTCTTTTTTTGCAGTGTACGTTAATGCAGAAGCTAAAACCCATCGCACAGTGAAACAATGTTCCCATAAAACCTCTGATTTCACCCAGAAGAACAAGCAAAAGGTGAGACACAAATTCAGAAATGTAAACTTATAAAGAGATTTTCAAAGTAAAAAGGTGCCCTTGTCTAGCATAAACCTTATCTTAAGAGTAGGATACTTTAATTATTGTCTTGTTTTTTTCTAGTACAACAAGCTGAGGAGGGAATTGAGCAAGACTGGCAGTGGCCCTGTGGACAAGAAAAAGAAGTTAACCGAGACACAGGAAAAGGCACTGGAATACCTGAAGCCCGAGGCAGTGAGAGGTAACCTGTGGCTCTTGTCTTACACCTTATTTGTGGCCGGAATTTAAAATAAATATCTTAACAGAAATAAAATTGAAGGATAATGTTTAATTACTCAATTATTTATTTCGTAAAGGTATTCCTGGCATAAAACCGATGGCTTTGAACCCAGCGGACCACAAAGAGGCCTTCGATGAGGACGCTCTCTGGAAACCTGGGTCCTGTGATTTCACTAAAGTTCAGGGATCAATGAAAGTTACTAAGATGCCAAGGAAAGATAAAGACAAGGAAAAAAGGAGGAAAGAAAGGATGAGGAAAGAGGAAAGAAAAAGGGCCCATGAGAAAAAAATGAAAGAGGAGAGAAGAAAAGAGGAAATAGATGCCAGAATACAGAAAGAGGTGAATGACATGTCCATGAAAAAAGAGGAGGAGAGGAAGAGACTTTTGGGTCAACAAAAGCAGGAAGTCAAACCCAAACCAGGACTGAAGGTCATCCAGTGCACTGAGGAAGAGTGGAAAATAATATGCGCCGAAAAGGCTAAGAGGAAAGCTGAAAGAGCAGCCATTAGGGCAGAAAGAATGGCAAGAAAGATGAAACAAGGAAAATGAGCTCATTCTGTTTTAAAAAACTAAACAAGAAGAGAATTAAGGCCTATAATTACATTTCCTTTATTAAAGACAGTGCGTGGATAGACTTTCGTGGTTACATATTAAACAAAAACACAAAAATCTTTTTTCTTCTTTCTTTGAACAAAAATCTTTCTGTAATGAAAATACAGGTAATTTAGGTGGCACATAGAATAACAACTACATGGCTATAAAAGAATACTGCCAGGACTAGGTCAGTTTTTGGACATCTAGAAATACTTCTCAGCATAGTCTTTCCTGAACTTCTTGACATAGTCACTTTGTTCCAGCTGACTCCTCTGTGGAGGCTGGACAAGGGGGGCTCTCTTGGGCCTCCAAGGATCAGAGGGGCTGTTCACAATCCGTATCCCGTGGTCAAGGGCCACGTTGTGGAGACATGCACAAGCCGTTATGATCCACGAACTCCTCTTAGGTGAATGCCGTATGTACCCAGCCGAAGAGTCCAGTATCCTGAATATTCAAAAGAGAGTTTTTTACTTTTCAGTTAAACCTTATTTTTCCTCTTAATATTCAAACTTGTGTAACTGTAACATGCTTTTTTTTTTCAAGGGAGGACCATCTCGTTATTTTTGAGTTCCTTCGATAAATAAAAAGATGTTTACAATCAAAAAAAGATTCAATTTTTCTCACCTCCAACGCTGCTTGAGTATCCCAATGCAGTGCTCTACTCGTACTCTGCTCCTCTTGTGCCACACATTGAAGGAGCGCTGTTTAGGAGTCTCCTCATCTTTGAAGGGGGTGAAGAGATTTCTCCTGAGACCGTATCTGAGAAAGGAGCCAAAAGATAATAAGAAGAAGAGAAAAAAAGAAGAAGGTGCACTAACTGTGTTAAGAAATTTTTGTTTTCCTCTCTGAAAAAAAAATGGGGGAGCACGTTCATATAGGAAGCCCTTGAGTATCCTTTTAAGTAACTCCAGAGTACGAATAAAAAAAAGAAGAATAAAAAAAACAACTCACCCAGAGTCCCCTAAGAGGACAAAGTCCTCCCAAGCCTCCGCCTCCAATTCGTCTCCTACCGGGCTGGAATTCAGGGAATATGCGTCGTGCACCGATCCAGGCCAGCGGGGGTCCACAAAGAGGATTCTTTTGTCGTAGTCACAGATCACCTGATAGAACAAAGAATAAAAATTAATTTGGGAAAAGAGAAAACTATGTAAGAGAACTTGTTCATGCACACTTATGAAGACTCTTACTTAAGAGAAGAAATTTTCTCAGCCAGTAAGATATATTGTTTTATATGTATAAAGAACTACTATTACTACAACAACAACAACAACAACAACAACAACTTACGGTGGTGTTAATAGAATGGTACCCTTTCGTTCTGGTATTCAGTAGGGGTTTTAACAGGTACATGAGTCCCATCTACGTATCCAAAAACGTATGGTGTCTTCTGCTCCTCTTCCTCCGTCCCAGGCTTCGGATGGCGATACAGCTTCAGTGCGAGATGGAGCTTCTCCTCGAAAGAGTGAGGCCATTGTATGAAGAGATGGCTGTTCCTGTAAAAGAAACCGGCTACATCCTTCACAGCACGGCATACGGCAGTTCTTGACACCTTCTGGGAATCACCTGTGAGCGCATAGAAGCTACCTGTCACAAAATAACGGAGGACCAGGCAAACTGAAAAGAAAGATGAAAAGTTACTTGCAAGAAGACAAGGGTGAAGGGGGGGGGGGGTCTCATAAAGAGGAGAGGAGGGAAGGAGTAAGAAGAATATATCCTGAATCAGTCTCCTTCTCTTCACTTTTAATATATGCGTGTTTAGCAATTAATTCGACATGGTGACATGGTCAGTTCTTAATATCTACATGTGACATGGGCATTAGTGAGATGAGGGAAAAAATTAGGTACATGAGATAGGTGTTTTCTTATGTTTGACATGGGACATGACAGGTTGTAAGAGGAGACATGTGACATGGGGGTTCAAGTCACATGTGACATGACCATTTTTTAAAATCGACATGTGACATGGGGGACACACCATGCACACCCCCTTACATGAAAAGAAACCTAAGAGACATGAGTGACATAAGTGGGCTGCTGAAACTTTTTTATTCAAAAAGAGAATAAGACACAGAGGAAAGGGGAGGGGAATAGGATGTCTGATAAGAGTTTCATTTAGATTGAAGAGAAAAATTTTTACCCTGTCAATATGTGTCAAGCCTCCTGCCCTCTTGGTGCCCTTGAAAGAACTGTGCTTCTTGTATTCTTCTACTAGTTTCCTGACTACGTCTTTGCTGAGGCGATACCTTGCCACAAATTCCTCATCGTTGAACAAAGAAAAAGGCGACTCCCTAGGCTTACACTTGCGGGTTTTCCTGCCCAAGCGATCCCTTAAAGGAGGCATGATGTCTTCTTCCTTCAAATTTACCTCAGAAAACAGAGTCTACACTGGTACCCAACTTGTCAGGATCAAAACGATGGTCCCCATTGAAAACAATGCTGAAAAAGTAAAAGGCAGAACATCTAGAGCAACTGCCTTTTTTTATCTCGTGAGAGACTCAAAGAGGACACAAAACGAGACTTTAACAACGAGACTTTATTTGTGTTACGCTTTTTTCCTCGTTCTGAGGTCACACCAGGCAAAACACAACGAGATTTCTTTTGTGTAACGGTTGCACGGGAGCGGTACGAGAAAAACTGCATTCTCGTGGATTCTGTAACGACCTCCTGCTCTTTTATAGTCTGGAGACCTGGATGTAATGTCACGTGACACTGACGTCACCACCTGGTGGCCTGAACACGCAACTACCGTCCTGGTCCGGTGGCTGCCACCGAGCCGCCAACAATGAACTATCTATGTTCATTACAATATCATATCTAAACAAAAAAAAACCCAACACATCAGAACCTAAACAACATTCTCTAAACACTTTGTCGGACAATCTTCATTTCTAAACATGTTTAGGGTCTAAACACATTACGAAAAGTGGGACAACATTGTGTTTAGGAATTTGTTTAGATTCTTAACACCTGTTCTAAGAGTGTACTACATGCGTTAAAGATTTCTGTAGTCCTAACAAGTGTAATCATCATTTTCCTCTTTGGAACAAAATGGTTGTCATGTTTTGAGGTTTTGTACTCACCAATTATGTTAGAAACAACAGGTGGAAGCAGGGGGAAGTCTACGAATCTCACTGATGAGTTCTTTAAGCAAGTCTTCCAGAATAACTTCCCCCTCCTTGTCCTCCCCTCATCCACTCAGCTGGCCCTAATCATAATTACAGACAGCAGCCTCAGGAGGGTCTTCCATAAGATATAACAAACACGGAAAACAGACAATTTGTCAAAACCATTTTAGGTGGACATCATTGGGGGAATAGAATTGTGAATCTATTGATTTTACCAAAACAGTAATCGTTTCATAAGACCTATATCTATTCTAGTTTGAAACCTCCAGGGTTATTTCTGAACAGCCATACCCGATGGAAAATTACAAGCATGTTTCACTAAATAAATTGTATCAATGCAGTCGTATTGCAGTTGATAAAATCAATTCATATAAGTATAGATACGTAATACATGTATCTGACAGCTGACTGTCTTCATGTGTCCTTTTCAGTACTTTATGGGACGTTTACACACCATTGTTGGGTGACCTCGAATGGGGAGGGTGCCGAGCTACATTTTATAAAGATAAAGCACAAGTCAATTGTGTTCCTTTGTGTTCCTTACCAAGGGCTAGAGGGGGCATCCGACCACACTCCATAATCATCATATATTATTTGAATAGGGTTACAATTTCTATTCAGCTTCAGAAATACTTGTAATACGTGTAATTATGATGAATGTATACTGGAGTCTATTTCCCTTTGGCCCACTTTCCCTCTCCATACAATTCATCTACTGGGTTCTCATACATAATAGACCTTTTCCCTCGCAGCCTGTACACTTATCAGAAAGGAAGTACACACATGACGGTATATATACCACTGGGAGATTAAGGGTTATCTGTCTGCCAGATTACCCTAAGGGTATGCTGCAAATTTTACAGTGTAGACAGAGGAGCATGTAATACATTTATAGTATGCAATGGACATATAATGTGGAACGACCAATATATGATAAGAATTATCTTGATGAATGGGAATAAGAAAATATATATTTCTCATCCATGTCCACACATGGTATTGTTATAATGTACACCAGCGACATTATTTAGTTTCCTACTCAAACCAAGCAGTCCTATAATTAGACATAGACTGCCATTTGCCATTCAGATATATGATAATTCAGATGTTAATGTGGACTATGGGGTATGGAATCTGAAGCTATAAGCTATTGTCGCTATATTATGTGATTAACATGGTCACTCACTCGCTACACCTAGAACTGCTGTGTACACCGCAAGAATGGTGTTTAGACCTAAACATGTTTAAAACCTAAACACATAGGTTAGTTAGGTGTCTCATTAACTACACATTTAGAAAATAAACACTTTTATTCTAAACACTTAAACATTTTTGCTAAACATGTTTAGATGTTTAGAGTTTTAACACATTGAAAACTAGATGTTTAGATTTAAACATTAATATGTCTAGACATTTGTTTGTTAGATACACACCAGGTAGCAGCACTACCTGTGAATGGACACTAAGCACACAATCACAATGAATTGTTGTGACAAATGTCCCCAAATCCCATACCGATCTTGGTTTCATTTCATAGAGTATCAAGAGAATAGAAATGGCAATACAGAAATGACTGAATTCACCTTACACCACCACCATTGGCATAAAATAATCAATAGGTTACATGACTAACACCTAATTCATGTCATTTTGTAAAGGCTAAAGCAATGTCCTTCCTGCCAAGTCGGGAGGCGTGGCGCAGTCGGTAGCGCGTCCGCTCACAGGCCGTAAGGTCGTGGGTTCGGTTCCCGGCCCGGCCGGGGCATAGTGGTGGTTCCAAACGTCGCCGTAAGGTGTCGTTTGAGTTCCTCCCTGCTCTGGCTAGGCTGTGCTGGAAAGTCTCTCGGCGGTCATGGCAGACAAATGACTTGAAACAGGCCTGTCCATCTCTCACTATGCCTATGTAGTGACGGATGTTAAAGAACCATTGCCTCGGTAAATGTGTAGGGGTGTGATTTCTACCTTAGCTCCCTCTAGTGTACGGGTCCGGGTTTCACGCCACGGGACCTCTCACCCTCGACGTGTCCTTGAGGCACATAGGTGAGGTTTAAATTCAAAGCAAGCAAAGCAAGCCAAGCTGTTGTACTTTCTCAAGTCTCTCATTCTAATGCAGTGTGTATACATGAATGTATATATACATTCATGTATACACACTATATATGTATATATACCCATGGCTGACATTTTTTGGAGACATCTAAATACCTGATGTCCTGCACAAGATAAATGAGACAACAAATAAAAGATTTTCTTAATGCAAACATCTGCAACCCCTAAATTTTCATCAAATCATTTAGACATCTAAACATAAAATTTCATAAACGCCTAAACACAAAATTTCATAGATACCTTAACACAAAATTCTAAACCTAAACACCTAGATTTCTAAAAACTTGAGTTAAACACATGCTGAGGAACTTAATGCGATTAGAAAGACGGGACAAGAATATGTTTAGAATTGTGTTTAGGATCTAAACACCATTTTTGCTTTGTAGATTTTGGAATGTCCAAAAGAGCTCTGTGTTTGCTGTACAATGGAAAGGACTATTCATCGTTTTTCTATTTTCGTCTTCTGGCATTTAATCATGACACACATATATATATGTACTTTTCAGGTGATCAAAACGCGTGTGGTAATATTTTAATAGTACAAGTGGTAGTATGGAGTACCAATGACTTCCTCTACATAGAGAGTGCAGCAGTTTGTCAACTGTGTGTTTCCCGAGTGGAGCTGTGGTAGCAGATCTGCACTTCTCCCTTGTTAACATTGTAGACCTGCACAGCCCATGTAACCAACACAGCATGCTGTGATAGGCAGACCTTCTATACTAACATTGCCAAGGTTACGCTGTTAGGTTGTATGGAAATGACCTCCTTGGGTCATTGGCAGCATATCGATCTGTGTTGCCAAAGTACTGGCACATAGGCGTACTACTCACTAGAGAAACAGGCAAGAGTGCCTTGTCTGAGCACTATGTATGCAGTGTTGTGCCTGTGTGCTGGTATCCTATCACCCATTACCTCTGACCCTTAGTAACTGGTGGAGGTCCAAAACAGGTGTGAAGGTTGTGAAGGGCAGGGCGGGAACACCTCAGACAAGCTCATCCCTTATTGCCAAATGAAATGAGAAGTGATGTGCCTTCTTTGGAATTAGGACCTTAAAAGGGCAATTATCATTTCTCAGTGGAGACTGAGACGGCCCTGTATCGTTATAGAGGCATTAGTTACACTATTTACATACATGTCCATTATTTCAATGGCATATTGAATACTCTGTATACATGTACTCTCATTTAATCACACTGATAGGTTTATGACTGAATAAGGCAAAAGAGTGTAAAACTTGACCTTGCAACTCAAAATAAGCACATTGGAGGGGTGTTTGATGCACCGAATTTGTTTGCACAGAGTACGGACAAAGTAGATGGATGATATATAATCCGTGAATTGTATAGAACTAAATTACAGGGCCACTGAACATGACTGCGGTTGAACTGAGAATATAATTGTTCTTAGCGCCTTTTCGCACCCAATTAGCGTATGACGTATGACAATATTTCATTTATTCTGTAGTACTACTCATATCTCACTATCAAGCCTGGGGAGCTTTCCATTAATCTCTATTTGGGGTACTTCACAATATAACAGTCAGAAGGCCCTCCATTAACCTTCCCTTTCTCACACTGTCTTGATGATATCTCTCTTTTATATTCCCATAGCTCCTACTCATTCATTCGATTTCAGCATGCTAATAGTAGGGAATCAAACAGGCCTCCCGAAATTTCTAGAGGCATTTATGGGTAATGCTTTACAAGTTAACTTTTCCAAACCAGTTTTCCATGTAGTTTCTGAAAAACAATCTCGTTAGACTGAAAAAGGGGCCAAACACCCCCTTTTTCAAAATTTTCATTATACATTATTTCCCCCCTGGAATAGCAATCGCTTCTTTAATCATGAAGTGATAATTTATGTGATAAGTGTGATTGGGACATATCATAGATATATGCAATATTGGTTGCCATGGTAACCTGGTAACCCTGGAAACCAATAATACCTTATTTCTTTTCAAGTAAATTTGCAAAAGCCATTCTTAGTACAAGATTCATCTCATGGCATGGTAGCTAATAGTGCAGGGGGTGCCAGCTTTCATACAGCCACAGTGAAAGTTGCGGCACCCTGTCTTGCACTAGCAAGCTACTAAAGACAAGCATACCTCTGGAATAGCTTCTTTCATCATCAACACAGGTACCTTCTGTCATCACAGGCACCAACAAATTGTCTACCAACTTCCATCCCATGTCTCTTGGATAGAGACTGTTTTGGGATATGAGCTACATTCCAAATGAGACTCTGGTGGTGCACATGTGTTAAATGTATATTCAGTTCATCTGAGATTGGAGGAAGAGCTTCGATCCTCTTGTAATGTTCAAACAGGATGACCCTTGCTTCATCCACTGCATGTGGTACCCTATAGATGTGGGAAAACAAACCTCTCTGCTGATTTCAAACATCCTGAGTGAGATGAGCGGTGTCCTTTCCAATGTCATCTTGCAGATCATGATGCTTGAGGAACACATCAAATGTTGTCTGCTTGAAATGCTGAGCAATAAAGGATGTTGAGTCTGACCCTGTCAGTGCATGGAAAGTAGGAAGTTCCTGAAAACATCATGCATAGGAATGTACTTAGGGTTTTTGCTTGTTCCTGCCTTTAGCCACAGGTTTGTAAGGAGGAGGACCAGTATGTCTGCGTCTCTGGCTGGCGCCTCTAAGGTGTCTGAGGAGCAGTGCAGTGCATGTAAGACTACACATGTTCTGCCTCCTCATGGTCCCCTCTCAAGTCAGAAGTGTCAAGTGGAGTTGTTTTACTCACCTCTTCTGGATCACTAAATCCTCCACTTATTACTACCAATTTATGCTCTGTTCTTCTCAGAACATGTTCCATGAGGAAGACTAAGAGTTCCCTCTTGTTGTTGGGATGGGCTAGGAAATTTCCCCAGTCTACAGGGAGAGGTACCTTGTCATTTGGAATTAACTTGCGAATATGGACTTTTCTTACGTTGCATTTGGGTTACAGCTTTGATGCTGATATCATTGAATTGATCATAAACCAAATCAATTCTTTGAAAGTTTTCACCTGCTTTCAAAATGTTGTTCACAAAGATGACTGCAAGATCACCAAAATCTGTAGCACCTTCAAGTTTACATTCTATGTATGGTAGCCCAAATATCAACAATGATGGTCGAATCATCTGTTGTCTGAATGGAAGATGTGCAGTCAATGCCCTTTGTTAGGCTCTGCATTGGAAGTGACTGATCTCCACTTCTCAATTGTCCATTAGCTACAGCAAGGTATAAAGGAACTACCATCAGTTCATGCTCCATGATTGTCTCCGAATTCACTGTGCTCAATGGGGTATAACTACAGTCACCTCTCTTCATATGTACCACTAGGTACTTCTCAATAGGGTGAATCAATGGGGAGAGGGGGGGGGGGGTGTATGTCACTTGACAAAAACAGAGTGATTGATGTATATTGATGGACACATTAATGGAGCTCTGTTATATAGGTCTACATGCATGCATATTATGTATCATATAAAAAACACAATTAATCAACATAATAGAGAGTCAATCACTAGTGGTAACCATGGTTACCATGACAATCTTGAGGACATTTTCTTAAAATGCCTCAGCCGAGCCCTTTCATTTAAGGTACACAGAGAGCAGGAACAGAGTCTGCTTTCAGATTTACACCTTTTCTGATCCCCTTTAGATTGTGACTCCCTTAGGTGAGTCTCGGTTTTGCCTTCAGATTGACTCGATTTATGACTCCCTTAATAAAGAGCTTCTACTTGACTCTCTGTATAAAGAGGGTCAGGAATGCACCGACTTCCTCTATAAAGGGAGTCAGTGCATACTGGACCCCCTTTTGCATAGAGAATCTGGATGGGTCAGTAGCATAATCAGTGGAAACCCTCTCAGGGATGGGCATTTTATTAATCGTGAATTTCTTGGGCTTTCAATGTCGATTGTTCTTACATCCTTTTATTGATCTGCCAACCTGAAATGAACCAAAGAAATGTACGTTGTGTATAAACAGGGTAAAATTGCCAATAAAGACCCTTGGTTCCCGATAAGTCTTTTTTTTTTGTTCCAGCTTCACCACATCATTTTCATGGTTTTATGTGGCTGCTGAACCTTTATTTCGTCAATTAAATCTATATTCCTGGAGTTTACATACAATATATAATTTTGTCATGCAGATAGAGTTCAAATAATATAGAAATAGTAAGAGAAGGAGGTTGGTAGGATAAAGATAAAAGTGTGCACTGTTGATGCCATCCAGACAGTGAGATAGGAGATATTTGGATGAGTTAAGGTGAAGTGGAGGTGTGATCATAATGGTAGTTATTTTCCCAACAGTGTGGGCATTTTCTACATCTATGGGGCATTTGTAGCTCTCTTTAGAAATGTCAGGTCAGCTCAAAGCAGAGTGAAATCTGAAATATGTTTGCGTTACTTCAATGTAGTTTTATCCTTACCGGTGCATAGTGTATCACCAGAGTTGATGCGCAGCTATAAGTCAATGATTACATAGCAAAACAAAGACAGAAGCCCATTGACTCAGGGCGTAATTCTTAGCTGTTAGCCAATTAAGACTGGGGCAAGGTTATACTTGCTGTGTAAGGTTTTAAATTCTGCGATAGTCTTCGCTTTCTGGGCTCTGGAATCAATTCTGTTCCACAGTTGGATATCCACCAGCCCTGTATTCATGTTTATTTCCTTCGACAAGATCCCCTTGTCCATATGTATCCACCAGCCATTTCCTATGTTGTTCATTTTGGTCATATTTACAAATTTGAATTTCCTCCATAACCTCTAGCCTCATTTCATAAGTCTAACATGAAAAGTGTTTACAATGTTATATGTAAGCCATGTAATGAACCCTCATAGTCTCATGATTATTGACAGGCTAATGATATTGCACAATTTTTAATATTACATGGAAATGATTTATTAGTACAGATGCCTATCATATTATTGATATTTTATACTCCTATAAGTTTACAAGACTAGAGTAGACATAAAACTCACCTTGATAATAGTAAATTCTGTCCTGGTAGCTAGGCCACCACTGGGTTGTAGTATGTGCACCATCCACTTAAGTCTGCTCTGAATGTTAGAGATGCTACAAACCCCAAATTCAAACAAAGGGAGTACAGGACATGGCACTTAGTATGTCTGCCTGGTATGGGATGGGGGGTAGGGATGGGGGGAGGTGGGGGTAGGAGTGATGGGATGTACAGTATACTACATGTGTGGCTCAACATGGTAAAAGGTACGCCCGTTAGGGGGTGCGCGGGCATAGCTTTTTCTGTGTTGATCCACATGTATAGGTTATGGATAGGGGTATGCATGTATATAGATAGATCTGCAATCCCCTCTGCACACTTCTGTTGGTAAAAGATCCCTCCTCTTGTGAAAAAAAGTGTATAATAACTCACTGCTTTCCATTAGTAATGAAACACTATCCAAATATCTAGTTAGTGTCTCTCTTCTCTGTGTGTGACCTTGTGCTCCTCCATGAACCTCTTTGTTAGTCTTCCAGTGGCCTACTGATGTCTGGAGGCCTTTAGACAAAGAAACCAGCATCCCCATCCCATGTAACCAAAATGGAGGGAAACTGACTCCCATTATGTTTCCTGACTCCCGCTTGTTACTGACTCCCTTAACATCAGAATCCTTGCCCAGGACCCACTTTGCCCAAGGGTAAGGGAGTCACAGGACCCTGACCCCCTTTGAGAAGAGAGTCAGGAAGCCTTTCAGTGGAGGAAAATGGCTGGATCTGCTTTCTGTGTGTATTATATGGCTATATAATGATGAATAGTGATTGACATCTTTTCTGAAAGAAATTTAAGTTCAGGGTGGGTTTAGACCCCTTAATACTCCTTTCCCACCTTAACGAGTTTGGTTTTTGGAATCTATACAAAAAATTGGTTCTAGTGACTTGTTAAACTTTACTTTTAAACGCCTCTAGAACCATTTTGGAGAGACTTTTTTAGAAATTGATTCCCTACTATAATATCATTAGGCTCTAATTAGCCACAACTCATATGACCTGTACAGTACTTCCCAATTGCTTCACAGGGCTGACACAAATACAGGTTCTAGACAGCATCACAAGGTCCTCCAAATACAACTTCCAGAATTAGAGTAACCATGCATGTACCCAGTAATCATGCAGTACACTACACAAGGTCTAGATTATAGAGCCAAGAGGCGGCATAATCAGCAGTCATCAATAGATGGAGCTTTCCAAGTCAACCATAGTATCTCCTCTAGGAATATAATGTCTAAGTCGCTGCACAGAATAACAATGGCAGATCAAGGATTTTGAAAAGGAGGGGGCGCGGTTCAAAAAGGGGGGGGGGGTGCACCCTCTAGTTTTGAGCAAATTTTAGGCTTCTTTAAGTACTGGTAAAAAGGAGGGGGCACACACCCTCGAACCCCCGTCTTAATCCGCCACTGAATAAAAATGACTTTAATGTGCACCTACTGCTAGCCAAAGATGAAATTATTACCATTCAAAGTCATGACATTTTGACACAAAGACGCGGGCAAAAGAAGTTAATTGATCTAGGAATATCCATACAAACTAATACATCATATGAGGCCATTGGGAAGTGACTAATGCATATAGCCCAAGCATGGTTGATGGAATGGTATGGCTGAGACCAAAGTCTGGCTTTGGGGAGGAGATTGGGGTGATGACATCTGTTAAAGCGAACCATAGCACATGATTGATGGTAAACACTAGATGGGAAATGTGGTGGCCATAGAGGATCTAGGATAAACTGAGCAGGATTTGATCTTTTGTAGACAAAGTCCAGCTTGATACAAAGATTTGATATTTTCTATTGCTATATTATATATGTGTGTAGAACGTTATGAAAGGTATATGTAATTTGATTATTTAAATGAATAGTATATGGGATATGGTGTGTGTGAATGGGATGTTTGTGTGAGTAGTATATATGGAAAGTGGTGTGTGTGAATGGGATGTTTGTGTGAGTAGTATATGGAAAGTGGTGTGTGTGTGTGTGAATGGGATGTTTGTGAGAGTAGTATATGGAAAGTGGTGTTTGGGAATGGGATGTTCATGAGAGTAGTATATGGAAAGTGGTGTGTGTGAATGGGATGTGCATGAGAGTAGTATATAGAAAGTGCTGTGTGTGAATGGGATGTGCGTGTGAGTAGTATATGGAAACGTGGATGGGATATTTGTTTGTGAGTAATATTATGTGGGCTGGATCTGTGCAGGTACTGTACTGCTAAAAGTGTTAACTATAGTCAGCTTTTGGGCAGGAACCGAACATACCGACTGCAGAGGCTAAAAGGCTGGTAGATCTTGCTGTCACAATTACCAAACTCCGGCATAATATAATTAGAAACAGATAACCTCTCCTTCAATCTCTGCCAGATAATGCAATACAGCAAGACTATGAGGGTAACCAGTAACAAAAGCCTAATGTAATTTGATAACCCAAGTAGGAGGTAGATGATTCTTTCATAACACTACAAGTACCCTTTTGTTAATTTGTCTCAGATTGGCAATGGAAGGTAGAAAGAATACTTGGACAGCAAAGAGTTTTATTAGCAGAACGTCAATGGAGGCATTGTTCTTACATGTCCCCCTTGTCAACAGCTTGTTGTAGGCCTATTCGAGAATTCTTATAAAAATTTCCTTTGCTCTACAGTACCTATCTCCTAATAGTATTCTCAGATGACACTTAGAGGAAGCTACAGTAATAGATGACGCTAGAGCACCCAAACAATTACATCTTGTAACGTCAAATGTAACCAAGAGGAGGACATTGCCTGACAGCCAATAACAGGAAATTAAGACATGAGTTTTCACAATTTGTGCTTTCATATTTTGTACAAGTTACTAAAACCATGACAAAGTAGGAATATTGTTTGATTCAGGTTCAGCATGGATCCGTGTAAACCAGGCGATATTTTGTCAAATTTTTACACTATCTCATATAAAGTTGAATACGCGTTCTTATAGAAGTATTTGAGTCAGATTGAAGTAAGTCAAATCGATGCAATAGTGCATGCTGGTATCATACCCAGGCGGATATTTTACATTTACACTAATGTAGCTAAAGGACCCTACGATTTGAACCCTACCTTATCATAGCAGAAGGCCAATTCTTAGCAGACTACGACTTCATCCTCCAGATCGTGCCAAAATGCCCATGGGAATTGTATCGAGGTTTCAAGTCGTAGGGTTGCACATGTGCTATTTGAAGAGAGCACTAAGTAGGTATCCTCTCATATTAGAAAGACATGCTCTGCTTCCCCATCCAACTTGAACTCACCATATCAGTCTGAGAAGCCACCTGCCTTTTTTAAAAATAGTGTGCCTTGCACAATCAGGTACCTTACTGCGGGACTCTTTTTTTTAATGGTCTTGTTTTGAGAAGCTATCATTTTCAATGAAAGGTACTTGTACCTGACTGATATGATTCTGAAATCAAGGTGACTGCTGGAGGTGAGACACTTCTTAGGCAAAACTACATTTTCCCTTATGTGCAAAACCCTCCAGACATAACTGTGATTTTATTTATGTCCCACATAAGAAGAGCACTGCTATACACTCTTTGTGGAATATTTCAATAAGCTTTTGGGCCTTTTTATGATAACTCATTGCTATAAGGGATTTAGTCCAGCAACATGCTTGGTAATTATGAATATTTATTACAAGACGTAAGCATTAATGGATCATGTCATGTCATTTGCCCCTTTACCATATTGGGTATTACTTTCGACGAGAATATCACGATATATCGATGCTACATTAACATGTAGAATACTTCTGTGCTTTATTTCCACACAGGCACCAATGTTAATGCAACTCAAAGTAATCCAGAATCACACTGCACTAGAACCTATAGGTCTGTAGCTTTGATAAGTGGACATTTATCAGCTTTCTAACCCACGCATCTAGATTATGTGTAGACTATTCTCAATCATTTTGATACGTATATTGAGATGAGGAGACAATGTGTGGTCTACTAATAAGATATGACACTGGCACCCTTCTATCCAGGCCCCTAGCTATGCGTTCTGTCACCCAAATTGAGACAGATGAACCACCCTGGAGCAGAGGTACACCTGTTAACCCCATGTATGACTGCCACTGAGAGGTGTACGCGACAGGTAAAATGCTGTGTCCAGACAAGGTCTTCTTTTTATATATTCCGTGTTCCGTTGGATATATATATATAGGCCTACAGTAAGAAGCATATATTATACAGTGTGTTTTACCATGGGTTTTTGTAAGAACAAAGAAAATAGCACAGCGTATCCAGTGATTATCATCTAGACATGTGAAATGTCATATCATTACTTCAATGTTCTATTCATCTGCCTAATCTCACATTTTGGTCACTACATCAGTGACATATTTTTATATAGGGTGTTATGAAGGTTTCATAGGATTTCCCACCTCCCAGCCTCCTTGTGTATAACACACATCATTAGTAAGCCTAGTACATATGATGGATAAATCAATACTAGACAATAACTCCCCCTCTAATTTTTATCCCTTTTTAATAGAGCAGAGTAGACATCCATCTAATAGCGCGTAAGAAGTAATCGATTTATAATCTCTTATGAGAAAACAATAGGTTATCAAAGGGTTCTCTTCCCAAAAAAATATATCCTAATGGTAAAGTTCTGACATATTATCATTCCTGGTTTTCGGATGCCATGCATTTCATCCTGTATGAACTAAGGCCGCTCTCTTACAGCAATATTGACATCAACATTGTGGTTCAAGGTTACAATGTAGTATCATCTTAAGGAGTGGGACGAACAACCTGACACATACAATGTTCTGCACTAGATTTTAGTGAATCAGTATAAACTATCTATAATGTGGAGGTGCAATACTCGTAGGTTGCTGATTCATAAAGGATGAATGAATCATTTTGTTATTTTAGGACAAGATTCTAAGATAATGGAATAAGACAATCCATTAGAGAGATGGCAATGGTTGATATCAGTCATTGGTATGTCGGCCAGATAAACACAACTAAGGTAGATCTCCCCCACTGAAAGCCCCAAGGTCGTCAGACTGACGATACCCAAATCTACAACCCTTAGGTCATCAGATTGAGTACCCAGGGTAGTCAGCCTAATGGGTTTAGGTCAACACACTGACCCAAGGTAGTCAAACTGATTACATAATGTTGTTAGAGTGACAACCTTGGTGCTGACTACCTTGGGTCTTCAATCTGACTACCCAAAGCTGTAGATTTGGGTATCGTCAACTTGAGCACCTAAAGTCCTCGGCGGTGAAGACCTTCAGTTGAAAACTGAAGGCCTGATCATCAAACATGAGTGGCACATACCTGACACCTTGTGAGTTTGTTACATATTGTCAAAAGAATGCCATAGACTCATACTAGGGAGAGGTAGACTGAGGTATTTCATTCCCTGTAAGGTGCTGCCTCCTGTCTGTACCTCTTCTGACGACTATAGGTCCTCAAACTGATGAGTTTAAAGATCTGCAGGGTTTTCAGTGGCCCTCACTCCACCACTAGGCATGTGAGTGTACTTGAAGTCGACCACCCATCCATCAGAGGTTAATTTTACAGTTTATAAGTAATGTTTTGGGGGTATGTACAAGGTTAACCCTTTGTAGTTGATGAGGTGTATTCAATTAGTAATTCTATGTTACATAAGAGAAGTACGTCTAAGGTGGTACCACCATCCCTGATGGTCGAGTCAAGGGCAACTTACCCTATGTCCCTTATGTGCTCCAGGTGATTAGGGCAGGATTTGTGTACCACCATACCGCCAGTTTCTATTAGTTCATTCTCCTCATGCATATTGACCGTTGCTAAATTATTAAAATACTGACGTAGTTCTGTTTCTCAAGGGACCATGGTGACTCCTACCCTAGTCATCTTTGTCATCCGTATACCTCATATCTATTCCGGTGCTACTCGGTGGAGTTGATGGATATCTCTATCCATTGAGGGACAGCTGAGGACCTTATTATCATATTTGTCAAATACCTGGATACGAGATCTGGGAACGTGGCAGCAGATAATAGACTGGGTGTGAGAGCAGCTGGTGCAGGAATTCAGCATTTATCACACGGCTTTAAGACTGACACTGGTAGATTCCAGCTTTGGTTTATTATCTGATCTAATCTGATTTATTACCTCTACAACCTTCCCCAATGTATCAAAGCACATGTCCTTATCGATGGACACTGCAATACAGTGAGAGAGCTTTATCAAACAGATGTTGGGCCCAAAGACAAATTTATACCGTTTAAGGTGGAGGGAGGATTACTATCAATTCAATCTAGGAAACCTAGAGTGAAGTTAGTACTTTTGGATAGTTCATGTACATCATTGTCAGAGAAAGCAGATGCCTTTTTAGACAAGATAGAAACACACTACGCCCACATCATTTATCTGACTGCTTAGTTCAGCCCGATGCCAATGTAGTTGGCAGGTTGTGTCTCATAGCTAGTGCGGTCTATCAGTTCTAAGTTTGATATTCAGAGTAAATATTTGCTAATAGCCTCAGTCGGTATATAGAGTAAAGGTTACACCTACAGAAGACTGGGTCTGACAGCAGCTGGTAAAGGATGACCTTGTCAGGTTACTCTGTAGGAACATGACAGCCCACTGGTCCCTGGGCATCAGTGGCAGTATCATTCCACCTAATCACAGGTGTGCATTTCCCACCAGTCAGATGATCCTCTCTCTACATTGGCAATGGAAAAGACAGGAGATCAGCACAGACCCCTGCCAGCTCTCTCTCTGCCATATGTTAAGCTGTAGGCAGACCAGGTTTCCCCAGAGTGACATCGTAATTTATTCTTGGTTCTACCATCCCTGTACACGTACAGGCACAATCATCTTGAATGTAGATCAGGAACTAGGACATTCATCTTTTATCCCCTTCACGCTGGATGGTGTGGGTAGAAGGACTGCCTATTCCAGGACTTATAATGTTGGTCTTACGACCAACACGTGAAGCTGAGGACTGAGTGTGATGGTCAGGAGTTCCAACCCGAGGAAACGAATTTGTATGAATACGGTTCTGTTTTTGTCTCACAGCTCTAGCACAGTCTTATATTGATCGATTGGAATCATTTCTTTGATTCTCTATCATTGCTGACTTCACACTACGGCGTTTATCCTCTCACCAACACCATGTGCATTTGCCCTTGATGGGAACTGCACTGTAATAAGTTTATAAAAGTATGCCCTAGGCCAGCCAGTCACCCTAGTGGCCAGCCAGTCACCCTAGTGGCCAGCCAGTCACCCTAGTGGCCCTTCCTAGGGTTTACCAAAATAACCTTACATGCACAGTCCCCCAGTGGAGCCCAGTAGTATACCATATGTTTTGTATGTATAGTCTTATATTGCACACCCCAATAAAATATTGTCCCCAGAGCTTAATAATGAATTGCAATATGATAATAACCTCAACAGGTCCAATCTAGCATTGTGCACCAATGATATTGTACAAGGTTACCTGAGAAGAAACTAGGAACAGCCAATGATATGCATACATGATGCCATAACTGTGTCTAAATCTGAAATACCTGGACTCTGGGGTCGAAGCTAACATAGGCCTACCTGGACTTTGGCTATTTCAGTGTTAAAACTGAATGACCATGGAATGGTTTGGGTGATTTGGTTCTCTACTTCTCTTGCCCTCAATAGTCTTCATTAGGCATGCATGGTTTATAGTATCAGTGCATGCATGAAGCGCACACATAAATGATATCATGGGGATGATTACCAAGAACTGACCCCAATAGCAGAGTATTATAGCAGTGTATTTTATAACATACCTGTATATACAATATATTTGTTGTTGATTAACAGAACCCCTTGCTGTAATTCTACAATTCAAGTTTCTGTAATTTTACAGCAATAGTTGCTGGAACTTCAGTTGCCAGCAAATATTTCTGTAAATTTACAGTACCCAGCAAATCCTAGTGAACATGAGTCATGCTGGGTGAGGAATGTGTGAGTACATTGAGTGATAACGAATAATGTCATTTTGTGTGATACAATGTCAACTCTCACTCAGCTTGACAAACCTTCACTTACTTCAGTAAGACCCGAGAGAGCATGTGTCAACATGTGTCAATACTTGTCAACTCTCACACCGCTTCACATGTCTTCACTCATTTCCATAAAGATGTGAGGGGAACTGGGTGAGCAAGTGTCAACATGTGTCAATACTTGTCAACTCTCACACAGCTTCACATGTCTTCACTCATTTCCATAAAGATGTGAGGGGAACTGGGTGAGCAAATGTCAACATGTGTCAATACTTGTCAACTCTCACCCAACCTCACATGTCTTCACTCATTTCCATAAGGATGTGATGGGAACTGGGTGAGCATTCGTCAATACTTGTCAACTCTCAGGCAGCTTCACATGTCTTCACTTACTTCAATAAAGATGTGAGGGGACCAGGGTGAGCACATGTCAACATGTGTCAATACTTGTCAACTCTCACCTAGCATGACATTTCTTCACCAAGCCTTCAACAATAAGAGACTATGGAAACTGTATGGATTCTCATGGCTTGTACTTTGCAGAGTGGGCCTATTGAGTAAAATGTCAATATGAGAATTTATGTTTCACAGAGCAAGTTCCTTTCTTACATGGTATGAAATACATATGAATCAGGAACATAATGATAGCCAAGTATATGTGATTTAGTGCATACATTAGACATAATAGCTCATTTGTTTTGTCTATGGGACATAGCACTGAATTGGAATTGCATATGTTTTACATGATATCTAAGTATCTGTTTGTCCTGGTTTGATGGGATATGAAGGTTTAATGCCTACTGATCAGCTAGGTCACCGCTGATTAGAGCAAATATACAGGAACTCTTCATAGGCTGGTTAAAAAACTCTGTATTGAGTGATAATAGGGGCAGATACTTTGTCCAACATTAGCATGACAGACTGTGTGAGGAGATGTGAGCATGCGTCAAGATTCGCCAACTCTCACCCACCATGACAGAACTTCACACACAATGACACATTATGTACTATTCTGTGTTTTGATTGGTCCATTTCAAATTTCCCTCCCATTCCTTTGTTCTCCTCCTGCTTTCAAAACAGTCAGGGAGAGGCAGCCATGGAGAACAGATCTTGTGGTAGGTGGTCACACAGTTCTAGATTGATTTGACTTGAAATCCTATGTGATAAGCATTTATACAGTAACACATTGATATTATCTACAATCCCTGAACATCTATCTTGTTGCTGAATTCAGCTATTTGTCTCAACACCCCAAATTAATGTAGAACTTTCTATGTGAGCAAGGCTCAGGGAAATTCTGGGGGATTCAGGCTGCCATATGGGAGTGGTCATTGTTTATCAATGTGGATGTGAGTAGGTGGTCAAAATTAGATTACTGCTGTTTGTTTATGACCATTTCTTATCATTTCAACAGGTATTCTCAAGACTGATACAAGGAAAATTCAACTCACACAGCTGACAGAATATCTATCCATTTTCAAGCAAAGTGGGTAACACATGACATGCAGAGGAGAGATATCTTCAATGGGAACCAGCATGAACATCTGAATTGATGTTAATAAAGTTATGAAATATCAGAAATCCACAACGCCATGCAACCCCCCCCGCCTATCCCCCACCCACAAATTAGTCTGTGTGTGTATATATATATATGATACTGTGTCATGACCCATGTGTCAGTGTGTGTGATAATGTGTGATGACACATGATGTCATCATGTGTCATTGTTGGTGAAGGTTCACGCATGTTGACTCAACTTCACAAATTGGGTCGGGATGTTCACGCATGCGTCACATCTTGTCATGGTCCGTGATCACCCACGCGTCAAGTCCTAAGAGTGCATGGGGTGAGGCGGGCACAGCATGACAAAAGTTGACACAGATTTGTTGGGTATATTTTATTGTTCATTTCCAGCAAGATGTGCTGTCCATTCACAGAAAATATTGCTGTTTATTTACAAGAAATTTTCTGTAATTGTACAACACATTTTGCAGTAAATCTACAGCATATGTTTCTGTAGAACTGAATGAGCTTGCTGTATGATCACAGTGACTGTTACTGTATGATTACTCTGAATTGTTCTCTAAAATTACAGTGATTCACCTCCTGTAGATTTACAGCAAAATGTACTGGAACCAAAGTTGCCAAGGGAATTTGCTGTAAAATAACACTGTCTACTTCTTACAGTGTGCACTGCCGAACGGCAAACTAAATCTTGCATTAATAACCTGTGGAGCATGACATTGGCCACACCCCCGAGACCCGTCACATAATTAGTGATTATGAGAGGTAAATTGACAGATTGTTAAGTAATGACCCTCTCGTAAATTTGGGTTGTGTAAGTTGCCTGCAAATTATTAATAATGAAATACCGAACCTCTTGTTAGTTAAGTGCACTTACAAGAAGCATAATGAATGTTAAATTAACCAGATTTATGTCATGCTAAAATCCAAAACATAAGTTATTAAAAGATGATACACAGAACAAAACCGAAGGTGGCTTGGGTATAGAAAAAGCATTATCCACACCAAATCTTGTAACTCTATGTAGAATATAAACATAATATAGGTTTATAGTTCATTTTTGAACTAAGACATTTTCAGGCTTCTCGTATATTGTTCATGTATATGATAAGAAAAAGGTACAAAATAATCTACCAAGATAGGTATGACACTCAATGTGTTGCGGACTTCAATATATTTCTGTCTTAAATTATTAACATAATGTTTGATTTATCTACTGAGACCTCATCCTCACTATATAAAGGTGTATAGGGTGGAGTCTGTAATCTGACACCAACATGTCTCTGTCTAGGCATTTAGCTGCCCCCACTATCCCGTTTCCTGCTCAGTGATTACTTCTACGAATTTGAATGTAAAATTCAACCAAGTGCCTAAATTGGACCACTTGGTAACTTAAATTGGACCTTTGTGCATTGTTATTCTCTATTTCCCTATATTGAAAAATACATAAGGGTTACACTCTATTTCCCTATATTGAAAAATACATAAAGGTTACACTTTGGTCCAACTAGGCTTAGGCCCCTCCAAGCTGTCGAATTTAGGAAACTAAATTGGACCTTATATTCCCACTATAGTCCAATATAGGACATTCAAGGTCAATTTTAGCAACTTTACTTCATTCTCAGTGATAGTTTGTTTTCCAAAACATGAAAATGTTTTTTTTTATCAAATTTCATTAGGGTCTATAAGTATGATATATTATCTTGAAACCTGAAAGGATCTTGAATGAAAAAAATATGTTTTCTAGCAATCAGGAGGGCTTAAGTAAGCAGTAATGCAAATAAGATGAAATTAGGCAACTTTCCCCTATATAGAATTTGTATAACCTAGTCGGTTGACAGAAGCCCAGTCTACTTTGGGTATCAGAAACTATGGGCAAGTAAAGCTCAAGGAAAAATTCCACAGGTACGATAGGTACAGGTAAACTTAATTACAACAGTGGTCTTTTTCACTGAGGGCGAAGATATCCTCAAAGGGTAACAATAGGTGAATGTCATTTCCAAACTGAACTGAAGATATCTTTGAATTATTGGAGATATCTTGAGAAATCCTATATCTAACCTGTCTTTTGACTGATATACTTGCATTTCTAACACATGTCCTTAGCCTTTGAAGATAGCATGAAGACCTGTCTTTAACCCCAAATATGTCATTTCACAAAGCCAGTCTATTGGGTGGATGGTGTCACCTCTAGACCCAAAAAGTCTTTAATACGCACCTCAGATAAGGCAATTAGTATCTGTTTCCAATGCACATACTCTTTTAAATGATTTTAATCATAAAAGATAATGTTATACATAGTTTTACAGCAAAATTATTAGTACAACAATGCAAGTTATCTTCACTTGTCTCTAAAAGTGAAGAGAGGCTGGGAAAGAGAGGTCCTGGTTTCATAAGAGCAGAAGGTAGATGGCAGCATGGGTGGGGGACATCATGAGATAGGCTGTTTTCACTCTCTTCAATGAGGTGATTGATTATATTCATTCTCTATGCATTTGCTCCCTATTTTTGCGAAGGGAGGCATAAAATGACCCATAGCTATTTGATATGGTGATTTATTTCTCTTGTAAGTGCACCATTGTCCCATTCCAAAATATCCTAGGAACATTTCTGGCCTCATACACAAGGTATATCTTATATGCAGGGGTTTACGGTAAAAAACTGCTTGATAATGTTGGTTCTACCATAGTAGTATGGAGCTGGGCAGTGTAATCCCATTGAAGCCTGTGTTAACCAAAATGAGACACTGGCCAGGTGATCTGGTAGATTGCCCACCCAGTGGTAGAATCATATAGAAATACTCTCAAACTAGAGTGCCTTGGGCAGAGTGCATGACTCGATACTGTGCATAGAAATAACGTTCTCAGTCCACTACCATAATACCCACTACCATTAAGGTCGAATCCCACATGGCGAAAAATGGCTGAAATATCTCTGCGATTTTGTCCTTTGCGTTCTAGCTGTGTTCCTGAGCCCCTAGATCACAAGGATAGCTGCATATTTACTGTGGGATTCGGTTAAAGTTAAACAATCCTTGAGATCTAGGGGCTCAGGAACACCCCTAGAATGCATAGGACAGAATCAGAGATATTGCAGCCATTTTTCGCCATGTGGGATTCGACCTTTACCATACTACCTTACATACAAGGCACAGGTTACATGTGAGGATGAACCCTTCGGTGCCTTATAGAATCAGCAAAAGTTAGGGGTTCACCTTATAGGTGGTGATATTGCACCACAGAACAGTACTAAACTGCTCGAAATTAAGACCAAACTGTACCTTATAGTATTCCCTTCAATTCTGGATGTCCCATACTAATTACATCGATATTTACCCTTTTTCTGGTAGGGGCACTCAGTTTAAACTGTGAAAATATAATTTTTTTCTAGCGCAATTTTGAAGACATCAACAACCCTATAAATACTTGGAGTGCTCCTTATACATGAGGTATTACAGTAGGCCCTTTCCCGAACTACCTAGTCCATTCCCGACCCCCCTCGCCCATTTCTGACCTTTCTTGCCCATTCCCTATCTTCTCAGCCCCACTCACGATCTACCAGGCCCATTCATGAAGACCTGTCTTCAGACCTGTCTTCATGCAACTCGAAAAAGTTATGATGATGTCACTGATGAATGGGACACCCCCTAGCACAGCTATTTATAGTAAGGAGACAGGTTCACTTTGGCAAGAAAGTGGTGAGTGGCCCCCCAGTTTTTGTAAAAGATAACATGAACCAGAATAAAGGAAAGGGGAAGTGATAGCCTGAAGATATGCTTATTTGAAGATGACATATGCCAAGATCGATGACAAGTGAGTTATCCTCTGGATCTAAATCCATGACTAGTGAAGACAACTTATATAGAAACAGAATTCTGAAGATATCCACGAAACTATCTTCAGCATATCTTCATTTGTGCCTATCGTTAGTAACGATAACCCTCCACCAGTGAAAAAGACCACAGATGTTTTATGAGGCATATCAGTCATAAAGGTAAGTTGTAATGAAGATTACAATATCTCCAAATGTATCATTCATAATTACAAGCCTCGTATACTTCTTAGTAAAGAGTCGTTAATGGTTATTAGGGGAATTACAAAATGGAGACGAGGATGCTGCATTCCCCTAAGGATATATCTCTCCTTTCAATTTAACACACAACGAGTCCCCAAGGTCATGTCCATTCAATAAAACCAGGTACTTTCTTTCATATGATAATCCAAACATTTATTGTTGTCAGTAATATGATAAACAATTGTAGTGCCCATCATGAGTGAGACTTTTTATCAAAACGTGTCTACAGCTGGGAAAGAACCATCATATTACACCTTGATTTTAAGAGGAACTTAATTAACTTTATTTGATAAAGAGAATAGTGTCCTGACACCCAATCTATCCCTTGAAATCGGCTGATCGTTTCTGTCCCTACCCTTGAGGAGTTAGGAGGTGATTTTGCCGTATTTATGGGGCAAATCACATTTGGGTGAATGCTTTAATACACAGAACCTGCTGAATGTTTCTGACTGAATGTATTGAAATAGCAGCATTATGGGTAATGCAAGGGGAAAGGTCCTAGTAGTCCGTCATTATGGTTAATTATATAACACTTGACACCTATTTTTATGCCTTTTTACCTTCTTTAACGAATGGCAACATACCTTCCGAAAAACTAGTGCATGATATAAAGCCTCATTTAGCGGACATTACCTAGTAGGTATTTGATCTCTTCAAACTGATCACATGCTCTATTCTGACCTCAGTTTTCTGAGAGGCGTGCCCCCCCCCCATCCTACAGTGTCCAAATATACTGCTTCACTGGTACCCTGCAGGTATTGAGGGCATGTAGCCACGAGCCATGTCCGATGACATTTTTCCCCAGATCCTGGGGAATAGTTCACTTGAACTCTCCTAGATGAGAGTTTGAGATCTCCAATCACAGTTCATATTCCAAACATCTGTATAGGAGAGATAGTCAAACCATTTGGATGAAAGGGTGCCCTCTTGTGAGTAAGTGTGAAAACAGGGGATGATTGACTGGTAATGTTTTAGGCATGGCCTGCCTGTATCATGCCCCCAATATACAGGCAGGTCGCCAGCCAAATCTACTGCATGCATTACATTTCGGAAATTATGGACGATCCCAATTACCATTTTGGCAATCCTTAACAAATAAATAGGATTGGCAGCTTCAATAAATATGTCACGGTTGCCCTGCTATTTCCTATACCATTTCCTATATTGTTATTTTGTAATTTGATAACATCAGATATAGATAGGAAAAATATGAAAATATTCCCTGAAATCCCTTGTTCTTATATTTATTCAATAATAATAATAAAGAGCCTGAACGCCTTATTTCAGTTTTTTAGATCCTACTAGTTTCGGCCGTGAAGCCTTCATCAGGGATATGGTTTTATTTCAAGTATAGACTGAAGTGTACTCAAGAGCACGTTGTACAAGTCACATGGTCACATCAGATATAGATGTCTCTTAAGTAGCTGGAACATAATCGTAGTTTGTAGTTCATGGAAGGCAACATAATAGACCCCCTCCCCCTGAAAGAGTTAGACGTGCATACTGTTTTGAAGATGTTTTATGGTTGACATATTATAGAGAGTGGTCATTATCAACAGGGAGTGGGTGGTGGGTTTCTGCGCGGATGCGCGAAAATTTTTTTCTGCCCCCCCTCGACGACAGTCAAAATTTTTTGTGCTCCCCCCAAACAGGAGGCGCGGAGAATTTTTGTGCCCCTCTTTGAGCTATAGTAGCACGCGGGCTTTTTTGCTCAAAAGACGGTAAATTTTTTTAGCCCCCCCTCAAGAGGGGTCAAAATTTTGTTAGCCCCCCTCAGGAGGGGCCTGAAATTTTTACGCCCCCCCTCAAACCCACCATCCCCCCCCTGTTGATAAATAATGACCACTCCCTAAGGGAGGGGGAATACCTTTATTGATATTGAGATAATTCTCTACATGGAAGGTCCACAATAACTAAAGAAATACAATATCAGATGAGCAAATATCTCTCAAGCTATAGTTTCTGTTGCAATCACTCATAGAAATCCACCAAATCTAACTTAGAATAATCTTAGATTTCCTTGGGTGCTTTGTGTAATTTCCAATTTTTCAACCAATCCAGGGAAATCACTTATTTCTACCATCATGAAAATACTTCCTCCGAAAACAATGAACCTTGTACTACTATCATACTCAGACTGGCGGAAAGCAGAGTAAATTCCGGGCCAAGAACATAAAAAAGGCATTCTATAATGTAGACAGTTAATGGCGTCCTTGAACCATCTTTTTAGATTCATACACATCGATAGACCATAGCACTGGGGTTGTCTGCAGTCTATCGTCTGCAGTCTATCGAACAGTGAGTTTTTGATTTAGGAATAGGACGATGCTAATTAAGACATCTATTATAGATGAGAGATGTTAGGGACTGTAAATAGCTTGGTTCTAAACATCAGGCTATAGCCAAAGCAGCTCAAAAGCAGCCTCCACACATCTATTGAGAAAAGCCTTCATTTTGTTTGGTTTATTGAAGGCCTTTGCTGAAAGATTCAGGGAAGGAGAGAAGGGAGCAAATCAAGCACCGCCATGCATGGTGAAGCCAATATTGCGGTTCATATATCAAGTTGCACTGGTCAGATAGCTGTTAATAGGCCAGTAAGAGCAATATACTGAAAGCTAAGTAGTCTGGCCGGTAGTTTTAAAGGCCTTAGTGTATAATGAAAGCCATAGTTGTGTATAATCTTTAGACTCGAACTTCATCTAAAAACGAGGCTTAGATGACTGTACTCAGGCAGGACTTTAATAGAGATCCCATCCTTCCAAGTTGCTCTTTGAGCAAGGTCGTTATGGATAAGCAGGCCTATTAGTTAGAGGTTAATAAAATAACCCAGGAAGCTCGGCAATAATGGAGAAATCCAGTAAATACCGTAAAGCCTCGCATATAAGCTGCACCGTGCCTCCTATTGTGCAATCAGCTATTCCCCTCACTTTGGGCCTGGAAATGTTGCCATATTCCTTACTATAGTTTATAGAAATATATGCAAAAGTTAGCATAGCATCCATCCCTAGAGAACCTATACACCTGTGAAATGGTCTGCAAGCTGCGGCTTAACACAGTGTTTTACGGTAGCTTATTTATGCCAGCTTGCCATCAAAATGGTCAATGAACTGCAACCTCTGCTTATTAATTTCGATAATCTAAACATGATAACAGCTCTGAATATCGACCTTCTTTAAGCAAAGTCAAATGGGACCCAATAACTCTGATGTATTCCCTTATTACTATATTGGTCTTTATCTCTCATTGCTTTAGCCACATCTCATATCTGTAATAATATCTCATATGTGATTAGCCTAATGATTAACTTTTGATGTCATTTAGTACAAGCTGTTTTCAGCAAGGTGGATCCCATGAATAATGCTATGCACTGATAACTTATTACTCTTATGTGAAATTAAATTCCTGTAACCATGGCAACACATCTTAAGAATTGATGAGTATGAAAATAAAATGCTTTGCAGAGAACCATGATCCTTTGCTGTGTGCAAAAAGGTACTTCAGAAGAAGGTCAGACTTATGTTCCATACTCTCAACATCCCTCGTGTAGTTCACTGTTTCCTCAGTTGGCCACTCTTAATCATCTTTCTAAACAGACATGTGGGATCTTCACCTCTGGCATATAGTTTTTCCAGGTTCTCTCAAACAGTATGAATATACGTACTGAAACAAAATAGAGAACATACACAACTCCCAGTGTTTTCTAAATATCCCCTGAATAACACTGACATCAGTGGAGTATAGATAACATTACACCAGGAAATGGCATCACACCGAGAACTTAATCTGGACGAGGAGGCCGTCCGAATAACGATCCTTATTCGGACGGTGAAGGTGGTATACAAGACAATTATATGGGGGTGGGATACAGGACACACATGGGGTGGGATACTGGACACTAATGGAAGATGGGACACAGGACATGTTAGGGATATATACCTGTACAGCTCTACCATTTAATGTGCAGCCTGGTGGCCTAATGGATAACATTCTCAACATTGAATCTGAGGTTATTGGTCCAAATCCTGCTGTAGCAGTAGTTTTTTTTATTTATTTATTAAACCAGGGTGGGACCAGGACACACACGGATTGTGGGACACAGGACACACACAGATGGTGGGACACAGGACACACATGAAGGTGAGATACAGGACATACAGGTCTCCACAGTAGGTTGTCAGTCTAGCCTTATGGAATATTCTGATAGAATGTTTGACAGGGGGTGTCCTGTATACCACCCTTCCTTTCTGTCCTGTATCCTACCCTTCTCGTGTGTCCTGTATCCCGCCCTGCCTGTCTGTCCTGTATCCCCCCTGCCTGTCTGTCCTGTATCCTACCCTACCTGTGTCCTGCCCTCCAGGAGTGTCCTGTGTCCTACCCTCTGGGAGTACTCTACCTGTGTCCTGTGTCCTACCCTCCAGGAGTGTCCTGTGTCCTACCATCCAGGAAGTGTCCTGTGTCCTACCCTCCAGGACCCCCACCATATAGTCCCGTGTCCCACCGTCCGAATAAGGATCGGTGAGGCCGTCCCTATCACTTGCCCATCACACCAGGAAATGGCATCTCACCAGGAAATGGATGTATCATCTATGATTGTTCTTTGTTTTTGTTGACATTCTGCTTGGAGGAGTCAAGCAGGAAGGACCATCAAATGCTCTGTAGTGCTTTAGGGCCAGGGTATTCTATCATTCCATCTAGAGTCCTCAGATCTTTTGATCTCATTCCAACATCTAGCTTAAGTGCCTTTTTGCACCTAGGCCTTCCTCTATACAACCATCAAAGGGGAGAGTTCAGGCTCCGGGTCTTTGAGATTAGCGTGCTTTGAGTTGTCACCTTTGTAGAGACTATCATGGAATTGTCTTGCCCTCCCCTATCCCCATAACGACTTTCCTTGCCAACATCAGCCATAATCGCACATCTACTTATCTAGCAAATCATGGGCCTATTTAGATAACTTCCCATCAGTACTGCAGCACAAAGACCAGTGTCTTTACATTTCCAAATTAGGTTATATATAAAAACTCTCCATTGCAAGAAGTATAGACTCATGTGAAGTTTTGGTGTACAAATCTTGTGTACAAATCATGGGAATATTTAGGGATATTATGTAAGCCCCACTTCCCAGACAGCTTTGAGATATATGGAACTTTAGATAGTAAAATTGGAATTGTGGGAGAGATGACCTCATCCTTACTATGGAGTGACAGGACTGATGGTCGTCCTTACCACGGTCCTATGAAGTAGGGGCGAATACTGCTGTGCCGCAGTGGCCCAAGGATCCATTGAATTTTATCTAGGCCTATTATCTTTGAGGCTTCCACATAGATGCCTTTGAGAACCTCTACCTTAAAACCACTGTATTGACACCACTGTGCTGTTCTTTGATCTTAAATCCAGTCTTGATGACCCTATGAATGCATTGGAAGTGATACTATTCACAGCACACCCTATACCTCTAGGAGGGATCGTTACCAATTCAGTCAGATGTCACTACAGGAACGCCCCTCCCTCTTCCTCTCTGGGATCTCACAACACACCAATGCTAGGACTGAATTTGGAGTAATGTAAATGGTATTCATAGTTACTCCCTGTGGAGTGAACCTGTGCATCCAATTCAGGAAAACATATGAGTGTCAGCTGTTCATAGATAATCAGCCTGAATCTGAGAGGTGTTCATGTTGAATGGCGTTATAAACTTTCTATATCGGAACATGATGGCTGACTGATGCTGACAGTAGGGGTGGTGTCATTCATTCTATCCAAACTTGTCCATTTCCCAACAGCCAGTCGGTCCTCTCACAGAATGGATCAGGGATGACAGGGGATCAAGACAGATCCCTCCCACCTTGTCCAGACCGAATGAGGCCTTATCATGTCACACCCATCTGCCCACACTCCAAACACAGAATATTAACCTGTGCATCCACGCCCATCACCTCCATGAATCGTGATTTGGGCTTTTTTCTTGTTATATTATTTGTTTTTAGATATTTCTTAGATCGTTGTCTTCTCCATAACAGTGAACAACAGGAGGGGTGGTGTCATTCATTCTAACCATGCAAACTTGTCCCGCTAGCATGAGTCCAGCTGGACATTCCTGTAATGGCAATTTGCATATTTTAGGCTTTCGGGATGGATCTGTGAGTAAACAGGCCTTTGATGGGGGGTCATCCATATGTTTCATCTGATTCCGATGAGAAATGCTCACGTCCCTCTCAAGTATAGTACAATATAAAGCTAAATACATATAGCATTCATATCAACCTTTCGCGACAGCTAACGGCCATACAACTACATGGATTTGACACAGTCAGGTTAATTTGGACATGAAGCAAGTACAGGGAGTTGAGAAGGGACCAAATTAATCACCTCCCAGACAAAAAATTAATGAATGAAACAAAAGCACTTCGTACACCTGGGGCCTGTTGCTTCAATAGTTACTAGTGGTAATTACATAGATTGTGTTTCTGTGAGTATGAAAAAGCTGCAAGTAGGCTATTTGCCAATTTCCTTTTTTCATACTTGCAAATTGAGTTCTCCTACTAGCAAGTGTGTACTTGCAGAAAATATGACTTGAAAAAAACAAAACAAAAACAAGTCCAACATTCTGATTAAAAGTTAAAATATAATGTATAATTGACTAAGCCAGTCACTCCATACCCTTTGATATCAATAATATTACACTAATTGACAATTAAATAACATGCATACCCTGTTGTTATGAATATAAAAAAAATTAGGACACCAAAATTTTTGTCCTAGAATTTCCTGCAAGTATGCCCCACTTGCTAGTACAAAACTTGCAAGTATGCTAAAAGTTACTAGTACGGTACTAATAGCCAGATTAAAATCACCAACTCATACTACTACTTATATGAATGATGGACTTTCATTAAAGCAACTTTGTGCCCTACTCACAACTTTTGCAAATTTTTGGTGATTACCCCTATTATTACTCACTATACTCTGTTTCTAATGTCATAGTTGCGTTAATGCAAGTTTGCATACTTGCGTTGATGCAAGTATGAAAAAAAGTTGCAAGTATGCTCAGAGAAACAGTCTCAAAAGGTAATCACCTGGTGATGGATAATTTCCAATTTATTTACGTTAACACAAGTCCATACTAGTAAGTATAGGAACAACAGGCCCCTGGGGCCTGTTGCTCCAATAGTTACTAGTGGTTATTACATTGATTGTTTTTCTGTGAGTATGAAAAAGCTGCAAGTAGGCTATTTGCCAATTTCCTTTTTTCATACTTGCAAATTGAGTTCTCCTACTAGCAAGTGTGTACTTGCAGAAAATATGACTTGAAAAAAAAAAACAAGTCCAACATTCTGATTAAAAGTTACAACATAATGTATAATTGACTAAGCCAGTCACTCCATACCCTTTGATATCAATAATATTACACTAATTGACAATTAAATAACATGCATACCCTGTTGTTATGAATATAAAAAAAATTAGGACACCAACATTTTTGTCCTAGAATTTCCTGCAAGTATGCCCCACTTGCTAGTACAAAACTTGCAAGTATGCTAAAAGTTGCTAGTACGGTACTAATAGCCAGATTAAAATCACCAACTCATACTACTACTTATATGAATGATGGACTTGTGTTAAAGCAACTTTGTGCCCTACTCACATCTTTCAAATTTTTTGGTGATTTCCCCTATTATCACTAACTATACTCTGTCTCTAATCTCATAGTTGCGTTAATGCAAGTTTGCATACTTGCGTTGATGCAAGTATGAAAAAAAGTTGCAAGTATGCTCAGAGAAACAGTCTCAAAAGGTAATCACCTGGTGATGGATAATTTCCAATTCATTAACATTAACACAAGTCTATACTAGTAAGTATTGGAGCAACAGACCAAAGGGGCTTGTTTCAACATCCCCAATGACACCATATAGGCCTCATAGGCCTGATATAACATTGCAATTTGGCATTTGATGTAGCATAATTGAATTCCTCACTTGGTCCTTTAACAAGGCAGGCGCAATCTGCATCTATTGTGGGAACCATGAACTCCCTTGAGTTCTCATCAAGGGGATACATAATAGTTGGCTATCCTCCTCTGCCCTTGAGGCTTTGCAAGACTCCCATCAACAACTGTAAGCGGTGCTTGTTTTTATCATTTATCGAGCTAATCACTTTTGATATCCTTTTTAAAGACATATCATGTGTATTTTAGATTATTACTATACATCTTTTGATACTTTTGATTCTTTGACTCTTGAGAAGTATTCCTTCAAGCATTGATCTATTCAGTTAGATGACATTTACTCAAAATCAACCTAGATTCTAGTGAATTATAGAAGCTCAGGAGGTTAATTCAAAAGGTCCTGGGATCCCTACCTCAGCAATCTTAGGAATTATTTTGCCTTATCCAATTAAGCGATCTTAAAATTACTGTCTTGCCTTTTCACAGCCAGCACTAAGATTGCAGTGATCTTAGCCTCAGCCCTCTTACACCATTCCAAGTAGAACACACTGTGCACAGGGGCAAGAGGCCCATACTGAAAGAATAGCAGTGGAAACACTAATTCTCACAAGGGTGATTACACAAGCGTTCCCCCCCTATATGAGCCACTTATAGAGTATAGGATGCAGTTGACCTCGTACAGTATTCAAGTGCACTTCATGCCTGAGTAGCCTGAAGAGCCCTCAAGGACTCTCAGCAAATGTCCTCCCTCCACTCTATATGTATACAGCAGGGGCATTCACTCTTGGGAGCAGGAGTGCTCCCTGTGAGTGCTCTTGTACTCAGGTGAAACCACTATGTAATTATTGCAGTGATCTTAGCGCTAGAAAAAGAATAGTGAAGTGATCTCAGGGCTTGCTGTGCCTGACTGGCCTGCAACCACTGCATTAGATAGGGTAGACTGGCTAGGTCTTATGAAATATGCCTACACTAAGATGGCAGGGGTAGAAATCCCAGGACCTTTTGAATTAACCTCCAGGAGGGTGTTGCTCCTATTGTAAAAAGAGCTGTGAGTATGTGCCCTCTTTTCTAAGCAAGTCGTGCACTGCTTCACCAAAGTACTTGCACTCACCACATCAGTCTGAAAAGCCACCTGCCTTGTTTAAAACAGAGAGAGCTGCACTATCTGAAGGTACCTACTCATGTCACACACTCTATAGTATATTATACTGACTGACTTCTCCCAACTAGGTACCTACTCAAATCCCCCGTTTTTAGCAACATACTCGAATGACCACTTGTGAGCAACAAAAGGGACAAGTTATAGCTACATGAAAAGAAAGGACCGGAAACGAGGGCACTTTTAGCCAGCTCTTCCTTTTACTATAGGAGCAACACCCTCCTGTCTTACAGGACTATTAGGACCCCAATCCCTTTGCTCGAAATAAGCACCTTGCCAAAGTGCCCATTTGCACGATCCCCACTATACGCACACTATCTCGACCATCACTCAAAGGAATTTCTACATGGCTCCTTGACCGAGGATTAGTGTGATGTGAGTGGTCACTTTGATAGAAGCCTCCACTAAATAGTCATGGATATGTTATCTTCCCCTCGAAACAAGACATGGGAAAATCCCATGAACGTCTGGTGAATCTGTGAGCACATATTCTCGGGAAGATCCTGGGAATAGTACCTACAATCCCGTGAATTACCCCGATATTCCCCAGTTTTTAACAGGGCCCTCTAGTGAGATTTATACACATAAGTCTGATTCTTCAGCATAAAGTGAAGATGCCAGAGTCCACCAGGGGCCTCTGTGTGAGCATGGAATCCTGGTTTGGTCCAAAGAACAGAGAGAGGGAGTGAGATGGAAAGAAATGAGAGGGCAAGAGAGGCACAGAGAGAGCAAGAGAGATAGATATAAAGAGAGAAAGAGAGAGAGAGAGAGAGAGGGAGAGGGAAAGGAGAGAGAGAGAAAGGGAGAGGGAAATGGGAGAAAGAGAGGAAGGCAATAGAGGGAGGGAAGAGAGAGAAAGAGAGCAAAATAGAAAGAGAGCGAGGCAGAAAAAAAAGAGGGAGACCTTGCTACTGACAAAATTGTGGTGCACATATGCACGGGCACTGACACATTCATCTGTGAAGATGTGTAATGTAGTTCTTGCCAGGAATATGACCTCAGTTGTCGAAATGGCGTTAAACATTTATTACTCACTCACTCTCCCGTTCTAATAATTATGACCCTTATTGATATCTCACTAAATGTGCATGTTTGTTAGACATGTCTTGAACAGAGTTGAACCCTTTAAGGGCTAACCCTAATGCATTAATGCATTTTCGTTGTCATGATGCATTAATGCAGCCAGGGCTACATTCAAGCGTCATGCTTACGCTTTGGGAAGATCAGCATGATGCCCCAATGAAGTGCTGGCAAGCAGACTCCCCAAGTCCTCATCGGTAAAACATGCCAGCCAATGGGCATGTTACACTACTGCATCAGCAGACCTTAAAGAGTTAGGTAGCATTTAGAGGCCTGGCAAATAGGCACTCAATGATTATAGGGCATGCTAAGTTGTTTATGGGCACTAAGTAAAGAGTCAGCTAAATTTAGACTGTCAAGGTGGTAGGGTGCAGGCAAACCACCTGTGGTACACACTTACAGAACAGGTCATTTTAGTCAGATGGGGAGGGGGATTTCTGGGGCATAAAGGGGTGAATGTAAAAGCATATCTAAACTCAGCCTCCCATGAAAAATATACTGGCATCATTTAACACTGTCTGTGCTGTCTACTTAACCGTGTAAAAGCGCCCAAAACCTCACTCTGCCTTATTCACTGTACTAAATAAATACCCAGACATTTGGTTTGGTTTTTACCCCTGGTCCATATCCAAGACAGGTACTTATGTAATTTTAGTGCTAAAGAGTTATTTTAACACCTCCCCACCCCCACTAACCACTGGTACTTATATGAGACCAGCAATCATTGCTGAGTGTCAAGAATTAATCTTCTCAAAAATGAGCATCAAGATACTCACATGGAAAACTTTTCTGACTCTCTTTTGTGTCATTTTTGGGGGAAAATATTTGGGGAAATGTCAAATTTACACCAGACTTCCTTTATATGGGATGCATGCCATAGTTCCATCCATTGAAAATACACTGTAACAGGTTTATGCCTAGGTCCATCACACCTCATGTATAGACTCACTATGAACTATGTGATATTTAATGGACTATAACTATGTGATATTTAATGGACTATTAACACAGAAATACCATGTTATGACATGTGTCCGTAGAGAACATAATTGAGTATGATTTAAAAAATGAACGTGACATATCAGATGGAAATAGAACCACCCCTGTGCCCCCTCACCCCCTGCTGATACCTACTGAACACTCCCAAACACCAACAGGACCAACCAGTTTGGGCTACACTGCCCCACCTCAGCTGTCATTTCCACCTGGCTCACCTACACACAAGACCTGTCTCCAAAAACTGAGGGTAACTGTGGGTAAGCATAAATTTGCCATTTTTCACCATTTTCTATTCATTATGACATGCAAAGGTCACCATTTTCTTACTGCTCTATTCATAAGGGCACTTACAATCCTAAATAGGAAATGGCACTAGTATCTCAATATTACAAATGGCATTGTACCTTGGTGTGTGCAATATTCATGAATGCTAATTCAAGCACTTTACCAGCATTTGCAATGATCCATAAAAGAAATCCTTGAAGAAGTACTTGACTGGATTTTTATATGCAATAATATGTGATATTGTACATCTGAAGGCATTATTGCAAACCTATACATGTAATTGTGTGGCCACTGGCTGTGTTCAGAAATAGCCCTCCTTATTGCAGCTGCATACTACTACTATACAACTAAGTGTGAGAGGCAGTCAGACCCTTTCCCAATCCAGTTCATAGTGGGCCCACCTTGTGTACTGGTTACCTTACCTCTTATACAGTGTACCCATTCCCAGCCAGCCTAACTTACACAAGCACCTAGCAGAAGGTGACTTTACTTGTATGCAGGGTTGTTGTAGATTGCAACACTCATGGTCAGATTTCCCTTCTGTCCCAGTATATTTACATGTCCACACTCACATCCATCTATGTACATACATTCCCTTTTATCCACATACACTCACATGCCTCATGTCCACATGCACGCCCTCACACATCCACATCCTCTCTATGTCCACATCCCCTCTAAGTGCACACACACCTCCCTCTATATGCACACCCACGTCCCTCTGTGTCCACACCCACGTCCCTCTATGTCCACACCCCCCTCTCTCTATGTTGACACCCAGTTCCCACTGTGGTCACACCCACTTCCCTCTGCGTTTACACCCACCTCCTTCTGTGTCCACACCCACCTCCCTCTATGTCCACACCCATTTTCCTCTGTGTCTACACCCACCTCCCTCTGTATCCACACCCATCTCCCTCTGTGTCCACACCTGCCCTCCCTCTATCTTCCTACCCATCCCCACTATGTCCACACCCAAAGCTCTCTGTGTCCACACCCACCTCCCTCTGTGTCCACTCTCATGTCCCTCTATGTTCACACCCACCTCCCGCTATGTTCACACCCACCTCCCTCTATGTCCACACTCACCTCCTTCTATGTCCACACCCACTTACCTCTTTGTCTACACTCACTTACCTCTCTGTCCACAACCACTGACCTCTTTGTTCACACCCACCTCCCTCTATGTCCACACCCACCTCCTTCTGTGTCCACACCCACCTCCCTCTATGTCCACACCCATTTTCCTCTGTGTCTACACCCACCTCCCTCTGTATCCACACCCATCTCCCTCTGTGTCCACACCTGCCCTGCGTCTATCTTCCTACCCATCCCCACTATGTCCACACCCAAAGCTCTCTGTGTCCACACCCACCTCCCTCTGTGTCCACTCTCATGTCCCTCTATGTTCACACCCACCTCCCGCTATGTTCACACCCACCTCCCTCTATGTCCACACCCACCTCCTTCTATGTCCACACCCACTTACCTCTTTGTCTACACTCACTTACCTCTCTGTCCACAACCACTGACCTCTTTGTTCACACACACCTCACTCTTTGTACACACCGAACTCCCTCTAGGTCAACACCCACCTGCCTCTATGTCCACACCCATCTCCCTCTGTGTCCACTCTCACCTGCCTCTATGTCCACACCCACCTCCCTCTGTGTCCACACCCACTTACCTCTTTATCCACACCCCACCTCCCTCTGTGTCAACACCCACCTCCCTCTGTCTACACCCACCTACCTCTGTGTCCACTCTCACCTCCCTCTATGTTCACACCCACCTCCCTCTATGTTCACACCCACCTCCCTCTATGCCCACACCTACCTCCCTTTGTGTCCACTCTCACCCCCTCTATGTCTACATAAAACCTCCCTCTTTGTCCACACCCACCTCCTTCTTTGTCCACTCTCACCTCCCTTTATGTCCACACCCACCTCTCTGTGTGTCCACTCTCACCTCCCTTTATATCCACAACCACCTCCCTTTTTGTCTACACCCACCTCCCCCTGTGTCCACTCTCACCTCCCTCTATGTCCACACCCAGCTCCCTCTACGTCCACACCTACCTCCCTCTTTTGGTTTGGCATAACCTAGTGAGTAATGGATATACCATTTGTCTTTATAGGTGCATAAAGTTGGACCAATGAAGACCTGGAGGCAACATCCTACTAAGTGGTTCAAGAGGACAACACGTTCTACTCCATATGATTTTTTCAAAACTTTCAAAGGTTGTCTAAAATTGTTATTTGACATGTATGCACATATTTGCCAATGATTTTATCTGATATCCCAAGCAGTGAAAACCCAGCAAAGAATAATTGCTTTTCAGTGACCATGATCACTACATGGTTGATAGTATGGAGAAACAATGAATTTCTTCAACATGCTTGGCAAAGTCCTAGTTTTTTTTTTAGTTTTTGTGGCCCATAGCCTTTAACCAGTACAGCTATGTAATAATGCTATCCGTAGTATCAAGCACATCTAACAAACTGTGAACAGGTCAGCTTGACTCGTACACCTGGCCTTCAGAACTGGTCATGTGACCATAGCACTGAGACACACACAAAGGACCTGCCCTCCCCCCACTTGGGCCTTCATAGGATGTGTTACAGTTACTGATTGTTAATATTTATGGGTCTTTTCGGGCAAACAAACCAATGCATTAAGTTGACCTTTGGGTAAGATGACTAGGATGCACTTACCTGAAAACTATACACACATTGCAATTAGATCTTAATCTCTTGTTGTACATGGTAAATCATGTAATTTACATACCAATCATAGGAGCATTCTATATAGTCATCTAACAATATCCTATCTAATATATTCTAATATATTGAGGAGCTTCTACTCATGGTGTAGTCACCTAACCATGTGTTGCCAATGTCTGCTTGCAGCTAACCACACTGTGACATCACAGAGGCCTAACTGTAACACACCCTAATGGTCATGACTTTGACAGCTCTCATACCCCCTCCTCCACAGTAGGGCCGCACACACCTCTTAACCCTTCAAAGGCCTCTGATGCATTAATGCATCATGTCCATTGGACATCATGATGCACCAATGTATGAAGTGCATATAAGGAGTTCAAAGTGACATGGCATTGGTTAATTGGAGTCTTAGAATGGAAAACAAGCAAGTCATTCCCACATTAGGAGCCCAGTCACATAGAATTGTTATATTTGGAGCAGTTACTGCTACAAATACACATGTTGCAGACTGGTAATACCTACACATCCGTTGTTCTGTTTTTACACATCCCAGGTCACTTCAAGAACATACAGAGTGATTGGTGGTTTTGGGTTTTAGGTATTTAACACAAGGCGAACCTGGATAGTCATTGGTAGGTGTCACACACTGCTATTTTACAGGCTGGGTTTATATGTATACATGTTTATTTTAGTAATTGTTAATGTGGGTTAGAGTTTTAGCACAAGGTGATCCTGGACAGTCAACAGTACCGGGGTAGGCATCGCACACTGCTATGTACAGGCTGGTTCTATATTTTAGTGGTTGGTAAGGTGGGATTAGAGTCTGCATGCTCTCCAACACTTAATTGGAGCATTATGCCGACCCTTTTGCAGTGTGTGTATCAACTCATATGGTCGTCATGATGCGTGAATGTAGCATCATGATGACCGATGGGCATGATGCATTAATGCATTAGTGGTCCTTCAAGGGATGTAATGGTTGGTGAGTTGGGATGTAGTGGTTCAGGTTGATGAGTTGATGCATTTGATGCATGGCCATCAAAATTTATATGATGCCAAACTATAGTCCATCCCTGATTACTTGTCACTTGTACATATAATAACTGCAACCTATAGTCCATACTGAACACATGTAAACAGATTCATTTCCCTTGGACTATGGGCAGAAGGAGGGGTCAGCTAGTGCTGGAGGAATGGATAGGCTTGTAGCTTACTGCCGGTGGGGGACCCATTGATATTTTTGAGATACAAAACCTTTAATATTATATAGGATTATGCAGTAATTTATCACATTATTCCCCATATTCATATCCAAAAGTTGAGCACTTAGATTATAAGCATATCTTTGTAATGAATGAAGTATCAACATATAGTCCAAGTGGTAACACATTTGACTCTATATCAAGAGATCTTGGGTTCTATTTTATGCCAGGGAATGTAAGAACATCTGTGAGCCAGCAAGCAGAAATGAGGGTTCCTGCAGGATTTAGTACCTGTTTTAGCCACCAGGGGGCACTACTATGGGCTAGAATAGGAAAAATATGCCTAAAACTGCTATAGGCTACTTTTTTATGGACAATCCAATGATTTTTTATAAAACATTCTATTTTTGGGGGAAAGGGTCCATATTTGGCATTAAAAAGAATGTTTTTGGGCCAAAATAGGCATTTTTGTTGATTTCTGTTGCCATGGAAACATTATTTTCATTCTAAATAAGAAAATCGATGATGCCATTTGAAGGAACATTTCATAAGGTTCACTATGGTGTAAACAGAATGAAAATACCATTTCTACATTGAAAGTTATGGGCAAAAGAATGAAAATTTATGCTTATTTAGCTAATTAGCATAAATTATGCTAATTACAGATGTATCTCATGACCAATGGGACTTATGGCTTATTGAAATTCACAAAATGGTCATACCTACCCATATTTAGCAAGCCATTCCTCCAAAACTAACAGGAGTATCTTCTCATGCAATATATCACTGTAAAGCTAGTGATCTGAATTTTAAAGTTGACTTCTAGCATGGAGCACCCTTTCTCCTTGCCTCTACACATCTATACAAATATTTTGGGAACATTTTGATTTTCCTATTTTTTAATTTGGCTACCATAAAACGTTTTTTAATGTTTGTCAACATTTTTTCATCATCCAATTGATGTTTCTGGGACAAACCCCCTCTCTATCAAACGGTTTTTACTAACCCTGTTATTAAGCTATACTATCATAGAAAGTGTTTGTCTGAAATATAGACAGATTGCAACCCCTCTTTTCCCTCTCCTGCAAAACTTGAAATATGCAGATACAACCTTGTTGCACTGAGGCAACGACATATGGATGAAAATCAATATGTAAGGCAAATGCTGTCATTCACTGTTAGTATCAAAGACACACAAAAACAATCTATTATCCAATAATTTGTAATACACTAATGATGTTTATTATATAGAAGTCATTCTACCCAATTTACAAATTGATATTCATGTAGTAGATTTATTTGTTATCATTCCATAATAAAACTGATTTAAACTAAAACTTTCCCAAAAATATTTTTTAGATGACTTGTTTTAAGATAAGTGGAATTTTTATCAGTGGTCTCATGCATTGGTCATTTGAATTTGTGTAGAAAAGTAATTTTTGTTTAATTTAAATTTATTTTGAATACTTTGCAAATTTTGAGGGGCCCAGATAAACCTCCTTTATAATTGAGGCTGGTGCCCCTTTTCCTATGCCCCTGATTCATGTTCCACTTGAAATAACTACTACCTACACATTCACTTTAACTCACGGGCATGTACTTTTGTTTTCTTTATGCAGGTAGTCAATTGCAACACAGGAGCTTGATGAAATCTGCTAGATAGCACATATTAGGAGAGGTACTCCAGAGAAGAGGGCTGGCTGAAAAACAGCACAGTGGTGCCACCCATATGATATTTTTATTGCTGTCATAGATGGTCTGTCAGAAATAAGATACATTAAGTATGGCTATTTAGGGAAACCAAACTTTGAGAGGCTTGCATTGTTGATTCCTGGATTCATCATGCCTTTTTTGGTAGATTTGAATAAAAAGATTCAGACATGCAGTCTTGAATTCTAAACAAAAGAAAATGTAGTTACAATACCCTGTCTATAAGGTGCACCCCACATTTAAGACACACCCAGACCTTTCTAATATGATAAAAGGATATGTAAATGTTGTATATTTTATTCTAATCAATGGATCTTCAAAATTCAAGAACCAATAGCCATCCCAGTGTTTCCTTCACCCACCTTTACCACTGAATGTGGATGGGGGAATATTGCAGAGATTTTGGGGGGAAATTTACTCCCAGAGGGAAAATGTACTCCCAGTTTTGCTGCATCTAGAAGATGCACCAAAGGGCAATTCTTGCATATAAGACATGCCATATACATGGTGTATTACAGTATAATATTGCCAAGACATCATATGGGTCAGGTCGCCAGAAAGCAGTAGATTTTGTGTTTTTGGGTCATTTTGCACTCTTATGGCTCTAGAGAAATAAGTTGCAAATCAATCTTGTTTTACATAGACTCATTTGATAGATAACACTTAGGGCTATCAGAAAGATGTTAATTTGTGGCCATCCATCAAAAACTCTCAGACTTATAGCTTGCCGAAGTGAGAAAAACAGTCAAATTTGTTCTTTTTTGTTTTTTTGTACATTTTACAAATGTTCTGTATTGAATAAAGAACATCTGGAGTAACCCAAAGTTATTTTTTGTATTGTATATGATCATAGGTATCATTTCCATCAGGTTTGAACATGTTACTGAGTGAGGATTTTACATTGTGTGTCTTTGAAAATGGAAATCTGTAATTTGTAACGTCCGATACCAAAATCTAAATCAGTTATAAAACATGGAAAAAATTAATCTTCATAATCTTTGTTATTACCCATATGAAGGGCTTTATTATCCCCTACTTTGGTGAAAAAATTGTGTGTCCAGCAGCATTTGTCTCCATGTGAGAGCAGCTTATGTGAAATAATTCTGATAAAAGTACCGGACGTTACGTAACGTCCGGTACTTTTATCATCATGTAGGAGGCAGTCTACTGTACATGCATAACTCAAATTCTGTTCCATTCTGTAATTGAAGTCAATAATAGACATATTGGCCTTGTTAATTAATGTGTTTGTTATGCATAATGGGACATTCTTATATTACTGAGAGCAACTTCAATTACCTCTATATTTCATTATTTTGGTACCGGACGTTACATGACACAAAACAAGCAATAAAAATGGAACCGATGGGCTAGATCGGTATTTTTTGGTTTTCTGAGTTGAGCGGAAGTCCCTTCACAGTTGTGTTAAGGTTATATAAAGGAATTAGAAAATTAATTTTAAAGGCCCTTCAAGGGCAGAATCTTACACTTTCTGACGACCTGACCCCTATGCTATGTTCCTGCCCCCTGGTGGCCAAGACTAGAACTTCAAATCCTCTATGTAAGAATGTATGGTAGTAATAGCAGTGTAGATGTAAGGGTAAATGGTTTTCCATGTTAAAAAATCAATTATCAAATTGAGATCACACCTTTCAGTGTTATATTGCATAAGAAAATACTCCTGATAGTTTGAGAGAAATAGCTTGCTAGATATGAACCCATGAGTATTTATAACCATATCCCCAATCTCAATATGTTCTAGCTCTATTTGGCCTTGAAATACATCCATTTATTTCATTATAACTTCTGATGTAAGAATGGTATGTTCTTTCTGCCTTCACCATAGTAAACCATGGAACTTTCCCTCAAATGGGTTCCTTGATTTTCTTTTGCTCCTTTGTGCTCCCTTGTGCTCCCTTGTGGCAAAATTAGGAAATAAATCTAGCACAGGCTAGGTACCAATCCTGTTTACCTGAGACTATATGTGTGATGAAAAACCTGAATATTTTCATTGCGGTGGAGCTTACTCTATTCAATATGCTGATGCTGGCTTTTTTAAGGTAGATGGCTCTAATGCCAATCATGTTCTCTGTGCAGGTTTCTGCACATGTGTACTTCTCTATGGCTAGTGAACGACTATACAAAATCATAGCAGGCCCATGAAGCTGAGGTGAACTCTCAACCTTCTGTTTCTACACCAGGCACACTAACTAGTTAGGCCACAAAGCCAGCTGGCTGTGTGGGGGTTTATGAGCAGTATTTAGCCTGCATGATGTAATTCTATTATTTTCAGGAGATTTTCAATGTGGAAAAACAATTCAAAAGTGCATGGGACCACATGATGGTAATATATTTTCTGGGTGCAGAAAGTTGATGAAAATATTCTGGGAAAGTAAGCCAAAAAATTAGCTACTCTTTAATGAGATTCCATGCAAATTATGGCAAAACACTGTATAACCCTATGGTAGATTCATAGATAAATATCTCATAAACTAGCATGGGACCCTATGCTAGTTTATAAGACTGCTTTCTTTGTACTATTAGAAAGAGAAAGTAATTACAAACATGGTGAAAATTTGCAAAAATTAAGCTACTTTTAGCCTATGGGCGCCATCCACCTTCCCCATTTATTGCCTCCATTCTAGATGTATTTATTACCCAAATAAAGGCTCAAATCAAAATATAAGTCAATGTGTCTAGTTTTGTGTGAATCTCTTTATTGCTCAGAATCTATCAATCGAAATGATGGCATTTCAAGGCTAGATCTACATCAAAGACAAATACAATGAGGAAAGTCTCATCATAGGAATACAAACTATCTATTTCAAATCTTAAATTGAGGTTAGAAGTGGGGGTTATTTGCAAAAGTATTTTCAATATTCCCGTGATATCACGTGAATTTACTGTCATTTCATGTGATCCCGTGATATCATGTGAATTTCTGCTGACAGAATCCCGTGAACTCACGTGTAAAATTCATGGGAAGGACACCAGTTCAACACGTGATTTTACTGGTGAATTCACGGGAAATTGTTTCAAGGGTCCCCCTCAGACAGCCTTTGCCGTTGCCACCGCCCTAGCCAAACGCTAGTTCTCCAGGAGGAAACTACTATTTAATCTGGAGTTCCTGGAAAGGTGGTAATTTTACTTTGGTACCTTAATCAAGATTTTTTACAGCATCTTTCCCTGACTAGGAAGTAATCAGAAGCTGTTTCAAAAGGAGATATTTTATGCAGACCTAGGTCTCTAGCATCAAGCCTTTTTGTTTTAAAGGAGCCCTAAATCGAGGGCCTAATTCCGCTAGCTTTTATACACAGTCAACGTCGCCGATTGAGAGCCCCATTTAATGTTTAATTGGGTAAATATACAATTAAATTGAAACAAGTAACGTATCACTCCTAGCTTTGGTACATTACATTCCAATATATAGAAAGATGAAACTCCAAACTCTCTTCCCTCCGCTAGAGGAAAGATCATAAGATATGATTTTCATATTCAGTATTTTCATATGCTGATTTAATACCCCCGGGCCTCTAGCTTAGACTTAATTGACCAAACCCATCTTCCCCAAAGATTAGCCTTTGTAATGAATGACTGATTGCAAAGGTTTTACCCCATGGAGGTACTCCAATATATTTGTATGGTAAGTAGAGTAATCATGTTTCAGCAAGTATGAAAACATATGAACGGTACTTACCACTTACAGGTGAATTCCTACTAGCAAGTACTTGCAGTAGTAAAACAGTAAGGTCCAACAGCCAAATGAAAATGTACAAAAAATGCATAATCAATTAAGTCAGCCCTTTCATATTTTTTATCAGTAATAATGTTAGCAGTAATGTTAAAGTCAATTAAAAAGGATCTGTGGTCTTTTTCACTGGTGGAGGGTTATCGTTACTAACGATAGGCACAAATGAAGATATGCTGAAGATAGTTTCGTGGATATCTTCAGAATTCTGTTTCTATATAAGTTGTCTTCACTAGTCATGGATTTAGATCCAGAGGATAGCTCACTTGTCATCGATCTTGGCATATGTCATCTTCAAATAAGCATATCTTCAGGCTATCACTTCCCCTTTCCTTTATTCTGGTTCATGTTATCTTTTACAAAAACTGGGGGGGCCACTCACCACTTTCTTGCCAAAGTGAACCTGTCTCCTTACTATAAATAGCTGTGCTAGGGGGTGTCCCATTCATCAGTGACATCATCATAACTTTTTCGAGTTGCATGAAGACAGGTCTGAAGACAGGTCTTCATGAATGGGCCTGGTAGATCGTGAGTGGGGCTGAGAAGATAGGGAATGGGCAAGAAAGGTCAGAAATGGGCGAGGGGGGTCGGGAATGGACTAGGTAGTTTGGGAAAGGGCCTACTGTAATACCTCATGTATAAGGAGCACTCCAAGTATTTATAGGGTTGTTGATGTCTTCAAAATTGCGCTAGAAAAAGATTATATTTTCACAGTTTAAACTGAGTGCCCCTACCAGAAAAAGGGTAAATATCGATGTAATTAGTATGGGACATCCAGAATTGAAGGGAATACTATAAGGTACAGTTTGGTCTTAATTTCGAGCAGTTTAGTACTGTTCTGTGGTGCAATATCATCACCTATAAGGTGAACCCCTAACTTTTGCTGATTCTATATGGCACCGAAGGGTTCATCCTCACATGTAACCTGTGCCTTGTATGTAAGGTAGTATGGTAAAGGTCGAATCCCACATGGCGAAAAATGGCTGCAATATCTCTGTGATTCTGTCCTTTGCATTCTAGGGGTGTTCCTGAGCCCCTAGATCTCAAGGATTGTTTAACTTTAACCGAATCCCACAGTAAATATGCAGCTATCCTTGTGATCTAGGGGCTCAGGAACACAGCTAGAACGCAAAGGACAAAATCGCAGAGATATTTCAGCCATTTTTCGCCATGTGGGATTCGACCTTAATGGTAGTGGGTATTATGGTAGTGGACTGAGAACGTTATTTCTATGCACAGTATCGAGTCATGCACTCTGCCTAAGGCACTCTAGTTTGAGAGTATTTCTATATGATTCTACCACTGGGTGGGCAATCTACCAGATCACCTGGCCAGTGTCTCATTTTGGTTAACACAGGCTTCAATGGGATTACACTGCCCAGCTCCATACTACTATGGTAGAACCAACATTATCAAACAGTTTTTTACCGTAAACCCCTGCATATAAGATATACCTTGTGTATGAGGCCAGAAATGTTCCTAGGATATTTTGGAATGGGACAATGGTGCACTTACAGGAGAAATAAATCACCATATCAAATAGCTATGGGTCATTTTATGCCTCCCTTCTCAAAAATAGGGAGCAAATGCATAGAGAATGAATGTAATCAATCACCTCATTGAAGAGAGTGAAAACAGCCTATCTCATGATGTCCCCCACCCATGCTGCCATCTACCTTCTGCTCTTATGAAACCAGGACCTCTCTTTCCCAGCCTCTCTTCACTTTTAGAGACAAGTGAAGATAACTTGCATTGTTGTACTAATAATTTTGCTGTAAAACTATGTATAACATTATCTTTTATGATTAAAATCATTTGAAAGAGTATGTGCATTGGAAACAGATACTAATTGCCTTATCTGAGGTGCGTATTAAAGACTTTTTAGGTCTAGAGGTGACACCATCCACCCAATAGACTGGCTTTGTGAAATGACATATTTGGGGTTAAAGACAGGTCTTCATGCTATCTTCAAAGGCTAAAGACATGTGTTAGAAATGCAAGTATATCAGTCAAAAGACAGGATAGATATAGGATTTCTCAAGATATCTCCAATAATTCAAAGATATCTTCAGTTCAGTTTGGAAATGACATTCACCTATTGTTACCCTTTGAAGATATCTTCGCCCTCAGTGAAAAAGACCACTATACATGTTAACATCCATATAAAGATTTCTAGGACAGGTAAAGAAGGTGTCCTAGATTACTTTGGCAGGTATGTCCCTCTTGCTAGTACGAAACTTGCAAGTATGCTCAAAAGCTGATAGTACGGTACTACACATGTAATAGCCAGATCAAAAGCGGCAACTGATACTACTAAGTACTACTACTACTACTCCTACTACTACTACTACTACTACTACTACTACTACTACTACTACTACTACTACTACTACTACTACTCCTACTACTACTACTACTACTACTACTACTACAACACTACTACTACTACTACTACTACTACTACTACTACTACTACTACTACTACTTCTTCTTCTTCTTCTTCTTCTTCTTCTTCTTCTTCTTCTTCTTCTTACATGAATACTGGACTTGTGTTAACGTGGATAAGATGACATTTATACGATCTCTGATTATGTTCACAGCTTATAGCTGATGATCTCATGGGAAGATCATACTATTAGCAAATCTCATACACGACTGCAAGCAATCCTGCACAATTCTGAACATAAAAAGTTCATTCTTGCAAAGCTATAGCTTGTTTGTCCAACTCCGCTTTATAATAGAGAGTTTAAGATCACGACTTGTACGGCAATGTGTACGTCTAGAATGATATGAAATGGTAGGCTAAACGTTGCCGTACACGTTACAAGTAGGCAAATCTTAAACTCTCTATTATGACTATAGCTGCCTCAGTCTGAGGAGGTTGGTGTAGGGTGAAAATGTCAGTTTGCTATGTGAGTACAGAGATAACTGTTCATGGTAGTCTTGTTCAGCGGATCCACATGTGTGAATTTCGCACCAGACTCTCAATCCTCGCAGAGCTTGGTTTTAGCTAAAAATCCGGCCGAAAATCCACTACCAGACTGCAATAATCTTACATGTTCTCAGCTGCATTGTGGATAGTTCACCTTGATTCTAGTTCCAATTTACAATCGTATCCTATTAGAATGCACACTTTCATGATGAAGAAATTAACAATTCCATGACAAATATGTAAGATAGTACAAAGTTTGCTTGAAATTTCATCTTGCTTGCCGATTTTAATCCATCAAAACCCGTTTAATGTTTCTCACTAGGCACACAGTCAATTGTGCCCAATTAGGCTCATATTTGTATGAACCTTTCACTTGCTGTTTTGATCGAATGTCACGGATTCCCATCTAATCTATCCAGTGCATCAACAATGTCATATCAGCACAAAACCTGCCGCGCATGCCTTTACATCTAATTACTCTGATTAAAACCGATTAATACAGTAGATTCTGCTGCCAATTTTTAAATTCATAAGCTCTGTCCGATTCCTATGATCCCCCAGTTTCATGATCGAGTAAAGCGCTGGCTCCACTGTCATTGTTCAGGCAGATTTTTGGTAATCTGACCAATATACATTTGCAATATTATGAATTGTCAGATTAGAGAAAATTTGCCCAACCGATGGCAGAGTAACCAAGTGGAGCCAACGCTTAATGGGCCCTTAGGGAAGACGGGGGATCAACACTGATCCTTGCTATCTTGTTCAGACAACAATTATTCTGTGGCGGTAAGGCCTAGGGTGTCGAGGCGAGCCGCCCCCATCCCAGATGGGGGATGCGGAGCCTCGTTCTCCAGGAGCCCGAGCCAGGTCGGAGTAGCTTTAGGCAAAATGCTATGAAAGAAGGACTAGAGTCAAGGCTACTTTCAGTTTGGCTTCGCCGTTTATTAAGATACGAGTTATTACGACAGATATATCTCCAAGGACGGTTATACTCCGAGTAGATGGTGTGGCTCTGAGCCAGGTCAATAAACAGTGTTGAAACTTAGTTACGAGTTGTGTCGTGTTTGCTATTGGGTCAGATCGGATTTCGGATCGAATTCATTGCATGGTGAATTTGGTGGAATACGGCAGTCAGTCCATGGTTCGAACAAAACAGCTCTGTATCTCACACCTCCATAAATAACTTGGTCCTGTATTCCATAGCTAGTAACCGAACCCAACATGCTTATTTAAACCTGATAAAATTATCTAACATATGGGTATTTTGTGACGATATCATGCATCACAATATCAATTTTAACGCACACTTGTGATAGTATGCTGATATCAGCTAATATCATGCACTGCTGTGTTACCTACTGATGTCGCCACGTTGGCTAGTAATCATTTATCCCATTCCAAATAACCTTTTTTTTTATTACAGTTGCACAGAAAGTATACAGAGATAACTCGGATGATTCCCAACTGTGGGGTATTTCACTCGGTCAAACCTCGTGAAATAATTGACCCTCAAATTGGAACTATCATTGTAAATCTCTGACTATATACTGACCAGACAAACCATGGTTGTATCTAATGCAACCGGGGATGTTCACTCCTTGCCCTTTCCCCACTTAAGGCCGGGCAGATCTACAGAGCATTGATCTCAAAAGATAGTAAAACTATCAAAACTATGATCATTTGCTGAACGAATGGCTTTTCAGACTAATGTGCTGGGATGCTCTGGACACAAACAATAAGGGACTTTGTTCTTCATTGAAAAATGATAATATCATAATATCACAGGTAACCCCAACATGGTTTGTATAATGTAATCAGCTCTCAGAACATTATAGATGCACCTTGGGTATTCCTGAGTTTTCACTCAAAGTTGAAGCTTGTCTTTGAGAATGACTGGTTCAGTGTGTAAAACATCAATATTTGGTGCAGGTGTTGATGACAGGCAGATTCACAAACAAAAGCAGTATGGAAAATGACTGCCTCTCTGAATAATTCTTCTTGTGTGGCTCCTGGTCTAACCCTTTCTGATATTTTGGTGTATCGCACCTTAGAGAAATATTAAACCTTATAGAAAAGATAAATAAAATGGCAATGTTCATAACAGAAACTGCTAAATCGGCATGTTGCTGTATGAAATTGAAATATCTCCTTTCTTGATTTGAGACTAATCATGTTAGAGGCAAATTATAGAACAGCTGGCATTGGCACGAGACCTCCTCCCTCCAAGGTAAAAGCATTTCTTTTTCCATTTGAATATTATACACTGAAAACCTAAGCCAGTGAAAAGGTAATCATAGCAGATGAATTTAGGTAATCTTTCCCTAATGATGAAACAAAGGTCATCATTGTGATGACTCTATTTCTGCCAACAGGGGGACTTAAGCGCTGGTTCCACAGGCATAAAATCGGTCGGAATAGTCCTAATCCGACGATTTATAATATATCAAAAGTATAGACAAAAATCGGTCAGATTAGTGCTGATCCGACCGATTTACCCCTATGGAACCAGCACTTTACTATACAATATTGTGATGTCATATATATATACCCGGTACTCCAGGACATGTATTGATTTATAGCTGCACTGATAATAATTATCAAGGCATTATCACACACATATACAACTATGAATGTAATGTAAAATTTAAACTTGGACACCTCTTTGGTATCAGAAATAATATCACAATGTATGAGGATTGGTATCCATTGGTAAAACACAAAGCCAACGTAGGGCTGAATGGAGTAGACCAACTCTAATTAATGCCCTAATGATGAAGGTGTGTGTGTGGGAGGGGGGGGGGTCAATATCAATTTCAAATCATACCAGCCATAAAACTTAAAGTATGAAAAGTCATCAAAATGATTACCCATTCTTATCACACATATGACCCATGTTTTTTTTTTCTTCTAAATATGTGACAAAAAATAATCAATATGATTAAATTCAGTAATCACTTATGATTACTCAAATGATGAAAGGGTACTCTCCCCAGTCTGCGTCATTTTGAGCACTCTAAAGTGATAAGTATTGATTTGTATTGCACTTTAAGGTTTTCCGTGTACTACTGTTATGCTGAAGAGAATGCTTAACTGCTTAATGCTATAGAGGCAAACCCCTTAAGGATAAAAGGCCACAGCAGGTGGCACTATCCGAGGCCGCATAGGGTATGCCTCGTCAAAGTAGTATAAACAGAGTTGGCTTCAGGGGACATGAAATTAAGAGGGAATATAGGATTATTAAGAAATGAAAATAATGAGCACCTGTCATTGATGATTATTTCCTTAAAATTCAACAACCTTGCCAAGTTTTAATATATTCACAAGGAGTAATCGTTTCCCACATCATTAGCTGGGGCTCCACTACGTGATTATCACAGAAAATCGCAGCTGGCCAACTGCACTGAACTGGGTTCACACTGATATTTCCCCATGGGAAGGTCATAAAGGCAAATAATTGTTGAATATAATTATTTCATTTCTTTCATTTCCATTGGATTAGGGTGTTCATTAGCTTTCTTGTGTATACTACCCAGCAAATTGTCGTGAGTCCTTGTCAACCTGTGTGAAGTGGCTCACACATGTCGCTAGATGGAACACGACCTCGTTATAGCACAAGATCACCAGGAATAGCAATTGCTATGCCACGTGAGTCTAACACACAGTGGCGAAAGATGACAGAATGAGTTATCAATCAAAAAGGAGTCACCATTGATGACCAATCATGGCGACAGATGATGACAATTTGCTGGGTACTTTTACCTGTCTGCAATCAATATTTAAGTCAGCAGCCTTTAATGTATGGTGTATTTTGGATGTTATTGGGCAGGTTTTTATCATTTTTCGTTTTTTATCCTCTATGATAACCATAATGCTTGAAAAGAATGAGCCATTTCTGAATTTCTCAATTGTCTATAATGTGTGGCATTATATGCAATCATTTGATTCACTATTCCTCTTATGTCTAAGAAGCCAGTGACAATTAACCTGTGGTGTAGCTAAAGTGGAACCATACATGCCACACATTTCATGGTATAATACCAGATTAAAATCACTATATAGATAAGATTAAAAAAGCTAAAAAAATGCCTCATGTGCCAAGTCCAACATAGTATAAAGCATAAATCCTGGTATTAAACATGTAACCTACTATTCTCATGAGTGTGAATTAAAGTAGGATTGGGGTAGTTTTAGAGGAACCATGCGGGCCACATATTCTACATCCTCATATATCTATTGCTGCATAGTATGGGCCTATAACATTCCCAAACAATTCTACTTATATAAGGTATTGATGACAGAAATAAAGACAAAATTCTACCAGCTACTTTTGATATAAGACACATAAATGTCACATGGAACTGTACGTGCCACTGGGAACTGTACATGCCACACAAATGATTATGCAAGGTAAAATCCAAACTATTTACCCAATGGCTCTATCAGATTGCCAGTATAAGTGGGTGGTATGTAGGATCTAACAAACTGAAATTAAAATGTCTTTGGCCTTTTGAACATGGATAGCTGATGCCTCTTCAAAAAGAGCATTTCCCATAGACTTCAGTGCTATAAAATTGATTTCTTGCTCAAATGATCAATTATTTGGATTAGTGTTCCCAACTTGCAGGTTATTTCCCCAATACATTGGTATTTTGCAGAGTAAATTTCAGAATTGTTTGGGCATTTTAATTTTTTCAATAAATTTAGCCTTTGTGACCCCCGTTCACTGCAATTGTCCAGCTATTCTCACAAGAGCTGACACTAACATGAAGTATACAGAACAATGTTAGTACTGTTTGTTAATGCAGGGTAGAAATCGAATGCTGAGGGAGGAATCTGTTTATCTTGGGATGTAAATGCCTCCCTGATCACTTTACATCATAGGTAGCTAAGGAGTTCAAGTTCAAGTTCAAGTTCAAAAGGAGAAAATGGTTTCCGATATTGAAATCAAACCTGTTAGATATTTTGGAGTATTTTGTATGAGTTCAAAGGGTGTTAACAATATAAATGTATATTACATTGGATGTTAAGCTCAAACAAAAAATCTTTGAAGAACTAATTAGTGGAATCATGATAGATTTATACATGTATAGGGAATGAAAGCATTTAAAGAGTGAAATGAGCCTTCCCCTATTAGAAATGAAAACTCAAATATGTTGAGATTCACAGTACAACCAATAGCAGAATAAACATGGGTTATTTATAGATGAAATAGACTTGCAGTTAGTAAAGTTGATCTTAGAAACTTCATATTTACAATCTAACAATATGAACAGCCTACACCTCAACCATTGACTGGAATTCCCTTTGTGAGAATGTGGCAGGGAATCACGTAGTGGAGTCGGACCTTTTATTCAGACACATCACAGGAATGTGATTGTTGGAAATAATGATCTGGGCAACGATGGATGCCCTACATCCTTCCAGAACTATAAATAGGTTACTTGTTAATTACTTTTATGATCAGAAGCATATGCCCATCACTGCCAAGCTAAAAATATAATTCAAGGTATTTCACATTTCTGGCTCCAAGAGGTAGTGTTGTAAGGTGGTGCACTGCTGGCTTTGATGAAATCCAAATGATAAAGTTAATGCATGGCTTCCTCATGGGAATCCAAGAATTCGATTTGCCCTAAAACGAATTTTCTCGCCCTTGCAGATCTAATCGCCATGTCCTTGCAATCCTTATAGCTCCACACAAATATTTATCTGATGGAAACATAATGCCTGCAAGTTGGTGGTAGTGGAAACAAATTCCAGAGAAAAGAAAACATGAGTAGTTTATAGTATTTGTGTTGTCCTCGGAGCTAAATCCCTCTTGTGTTGGCTGGGGAAGCAGTGCATGTCACCATGAATAAAACCACTTGAGCTCCTCTGACTCTCAGAAGTAGTGGATGTACAAGAAGCTTTGTCACTGTCTTTATTTCACTTATTGCGAGACAGAGGACCATTAAAACAAAATGAAATCTTCCAATGTAATCCCCTATGATTGAAACTGCTTTATTTGCATTCCACAGAGGAGACCGGAAGAGGGAGGAATGGCATGTGATCCTTACTACGGAAGTTTCTTAAAAGTGCAGTGTAAAGCTAGTATTTTCTTATCACTCCAGTGAGGTCTTGCCAAATAATAAACGTGGAACAAAAATTAAAACGTGCACGTTTTGGTATTGCCAAAAGAATTCTCGTCAGACTGGGAAGGTAAAATGTGCACGTTTCTTACTCTATTCAAAAAGTGTTTTACATATACTCCAAGGTAAAACTATTTGTCAACACTGTGAAAACGAGTTAAGCCATTCACGTTTTGCTCAGTACTCTCTGAAAATATTTAAGAGGTTCTTCCTCGTTATGTTTTGGCAAGACCTACCTTGCTCTGCTTGACTGACGTCAGTCTGTAATGGGAAGTTCTTGCCAGGCAGAGACACCCTTATTTGTAAGTTTAAGTCTTATTGTGTTTAGAGCATGGTTCATCTCTCACGAAAGACGTGTCCGGTCCAGCGGTGGGAAAGACATATGAAAGACTGCCACTTTGTGGATTTACAATTTAGAAGTATATTTTCCATTTCCATGTACGTCACGTTAATGTTTAGATATTGGGGGGGGGGCATCTCTAATGAGCCTAACCATGTTGTCTTTGTACTCAGTAAATACCCTTGACAAAATTGAATTCAAACATATTATTTGAAAGCTTTCTTTTTCCCCTCGGTAAGCTGCTTAACATCTCGAAGGGGAATAAAGATCTAGGCTAACCTGTAGGACGCCACGATGAGATTTGTAGACCTTTCGAATCTCGCAAAATGATCGGGACATGTTTGTTGCTCCATAAATATGTAGGCTAGACCTAAAGCTTACCTGGGGTATAGCGCGGGGTTATAGGCCTATAGGCCTACAGAAAGCTCTCAAGCTCAGTTAATATCAAAGGGAAGGCATATCTTGGCGTCCCAACAAATCTTCTACAACTTCAGGGGGTTAATTTATAATTTTAAAAGAGAAAAAAAAACTTTATTGAAATGATCAGAATGACATGATCCTTTCAATTCAATGAAGCCTGAAATGATAAAGAGCACTTTTCTAACAAAGCTTATCGTTTCCAAAAAAAAAAAATGTATATCTAATAATCATTGAACTTATGAAACGCCATCCTGGCCTGTTACATGCTGGTCGTTTGATCAGGGGCAACATGATACGACGCGATGTGCAAAAGTGCCACCTTAAACGACTTTTCCTATCACGTCGCGTCACGTCGCACCCCTCAAGGTCTGCGCAGCAATCTGCGGCCCGGTGAAAGGTCCTTTGAAAGTAGTTCCCAAACAGAGCAGACGACAGGAAGATTCACGCGTCTTGAGCTGAATGAAATATGCAGCTTCTAGAGACATTATCAGGTTGGCCGGGAGTTACGGACGGGGTTGTCGTCTGTTGATATTCTATTTAGAGCCTGTTAGGGTCACGTCTTTGCCGTTGTCGTGACGTCACATCGGGGATAGGCAGCGGAAGTTGGATGCCCGATGGTCGTGATGAACGTGACGCGACGCGATAGGAAAAGGAGGCTCCACTTTAAATATGTATATAGTATGTGGGTAGATCTACTAAATCTATACAGATATCTTGCTAATGTAGCCAATGTGGCCCTTGTTTATCCCTGTTCATTGTACGGTTAGTAATGGTTTACAATACTTTCCAGCACATTACAGTTTAAATGGGTTATAATCAAAATCCACTAAATTCAGAAAACCCATACGAGCGTCCTGAGGCAGTGGCCGCCCTCTCTATGATCTGAAGTTACTGTATTTCTGTGTATTGGATAGTCCTTGAGAGGAATATTCTTTGGTTGTTTCGTCTAACGGCTGACATGTTCCATTCAATATTGATCGAGCCTACATTGAATATGCCTCTTGCTACATCCATCATGCAGTCAAAGGGGTCGCAGAGGGAAGCACCAATGTAGCCTTGTCAGGTGTGGTTGCCGTCACACAGACTACAAAGTGCGCCGATCATTGCCTATTGCATGTGGGGCCACACCCATATATCCCATTAGGTTTACTATGAGGGAAGGTCAAGGAGGTCATAAACAGATGTTAGCGTAATGCTAATGATATAATACTAGAGACAGTGGATCAGAGCTACTCACTTTTGATACAACCTGAGTCGCGCAAAGACTATAGCGTAGGTTAACCTAAAGACGGCCGTTCCTGTGCAGGTTTTCAATGATGGCTTTGTAGTAGCTAATATCTCTGAGACCAAAAGTTCCTCAGACTTCGCCAATGTACTAAATGAAAGATAATTGTTAGGGCTTTTGTATCTGTTACCTGTCATATATCCATGTGTGATTTTTATATCTTGTTTTTCAACATTTCTGAGAAAATCCCATTTGGTCTATTTTAACCTTGAGGCGTCCACTTTGCACCTTGAGGCGTCCACTTGATACACCCTCTTTAAATGGAACTATTTTGACCAAAACACCAGTTCAAAAATGAATGAGTGTCTTAACATACAATAGAATGACGTTGTTGAAGCTACTGCATAAATAAGAAAATGTATGTCTTATAGTGGCTACATTAGAATGATAATTTCAGACAATGTTATACCCATGGATACTGTCAATCCCATCAGAATAAGGGTGTTAATCCTAAATCTACATTAAAGAGGCTTTGTTTTTAATGTACTTCAATAGACCGTCAATATGGACTATAATAATCCATTCCTTACCTTCATTATCACACTCTAAATACCAAATAGTTCCTCTACATAGTAATAACAGTAGCATTACAGTAAAGATTGAAATCTATGCATCAGAGCATAATCCAGTAAAAGTCTCTATCCCAAACTATTCTGGCCATAAATCTTGTGATGTAATCCTACATAATCTATGGTTTCTATTCAATTAAATTCACAAATAGGTGTATAAGGAGTGGTTGTCTTAAGGTGAAATGGTGGTTGTCTCAAGGTGAAATTGGTATGTTCTAGGAAACAAGTCCCATACAGAATGTACTTTTCCTTATGCTCTCATTTAACAATGATATCTATCTATGCCTAGAGTCAAAATGCAGTATGTGTGAACACTTGCAATGTTCAAATTATGCAACCAAAGTTAGAGAATTCTGATGAAATGATCAGCTGGTAATGATAAAAACCATTCAAACATGGGAACTTCAGTGTATTATTATGGTAAATATAATACCGGTATTATGTGTGTATTTGTAACAGACAGTTAAACACTGTCAGTACCTCACAGGGTGGTGGTTCCCACTTCCTGTGATCCTAACTACGGTTGCTAACCTATTTGTGTACTAGTTACCACTCCTGCAACTCCTCGATGTACTATGGCGGTGTTTGAATTTGGACTTAAGGCCAAATATAATAACTGTGTCCTTGTTGGATCATGTATATTGTTATTGTCCTGGGGATTATATAGGTCGAGGTCAAATACAAAGACAATTACTTCATATTATTCCAGGATATCCCTCTATGGGATACTATAACACCTCTATTTCAATAATATTTGGGTTTAAGACCAAGAGAATATGTATGTTAAAGTGAGAAAAAAAAGCTGACAGGTGGACGACTCTAGGTATGTGGTCGTCTTTAGGTTCATCTACCCTACTACACTTTAATGGATTTACATAGGCGGATTTGGACGCCCACCCCCTTCCTTCTTTGTCAGAACTAAAGTGTTTGGTGTTTGGCCCCCAAAATTTGCTCAAAAGTAGGGGGGGGGGCGTCCTTCCTTTCAACCGTCAATTTCTGGATCCTCCACAGAATCTCTTCCTACTTAGATATACTTTCACTACCCTATTGTGTAATTCTATTTCTGACAGCGGCAACCGCTTTGATGGTACAGTGGTCAGCTTCCTGATACCCTATCTAAACTACCAGGCTTTGGGAATGTTAGATGCCCCTATCTGAAAGAGGGCAGAATATGCCACAACAATGGAGATGTGTCGGGTGTAGTAAGCACCATACATGAGGGTGTTGCACATAGGGGTAAAGATAATTTATCCTAAGAAATGCCACATCTGCAGCAGTCACTTTATTTTCAGTACTGACTTTTTTTCGATGTTGCACAGAAGTGCTCATGTCAGTCAGGTTCAAGTACCTTTCAATGAAGATGAGAATCACACAATTAGGTACCTGCTTGTGCAATACACACTATTTTAAAAAAATATACAAAGGCAGTTGGCTCTAAGTCTAATGTGGTGAGCACTTAGTGCTCTCTCTAATTTATAACAGCCTCCAGATATGCACAGTAGAGTGCACCTACCGTCGCCTACTGATTGTGTCCCAAGGACACTTGCATAAGCCCATCTGTATCAGTGTTAGTATTGGGTTAGGAGGGAGTCATATAATATGTGGCAAACAGGTCAGATGTAAGGTGTGCCCCAGGGATACTCCATTTGTCAGAATGTTTCACAGAGGCTGCACTCCACTGTCCGCAGTATTGGGTAATGGAGTTTGCTATCAGTATTCCTGGTGGTCTTAGATCTCAAGCAAGAGACCAAATTGCTGTCTGCGTATTTTAATGTCAGCATTATCCCTGATCTTGTTTTGCAAGAATAGTGACATAGCATAGGCCTATATGATTGAATAAAAGATTATGGTTACCAAATATCCACACAAAACCAGACTCCTTGAATTAAGGTTAGTTGTTCTTTATTGGGGCAATTGGCATCTAGAGAGAGGGGGTTGATATATCTATGCAACGTTTGGAGCACATTTAATAGCTCTTCTTCAGCCAGGATTAAATAAAAGAAAAAAAAACCTCAAAGGTGGTAGCGATGTACAATCATGTCCAATATCCGATTACGTCGTATTTTACACGAGGGACCCTATAGGCATTGATTTTTGATTAAATTAGGTTCAATGTATTTGTAACCCTGCCCCCATGACTTATCTATTATGACCAAAGGATGCACAAAGATCATAACCCATGGCAGCCCAATTTTAGTATGCTGTCTGTATGCCCTATAGATGGTACATATTATGTTTACTATTAAACAAAATACTATGGGATATCGGCATTTAGGCTATAGGCATATCTCCGTTTTCCACTCGCTGGCCCTATCACAGTGGTCAGCAGAATTACGTAGTAAGAATGATCAATGATTTCGCAGATGAGAGCAATGACTAACCAGGGTTAGGATGGTCCCAATGGGAAGGATTGGAAGGCCTCTGTTGACTCTAACGAAATCACAAATAAATCCCCAACTGGCTTTCAAATCCGTGTCTGGACCCAAATACTGAGATGATCGGCTCGACCAATGTGCTATAAATGGACTATCGGAAGGCTAACTGCCTTAACAAGAAGAAATTACCACATCGAGTGGCTGGAGGGTGTTGCTCCTATAGTAAAAGAAAGAGCTGGCTAAAAATGCCCTTGTTTCCAGTCCCTTCTTTTCATGCAGCTACAACTTGTCCCTTTTGTTGCTCACAAATGGTCATTCAAGTATGGTGCTAAAAAGCCACCTTTGAGTAGGTACCTAGTTGGGAGAAGTCAGTCAGTATAACATATAATATAGAGTGTGTGACATGAGTAGGTACCTAATAGTGCAGCTCTCTCTGTTTCTAAACAAGGCAGGCAACTTCTGAGACTGATGTGGTGAGTGCAAGTACTTTGGTGACTTGTTTAGAAAAGAGGGCACATACCCACAGCTCTTTTTACAATAGGAGCAAAACCCTCCTGGTTACCAGGTTCAGGACTAACCTGTTTCTTAGTACACCCTAAGATTCAATGATAGTCCCTGGATCATGGGGTGTACTAAGAACTTAGTACACTGTTTTATCATCAAATTTCTTCATCAAAATACATAATTCTAAAGTCATCTAAAGTACATGGGGACTATATTTTACATATGCACTTTTTTACAGAACTAAAATCAGAATATTCTCTGAGAAATGGCTATATGTATAAATTTCCCCTTAGTCCTGGTATAGTAAAATCTATTTGCTAATTTGTTGTTAAATTTGCTAATAAATATGAACCCACAAGATTAAAGAATAGATAAATGCCTACAAAATGACGTTTTCATTTTAGCCAAGTGTTATTTAATAAGGGAGTAAATGTATCATTTAATGTAAATGTAAGTACAAAATAGTGGAGTGGTTTCACCATCCCACCTTTGACCCCAATGATGTATGCACAGGTAGGTGTCATGGTCCAGTGACCAAGGCTCTGATTGGCCCATACACCTGCAGAGGTGAGTGCCATGGTCCAGTGCACACACAAGTGTACTAAGATCCCAGTACATCCTAAGACTGTGCATGGTATCAGAATCTTAGTACAGACTAAAATCAGACTCTTGTACTATGATCCTGGTGTGTCCTAACAAGATATTCCCGTCTCTAACCTGGTTACTGCTAAGGCCAAAAAAAGGTGTGTTTCCAGGTACATGAGCTGCAATGCTAGGGTCGGTAGGTCGGGATTTTGGTACCACAACAGTTAAAAGGGGAGCAAAATATAATTTTTTTTCGCGCATCCACGTGCACACTCCCCTCCTGTTGATAAATAATTACCATTCCCTATTCTCGTAAAACAAGATGACCCAACAGTAATCAGCAGATAGATTATTATATTTCCAAATAGTGGTCTGCCAATTTTGTACCTCTATACTATGGTCCTGCAAAAAAACAAACAAAAAAAAAACCTGCCCTGTTTTGCTAGGGTCGGTCGGGTAACTGGAAACAAACCTTTTTTTTTGGCCTAACACAGTCTTGTTAATAGCCTAGGTCTTAATTCCAACAATTCTGTTGTGACTTTGACTCAAACTAAGCTGTAAAATATCAAATAGTTCACCTTGCTTAGGTGGAAAGTTTCTGCAACTATCAATATATGACTTTTGGGCTAAAAGTGAGAAGATACTAATACATTTTCTACCAAAAATGCCTACATTGCAGAGATACAGTACTATGCTCAGACAAAAGTTGGATTTGCAGATCCTCTTGCAAGTTAGAGTTTAAACAAAGTCTCTTTTTCTATAAGTGGCTTTAATTGCAGAGGCTTTTGCGGTGTAGATCGCATCATGGGATTTAACAGAATCCGCCCTTCAAAGTGGTCCGCAGTATACCCTGTAAATTAGCTTTAATCTGTTTGATTAACTGTTCTACCTGACAAGATGTGAGTGTTACTAAACCTTTCAGTATACCTCACATGTTTTCACTTGGGCAGACCCTCTGTCATAATAATCTTGAGGTAGGAGGCAAGGAAACATACAGATTTGCCCCCTCCTGTTTTGTAGATTGTAAGATGGGAATCACATGGTGCTTCAATCTTTGAACTTCTTAGGCCTACTATAACTCAAGACACATTCTGTATGGACAGGATCAATATTGAATGCGACATGGGAGTACCACCATCGATACTGAAAATGCACCACCTTTAGCTCATAGGGAGGTTTGAACAGCACTCGTCAGCTCGTCAGAGCACAGGGTGATGCAGCTGACTATAGCTTCCTAGGTGGAGGATGTCAATAGTCTGTAAACATAGTTATGACTGCAAATGTGTGTGATTTAACCAGCATTCAAAATGCATTAGAATGATCATGCAGCAGTAACTTGCTTGATGCAGTAAGTTGGGAACCTTTTAAAACTTAGTTCTTCCTGACATGTCGCTATGAAATGCCGCAGAATATACAAGAATTGTCCGATTTACACAATATTTATGTATCATTATCATGTTTAACACAGACATTTTACATGCCCAGTGGCCTTCAAAAGTGAAAAGAGAACCACACTCAGGTCCTTCTGTCATAACAGAAGCATGATATAGAACAGATATCCACAGGGGAACACTCTAGGAACTCATAGCTACTTCTTTCCATTTACCAATAGGACCTCACACAGACGTTAAGCATCTTGTCCATTTTTAGATTCCCATATGAAACAAAGGTACCGGTCCTGTAAATTGTAGTTGTTAATGACTGTATGGGCCCTACAGAGGACATTTCCTCCAATTTGGCCTATATTGTGAGGGAACAATGGGCAGAATAATGCATGTAAACTGCTTACATTTTGATATGTTGATATCATTTCTCCGATAGAATCATACACAGCATTAGCATTGTATGTGCAAGGGTCCCTTTAACACCGACATTTACCTGCACAACAGTGTGTAATTGGCATTGGGTGGGGGGCTCTTCAGTAAAATTAAGAGGAAATTGAGTCATCAAGGAAAACTAGGCTTATTCATGATGTTGAGCAGAATTATTTGTTGCCTAAGATGGAACACAGGTGTACCCTTAAATACAGTGGTCTAGCCTCTGCTGTCCGGGTGTAATGAATGGACAGCCACAACAGAGTGGATTGGTGCTTCTTGATGTCAGGTACTAGAGAAGCCACAGCTCTACATGAAGTCATGCTCATTACCCATCACTGTAAACAGCATGACCAGTTCTCCCTCAGTAAATGTTCGTGTCTCTGTTTGTCTAGTCTAGGCCAATTTTACTGCCCACCCACTGCTAACCGAAATGAAGTAAGTGGAGACCAACACAGCAAGTGGGTGATGATGAGCGCTCTTTGAGGCCTCTTTGAAGCCTACTGCGCCCCTGACAAAAATGACATTGGCGCTTCGTTTTTGAGTTGTTTGGTCTCCTTCCTAAATGGCTCAAATGACCCCCTGTTAAAAGGGGGCAATCAATATTGAATGGAAATATACATTTTTAATTGGTTATCACAACTCTGGCCACTCTTACACGACAGAGGTCACCCCTTACACCAAAACTCTACTGCTCGGTTTTAGAGATAACTGGGTGGTCATTTTCTCCAGAGCAGTATCGGACATATTTTTACCATATTGGCAGATGAATATGAAAAAAAAACAGTGCCTAAGCTGCAAGATTTCTCTTCAGCATTACCTTTGCTGAATGAGCCCCATTGAAATATAAAAAAAAAACAGCTTTAGATACTGATCAAGTGAATGTTGTCTGGCATTATGGGGAATCTTTTTACTGATTCTCTTTAGACACATTCATACTAGTCTTCTGAATCGATTGACAATGATATTTGATAATATCCTCTTTGGTTAAAGTTTTGCCAGTATTGACCACTGATACTACACTCCCACCTGTAATCTCACAGTAGAAAGATGTAGACCGAGTCGACGACTCTATCCCACTACTGTTCTACTGCATGGATATCGCCTTCCGGTAGCTGCCACACATAAAACCTTTAGGGAGGCATGATATGTACTAGTAACAGATATCCACAGGGGGAATACACTAGGAGCTCACAGCTAGTGCTTCCCATACCAATACTATACCTCACACTGACCATAAACATCCAGAGACAGTTTAAGATTCCCATATGAAAACAGAGGTACCCTTTTTCCGGTCCAGGAAGCTAACTCAGAAAGTTTGTTAAATATTCTTATCTTTTTTTTTGGTGAAAGTAATTTCCAGGCAAGTTTCCTGGGTGTAAAGGTGTGGTGGAATTCTGAAATAATTACATGTCAGACTTGAATCCTGGCAAACATTTTCTCTGGCGAGTTGTCCAGAGAGTATGGGAAAATAGTGAATTTGACATCTTAGGATACCTCCAGAGAGCATTCCCAGCAAATTGTCATGAGTCCTCGTCAACCTGTGTGAAGTGGCTCACACATGTTGTTAGATGGAACACGACGTCGTTACGGCACAAGATCACCAGGAATAGCAATTGCTATGCCACATGAGTCTAACACACAGTGGCGAAAGATGACGAAATGAGTTATCACTCAAAAAGGAGTCACCATTGATGACCAATCATGGCGACAGATGACGACAATTTGCTGGGTTTGAAGGGAATTTTCTCAGGCATACATGCATGTCTAGCACTGAAGGGTTAATTAAACATCTTTGATAGAATTGAAGTTTTCACTCTCTTCATGAATTTTCACTCTCTTTGACATTGTGAATTACCATCCTGATATTCATGGTTTCTAAAGGTTCATAATGACGTAATGAATCGCAACCAACGGACATTATTGTGTATATCTATATAGTGCTTATAGGTACTTTTGGCAGAAAAAAATATAACACTGCTATCTGGATAACACTAGCCTCTATACTCAGTCTCCTGTAGTCAATGTAGCGCAGTGGTTTACTGTAGGAATTTCGAATCCTCCAGGTTTCTGGTTCAAATCTTGATCGGGGTGCTAGCACTTCTCTCCTGTATGGATATCATAGATCCTCTCTTTATTTATAGTGATGTATCGATGTACAAAGGCATGTGGGTTTAAAACCTACATTTTTTTCCACTAAAGAAAAGTCTTTGCCCTATTTGCCTTATTTTTGGGGAATTTATTTCTTAAATGTGTGCCTATTAGCTATTTTTGTGAGGGCATGTGATAAAATGAATATCAATGAATAATATCCTTATACATAAAAGACTGCATGGGTGATATAATAATTATAACTTCGATTTGCCCCCCCCAAAAAAAACAAAAGAAACAGGAAGCGCGAACCTTGTTATTTTCCCCAGTAAATGTAGCTTCTGCTTAGGGTTGCCATCTTAGTTCCTTCGGCCCTTTCAATACATACTTGCAGGTTTATGAACTATCCAAAGAAGATAACTGAAACTATGCTCATACCTTCACCTCAAGTTTGGCTCATCTCTGTGCTAAGATTTACAATTTAGGGATCAGGAAATTTGATATAGACTGGGCTGTCCTGGTACGACCCAGTACCGGTAATGGCTTCCTCCAGTGTCCTCCTGGGGCTCATCACCCTGTCAAATGTCCTCATATCCACACATCTGTATAGTCTCCGGAGTAATTACCGGGTGCTGGAGCTGTGGCCTAAGGGACAGGACGTTTATTAAGCCGATATTATATAGCCTGCATGGTGGTATTGATTGGCAGCTGTCAAAGCAGGATAGTTGTGGTATCAAAGGAACCATCGAAATACATCAGGCCAGAAGGCAGTGTCCTGCTAATATGACACTATAGGGACTTGATGTCTGGCATATCATGGGCTTAGTATAGACCTGAACATATTTCTAAAAACTATCAACACAGCTAGAGTTATACAGGTGTATCAGCAGTATGGTCAATTTAGCCAGAGTATTCAATTCGTTGTCAAGAACTAGAAAGTGACCTTGAATTCCGTGAAGAACGTCTGATATCCAGTCCTGCTGAATTCTATCTCGCCATATTCTTTTTAGGGAGTGGTCATTATTTATCAACAGGGGGGGTGGTGGGTTTTCGTGCGGACGCGCAAAATTTTTTACACCCCCCCTCGACGGCGGTCAAAATTTTTTGCGCCCCCCCTCACCGGAGGTGCGTGGAGAATTTTCGCGTCCTCTTTGATCTATAGTAGCGCGCGGGCTTTTTTGCTAAAAAGAGGGTAATTTTTTTAGCCCCCCCTCAAGAGGAGTCAACATTTTTTTAGCCCCCCCTTGGGAGGGGTCAGAATTTTTTACGCGCCCCCCCTCAAACCCACCACCCCCCTGTTGATAAATAATGACCACTCCCTTATCTATAGGACAGAATATCCCCAGGTCCATAACGGGTATAAAAAGACTGCAAACAGATGGTTGAATGTAGAAGTTACTCTATAATGAAGTCAGGTATTATAATACATGCACAGACTATACCAATAATATTATGTCTAAATTCACATTTCATGATCACAGCGCTAGCCACTTTTTTGACTTTGTGGATCGTCAAGCAACGTAAATTAACATGAAAAGGCCAGCTTTCCTTCCTATGGTAGCATTCTAGTAGTCAATCCCTTTGCTCTCCCGAGCTGGGCGATAGCAACCTCATCCATGGAAAGCCCTTTGCCTATCCTCCAAGGTTCCCTGCCTTTCGCAGATTCTGATAATTTGAGTAATGTGAGAACAAGGGTGAGACGTAGCATAAAACATGTATAGAGATACAAGCTGCAGGGTATTAATTCAGCCAGTCTAGATTTTACTACATTAAGTATTGACAAATAGCTAAAATCTACTCTCACAGCTAGGGGCAGCATTCTGAAGGTCCTTCTTCATAATGCATCGTATCTATCCTTGCCAGTTTGTGGATTCTGTGAGATTCGTGTCTGAAAGTAAATGCAGTTCTAAATGGGTGACCTTTCCATTGTTAACCAAGGTCATAACTTCTATTGGTAGATCTGTAGATCTAAATCCACAAAAAAAATGTATGGAGGAGACGCCTTTGCACGTAGGGTTTGATATCTATAACAGGCAAGAAGGACGTTCCTGAACCATGTCAAATACCGTCGAGATGACGCCACAAGGTCAAAGCATTTCCCTTCGCTTTTGGACTAGTCACGAAGGCACACATCCCTATTCAGACTACGTTGCACATGCAAATACAAGCAGCACTAAACATGGTCACCTCCAGATTTATCAGCTTATGAAACTGCAGGGAACTACCTCAGGAGGGCATTTCAAAATGATATATGTAGCTATGGTTTTGAAATGCCCTCCTGGCAAGGATGGTATTAGAATTTAAAACAGAACCAGACAAGGAACACGGCACCTAACAGTTCCATGTCTCTTTAGAAGTAGTCAATTCTTGATTTATTGTAATAATAAGGGATGAAATTCTATATGGAGCGTGGTCTGTGTGTGTAAAATAAGATCTCAAAGGATCTCAGTAGGTGAACAGCTGTGAAGTGTGCAACAGTAGGTGAACAGCTGTGAAGTGTGCAACACTACTATAAACTAGCACATTAACCAGTATGACGAAGGCATTCTACATGAATTTAAGTTCCAAGTCCAATTTAAATTATTTAACACATTATATGGGTAGGAATTTCGTGGATAGAATATGACGTGAGCTTCCAAAACCTGAAAGAATTGTCCGAATATTCCTATTATATGTGTTAGACATTACTCAAAATTTTCCAGATTTATCACCAGGTTTCAAGGAAAACATTCTTTTCTGTTGCCATGGCAACCAAAAAAATAAAAGACGCAATATCTAGTAATCATGGTGGTGATTATTAAAGTGAAACTCATCCATATTCACCTGTCAACCATTTAAAGGGAAATAAGTATAGAGACCAGTGCTTTGCTTTATGTGGACTGAATATAGAGCACAAATCCCACCCAAAAAATGTGAGATTCTGCCAAGTTTTGAGGAAGTTAGAGAGGGACAAAGGTTGGCCAAAAATCGGCGTTAAACTCGCAAAAAAAATGCACGTCCGGTAAAGGGGCATAAACTTCATGTCCTATTGTGCCTTTAGTTATTTTATCACCCAGGTACTGCTTCACTCAGCCTCCATATAGCATGCTCCTCAGAACAGTGCCACTAGGGTCGCTACCGTCTCTCAGGAGAAGGTGCTGTTATCATGCTTCCGGTGTAAAGCAAGGAAATATAGTTCTTTGAAGTATCGGAAGTGAATGGCAAAGGGCGCAAGGGGTAGGGCTTGGCAGGTGGGCGAGGTCATGGATGGGAAAGTATCATTGGAGACGGAGCTTCTGTGACTGGGGACACCCTGGAGACGGGTCCTGCTTATTGAGGACATGATGAGCTGGTTAAGAGCTGCTCCTGACGGTATTGCACACTTGCAAAGTGCCATTTCCCTGATTGAAATTTCTGTAGTGGAGTATGCTAATCTATCAAAGGAATTTCGCTCTCATAAAAATTCTCTAGATATAACTAGGAATGTAAATTTGTCTATGATAGATATCACGTGTGCATATTGTTTATTTTCATTCATAGTTGTGAATTACTCAAATAATTTAGGTGTGATTTCAAATTGAGATGGGAGATATACATTTCTCGTACGCATGTGCGCGTCATGTAGAGTGCTGTTGCCTCAAGTTGAAAACAAAAAGCTATGGTCACGCATATCCAAGGGGTATATTTCATAACAACATACGATCACTAAATAGCTCTATGATCCCCAAAATACAACTACGATCACAGAATCTGGCAAAATCGTAGGATCTGTCTCCTAATATATACAGCATTGTACAGGATTTGAGTACATATGTATACACTTGTTCCATTTCTGATATAGGTTTGAATAGCCCAAGAATCTTTTCCATGTATTTCACCAACTAAATATCATGCAATGGGTAACATAATGCCTTTGAACAAATCGTACAATAGCCGATTGTTTGGGACAGAGAAGGGGAGGCAAATCGTCACCTGTTCTGTAACATGCCCCTGGACACGGCCGTAATGGTGTAAATACATTGACTGTCTATTAGCACCTCCCACTTAACTCCAGGAAGTAAAAAACCTCCTTGGTATCATTGTACTAAAGTCTTTATGGACTGCTTCTAAAAGCATTGTACTTAAATGTATTGCACTCGACACGTTTAGCAAGTGGCTGCTGTAAGGAGTCCAACCTAAAAGGACAAAATACCATACTTAATATATTACAACGACCTAGTTATCTAACAAGTTGACACTAATAGCTATCCCTGAGAATAGCCCTTAATTGTGTTACGATAGAATATCTTTTGTACACCACAACCCACTTATGTACATGTAGAAATGGGTCTAAACCTAATAATTGCACCCAACAGTAATATAAAACAACCTCTGTTTTCCTTGCCTTAATAGACATAATCCCATTTACTAAAGACAAGGTGTGTTGAGGGTAGTTTGTGCTGAGGCTGATAAGAGATGACGTGGCATATTTGTAGGACAAATGTCACTGTGTTAGTCGTAGTGGAGAAGCTGCTCAGCATGAACCAATGAGCAACTCCTAATGCTAAAAGATGTCAGTGCCCCAGGCTAATAATCATCCAAGGGAAGGAGGGAGGGCTCATATAACTAGGTGCATTTGAGACAATAATGCCTTATGTAGTTGTCCTTTCCATAGCTATCTGAACCGTATTTTACCAAGGCCACGCTGTGGATATGAAAATGCCACTCTTGGATGTGGCCAACTTATCACTCCACTCTGAGAGGAGAGAAGAGTTTAACTCTAGCTCATAACTGAGGAGAGAGGAGGTTCACCACATATTAGTGAACAATATTCCCCAAAGTGCAATGATGTAAAGTGCAAGGAAAATGTATGAATCTTGTAATAGGCTGCACAAAATTGGTAAACAAATTGCAGGAGCATAATCATGTTAGAAACTACATTATATTTTCATGTGTGCACACTTCATTTCCAATTTTATGGCATCCCATGACAAGAGCTAATGGTAGGTTAGGGAGGCCCAGTATGAGCATATGGGCAAGAGGAAATTCGCTATGAAAAAGTGAGGAATAACGCATCACAATCACCATAGCCTAGGGTGACACATGAAGCATAAAATGTAAATAACCCATCAGTTGGGCATCATTTGGATGAAAAAATCATTGGAGACATTTGACTGGTTTTCCTTACACTGTAAATCAATGTGAAGTCTATGGAATGTCGGTGTTGGTTATATGAGCATATAGTTTGTTGGCAATATGATCGTAATGCTCATCTTACCGGTCCAATAGTATCAATATCCCCTTTGAGTGTACAACCTTTATTCGATTGAGGCTCCTTTTTTATCCTCTTTGGTGGAACAAAGTTTCGCAACTCGACCTTATAAGCTTACCAAGCAACATATAATACAGGTAACCCACTGTTTAACCGTTTACCATCTATCTTACTGGTATCGCTACTTTCCAAAAGAGTGATGTTGTTCCCACTGTTTAGAGGTCATCACCAGGGTCCTGTTCCATTATTGTCACCAGTAAGGATTTACTTGGTATATTTGTGGGGTTTCTGCTGAATAAGCCATTTTGCTTTCTTGCTGGTGAAGAGCCAAGCGGCCAAACAGTTGTCTAGCCGACTGCTCCTTAAGGGCAAAGGATATCGTCACCAAAAATCTCTACAAATCCCTCCCACACTGATCCTCTCAGACAGTGCCAAGCTCACGGACAGGAGGAACCTAGAATCCCTTCCTAAATATTACTCCTGTCAGCAAGAAATGCAGATCAAGCATCTTCATTTTTATTGTTACCTTTCTACCAGTAAGTAACATCAACCTATTTTAAACAGATGCCTAGCAGTTCATATGTAAGATCAATGTAGCTAGACAGCATTAATCTTTTGTTCCTCCTCCGGCTTAGTTATAATCTCATGATATCAAGCGCACTTGCTCTGAATTTGAAGGAGAACACGAGCCGCCTAGACAGTAGACTGAATCACAAATCACTGGTGTCGGCCATTTGCCCAGTGTGGTTTATACGCCTGACTGCGACTCAAAGCCATCTCATATTTCCCTGTCACGGACGTTAAGGTCAACATTGGGGACACAGCCTGTTTACAGGTCATTCTTTTTTCATGATAGCCTCGGAAGGCAACTCTGTGGCAGGCATGACGTGCTACATTAACGATGTACAAGAGGACAGAACCTCTGATTCACATAATTGTCACAATTTAAAGCAATCAGATGAGAGATGGGTCTACAAAGTGGACAGGTGCAACTGGCAAGCAGGGGAAGACAACATGTTTGCAGCAGACCAGGAGGGTGTCTCAAAATCAATGGTATTTCTTTTTTCATTAGGAAATAATACTTTTTGATACCATTATTGAGAATGCCCTTCAGGGCGAAATACTGATATGTGACAAACAACGATTGCATCATAAGGCCTGTTGATGATGTACATCTTAGTCTAAACATAAACATAATAGCTATGACTGTAAAGGTAAGGATTGTATAAAATGTAACATACCAGACAGGGAGTTACAGACATGGGGAATTATAATTGTGTTGAACCTGCCATGTGGGTTGATGTCTGTTATGATGGTTACATTATAATTGGATATAAATGTCAGTTTTGATAAAATTCCCAAAAAACAAAGACCAAGGAATCCTGTCAGTGACTTAACAAGGAATTCTAATGGAGATGTTCCCTCCGGAAAGAACTGCATATTTTATGAAATTACACGTAATACTCAGCAGGTGATAAAGATTTGTCATCCATTGGAAGATGAGCAGCTTAGCTGAAATGTGATGACAAAAAAAGACAGACACTTGCCATTCGCTCCAGAAATGGGATGTTAATGGCACTGTCATCCAAGTGATTCAACTTGAACAGTACTTTGGAATTCCCTTTATGTGTTTCACAATCAATGCCTGTATGCAAAAATCAGATTCTCTCTTTATCACCCTTTGGATCAAGGGTAGCGAGTTCGATGTTCGGTCAATTTGCTGGCTTTCTATCTGTCACGGTGTTAAGAAGGTCTTCTTGCGGCATTTTTATGGGCAGCCATCTTGTAGTGACCACCATGTGTCATAACTTGTTGGACAGATACAGTACCCCCCTTGATTGTAACTATACAATATGCTTCAATTCACATTTATTATTGATCAAATATCCTTTTTACGTTTTTGGGGGTTAATTATGATCCCTCTCACGTGTGCTCTGTCGTACATGCAGTGCAGTGAGAATACATGCATGCTCATCTTTGTGTGAAAGTCTGGTCTAATATTATCACAAGTACATGCCATTGTATGAGTAGATAGTAAAGCTAATGCCCTTTCTCTCAGATCTAACTGGTGAGTGCTACCTGGTGTGGCTGGAACAGACCCACCTGTACACAGTTGGGAGAGGGTCCATCTAATGGGAAATATATAAGCTTGTTCCATTTCTATAACAGAAGTCAATAATAGACATGTTGGCCTTGTTATTTAATGAGTTTCTTATGCATAATGGGACATTCCTATATTACTGAGAGTAACTTTAATTACCTTTTATTTCATTACTTTGGTACCGAACGTTACATGACACAAAACACGCAATAAAAATGGAACCGGACATCCAAAGTTGTTTTTTTTTGGTTTTCTGAGGTGAGAGGATGTCCATTAACAAATTTGTTATGGTTACATAAAGCTATTAGAAAATTAATTTTTCAGGCCCTACAAGAGTAAAATCTTTCTGACGACCTGACCCATATATACCCCTATATTAGTTCCTTCGAATATAATAGTATGATATTGAATAATCTTATCTGGCCGACAAAATGACTTGTTTTAAAATTACCGATTTTCGTTTTGACTACCATATAAGATGGCGATATATTCTTTAAAAAATGAAATATTGACCTTATCATGAACACCAGAGCAGTTTTGAATTAGAGACAAATGCACATATAAAACCCCTAATGATCACCATCACATTAGTTGGTTTAAATGTGTTATGATATTATTGTGAGCCAATGGTCGAGTTCAGAGCTGCGATATTCAGTTCGACCTGTGTGCTCTCTTCTCTCTTTTGTCAGAGGGTATATTCCCTATAACTTATGGGCTTTGAACACAATATGTTATATCAGCGCTACATCCTCCATTCAATCATCTGGTTTTCAGTTGGCCTTTTCACCTATATATGTGGTAGCAGGTGCAAGGAGAGGCAATCAAAAAGACAAATCAATGAAGTTCACTGTTGCGATGAGTCTAGCTTATCCAGCGAGGCTAACGCGTGAAGCCACGTTCATTGTCCTCTGCCAACCCCATTCAGATGTCTGTTACTTGTTATGTTTTAAGTCATCATGTTTCAGTGATTAAGAGGGGACAAGATGAATACTTCTTCCAGCTTTGTCTCGTGTTACTGAAACAGTAGGGCTCTTCTTTTTTCTCAGCACCTCATATCCAAAACGAACAACATCATTTAAACTTGCCCCATCTGCAAGTATCAAAACAGATTCTGTACTTTGGTACACCCCAAATGCACATCTAAGTAGAATTCTCTTTGGATTATCAAACTGTAAGCACTTGCGTAACCAAAATGTCTTTAATTTGTAGTCTTAAAATTAGTCAACCTTACTGTAGAAGGGTCTGATTCTATAGGAAATGTTAATTTGTAAGACGGCGAATCCATGTACTTGGAAATAGCATCATGGGATACTGCACGCCACTAAATGGCATAAATCCTTGGGCCTAATATCATCCCGTAGTGGCTTTAGTGACAGGATTCAGTCTAAATCTTAATTAAATCAGGAGGGCATTTCAAAACCATAGCTATAGATATCGTTTTGAAATGCCCTGCAGGGCACATATTGCTTTAAAGAGCCACCAATATTGCCAGACTTCTCACAGGCTAATGACATCATATTATTCAGTGAGAAAGAACAAAACCTGTACATTGGCACCAGATGGCAGGATGGCAAAACATCTAGTGCTGAAGTCAGCTAAAAGCCAGTTATAATGTGATTTTCGGGGCTAGCAAGCCATCTGCAGGAGGCTACTGCGAAAAGATTTGGAATTGATTCTGTCAGAGGTGCTAAATTCTAAAACGGAATTCACTCACCTCAGGTAATTGATTCCCTCGTGTGTTGCGAAAAGGGAATCAGTCAGAGGAGTGATATAGGATTGGTCCAGAGTCAGGGTGTAATTCTCAAGTAGGAACCAATTCCCTGGGGATGTTGATTCTCAGGGTAGGGACGAGCGGAGAATTGGAAGATCAAATAGCTACAGTGAGAATCTGTTTCCAATTCTTTTCGCAACAGCCTCCAGATCTCCTTGTGGCCATGGCATCTCCTTGTGTTAATACAGTTTACTTCTTTGGTAGTATATACTGTTACCAAGGCCAAGATATTGGACAGAACTGATATTCGCTTCTTTTCAAATCTCTGACTAAGCAGGTTTCTCGTGCTGCTAATTACCTTTGTAGTAGTGGCTGCCTGTCATAATACCATCACCCTGCTACTGGGATAGCTGATGTAACTTTCTAACGCAGCAGCGGTTAGTGACAGGGGCCACCCATCTTGAGACCGGGGTCCACTCGCCCCCTTCTCCATGGGAATGTCGTCATGCAACAAAATGTCACCACAATTATGATTCTATTACTATAAAAGAGTGGCACCCTCCTTTCCCGATAGCCTATGTGCTATTGCAAGCATATACCATAATGAACCATTATGATAATCTAGAGTGATTGGAATCAGGAGGGTGTTGCTCCTATAGTTAAAGGAAGAGCAGCATAAGAATGCCCTTTTTTCCAGTCCTTTCTTTTCATGTAGCTATAACTTGTCCCTTTTGTTGCTCACAAGTGGTCATTCAAGTACAGTGCTAAAAAAGCCACCTTTGAGTAGGTACCTAGTTTGGAGAAGTCAGTCAGTATAATATACTATAGAGTGTGTGACATGAGTAAGTAGCTGATAGTACAGCTCTCTCTGTTCTAAACAAGGCAGGTGACTTCTGAGACTGATGTGGTGAGTGCAAGTACTTTGGTGAAGCAGTGCATGACTTGTTTAGAAAAGAGGGCACATACTCACAGCTCTTTTTTCAATAGGAGCAACACCCTCCTGAGGAATCAGAGTGGGTCAATTTACTGTCACAAATGCCCGAAGGCTACCTTTCGGTCCCTGCTTTTCTACACATATATAACCAAGTGCCAATTGCTAAACGCACATGGCTCTTGAATCATATGGAGTCTAAATTTCAAATTTATACATAGACCCTCAGAGAATGATATTTGTGGTGATCATGAACTAATATGGCAAACTATTGAGATTTCAAATTTACCGTAGTACCCCGCGTATAAGGCGTGACCTGTACACGAGGAAGGACCCTTAGTGCATCTTATAGCATCGCCCAAAGGTGGTATGCACTTTATAGTCATGGATATCATATTATACAGCAGTACTGAAGCTGCTCAAAGTCAGGCCCCTGGTGCGCCTTATAGCATTACCTTCTATTCAGGGTGTGCCTTATATGCGGGTATGCCTCATAATTCATAAGGGGTTATCGTAGGTTATGTCATCCTGGAAGTATTACAGCAAGGCCTCTGAGGACTGGTTTTGTATGATTTGTATAATTATTTGAAATAGGTAAAGCGATAAAATATCACCAACATGCATAATGTGCTCTATATAGATGCGTTGTAGTGGAACGAAACCTATCAATTTCTCGTGTTTTTCTTCCAGGCGATTAGTCTTCAACATGTCAGAATAAATCAATAAGGAATACTCCCATTCGCCTACGTTTGCATGTCAATGATCATAACGTAGGCGGTGACTGTAAACCCTAGCAATGCTGTATAATATATGCACATAGATATCATCTGTATATTTTGCTTACGTCCCAGTCATTGTGTATAGAGTTTCAATTTCCCTGAGGGCACCTACACTGCATACACATCAATGTTTTAGCTTCAGTATAGTATGATCTAAGGGATACCATATTTATACCAGCAACATATGATATTCCTCCTGGCTCTACTACCTTGAATATGCCTCATCTCTCTGGGGTCTATTCAGATTGATGTACATTATTTGACATATTATTTGACATGGTTACCTGGCAACAGCAATTCATGAGCTTGGTACACTATCTTGGTAACTAAAATGTACATTCTTTCCCGGCTAGAAGTGTTTTAACTAACAAGATTGCAGAAACAGCAGTAACTTACCTTCTTGTGAACTGGAGTCACTGCACCTCAAAGAGAGAGAGAGTAATGCTTCATGGGTGCTGCAATGAAATAGAAGACGTGATGATAAATTTTCAGCCCGCCGTCATATATACTGTCATAAATACATACCTGACCTAATTATACCAATATTTATTCTTGTAGTTAATGCAAAATAACGGTACTAAAATAACAAATTCAAGAAATGTTAAATCACTGCATCAGTCTTCATCAGCATATTAAAGATGGGAGTTGAACTATTTCTGTGTGGCTGAGTAGTAAACAAAGTCAAAGCTGGTTATCGTGGAACTAATTGCGTTCAGAAGGCTTTTTTTATGGCTCTGATTGAGTTCAACTGGTTCAAATAAGTTTAATGTCTGAGTGAACTATTTTTGTAATTCTCACGAACATGTATTTGAAGAGACAAAAGCAGTAGAATTATTTGGTTTCTTTTGCAATTTCTAATGGGATACTATGTAATTAAAGTTTATTTGCCATTTCCAGTTATATAACCCAACTTAAGAACTACTATGAAAGCCTTTACTTGGATACGTCGTTTGGAAAAATGTACACTTCAATCATGAATTTCCCCTCATTAGGCCCACTATTTTCATCTGATTAGTAATACTTGGTAAGGAGCTGTATGATAATAAATTTTAATATTAGATTTAGTACATTTTGTTCAAGTAAAGCAAGCTGAAGATGAAGGGGACAAACTCAGAATGAGTAAAAGGTCTTGCTCATCCTTGTTGCTAAATTTTTTTTTTATGGAGAAAAAACAAAACAAATACCTGTTTGCAATAGACTCATTTAATACATCCCATTATGAAGGTAATGAGCTGCCCGTTTTATGTGCACCGAAAGCTATGAGTGCCAAAGGTTACTAATCATGAGCAAAATGAACCACGTGGTTCATGTCATCTGGAGAATGAGGTATTATGAAGATGGCATTTCCAAGGATGTCACATCAACAGATTACCTCATCCTCATTTTACAGAAACATTTTTATATGATTTTTCTGTCCTCCCTATTTTAAAATGTCAGTGGTATTACATTTTCAGGACATTTCATCATTATTGAGTAGGTGTCAGAATTCTGGGATCGCAAAGGTCACAGTTCTCATATAGGGTGTTTCTCAAGTGGAGATGGATGGTGCAATCTAATGTTTCAAGGGCCAACAGAAAAATCGAAGAGTTTCAATGGATTTTTAGGAAGAAAAAATCGGCCAAAAATCGGCCCAAACTACGCATAAATGCGTAATCGGTAAAGGAAGAGTTAATGACGACTGCACTGCAAAAAAGGTGTTTAGATTTTAAACATGTTTAGGTCTAAACACGTTTAAAACCTAAACACATAGGTCAGTTAGGTGTCTCATCGACTACACATTTAGGAAATGAACACTTTTATTCTAACTACATAAACATTTTTGCTAAACATGTTAAGATGTTTAGAGTTTAAACAGTTGAATAATAGGTGTTTAGATTTAGACATAATTATGTTTAGATACTTGGATGTTGAATCCACACCAGGTAGCAGCACTACCTTTGACTGGACTATCTTTACACAATTATAATCAATTTTTGTGACAAATGTACACAAACCGCATGTTTATTATAGTTTCTACTCATTAAATGTCATGAGAATAGAAAGGGCAATAGAAAGTTGACTACATTCACCTTACACCACCAACATTAGCATGAAATAATCAATAAGCTCAATGACTGACACCTATTTCATGTTATTCTGGAATAGACAAAGCAATTTCCTTCCTGCCAAGCTGTTGTACTTTCTCAAGTCTCTTATTCTGATGCAGTGTGTACATACATGCACATGTAGATATGTGTGGCTGAAATCTTTGGAGACTCTGACATGTAAATAACCCCAGTAAATGAGAAAACAAACATAAGACATCTTTTTTTTAATGTATACATGTCTGCACACCCTCTCCGTCAAAGCATTTAGACATCTAAACACAAAAATTCATAAACATCTAAACACAAAAATTCATAGATATCTAAACACAAAGTTTAAACCTAAACACCTAGATTTCTAAACACTTGGGCTAAGCACATTGTTTGGCTAAACATGTGTAGGAAATTAATGTGATTACAAAAACGTTGCAAGAATATGTTTAGAATTGTGTTTAGGATCTAAACACCATTTTTGCAGTGTGGTCAGGGGGGCGCTCCAACCCATGCATTCTTGTGTGTATGGTCAGGGCCGCGTTACATAATGGTTAAGGAAATGTCCCAACGTTGGGTGCCTCTGTGTGGTATAAACAAATAAATGAGATCGATATACAGAAATGATGTGAACCACATTTCTAAATAAGTGTTTAAAATCAATGTCCATGTTGATTTGAGGTCGGGTTCCCCATTGTGCACGGATGTGGGGGACTGGTGTCTATAGGGATATGCGAATCTAGTGTGTTCTTGGACCAGCTTTAAAATATAATGCTGTAGGTACAATACAGTGCATTAAGAGAAAGTCGTTCTAAATGGGTGAGGGTCAACTGCGAGATATCCCATTGAACTAAATTGGTATTTTTTTTTATATGACAATGGCTAAATTCTTTATTCAGTAGTCTCACATAAATGAGAATAAGTGAGATTAGTTCTGAAATCGGCATGAAATCCTGTGATGGACCCACAATTTAAGTGTCGTCTGGGTAGATCTGTAGACAGTCTAACATACAGACGTACGTACCAGGATAAACTGAGAGCTTCAACTGCTCAGCCTGCTAAATAGATGGACTAGCTCACATGCTACCCATACAAATTGCTGGTTAATCACCTCGTTGCCCTTTGTAACTGCACTAGGGTAGAGGAATTTCAGGCACCTGATATACCTTCTTGTCAAAATAATGTACACTTCCCTCACTAAAATGGCTGAAATAGCACAGGAGGGTGTTGCTCCCATAGTAAAAGGAAGAGCCGGCTAAAAATGCCCTTGTTTCCAGTCCTTTCTTTTCATGTAGCTATGACTTGTCCCTTTTGTTGCTCACAAGTGGTCATTCAAGTACGGTGCTAAAAAAGGGGGATTTGAGTAGGTACCTAGTTGGGAGAAGTCAGTCAGTATAATAAACTATAGAGAGTGTGACATGAGTAGGTACCTGGTAGTGCAGCTCTCTCTATTTTAAACAAGGCAGGTGACTTTTCAGACTAATGTGGTGAGTGCAAGTACTTAGGTGAAGTAGTGCACAACTTGTTTAGAAAAGAGGGCACATACTCACAGCTCTTTTTACAAAAGGAGCAACACCCTCCAGAATTACAGTACATTAGATAGCATAGCTCTAGCTCTTAACTACCATCTTGCACTGGGGAAAATGAACAATACATTACAGAATGTCCTTACGGCACTCAGTGGTTCCCTTAACAGAAGACTTTCCATTACTCCTAATCTAACCTCTGGCAGAGCTGAAATTTAAAAGGCTTTTTTAAAGGCCCCAGTACTACATTTCCATGCCAACTGTAACGTTGCATACTGTGTCACTGTGAGCGAAAGCACTCGTCCAGGCACAACCAGACACAAGTCATTGTATTTTCCTTTACCATTAGCATCGCCCCCTCTGCTGGAGGCCATTCCACAGTAGTGATGAATTAACATTATTTTGACATGATTTCTAGGTTTATCAGCTTTTAGCCCTATCAGACTTTAATATGGTATGCTTACAGTACTAGATCTGCTTATTCTTTTCAAGAGAAATCACTTCAATTCACTAGTCTCCATACAGCAGTACCGAGATGGAGAGAAACATCTCTGACAAACATAACTTAGAAGTAGAAAAACACCATTAGTAAGATTAAAATGGAGAATAGGGAGTAGTGCGAAGAATCACGTCAATCATTAGCTCCTAGAACCTGAACCACTAACTCCATATGTTAGGAAGTGCCAATTACAGTGTTAGATTTTACCTTTTAATCTGTTAGATGTATAAAAGGAATGATAAGAATCATTATAGGACTAAAACCTTTCTAAATCTAGTTTATTTTCAGTCTTCTATTAAATGTTAAGATACATTAAATTGACCAAAATATATAGATTGCTTGTTGAGTGATAATGAGTACCATATTGTAACGTACGTCACTAACAATGGCTTATGGACTATCAAATACATTGGGATTGGGTTCTGTCGGAAGTGCTATCCCAAACAGGGAACTGACTGACCTCAGGGAATCAGTTCCCTGTTGGGTTGCCAAAAAATAATTGGCCATAGAAGTGGTTGTGAATTGGTGAATGCTTCCCAATTGAGAACTAATTCCCTACTAGTTCCTTCCTCCAATTCCCTTGCCTACCTACTATGGGAAGCATTCACATGGAACCAATCCTGGAACCAGTTCCCCCAACTTTTCGCAATTCAGTGCAAGTCATTTCCATTACAGTATTTAGGTGGGAATTCATCTCTGTGTGTGGAGAATCGGAGAGAACTGGAAGATGTGTTAGCTACTGTGAGAACCGAAATCACAATCTTTTCACAACAGCCTCCAGGCCTACCTGTGGCCAGCAACAGGATGAGGATACTACACTTAGATTTGATGTAATATATAAGGTATTAGTAAACGGCACATGGTGATGAGAAGACAAGGGTGTATTTTGCTGTTATATATGTCTTATATTAGATATATTAAACCTACAATGCCCTCTAACATCAGGATATGGGAAATTATCAGTTCCATGTTAGACGTCAGCCAATAACTGAGAACATAAGAATAAAAGAGGTAGACACACCAGCAGGCTGTTGCAAAAAGATTTGGAAACGGTCTTGTCGGAGGTGGTATTCCCAAAATGGAACTGACTGACCTTAGGGAATCAATTCCCTGTTGGGTTGCCAAAAGATAATTGGTCATAGAAGTAGTTTAGGAGTGGTCAGGAACTGGTGAATGCTTCCTAATTGAGAACCAATTCCCATGTGGTTCCTTTCTCCAATTCCCTGGCCTTTCGACTATGGGAAGCATTCAGGTGGAATTAATCATGGAACCAGTTCCTCAACTTTTTGCAATGCAGTCTAATTCAGAGTATGTCAATTCCATTACAGTATAAGGTGGGAATTGGTCTCCCTGGGTGGAGAGTTGGGAGGAACTGGAAGATGCATTAGTTACAGTGAGAATTGAATTCCAAATCTTTTTGCAACAGCCTCCAGATACTATGTAATTAAATTTGATAATTAGCACTAACTCACTGGGGCTCGACAAGAGTAACTGCCAGGCGTCGTTCACGAGCGCACTAAAACCAAAATTACTCCCGACCCCTTTAACTCTTGGAAGATGGAGCAGCTCTTGAATGGTAGTGGGTACAGAGCTAACAATCACCATGACATGATGGTCGACAATGACTCAGCAAGCCCCACTCCAGTAAAATCGATACTGCTACAAATGAATTCTATGTAAGGGAACTTTCCATGTTGAATTGGCATGGAGGGGACGATCCTGTCTCTCTAAACATACTCTGGTGCGGAAATATAATCCAATATTACATGACTTTGAACTATAATTCTAAACATTTCTAAATTCATTCCAAACAAATCTTCCTTGAAGTCAATCCTCATTAGAATACATTCTGTAAAAGTGGTGTATCTCTTATTTCGAGGCTTGGTATGACAATGGTACATTTAATTTTCTTCCTGCAACACCACCCACAAGGTTCATTCGATCGTTTACTATCAAGATACAGGAGGCCATTTCTTAAGGAACTATGACTGCACTCATCCACTACGATTTAAAAAACCCAAAACGTAGCACTGCCAGTAATCGTAGGCAGTGTAGTTATTACATAGTGTTTGGTAGGGCAGTCATAGTGGTACAGGCATTACATGATCAATACTATAAATTAAGGGTCCTCACTACGACTTAAAAGTGTATGATCAACAGTTAATGTAGTAATTACACAGATTTTGGTAGGGCAGTCGTAGCAGTGAAATCATTAGTGACCACTTAATGCAGGGCTCTAATGGCACTATGATGAGGATCCCAGTACAATCTGAAGGGACCTAGTCATACCATTTTGAGAAAGCCTCCCTCTTCTAGGTTCTTCAAGTAACACCTTGTGTAGTTATCATATTGTCTTAATGTCTCTATTCTCTTAAGATTCTGATGCCATCCAACTTGGTATGAAATGATAACGTTATTTCTTTTGCCACTAGGTTAGAATAGGTAGGGTAGAAAAATCAGGAGGGGATTTTAAAAACATAGCTATAGATATCGTTTTGAAATGCCCTGCAGACGTATTAGTATATAAGAAACTAGAATCCAATATTCTTCTGATAAGTAAATCTGACACATCTGCAAGTTTTGATTCTGTTTATGGATGCCCGACCCTGAAGATTAATCTTAAGTCTAGCCATTGCTCTTTTCCCGTCCCTAACTTATTTCGAAACTTATTCCAACATGAGCTGTTCTATGAAATATTTATTTCGAACAAGATTGTCTTCTCATGCCCCAGACATAGCAAAAGACCAGGGGTGCAGTCAAATGGCACGGGAAATTAGAGATCTACCTGGTAGTTTCTATTGTCCTGAAGAACACTGAAAAATAAATCTTTCTCGCTTGGATCTAGATCCAGACTCAGGCAATGTCGCCAAAATGAGTATCACACCAGGATCAGGCTGAGTCTCAAAACATACTCATTTGGAGACATTGCCTGAGTCTGGATCCAGACTCAAGTGAGTATGGATTTTTTTCAGTGAATGTGCAAATGAACCACATAATGCACTTTTGGGGGAAAAGGGCCCGGTTTCTCCTCGACCACCATGCAAATGCTTCATTGTTTTGGCAAGCTACCAGGGTATTGTTTAGAGATGATATTGACGTGCCTCTAAAACCATGATCAGACAGGCTTCTGATTAAAATAGTTGATTACAATGATTCATGGTGATGACTGACTCTCAATGATCGTTAAGGAGTTTATTCTGTGATCGGGATTGGAGTTCTCTTTTTCGATTCAAGTTACATTAAAATGTTTTCATGAATAAATGTAATTCCCAGCAACATCCTAGACATTTTGCTATTTTCCAATAGGTCTGACACTCTTGTAACATTTGATTCTAAACTTTGGAATAAAGAAATCTAAAATGCTTGCCAGAGTCATGGCAAGAAGATGACGGTCACATACATCAGGTGAAATACGAATGTACTCTAGCATTACATGTTTTAAAATGCCGTGATATCTTCGACAAAATAGCATTAATTTCCTTAAATTCAATTGGATTTAGAGATGAAATTGGCTTTTAATTCTATACACTCCCTTGTTTTAATGTTGTAGTGATAAAACGGCTCTCCTGACCTGCTTTAGACGAATGCAATATGAATTCCATGAAATATGCCAGGTCCACTGCCTTGTATTAATCCTGAAAGATTAGCCTAATGCATGATATATCAGTGTAACATCAACGTGTTTAATACTGGCTGCTTTCCTGAGGCGCATCCATCATGTCGATGAATTTACTTGAGACGTCATGTTATTCTTGAAGAATTAAACATGGTGATTAATAATTATGGAAATGTTTTACTCCTGTCTAATTTAATCCCTAATTACAAAGCAATGGGGGATGAAAACACGCTTGTAACAAGGATGAAGCAACGACCACTGTGATGTCCAGTATAGCTCTGATTTTATTTCTCTTTGTTTCACATATATATCTATCAACAGTACCCAACATGTATCCTAGGCTACCCTGTAATCAATCAGCACACACTGCCTTATATGGGTATTGCATCTACACTACTACCCCCTGCCCCACCCACCATGATTGTAACCCCAGTCCCCGCCCCAGTCATACCTATAAATAGACATACTATCCATCCCCTGGAGGGTGGAATCCCCTCCCCCTTCTCACATGGCTTACACCATATTTCTTTACCTGACAACACTCATATTATACATGCACTACTTTCACCTGACACATAGAACTACACACATGTTAAACATTCTTCTATTGACTATATGAATAAATTACCTGTGGCTACCTAGGTTAAATTTATACAATGACTGATAAAATTATCTTTTAACTAACCTAATATAACCTTAATCAGGGTTACACGCTTATTATGCGGGAGTAGAATTACTTTCAGCTGGGTGAAACTTCATCAAAATGAAACTTAATTTTCTGCAAACTAATTGTGTTCAGGTGCACCGTCTGATCACACTCGTTATGTTCACCTGGTTGAATGGTTAATCATGCAGAGAATTCTATAAAATATATATTACACCTTCGTTACGTCAGTTCTATTGAGTAGCATAGATAGCTAGTAGTAAAAATGAGTAAAAATCAATATAGCAAACCATCAAATCAAAAGCCCAGATTACTCATGGGGCACCATGCCTGCTCGTCATTTATTCTGTCTGGCTTCATCAGATCCCTGTCTGAATGGATAGGCGTACATCTATGATGTGACTGACAATTGGCTACTCTGAATAAACGAAGGTAGTGATCTCTTAATAACCAAGATAGCTCGCATATACGGTTAGGCCTATAAGTGAGGATGGAGCCCTGGTACGTCATTTGGAAGCAGCCAATATTATCGTAAAGTGATAAAAAATTATATCAATATCCTAGCTACCTAATAATAGCAAAAGCTAAGGATATGCGCCTTTCATGCGAGATGCACCTTGTAGGCAGGGTACCATGGTATATGCCAACTGATATCCACTTGCTTAAAACAGAATCTTGATTTAGCTCAAGAATTGAAGAAATGAAGGTCTGAATTGTTTGAATTCTTCAACTGAGGCTGATGGCCATTTCCAATTGATATGTAGCATGGGGAATATCGTAAGAGGTCTACTTCCATATAGAGCCGTTTTATTCTGCTTATGGTCTTTGGATGGAGCCCTGTGAGCACACTATAGAGGATGTCCAAGGTCAATATGTGAACTTAAGGACAAAAGGGTCAATAATATGCTGCTGGATATTGACAAGATGCAAAGAATGGTAGAGCCACCCACTAGAGAAGAAGGACATTCCTTTTTTGTTGACTTATCGGTGTCTAGACGCCAGGCAAGAAGGAGGATTTTTCCAACAGTGGACATAACCATAATGCAGGCATATAGGAGCTAGCTTCACCAAATACCACACGCATTGCAGCGCGTGAGGCTGATATTGGTTTTTAAATGCCTGTTTGATAAAGTACTCTATCAATGAAACAAGAAGCACTCGATTGGTCTAGTTCAAAGAACTGGTCAAATCTGTATTAGAATCACATATACAATATGGCTGATGAGAAAGATGCGAAACTACATAGGGGAATGTGGAGAAAATGCATTGAGGACAGGAGGGCATTTCTTAACACACTACACCAACAACCTTACATCAAATAAATAAATGAGCCAAGGCTATTCCCGGCGAGCGGGATCCTCAGTGGGGTGACCCCCTGCTTAATCTGGTTCCTTGCGAGATAATGACTAATATCAGTCAACCTGATGGGTACCAGGTGTTATGTAATACACCCTAAAAGGTCTGTACTGAATGAAGGGAATTTTCTGATTGGTCAATGATAAATAGAACTGGATGAGCTGAAATCGTAGTGGCTGTCTTGCAAGTACACGTATGGTAACCATTAGACTTCTACATTAGCAACTGTCATATGACATTAGCTATGAATTGCGAACAAAGGACTGATGCCCACTAAGGTGAACTCTATTATTTTCTTGCCAGAGATACCGTTAACCTTGTCAACCCTATTGAGTGATGTCACCCTATAAGCCCATATTAATTCATATTACCCTTCTCATGTAGACCAAACGCCTTTGGGATCCTTGATAAAACATTTTGCCAGTGTTTGTGTTCAAAAGTCCCTTTGTAGATAATCAAATGAACATCTTGAATGCCAACGTAACTATTTCCAAAGCAATTTGGATTATAAGTAGAATTTGGACAATGTTCATGAAAAATACTGCTGATTATAAAAAAAATACGATTTAACTAGCTTCATTGAGAATGACCCTTTGTGTCTTTTACGAAGATGATTGAACTAATTGGCAATATTTAAAATTACTTCATGAAAATAAAGAAGCTCGGAATCATTTTACGAATACTAATAACCTCAGGATCTGCAGTGAGTCATCTCCACACTGTAATTTCCATCTTCCCTAGCCGCTGATGGTAAGGTATGCTTTTGGTATTATGAGGTATAGCTAGAATATTGATATAATGGTTTTATTATTTTTATAAGATCATCCTTATTAGAATAAATAAATTCTGACTATTTTTCTTTATTCAACCAACAGGGAAATCCACATAAATGCACTATTGCTAATGACTGGCAATTAAAATCTTCGACTAGAAAATAATGATGTACAGAAACTTTGAACTATGACTGGATCCCCATGGTGATCTCAGACAATTCTGCTAGACCCCATGTGGTGGAAATGGACTGGGATATTTACTCAGAACCACAGTTGTATTTGTAGTTTTCCAGGAGTGACATTTTACAGGATGCTCTTAGCAAAAGTTTGTTACAATGTTCCAACTCCAGTGTAGTCATTTGGGAAGATGAATAAATGTCACCAATGACCATTAAAATGATATCGCAGTATAGGAGCTGCAAAAATCTGATCCATCTGTCATGTAGATGAACACCCACATATATTATGAATAAGCATTCTTCGCACAATTGATGATTCAGCAGCAGGAAGTTCATAACCAAGCCTCCAAGATTAACAATTACCGTAATGCTTTGCGTATAAGGAGCAACTTTGGTCGATATTATAAGGCGCATTATAATGTATTAAAATTATAGGCAAAAAATGTGCAAGGCTTTTATATCCTGGCATATAGACCGCACCCTATATCTCTGTTAAAGTTAAAGTATGTCATATATCATTACTCCCTCAATAGGATAGCAACCATTCCATCTTTCCGTGATGCATCATAGAATCGTCTTCTGACTATGAATTAACATACATATTAATCATTCAGAGGCGTAGGAAGCAAATCTTCATGGGGGGGGGGGGCAGCAAAGGCCCCAATGTAACTTGGGGGACATACCCAGCCTCCATCATTATGATTGCGGGGCCTGCGCCCCCCTGCCCCCCTTTTCTTATGTCTCCGTTATTTGATCATTATGGATTGTCATTAAGATATTCATGGTGCGAAAGGGGATCGACCGGTCCTCCCAGTTAGGTTTTACTACACTTGAATTAATAATAAAATGCGCAATTCCTAGATCCCTACAATGAATACAGTCATCAGAAAGGCAAGGGCTATAGGATCAATTTGATAAATAGACGTGTAAAATATGGTTTTGGTCGGTTTTCAAAAGGCATAAACAATATACCTGTTGTAAAAGCAGTTGATTGATATTCGTTTAACCAACACAAAACATTGTATTTTTATGATCATTTTGAATTAACCAAACCAATGTTATGCTGAAAGACATATCAACCTCCACTCATCAGCCAAATGTAAATCTCCATGTTTGCATGTCATCCCTATGTTAGAAAATTATAGTATCTTGAATGTAAACCGCACTCCAAACATTAATATTACCACCACCATATAATCAGTTTCTTGATGCCCACAGAACATAAAATATAATCAATATCAAAGAAGTTGAATGATATGGGAACTTATCCTGCGCTATGACCATCGCAGTGGTGTGGTATTGCAATATCTACCTCGCACCTAGTGACAGCATCTGCAAGGCCCTGTCATAATTTTCCATTTCAGAGCGGCCAGACGGATAAGTACTACCACTAGCAAATGTCATAGACGACCATTAGGACGACATCACAGTGCTACTTTTATAGATCCAGATTTATCCAACATTTGCATTTTCATGAAGATATCCCAGGTAACAAGAAACGTTAAGTGAACGTTGATTAATGTTCACTGATGGTAAGTTGGACTAATGTTTGCAAAAAAACGTTGTTTCAACATTGATTATGGGTTTGTAAGAAAATCTTTTTTTCATAGATGTTGGTTTAACGTTTAAAGACTGTTAAGCAGCCAACATTTTTCCAGATAATTTTTGATCAATGTTGATCAACCTTCAGAATGTGGACTCAAAACAATGTTGATTTAACTGGTTTAAAAAACGTTGATTAAACATTGTTCTGTGATTCCTAAATGACTCACTAGATGGCAGGAAATGTTATGGTAGGACTGGGCTGGATGATACATACAGGTATCTGTCTAATATGAATAATAATGATGATAGTAGTATTAACCTTATTATGAGAATCCCATGCCTAGATTTATCCAGGTGAAGGAATATCCACTAATGAATAAAAACTTTCCATGCATAATGGTCCATGGTATGATAGACACCTTTATTGAGACATTTAGAATTTGTATAACCCATTCCTGTTTTATCTGCCCTTACACCCTCCGAGGGGTGTCGGGTTTTAAAAGCATACTTACTTACTACTTCCCTTATGAATAAATACACTGCTCCTATAACACAAGAGGCACATGGTCCCTTTGCAAAAGGGGATAAATGTACGATTGGAGCATAAATAGATGTGGGGAAATGAATCAAATACATTAGAAACTTAGAAATAAAGTAAATCTCCTATGGCAATATACAGCGAGTAAGGGAAGGTTGTTTCAAAGTTGATTTAGCATAATTTTAATGCATATTTCTATGAAAATTATTGTGGTTAATCAACGTTTTTTTTTACATTTATTCAATGTTGGTTTGAGTCCACAAAATGGAGCCAAGCTGAACCCTCTGTGAACGTTTTTTTCAACTCGGAAATGACGTTAATTCAATGTTAAAATAACCTCATTTTGTTACCTGGGACTACATAAAGTAGAAATCTGTAAATATTTAATGATTGGTGTAGATAATGAATGGTCGGAATAATCGTACATTTTCTGAAGGTAATAATCTCCATTATCTCAAGATTTTGGCTTGGACAGTGCTTTTTTGGTCATAACCCCGGTGCATTATCAGGCCTTATACCATGGTTATGGCTGATTTGCATATTTTTGCATTCAAGTTTAATGGTACAAGGAGTTCATAGGCTATAAAGAACGATGTTGACACTGGACTGCGACATACATTGACAGCGAGTTGACTAGTATTCTTTACCATAGTGGACAACTTCCCCTACCACACTGCAGTCCCGCCGTCTGGTGTATAGAGAAAGAACTCATCTGTGACAAAGCCATGGCAAAACGGACCATCATATTTTCACAATTTTGAGGGAATATAGCCTTAAAATCATCTATTGAAACATGAAAACATTAAGAAGAATGTCTATTCTTGGTTCTGTGAACACTAGGAGGACTCACATGCTATATAAATGGTGGAAATTGAATGTTATTCTCAGCGGACCACATGGCGTATTGACAAATAGAAACCCTTTCTTCTCGTCCACATTGACTCGCATCACAATTCATTGATTTTAAAGGTAAATACTTAATACAGAGGTCTATGGTTGAAACCATGGTATAAAGAGCATATGTAACATTTATTTATGCACTTGTTGATGTTAACCACTGGATACAATCAACTCTAGTTTCGCCCTCATTGATTGTATCCGTGGCTAACATCAATGCGTGCATAAATAAATGTTATATATTTTCTAAATAACCTAACACCTTTTGGACATCTTCAAGAAGCCTTTGGTTAGAGTCTGGACATGTTAATAAATTGGAGAAGCATACAAAGTCAATCTCTCCATACATTACCAGTTAAAACTGTTCAGGGTTCTATGGGGAATTGTTCCCTGGCCGCTGTGTCAAGAGACAGACTCGCTGTCCACTATACCAAGCCGAACGGTACTAGAAGCCAATGTACATGACGGATTTGAATAAGACTTGTCTGACATACCTGGGGCTTTGCATACCTTGTTTGCATAGAATCAAATGGTGCCATGTTGAGTTATTCACAGGGAAACATCCTTAGATATCCTAGATGAACATGCCATGCCTAAATTCTCCATATTGTTTGAAATAAATGTGTAGAGGCAAGGAGAAAGGGTGCTCCGTGCTAAAAGTCAACTTTAAAATTCAGATAACTAGCTTTCCAGTGATATATTGCAAGAAAAGATGCTCCTGTTAGTTTCAGGGGAATGGCTTGCTAAATATGGGTAGGTATGACCATTTCTGAATGGCAATAAGCTCTTCGCCTAATTGGTCATGAGATACATCTATATTTAGCATAATTTATGTTAATTAGCTAAATTAGCTTAATTTTCTTATTCTTTTGCCTATAACTTTTGATCTAGAAATGGTGTTTTCTTCTGTTTTCACCATAGTAAACCTGGTGAAAAATCCTTTTGAATGGGATCATTGATTTTCCTATTTAGAATGGAAATCATGTTTCCATGGCAACAGAAATCAACAAAAATGCCTATTTAGGCCCGAAAACGTTCTTTTTACAAACCTAATTTGGAACCTTTTCATCCAAAATATAACATTCTATCAAAAGTCATTGAATTCTCCATAGAAAAGTACCCTATAATTGTTTTAGGCATATCTTTCCTATTCTAGCCCATAGTGGTGCCCCCTGGTGGCTAAAACAGGTACTAAATCCCGCAGGAACCCCCATTTCTGCTTGCTGGCTCACAAATAAGAATCCAATGATTTTTCATATCGATACGTTTCGGCACCCGCCTTTTTGGCTTGCTGACCTTTCACCAATAAGTGTGTCATGAGCCGACATCCAGTCTACTTTCACAGTATCAACATGGCTTGGCTTTTCACTTCGATTTATAAAGAATTTGTTGGTATTTGGCCTCTATATAGACCAGAATGGAACTGCAACATGGCAAGAATAATCCTTGGCACCATGTAGTGAAGAATAGATAGGTTTAAAGGTTGATATCATAACATTTCAACATAACAACATGATTATCCACATGCCGGCGCCGTGCGGCGAAACGGCCCGGGAATATGGACAAGAAAGCACAGGATGACTTTCGCTGTCAACATGGCAAGGATTATTAAATTTTCTACTGCTTGGCCTAACAAATTTTCTTCCCCTGGTTTTATTAAGGGGTTATAAGGTAAGAAATTAATAGAAAATGGAGGAATCTGTGTGATAAATGCCTTAATGTATGTTATGAGACAGCACTCGTGGGTTTAGTATAGTAGTGCCTTCAATATCAACCATTATTGCATTAATATGGGGATCTTGTTAGTACACTGTATGGTTCTGGGTTAGACATCGTTCTATCGAATCATCTGTTAACATAGCAATGCCGTGGACGGCTGACCAAAACCAGTCTGTATCTCATTTAGGTATAGATAAACTGCAATGTAAGCCTTTAGCCTTATTCTGTTTTTATTCCTACTGCTTATCTGCTAAATTGTATTCATCATCATAAAATTGTCTACAGTAGGTGCTCCCTGGTCCATCAGTGGTATACCGGACCGCAGCTCATACTGGAGCCTCATATTATCAAGCCGATAGTGAACAAGTAATCAATGGCTAACGCATGACGAGTGGGTGTTATCGACGGATAATGACACGAGGCCGTAGGCCGAGTGTTATTATCGTCGATAACACCCACGAGTCATGTGTTAGCCATTGTCTACTTATTTTATACCACGAAACCAATAAATAATCAATATTATACCAATAAATTCAAGTTGAAAATAAAAATTATTCCCCCTCCCCGGGACTCGATCGAAGCCAGCCATAGTGTGTGTACACAGGTACATACACCTCCTCGCCCGGCAGCGGACAGCGACAGCCCCCGTCTCGGCTAGGCTTGGCAGCGGCACACGGCGAAAAAATAGTGTACATACACCTCCTGAGGCTCCTCGCCTGGCAGCGGACAGCGGCAGGGCACACGGCGAAAAAAGCTTCTCGCTGCTATGTTTGTGTATAACATACACCTCATCGCCCGGCAGCGGACAGCGACAGCGCACACGGCGAAAAAAGATACGCCCGGACCGGGGCACGATCCATGTACCTCTGACGGCTGAGCGCAACGTGCTAACCGCTAGACCACCGCGTCTCCTCCTTCAACGGCCGTGTCGGCTTGGATATATTTGAATGCATCCCGCGGTTATGGTAGAGGTCAGCCCGCAGTCGTCGCCTGCCCAGCCTTTGTATCATATCAGGACGTGGTTCGAACCGAGCGTATCTCGTCAGTCCCTGTGGCGCAATGCATAGGGAGTTGGATTTGGGATGTGAGACTGCAGGTACGATCCCTACCCTGGCCTGGAAAATTTCGTGGGTTTTAACATGTAACATATGACATGGGAGGACATGAGAGGCGTGCTGTTATCCAGGATAACAGCACGCCTTAGATGGATAACAGCACGCCTTAGATGGATAACAGCACGCCTTACAAAATTGATGCTAAAGTATATAGGGTGTGCAATATCGACAGATATGTGGATGGGAATAGCCACCAAAAAGCACTGTGTAACCCACAAATCGTGGTATAAGCTGGGGTAACTAACTTACAGACATCACCAGACCAACTGTGTCCGCCCAATAATCCTTTTATATTGTGCTGTTTAACATTTCTTAACTTCGGAAATAATCCTAGCAACAGCTCTTTCCAATAAAGGTGGTCTTTGAATTAAGTTTTATAGATTTTCATTATCATAAGTTATAAGAACCATAATAATGATTCTATAAATCTATTCATGAAGACTAATTCACATGGGGATCTCGTAAATGGACCAAATAGCCTTTGCCACATTGTGATTTATGACCTGACTGCTGCATGAATAGTCGTCAGCTGGTTGTGGTATGGCATTATACCTCGGATATTCTGACTCTCAAATGGAATTGCATTACCTGTGTGTGCCAAAAGAATAGGGGGTCTTTGTCTGAGACATGCAGGACACACAAAACATCAGTTTTATGGTAAGCCATAAGACATATATATATATATATATATATATATATATATATATATATATATATATATGGATCTTTACCATAGAAATGCTAGTGTTGGGATAGTAGGGTGGAAGGAATACTCTGAGGGATTTTTTTTAATTGAACTCAAAGTTTATTGAGCCTCTCACAATTTACAGAATCGTGGTAAATGAAGCACAACTGGAATTATAGTCAAACATATATCAGTAAGTCAAACACAATCATACAATCAAGAAAAAAAGCTACAAATCATATTCATACAGTAAATTAGATACCATATCAAATTGTACACCATATCAATTTTATAAAAATACATACAATTATAGACACAACAATGAATCATGAGAAATCTATGTAATAATGATAAATAATGATAGACAAAACAAGCCCAGACAAAAAAGAACAAAAGTAACACAGGCTAAGGCAGGAATGTACAGGATTGTTGAAATTGCAACTCACAACATACACCAAGCACATAAGCTTCTATAAAGGAGGGTTACCATTGTACAAAATTCTAGACACAAATATATTATGCTCAAACTAGTAGGATCATGTAAGGATAAAGTAAGAAAGAAAACAACACACTAACATTCACACTTACACGAGGCATAATAATAATAATAATAATAATAATAATAATAATAATAATAATAATAATAATAATAATAACAATACTAATACTGATATTGGCTGTTATTTCTGATAATAATAATAGTAATAATACAAGTAATAATACCAGTGATAATACCAGTGATCAAGATAAAGATCATTCAGGTCATTGAACGCAATTTAGAACTCCATGGGGTCATTAGGCGTGATCACAAAAGCTGTCTGTATTCTGTTTTAACCAATCGGAGCACCACTACAACCAATGCAAGGCCAAATAGTACAAGATACTCAGATGTAACCAATGCAAGGCCAAATAGTACAAGATACTCAGATGTAACAACAATAAAAAAAAAAAAAAATAATAAATCAATAAATGCTTAAATGCTTGCCTAGCCTATTTCAGGATCAGAATCAGAGTCCAAACCATCGTCACTGGTCAATATTAAGCTCCCGACTTCATCAATGGAGTTGTCATCATCATCATCCTCGTCACTATCATCGCCAGGACCATCATTTGGTACTCCCAGATTTTCAATACGTCTGACTCTCTGCTTAAACTTCAGTTTTGTTTCAGTATGTTGATACCAGGTTCCTAATAGCGACCACAGTTCAGCACCGCAGTATAGGGGTGACCTTTTATATGTACTTAGCCTAGGTTGTTTAACCAAAAATTTAATTTTTTTATCTGACCTAGTGACCCTGTCACCTCTATGATGATCCAACATATCATTACATCTGGAGTACTTATACATCAATACTAATAACATTTCATCACGTCTTCTATCCAAATATGGAACCTTGCTCCTTGCATGGAGTTCCTCAACAGAGAGATATTCCCTGTTTTACCTATAACACGTTCTTAGACCCTGATTCTGAAGTCTTTGCGGCTTGACAAGATTATCTTCATTACTACAACCTGCATAAACAAAGCTGCAGTAATCAAACAAACTTAGTATAGGCGTTTTATACACCAATATTGCAACTTTAAGTGTCAGTAAATGACGCAATTTAGCTAATCTGAACAACCTGTTATTAACCCTTTGGAAAACATTTTTCATTGCCAATTCCATGGTTAGGTAATTATCCAAGTGTAGACCTAGGTAAGTATAGTCATGTACAGTTTCCAAATCAGTCTCTGCCATTTTGAAAGTACCCAACACAACTTTAGGTATCTTCCTCCTAGAACCAAACCATTGTGTTTTTGTTTTCTTAACATTTACTGTTAGATGCTTTTCTAAAAACCATTTGTAAACATTATCAATATCAGATTGCAGACAGTTATGGGCTAGGTTTGATTTGTTACTGGAAGTATAAAATACTAGATCATCCGCGTACATAATATATTTACAATCAGTGATCATGGACCCAATGTCATTGACATATAAAATAAATAACAACAGCCCTAGAACAGAGCCCTGAGGCACTCCATACTGAACTGACTGAATAGATGATTTAAACTCCCCAATTTTTGTGTTTTGAACACGATTCTTTAAATAGCTGGCAATCCAACTTAAGGTGCTGTGGTGAATTTTTAAACGAGTTAGAGTGTGTATTAGGAGATTATGAGGAACACTATCAAATGCTTTCCTCAGATCCAAAAAGCATGTGGCAGTTACATGAGACCTATCAACATCATCATATAAATCATTAACAAATCTAAAGATGGCATCACCAGTTCCTTGACCACGACGATAACCAAACTGATTACAATCCAAAAAAATCAGCTTTCTCAATAATGATACCCGGGGTCAATATGTGAACACATCAAGGCCAGTAGGGTCAATAGCATGCCCCGGCATATTGGCAGAATGCACGGAATCGTATAACTGATCACTGGAGCAGCAAGAAAACAACTTGTTTATCCATGTCTGTGCACTGGGTACAAAGAGGCCTTATGCAGGTGCTGATACACACATAAATGTAGGATAAGGTTAATAACTGTTGATTGGCGAGCTAACCAACTTCAAAGATACATAACTAAATAGACAAGGGAATGTATGTCATCTTAGTCAAAGATCTTTATGGTATCAGATAAGAATCGTTAAATATATCAGTTGAACATCACCATTGGAAAGAACACTTTCCTCTATGAAGAGAACTGGACTACCGGTAACTGCTTTGTGAAATACTATCAACATATTTATGTATATATGCAATTTCCTTACGTGATTATTTGAAAAAGAAAAACACACTCAAATTTTGCAATTGTGAGTCGACTTTGATATAGCAAGTTCTTACACATTGATGATATTGTCGCAGACAACCCAACATCTGCTGAGGGTAAACATAAAGAATCGACATTGTAAACACTTTCCTGGGGCAGTCCTGGTATCAGGATTGAGTATGTCCCCACCATAAGGTCACAATGGAATGTCTATTGAGGATTATTTGCAGGCAGGACTGGCACTATTAGAACATTAGAGCATGTGATTTCTTTACCTAAAAACATAAAGTTTATATTGCACAAGGCTGTTACAATATTCCATGTCCGGTTTAACAGGTGGATCCATATGAATAATTCTAAATTTATGTCAGATATGACCACATAAGAACAGTATTATAGAACCCCCTTTATGTTTTCCCCATGATTCCAGCCAATGGACCATCTATATTGCCATAAGGGTAACTCCCCAACATGCTGTGTGACTCTTCAGACGTATGGTAGCATAGCTAATTAAATGATGAATAAGAGAATTTGGGTATGATGGATTAACAATTTCGAATTCCAATATCTCCGTTTGTCATGATTTTGGATGAAAGGTGGGTCCCGTGACCAGCAATATTAATGTGGACTAGGTATATTTGATCGGATGGACACTACGAGATTATGAATGCTTGTTACAAGATAGCAATTATAAGGATATTGAGAGCAATTATAATGATATTGCCACTGTTCATAAACACTGATTCTCACGCTGTGGTAAGCAAAATACCACTCTTTGATGAACTGCCTTCCACTCTGGGATGTGAAAAAATTACCAGAAACAAGAAACTCCTACCTAGGATAGAAGAACTAGTGTGTGTAGAAGGAGTGTACATGGATTTCACATGACATTGCATGATAGCCTGTACATGGAGTATAAGGTCTAGCAGTAGTGTTTCAGTGTCAAATCAGTATGAGGAACAGTAGTGTTTCAGCCCGGACCAGAGGGCAGTATATACTTCTGAATTCAGTGCCTACTGAAAACATATTGCTCAGCCACTGCATATTTCAGTAGACACTAATAGAATACTCCCCAATCAACTGATTAAACACCGCTTTTTAACTCGAAAGAGTTATTAGAGACGCCCAGAGGGCCCAATTTTAAGAGCACCAAAAATTCTTTTGAGAAATTAATGGTGTAATCTTCTCATCTTTGTGGTAGAATCTTCTCATCTTTCAGGTAGAATAATGGCAAAATAGGCCAAGCTTACCAAGGAACAGAGATTGTGTTCTTATTTAGATAGAATCTTTATCATAATGACCAGAAGTTGGTAGGAGGGGACTGAAGGCGGCTTGAGGCCTCATATAGAGAATGAGTAGCCCCTGTAGCCTAGGGGTCAACTAGGACGCCATCTAGTTTATCAAACTTATAAAACGATTGTATAAGCTGCATCCTAAGTTCTTGAATATGGTCAAATTATGACTTAAGGGGAGTGTGAAATATAAAAAGAAAAGCCTTGGCATCTCCCTTGTGGGTCCAGGGTGAACTAAAACCCTGCATATAAGATGCACTTTATAGGTGGGAGATTACTGTATATATACAGTAATACAGTAATAATATATATCATAGATGATTGTAGCTCACTAACACTAAACCATGAATGGAGTGATATTAGTAGAGGATCAGTAGACTACTGCATTCACACTGCAAATTCAGTTGAGAGTCAATAGAGTACTGACTCTGTACTAAAAATGACCAGAAGTTGCTAGGAGGGGACTGAAGGCAGTTTGAGGCCTCATATAGAGAATGTACTAGAATAGTGATCCATGGACTAACTTTGCTGCCCTTTTTGGGAATGTCGTATGAATATAGCAGAAATTTCCCCACCCCTTTTGCAGGGTGGTGCAAATACAGCAGTTTTAGCAGGAACGATGCGAATAATGACTTATCCAGTGTGAGAGTGCCAAAGGCTTCACTAAGGTTAGTCCAACTTCTGCAGGGAGAGGGGTGGTTGGTGGTGCAAATAATGATCTGGGTGAGTCCATTCCACAGTAATATGGGGGTGGTAATATTGATCTTCCATTTGCTTTTGATCTCTTTTGAGTTACAAGCATTTTAAATTGCTGCGTTACATTTTCAGTACAGAGTCACTAGTCTACTGACTCTCAACTGAATTTGCTGATCCTCTACTGATATCGCTCTGTCCATTTATAGGTTTGTGCTAGTGAGCTAGACTCGGCTTCTAAGGGCGTTCGACTTCTGATGGAGGTTTGTAAATAGATTATATTTGAAAATTGTCATGCTGGTGACAAAGAATTACTACAGGCCCTACACCCTAATTGCAACAAATAAGAGTTAGTGTACCCTACTAAGTTTAGGGAAAAGCTAATCGTTTTGCAACCGCTGGAGTGATATTCTTGATCTTGACATCCCCTTAAAGCCAAGACAAAGGGCTATCTGACTTGTCAGTTGCCATCTCCATGTTTTGAGAATCATGTGACCAGTTGCCATGGGAACCATGTCCAAACTTTCTGGAAATCTTTGATTTTTTCCCTACCTTTCATCACTCTGCCAGCCACTACAGAGAACCTATAATCAACATTTGCAAATCATTGTTTCTGAAGATATGTGGGTGGAAGGTGAGCAAGAAATGGTGTGGGAGGGCTAGGCTGAACCCTGGGGTGGGCCCTAAGTGTGTTTGGAGAGTTTGGGACCAGTCTACTCAATATGCGTACATGGTAGTGATTCAGATCCCAGGCAGTGTAGGAATATGAGTTAATTTTTCCATTTTTGGAAGCCAATTGTGGACCAATTGGTAGGCCTACCTGATAATGGATTTTACTTATAATATTATGTTTATCTCACTATAGGGTTGCATGGTATCAATAGGGTTTAAAAGGAGCCTTTATTGGGCCTTCAAAAAATGATGACAGTTCTTTTCTTTGACCTGCCCTAACTCTAAAACTGCTTAAAATTTCCTTATGAAAATTGGTATTCTGTTAGTTTGATGCCTTTGTCATGAATTTTGGTTGAAAACTCAATGCTACTGTAACAGCCATTGAACTTGCGATGTTGCGGAAAAATCCAGTCCCATTGAGAGGCCTTGGAAGGTGGAAAAAATTGGGTCAAATGAGTCAAAACAGCCCCAATTGTAGGCACTCTTTATAACAAAAAGAGCTATAGAAAAAAAGAATTATCATCACACTGCAAATTCAGTTGAGAGTCAGTAGATTCTTTGTTACCATCATGACAATTTGGCTGTGGGGCCTGTTTGTTTGTAGACAGAACTTTCATCACTTTAGGCCCACTTACTGGCAGTGAATAATGTCTCTCCTTCATACACACTACCTATCCTATCTTGAATTATCTGTAATCAATACTACCATTATCTTCTGCCTATACAAAAGTTCTATCAAGGATATACAGTAGATGGCGTTAGTGTCGACCAAGCCAAATTGCTCCTGCTACAGGGGCATGGTGAGTTCCTCTCTTACTCACTGCAGAGTGTACCTGAAGATTTGAAATGCTAAAGAAGGTGTTTGGTTCATTTTTCCAATCCAATATTTATGGGATATCTAGATACACTATTTCTCTCTGGATATCTCTGACTTCTGAGCTCTTGGAACCGTTTTTCAATTTCAAAACAGTATAATTGTGAGGGGTGTTTCTGCGCCCTCAATGGGCCTATGGGGCTGCAGGGGCTGGGTGGGTAAGTAGCCCCTGTAGCCTAGGGGTCAACTAGGACGCCATCTAGTTTATCAATCTGATAAAACAATTGTATAAGCTGCATCCTATGTTCTTGAATATGGTCAAATTATGAATTAAGGGGAGGCTGAAATATAAAAAGAAAAGCCTTGGCATCTCCCTTGTGGGTCCAAGGTGAACTAAAACCCTGCATATAAGATGCACTTTATAGGTGGGAGATTACTGTATATATACAGTAATACAGTAATAATGTATATCATAGATGATTGTAGCTCACCAGCACTAAACCATGAATGGAGTGATATTAGTAGAGGATTAGTAGACTACTGCATTCACACTGCAAATTCAGTTGAGAGTCAATAGAGTACTGACTCTGTACTAAAAAGAACAGTTCGAGTCAGTTGATTTGGAATGGGAGTATTCTACTGAAGTATGAAGTGGTTGATCAGTATGTATTCAGTAGCCACTAAATTCAGAAGTATATACTGCCTTCTGACCCAGGACTATCATCTTGACGTAACATGTGCAGTACCAATCTAGACACACCCTCTGCACGACTCACCTAGTACCACCGTAGCCTGTACATGACTTGTTCACGACCAATTTAGACTGTACTCGACTCACACAATACCAATCTAGCATCTACAAACCTTGTATACTACCACCACACCCTCTATATGACTTGTCCACTACCGATCTAGCCTCTACATGACTTGTACAGTACCACAACACCCTCTACATGACTCATTCATGACCAATCTAGCCTCTACATGACTTGTTCACGACCAATCTAGCCTCTACATGACTGGTCCACTACCATCACACCCTCTGCATGACTTGACCACTACTAATGTAGCCTGTACATGACTTGTACACTACCATCATACCCTCTACATAACTTGTACAGTACCACCACAACCTCTACATCTCTTGTACACTACCACCACACCCTCTACATGACTTGTATGCTTCCAATCTAGCCTCTACATGACTTGTACACTACTACCACACCTTCTACATGACTTGTTCACTACTAATCTATATTATTACTATTGGTTATTGTCATTGAATGCAATTAATGTTGAAAATAAAGTGTACATACCCCTGTTACACTCAAAAATAGGGAACACAATGCACTTTTCAATATGATTATACTACTCTGCAGTGTTAACCAATTTTGTGCAGCCTATTGCATCTAATCCCCACATTTTCTACACAAACTATTCACACCAATGTGTACTGCAACATATCTTATGGTTTGTAGGCCTAAAAGATTCATAGATTTTCCCAGCATTTTACACCATTCCTGGGAAAACATAATAGTGAACCTCCTCTCTCCTCAGTTATGAGCTAAGAGTGGACTCTTCTCTCCTCCCAGAGTGGACAGATCAGGCAGCTTCATCCCGGAGTGGTCTTTTAGTGTCTACAGCGTGATCCTGCTAGACTAATTTCTTCTCATGATTTTATGTGCAGAAAACTTATATAAAAGATATGTGAGACTGCAATTGGAAGTACTCAGCTAAGTGCATAATCGTGGATGATAGACTGTAGACTGGGGACAATTTCAGAAATTCCATCACTTAGAGACATTTTTTTGTACAAGTCGGCTCCTAAACTATTCTGGGTAATTTGGGTATGCTGAACAAGAAAATCTCAGGAGCCAAGCTCAAAAATAGCTGCTTCTGGGTCAAAACGCCAAAATCGTAATGGCTGCCAGTCAGTTTTGAGAAATATCAGAAACCACACAATATTCATCTTTTCTGGTCTTGTTATATATGTCACAATGAAACGAATAAAGAGACTTGCCCATTTCAAGGACTTTCCAAGCTGTTGATTCAATTCCCATCATTAAAACCCTGGGAAACAACATGGTCTCCTAATTTTTTGAGAAAAATCCACAAACTACACAATGCTCAGCGCTACCCATCATCTGATACCTCAAAATGAAGGGATTTAAGAGCCTGGGCCAGTTCTAATCACTAAGTATCAACCCAAAAAACTAAATGCTAAAAGCAAAATGGCTGCCGGACCGTTTTGACCAATATCAGAAAGCACAATATCCATTGTTCCTGGTCTTGTTATACCTCGAAATGAAGGTAATAAAGAGACCTATCCATTTCAAGGACTTTCTTGATGTAATTTCCATGTCAAAAGTGCCAAAAACAATATGGCTGCTTTTTTTGGGGGGAAAATCTGGAAATCACACAATTTTCAGCACTACCCACCTTGTGATACCTCAAAATCAAGGTATTTATTAGCCTGGGCTGTTTCTGGTCATTATTAAGGTGCTAAGCCATTTGTTTATAATAACAAAATCAAAATTCAAAACATCAAAAACAGAATGTCTGCCAGCCAGTTTTGAGGCAACCAGAAAGATCACAATGCCTATCATCGTTCCTAGCCTTATTTTGCCTCAAAATAAAGGCAGATAGAATATAGAGAGACTGGTCTATATCATACATTTACCAATCTAGGCACTTTCTTTTGAAGTGTCAAAAGCCCCCCCCCCCTCCATCAAAAGTAAGAACAAAAAGTATGGCTGCCTTTTCGCTTGTGAAAATTTGGAAATTCTGCATTACCCATTTGTTATACCTTTGAATGAAGGGATCATAACTGTAAAAGAAGGATTCTGCGGATTCATGATTTAGGCATAGGGCAGGGTTGTCGTTTGGTTTTGGGGAAAATCATCACTTGTTTATAGGTTTCCATGATATTCCTTACAACATATGTTATCTGTAGAATGTGACGTCTTGGTCAGGTAGGGGTAGTTGATTATATTTAGAAGATGGTCAGTATGGTTTTGTCAGAGAAGAAGGTTTGAGTCATGGCAAAGTCCTTTGGCAAAGGATTATCGAATATCTTTGTTCGGTGTTGGCCCATGGTAACAACAACATCAGCTAAGGTAGTCTCTCTGACCTTGGTGGAGAGGACTCTCAGTCAGAAGTTGGTCTTGCTGCTGTAGAGGTTGCAGTTTTCTCACATTGATTGCCATCATATTGTGGAAGATAACCTTCATATTGCAGCAGTTCCTCCAAAAGTATAATTGATATAGGGATGTATGCAAATGTTACTGTTTCGATGAACAGGAGAGAGTTGACTAGCAGCAAGGTGAGATACTTTAATGTGCTACCAAAGTGTGAGAGGAGAACCTGGTGATATGGTATAATCTAGCCTTTTACCAAAAATAATCAGTAATCATAAGGAACACAGTGTCTCTCTTCTATTATCCATGAGAAAGCTGAAGCACACCTTGTTAATCTTTCAAACAAGTAAAAAAATGATATGGAATTTTAGTTACCAGGTACACTTCAGTGACTAGCGAGTGCTGTCAAGGGATCAATGTATCAATGCATTGAATCTTTACTTCTCTTGAGATGTGTCTCAAAATAACCATTCAGAGTCTGAACACAAGTGTGAATGGACATCATAGTAGATTTTTGCAGATCAGGGATAAGGCATTGCTTCAATATATATTAGGATGGACCCCTGATGAACCTTTAGGCTGAATTTCAGGTGGGAATTTTGAGTGCTGTATAGAACAGTATCCGAGTACCCAAAATATGACTCCAGATGTTGTTTATAGGATCCAGCAGAGTTAAAAGAAAAGACCACCCTATTTTCATGTCGATCTCATTTGGTAGATTTTATGGTGAATAAAGCTACTGTGGTATACCTTGTGTCATATCTGCTCTTATAAAGGCAGGATGCATGACAATCTGATGCATTGTATGACATCACAATTGGTCAAATTCAGCACAATTTCTACTGTACAGCACTGCTTATTTACCAACAAGTGCTACTCACAAGTGCCTTTGTACACTGCATGCATATTCATGTTGATAATTAACATTATATAACCCCGCTGGTCTATATTTTATAATATAATGATGATGTACACTTTAGTATCAATAATACTATCATGGTTGCAACAGCCTCCAAGCTTAAACAATGCACCACTTGGACCAATTGTGACGTCACACGATGCATCAGACAGTTCTGTTTCCTGCCTTTATAAGAACAGATATGGCACTAAGCATACCACAGTAGCATTATTCACTATAAAACCTATCAAATGAGATCAACATGAAAAGAGGGTGGTTTTTTTCTTTTAAGGGTGTATCTTATTATTTGTACATCATACATTGTATTTGTAAGAAAGATATTCTTTATACGGGATAAGTCTTATAGATATGCAGGTGAAAATGGCTAAAACAGTTAGAATACCCCTTATTATATTCTTTGCCTTGGCTATCACCCACATAGTTGAATAATTAGATGTGGCACGCTCAAGCTTGATATTACTTGGAACTCTGTAACTGTAAAATACAGTGAATATGTAGAGATAGCTAATCATATCTCCTTGCCATAAGATGAGGGTGATAAAGGACATTTGTATATCATATAATGAAGTTGACATGATCTCACCCTCATTTCTTTAGACAAAATTGTATTTCTGGTGGGTGATGTTCACAGAATTTAAATATCCTCATGCCCTCATACCCACAACCCCAGAATTTTGAGGATCTGAACATTCAAATACTGATCAGCCCAGAATCTTTTATACAAAAACTGAGCTCCCCTCAAAAACATACAGAGCATAATCTGAATTTAGCATTTTATGACCAATTTCTCTTTTATTTTTTCTTGTGTGATAAGAATGGGTACTTCAATATGTTCTAATCTGGTTTTTAATTTCATTTAGTACTAAGCCTTATGTAACTAGCTTTTTTATTCTGATGTGGAAGATGGCCTCTTTAAAAATTAGAGCATCGGTAAATTTCTTTTTCTTAGACTTGGTAAGTTTTTGTTTGATACTTGGCAAAAATTGCTAAGTATTTTGAGGTTTAACATTTAGGTTTTTGACTCCTTTGACATCACCAAAAGGACCTTGTTAATAACCAGAACTGTCCCAGGCACCTAAATCCATTCATTTTGAGGTATCACATAATGGGTAGTGCTGAGCACTGTCTGGTTTCTGGATTTTCTCAAATAGTAAAGGTTTATCTTGCTTTTGAGACTTTTTGAAAAGGAAATTGAATCAGCAGTCTGGAAGGTCCGTGAAATTGACTGGTCTCTTTATTCCCTTTATTTTGATGTACAACAAGAACAGGAATGGATATAATTTGTGTTTCCTGATTTTCTAAAAACTGACTTGCAGCCATTTTGCTTTTAACTTCTAGATCTTTGAATCCTCTGACATCACCAAATGGCTGGGCAACTTGGGCCACATAGAATCAAAGGAAAAACACAGAAATAATTTAAATATGAATGGAGGCCTGTTTCATATTATTTAGTTATTTAGTCAGTGGCCTGCACCCCTTTTTCTCTTTCAATTTGCAGTTCTGCGTTGCCTTAAGGTACTTCTCCACTGGGCCAACTTACCAGACCATAGGGGACTGCCATGGCATAAGCAAAAGCGTGGTGGGATGCTCAGTTAAGGACATAGCTGAGTACTTCCGGAGTCACATCACTGATTATGTGGTCTGGCCAGACAGCTTCGACGACAAGAATGCCAAGTCAACAGTTTTTTATAAGAAGACCAAGACACGTTGCTTTGGTATGGTTGACGGGACACATGTCCCTATTTTGTGTCCGAAAGATGTAGTGAACGACGAAAATCAGTTCTACAGCTATAAAGGCTATTACAGTATCAATGCTATGGTGAGCGTCGTTTTTAAGTCAACTCTTGTTTCAAGTTGTGTTCTGACTTGTTTTTTCACTTCCATTTCCTTAGAGGAACTTATGGGTAGGTTCTTTTCACAACAATAAGGGATGTCATCAAAACCTTCAGCAAAATAATTGACCTATAATTAATTAAACTTATTAATGCAAGACAGACAAATGTTTCAAGAATTCACCATGGTTAATTTTTATTTGCAGATCATCGCAGACTATGATGGGTTTATCTTTGATGTTAACACCGCAAACCCTGGAAGTTGTAACAATATCTACATTATGAATGGGTCACAGGTCAAGTTCCTCGGTGAGAGAGGTGACTTCAGGGGATATTACCTTCTGGGAGACTCTGGGTAAGTTTTGTGTGTACCAAACTATTTTTGTGACTCTTTTAGTTAACAAGTGTTTCATCTGTTGTCCATATCTACTTATTTATTTATATACTATTTAAACCAATGTCAGCCTTGACTTAATCGAGAAAAAATCTGTTTTAAAATAATAATGACTTTGTTTTATTTTTATTTTTCAGGTATGTTCTGACTGATTATGTGTTGACTCCCATTAAATATGAGAAGATGCAAGCCGACATCGATTACAACAAGTGGCACAGGAAGACAAGGTCTTCTGTGGAGAGAACAATAGGGATATACTGCAGAGGTGGAGGTAAGTTGTTCACCTCAGATTTTTATATTTCTTCATTTATCACACCATATAAATATAATGAAAGAAAATATATAAATTAAAGTAAATTTCATAATTTTCCTTTTGGATATTAAACAATTGTCATGGAAACTTGACTGATATTCTTTTTTATTCTTGCAGGTGTCTCAACAGCAGTGGGGGTTACCTCTACCATGACCCTCCTACAGCAGGAGCCATAATAGAGACTTGTGTGGCCCTACAGCAGGAGCCATAATAGAGACTTGTGCTAAAGCAGCTAAGGTCCAGCTTCTGGCCAATTACCTGGCGAGGGACAGCTTCCACAGGATCATAAAAACCCTGTTCCCCAACCTGAACAGAGGAGACCGACAGAGCGTGTGGCCTTCCACAAGTGGGACCACAGCTAGCTGTTTTGTTGGACCAGGTGAAGGAACTGATAGAGGAATACTATGATGCTAATTATCTGCATTGAAAGTTAAAATGGACCAAGACAGCTTTCTTGTATATAATTGTATATAGTCATTTTTAAAACATGACGTTTAATTCTAACAGTGAATAGCATGCATATTCAGGGGCATAGGAAGCAAATTTATATTCGGGGGGCCTGCTATATCTTTATATAGGCTTATATAGGGAACCTCCTCATTATTGGGGGGGCCCAGGCCCCCCTGGCCCCCCTTTTTCTACGCCCCTGATATTAAACTCAACTTCCCCTCTGTTGAACAATATGTATGGCAATGGGTCAATACTCCTCTTGTTTACACTGTAAATTATTTTTGCCCTGTGTGGTCGATGTCAGGAAACCTTATGACTAAATGTCTTTTCTATTCTTTTTTTCATGAAATGAAGATGTACTCCCGTGATTCAAGGATACACAGTGTCATGTTTTCAGTTTTATGTTGAAGGTAAAAAAAGACACTGGTATCCTGAATAATGCAACAATAAAATGTGTCAGATAAACTTTCTCTAACTTTTAAGACAACAACCACATGACTTGGTCTCTGTTTTTCCGAAATTTGACATGGGAGCACTGAGGTATCATAATACTCAGGATAACAGCCTTCCTTTTATGTGCATTAAACATCTTAATTAACAAATCTAACTGTCAGTCTCTTTTCATGGCTTGACAATATAACGTTAGTCACTATATTTTTTGGTAGGCTTCCTGTTTCTTGATGATCTTTTCACAGGTACACTTCTTTTTTAGGCACTAAAGTAACTCCTGTGCGCGGGGCTGCCATGCGTGGAGGCCAAAAGTGTGATATAACAATACTGGGCCACTTTTTACCTCTCCAATATTAAAATTATCATTCTGAGCTTGTTTACAGGGGGATCTGGACAATTAAGGTACCATATTAACGGGCCTGAAGAGATCTATCACATGCACCTATTTAATCAGTTATTGTAAGAAGAGAACATTTAGTATTTTTTCTGTTCATTTTTAACTCAACTTTAAAGCCATTTTAAACTATGAAGACCATGTTGCACCTTAAAATAAATGGTTTCCACCAGTTCTATGATTAAATATCTTCTAGAAAATGTTTAGTTTAGTTCATTTAGACAGCCTGCAGTATGGTTTATAGACCCTGCAAAAGTAGTGACCCCACAGGAACTGGAGCTACCTGGAGGGGTGGTGTGAGATGTGGCACTCACACCTACCACCACTGCAACAGGCTCACCCCTCCAGGGTCACACCTGGCTCTTACTGGAGAACTGACTACCAGGACTTCTCTGTGACCTTCACTGTAAGACCTTTGTTAATATTGAAAAAAGTCAACTGATCATAGATTCTATCATTCATCTTACTAAATATGAACAAATGTTTACTCATTTACAAAAAAAAAATCATCAATAAATTCGACCTTAAAATGACCTTGACCTTGATCAAGGTCAGGCCATACATCATTGGAAGCACCCCTTAATCACCTTTCCTCTACTTTTTATTTCAAGCTCCTACTGTTGATATCTTCTGACAAAAAGTGATTTAAGTGTTTTTAAGGCATTTCTGACCACAACAAACATGATCACGGAATGTCCCTTTGACCTTGACCTTTAGGCAACTTGACCTTCTTGGTAAAATATTAAAGAAATACTAAGCTGATCATTGATTCTATCCTCCATCTAGCTAAATATCAACAAATGTTAACTCAAATACAAAAAAAGGGCAATAAATTTGACCTTTGACCTTAAAATGACCTTGATCTAGATCAAGGTCATGCCAGAGTTCATTGGAAGCACCCCTTAATGACTCTTCCTCTAGTTTTTATTTCAAGTTCCTAGTGTCAATATCTTCTGAGAAACAGTGATTTAAGTGTTCCAGGCATTTCTGACCACAACTAGCATGATCACAAAATTTGAACCCTGATTAAACTCTTAAGGATGGATTATTGTGGCAGAATATTGGGGTCATTTTGTGGTCTTTGGACGGTCATAACATCACTTTGAATTAAGATAGAGACTTCATTCAAAAAGCAAATCCACTTGTTTTCTTGAGATCTATCCAATGGTATACAAATAGAATAGATATTATATGGTTTTGAAAAATTAGGTAAGTGCCTATCTGTTTGTGTTCCCCTTCATCCTTTTCAGAAGCTTCCGTGTCTGCCTCTGAAGCTGCCTCTGAAGCTGCTTCCTTCTGGTCATCGCCTTCCTTCAGGATAACCTCAGCGTTTTCCTCTTGTCCTTCAACTTCCTCAGCGCCATCTTTAGTGACGATGACAAACTGGTCCTTGTGCAGCACTGAAAAATGGGGGAGGCTGTTGTCTTCAGGATCTATGTAGTGAATAGCTGAAAACAAAATTACCTTACAAATTCTCATATGAGCCGCAACTGTTACCAGTATCCAAATCCAAATCAGGCTTCTAGAATAAGCCAAAAGAAGGCATGCGGCTAATAGGAGGGTATTCATTACAAGAAATGAGGACAATTACTACAATTTTCTTGCAAGTGAAAGAATTTCTCCCTATTCCATTTTACAGTGAAGTTTGGGTAACTTTCTGATACATGTTTTCCTTTAAATTTAACATGTTATCTGTCCCTTTCAGTGGTGAAATAACAAATAATGCTTACCTTCACCGGGAATAGCTAGTTTTCTTTTGCCCTCTTGGTGGTTGAAAAATAACCTGGGGCTTCCCTCGTCCTGTGTTTCATATGGAGGGGTGGTTCCAACTGTAAGAAGATGCAAAGTAAAAAGTAAATACTTTGAAAAAAAGAAACTATTTCATTTCTACAGAATGATATACTGTAAAATTTAAGGCTGTAAGACTATATGAACAAAATATGTAACAATGAGCAATTTATTCAAAATTAAAACCCATATGGATATGTCCCATTATTTAGACTCTTCTCGACTTACCAGGAGGAGGGTTCGGATGAGTAAGGTAGGCAGACATAACCAAAGTATCTACTTCTGATGGAGGGTTCTCATTTTCTACTGTCTCTAGGGCTTTGTGACAATAAAAGGGAGAGACTAGTGTCACAAAGCAAAGTTCTTGTTATGTTATTTCTCGTGGGCTCCTCCTGTTGCTGTTGTACCAGAGGTTTAACCAAAGGACGTCCCACTGTTGAAATGAACGACAGATAGTTTCATTTATTTGTGAAATATGAAGAACAGCAACAAATTTGTTTTTAATTAACACACATATGGACCCCCCTATCATTTGTTAAAATGTAGATTTTTCAGTTGCATTGTATTGCATTATGATAACATATCCACTTCCACATTTTTTGAAAAAGGTTAGGACATAAATATTACACAACCCCATACTCCCTATTTGTACAGCTGTTTATAAGTAAATAAGATGAATGATGTATGACGCTTGAGATTTTAGGTTACTCACTTTCAATAAGAGTTCTGGCCATGGACTCCTTGTTCAGCTTCTCTTGTATGTCTGCCAGTTTCTCCAGGTTAGCTACTATTCTATCAAGAGCTTGCTCTGTGTTGTCCACTAGTTTCAAGGAGAAGTTGTTGCATAGGTTTAAAGCCCTCTGCATGGAAGCCAGCTGGTTCATATTCTCACTAAGTCTAGCCATACAGTCTCGCAGCCTCATCCAACTTATCTAACACCAACTTGGATTTTGAATTTATGGCAGTCACTGATTCTGCTACATGCTTGCAGTAGTTGTCATATGAGGATGTCATTTTTTTATTAGATATAACCAATTCTTGAGTGGCATAACGCATGTCTTCTGAAATCTTAGTGGCTGATTCGGCCAGTGCTTCATGAGTCCTCTTTAGTTCCTCTGTCACTCTTTCATAGGACGTCTTAATAAAACTGCCCTTACCTGTGTCCACTCCCGCACTTGATATCCCATCTTCTATGTCAGACTGAGCAGGTTAAGAGGGATTTTAATTTTTAATGTTTTTGGCATCATCTTTTTTTTTTTTATCCTGAATCAAAGAGTTTTTTTCTAGAAGACACATTAGAAGTGGAAGCTATTTCATCTATGACTTCCATGGCCTTCATGGCCTGCAGACGCGGCGATGTACAATGTGGAGCTGAAGAGTTAACATGTCCGAATCTTTCTTTGAGGCAGCTATATTTTCCTGGACTTCTGCCTTGGTGTAGAGCTTGGCCTTCTTCGCTGGATTTTCTAGGTTTGTTTGACTAGGCCTTTTGTTGTATTCATTCTCTAGTTCTTTATCCAAGTCATCAGGGTCATGCTCGAGAACAGGTGGGGTCGCATTTAAAAGACCAGAAAAGGAATCTGCCCTCCTCCGCCTCCTGCCCTGAAAAACCAGAGAAGGTTCTTCCTCTCCATCATCTTCTTCTCCTTGCTTGTCATTTAACGATGGGTCAGGTAAGAGATCTGTGGGACGGGGTATAGAAGGACGAGCTGAAGAGGACTTTGAAGCCCCAGCGGATGAAGAAGGCTTGGAAACCTCTACCGATGAAGATGCCTTGGAAGAGCCTGCTGATTTAGATGCCTTAGATGTAGACTAAGGGACCTTGGTAAAAGAGTTTGAAGTTGACATCTCAGGATTTTGACCTGCGGCAGAGGTCTTCTTCCCCTGATTGTTTTTGTTAGCGTTCTTTTTCTTAATATCCTCAAATTTTTCTGAAGGGGTTTTCTTTGTATTTTCTTTTTATATTTGTATATTTCTCTTTGTAATTTCGTTGTTCACCTTTAAAGATTATAGAGGTAAAATTTGCTTAACAATTTCAAAAAGATTATCCATAGACCAACCATCCATAGGGGAGTCTTGAGTCTTTCTAAAACAAAACACTGCCAAATTCATTGTTGTGAATTCTTTTATGTTTATAGCCTTTGTAAAAGTCATATTCTTTGATAATCTCAAGAAAAATATATTTAAAAAAGTATGTGGAAGTTTCCGAATTCCTTATCCCCTCCTCAAGAGGTGGCCCTAACTCAACCCTGAGCAACAGGTTTTGGACGAAAGAAAATACCAAAATATTTTCTTTTCACTAAAAGAAAATAAAAAGATTTTGTAAAGATTACAAAGAGCAATACTTCAAATCTTTCATCAGATGATTTTGTTTGGACCATTTTACACAGTATATTCTTAGTATATTCTTTTTAAAAAGAGAAAAAAAACCTGTAGACTATGGTGGTGCCCTGTTGACTTCTCCAAATCTGCCTGTGTCCAATAAGGTCGATTGACTGACCTGAAGGGGATGCCCGTCTATTCCCTCTCTTGTATACCTGTTGCTTATCTGCTGAATTATATCCAATATCATCCCATGGCCGTGCAGTAGACAAAGCTGTTCTTGGTCCACCAGACGTACCATACTACACTACACAACTCATGTTGGTCACTCTTATCAGTGAAGGTCTGGTCGAGTGCGGTAGATACTATACAGCAGCAGAAGGGAGAGCGTAATATCCCTTTTGTACGAAACTGCATTATCTTAAATTTCAAAGGGCAATTCATGGAAATTGTAAAATGATTACAACAGTATACTCTACTATACTTCCTACAATACCCCCCCCATAATAGATGGGCTCATTCTATAGATATTTCAGAAGTGTACCTAGCCTGAGAGTCACAGGAGTCTCCTTGATTTCTGTTGACTGGGTTATATTAATTTTTATCAATGTGGGGGACATGATAGTTATATAATATAGTTTACAGAAATATCTAATTATACAGTTTATGTCCTCCGAATGTCATGAGGTCGATCTTTCGAGAGGGCAACAACTGATATAACTGATATAATCAAAAGTCTTTGTTTTCATTATCTTAGTATCTATACATATTAATACATAATCTATGAATATGTTTTAATAGTGTTGACCTGGAAGGCATTAAAAATTTTCTCAACAGCGCTAATTAATCTCCCTGGATATTATAGTCACTGTCCGTTACTCCCCTTTACCATTTGTAGAGCTAACCCAGCAAATTGTCGTTATCTGTCGCTATGATTAGTCATCAATGGTGACTCCTTTTTGAGTGATAACTCACTGCATCATCTTTCACCACTGTGTGTCAGTCTCACATGGCATGGAGATTTATCACAACAGTCGCCAACATGATCTCACTCACTGCGTGAGTATGTGCCACCCCTTGTCATCCCTCACAAAGCATGGTGACTTATCACCACCATCGCTAACATGGATCTAACTCACTGCGTGAGTATGTGCCACTGCCTGTCAACTCTCACTCAGAATGGCGGCTTATCACAACCATCGCCAACATGGATCTGACTCATTGTGTGACTATGTGCCACTCCAAGTCAGTTCCCACTCAGAATGGCGACTTATCACCAACATCGCTAATATGGATCTCACTCCCTGCGTGATTATGCGCCACTCCCAGTCAACTCTCACTCAGAATGGCAGCTTATCACCACCATCGCCAACATGGATCTAACTCACTCCGTCAATATGTGCCACTGTCTGTCGACTCTCACTCAGAATGGTGATTTTTCACCTGCATTGCCACATGGCTCTCACTCGCTGCGTGAGTCTGTGTCACTCCTAGTTAATCTTGTCTCAAAATGACGACTTATCACCACCATCGCTGACATGGATGTCACTTGCTGTGTGGGTGTGTGCCACTGTCATCAACTCTCACACAAAATGGCGACTTATCACCACCATTGCCAACATTGGTCTCACTCAATGCATGCATTTGTGTCACTCCAAGTCAATGCTCTCTGAGGATTGCATCATCTGTCACTCACTCTCACTCAGAATGGCAACTTATCACCACCATTGTCAAAGTTGTTGAGACAGCACCACTGTTCAACATGTAGCCTATCTAGGAAGTGTGGGCATGAAGTATAAGTCCCATACGTATCAAATGTGCTTTGTTTCACACTGATTTCCATGTAATACTTCAGAGTTGAATCAAAAAGATTATATGGAGAGAATATCAATTGGATTTAGATAGAGGTATCTCTAAAATGAAAGCAACTATCCATAAACACCTTTTCTCTGGTTACAGGAAAAATACATAGGGAAATATCTACATGAACACCTTGTCTGTGGTTAGAGGGAAGATACATATGGCAATACCTTCTCTGGCAAAACATACTTTGATCTGGCAGATGTGAGGCTGCATGATTACCAATGTCGATGATCATGAGCTTTTCATCTAACAAGGTGAGTGATCGCCAGCCTCGCCATCACTGGTGAGTCTGAGTGATCACCACTCTCGCCATCCATGGTAAACCTGCGCTATGACGTGGTGCGCGTTTCATCTAGCGAGGTGAGTGATCAACCGCCTTGCCATCCCTGGTGAGTGTGAGTCATTAAGATCCTTGCCAACCGTGGTGAACGTGCGCTATGGCATGGTGTGCGTTTCATCTAGCAAGGTGAGTGATCACTCGTGTCGCCATCCCTAGTGAGTGTGGGTGATCAAGATCCTCACCATCTGTGGTGAACCTGTGCTATCATGAGGTACGCATTTCATCTAGCGAGGTGAGTGATCACCCGAGTGACCATCCCCTGTGAGTATGAGTGGTCACAATCCTTGCCATCCATGGTGAATGTGCGTTATGACGTGGTGTGCATCTCATCTAGTGAAGTGAGTGATCACTCATGTTGCCATCCCTGGTGAGGATGAGTGATCACTCATGTCACCATCCCTGGTGAGGATGAGTGATCACTCATGTTGCCATCCCTGGTGAGGATGAGTGATCACGATCCTTGCCATCCCTGGTGAACATGCGCTATGACGAGGTGCGTGCTTCATCTAGCGAGGTGAGTGATCACCCGCGTCACCATCCCTGGTGAGTCTGAGTGATCACCATCCTAGCTATCTGAGGTGAGGCCATGTGATCACCACCATTGCTATTCCTGGTTATCTTGTGCTATAGCGAAGTCGTGTTCAATCTAGCGACTCATGTGAGACACTTCACACAGGTTGACGAGGAGTCACGACAATTTGCTGGGAAAGAAGAGGAAGTGCTTGGTTTCATGACCTAAGCAGCTGCTAGCAAGCTCCGGATCAATTCCCCATGAGACCGTCTGCACATGATCCCCTTACACCTCCCCATCTTAGATTTCTGCTTAGGGCAGGTATCTATGTAAATGAGAAGGACACTTTGGCCTTGACTCGAGGTCAGAGTGTTGATGGTCATCTGCTTTTTATGTCTGTCCTCAGTTAGCTGTGTGGTGTACATATGCTTGACAGGCTCTGCTCTTTCCCTAATGGACTGACTGTGATTGTGTGAACTAAAAGCTTTAAGTGTCACCATATTTTGTGGTGGCACTGGCCTAGTTCTAATGTGATGATACATCATAATGAGAGGCTCTAGTCTATGAATAATTCGAATACATTCAATCCAAACGGGGATTTGCAATATAACTGTTCCATCTCTAAAACTTATTGGTTTGAGTGGCTAACGTTGGTCTAGTATTGACCACTTGTACATTAAATATCAGCATTGACCTCCTACATATTGGTGCTGCCTATCACAATATAATTGGCTGTATAAGAGCTAAGATTTCTTTCAAATTCATATAACCCTTCCAGTCTATACGAAAAAAGAAGTACACATGTATAACTACTAGATATTGAGATACAATTCAAACAGTTTTCCTAATTCTGAGAACCCCAGAATACTGCAAATGAAAAGAAAACTTACAAGATATTGCTTATTGTATGGGAGGGAGCTTTAAGGCGCCTTTTTATATTTTCTGCTCCCAAACCATCATCCTCACTGCACCTTAGGATTTTCCCCTAGTAATGTACAATGCATCAGCTTTCAAACCAAGGGATGATGGGATTTGTTTGTGTGAACACAATATATACTCTTCCTGTACAAAAATAGTCTTGGCATTGGATTACATCTCTCAGTTTTGAAATGGCTTGAATAACTGGTTTTGAACTCATAGTATGGATTAGATTAGAGGAATCTGACAACTCACACCTCTGTTAAGTGCCACCATCGTTCTTTGCTTCTTACTCTGTACTAAATCTTATCAATATTCAGCGACACCAGGGTCACCTGAGAGACAGGCATAAAATCTAGAATACAGGACGGAAAGGCAAAGTGAAATAAACAGAGAGAGAGAGAGAGAGAGAGAGAGAGAGAGAGAGAGAGAGGATGAGACAAAATACTCTATATCTCAAACACTTGTGGGATAGGGGCTGATTGAGATCCTATCCACCAAAAATCTCTAAACAACGAGAAATCCCCATTTCTCAAAATGGGACAATGTCCCACAAGTCCCTATCTCAAAAATATGTCAGATACCTAGTGATTATCCAAATTTGCTATCCCCTAAAACCGCCTTGCTCTCAAAATGTGCTTATCTCTCAGCCATTTTGAGATGCATGGATGGAGACCATGTCGACTCAGCAAATATTACAAACACTTCTCATAAACATAGAGATTCTGCCAGTAGTACATAACAAAAATTGGAGTTGGCCTTGGGATCCCACGCAGAGAACTGCTATTACAACTTCCCTACAATTAATGACATTTATCCATACATTTGACTTCCAGATACTGCCACCAGACAGCCTTATCCTAGTTACTAGTTTGATGCAGTACTCTTCATCACGGCGAGCTAGCTGAACACATCAAGACGTGACAGGAAGTCCCTCCCGAACTGGTATATCATTTGTAACAATGTAAATCACTGACACCAGGTTTTGTCTTTTCAGCTTTATATCCTGGTGACCCCCCCCCCCCCAATTAAGGATATGTTATTATGAAATGGGATATTGTTTCTTGTAGCCTATCTAGCACAGACTTTGCATTCCCCTCTATGGCTAAATCAATTTCAAGGGCTTCATTTTTTTCCAACGGCTGATCTGATAAAAGATATCAATGTTCTTAAACATAAAGTGAACACCTTTCAGAAACTCAAAATCAATTTTCATCTCACACCTTCTTTCAACATGCAGGATATGTACAAAACGTCTTTTGGTGACTGTGTCCTTAGATTATTCCTAAATCAATATAGGTTCCTCTCATCATATTCTTTGACCTGTCAGCCCTACCTGTAGCGGCTGTCTGGAGTCTGAGTCTGGACCATAACCTATGGGGCGATGGTGGTTTGGTAGGCACCACTTCATAAATTCTTTATCCTAAGCAATGATAGATGACCTTACAAACGAGTAACAAGGCAACCTTTGGCCCTACCAGGCCTTGTTGGCGACGCTGCAGGGGCTACAGTGGAGTGATGTAGGAGAGAGATAGACTCTGTTTTACATGGGCTGAATAACCCAGCCCGCCAAAGCTGCAAATGGGTTACCCTCACTATAAGTCAATCACGGAATCTAACATCACGTGCTCGTCCCACTCTCCATGGGCGGCTCTAAGACAGGCTTAACACTTAGCAAGGTCAATTTTCCGCCTGGAACTCTCCCGTGTGCGCCCGATTAACTTAATTAAATGACCTTTTATGTAGTGCATAATCTAAAGGCTGCCTCGCGGCTGCCTTGTTCCTCTGAATTCCATGACAGCATGCTATAGTAGAGGACTAAATGGCCATTTCCAACAAGCTAAAAGCTTTGGCGTCTCTCCATTAGCTATACAATACATATTTTTGTATAGGAAGTGACTATTAGGCTATACATTTTTTAATCCATCGTAATGCTTCAGTGTACCAAAACATATTCCAGAATTATCAGGGTTGACACACAGATTAAGAACTTGATTAAACTCCAGAGAATGTCCATACATTGCATATTCACAGAGTATAGCCCACTCGTTTTTGAATGCCTAAACCGTGGAAATCTCATTCATCGTTTCTTTTTTGTGAAATTGGCGATGGCCACTGACAGGGCAATTAATCGCCTTGTCAACTCAGAGCGCCGCTCTTATCATACGTCCTTGGTAGATAAAGAGGGATGTATTAGAAAAGACTTTGGGTGGTAGTGTCATTTTAACAGCCAAATCTTAGAAGGTTCTTATGGAACTGAATTCAGAAAGGTCCCATTCAAATGGTAGCACCCGTACATGGCAATAGTATAAATTTTCATTTCGGTTACAATCAAATGTAACCCATCGGTGGCTACCTGCTACCGTATATATTTCCAATGGCACCATGGACAGAGGAAAGCTGCTCCCTGAATTTGCCAAGTAAATCTAATTCAATTATTCTTTTGGTGGTAAAACACTGTTTATAGAGGATGAAAATCAATGGAAATGTTAAGAAGGCGAGTGTGAGTATAGTAATATGCTGATATGGGTGGAGAGGGGAAATGTTCAGCATGCTTGCAGTTGTGCCATCTCAGTGACATCAATCATCCATAACCTATTTCAACAGCTGATCAACATTACACATAATCACCTTGGTAATATTGTTCTCAATTCCACATTGATTTGGTTGGTTGATTTTCTTCTTTTTATAAAAAGCATTAAAAAGGATGCGGTGGTTGTGTCCCACAGTTTTTCAGAGTAACAATAATATTTATTATATCACTTAAAGATAATGATAGGATGAAATGTCATAACTTTAAGCTCACAATTAATTCCGTTTTTTTTTTTTTACTTTTTACTGATGATTTAGTGTTGGTATGTCGACATTAATTCAACTAAACATCTTCAAGGTTGAAACAATGTCCTATCAATAAAAATAATCTACGTAGAGCTCATAGGCGATTTGATTCTGTGATACAAATCATGTCAAGCATTTTTCTTAACCTTGTGTAGATGTACGGTATATCCTGTATATATTATGGTTCTTTGGCTCGGTGGGTGAGTCAGCCAGCCTGGTTCAGCCCCCCCCACTTGTCGGATAGGTGGCAGTACCGATCCGGGAGGGGGAGAGGGTAGCAAGGTGTGGCGCCACTGCTCCTACCTATAAAAGAGACAGGGCTCAGTCGCCACGTCAGAGTTGGCTCCGCTGTCTCTATGTTCACACACTCAAAGCTTCCAAAAGCATTCAGTATCTGATGAGGACACCTTTCGCTACTGATTAGCCACTGATTGTATGTAAAATAAACCTTGTTGGCATACACCTTTTGTTGACTTATCTGTTAAACGAAACCGAATCCACCACACTTGCATCAACCGTTGATAGCCAAACTTCAGCTACAATACCAGTATATAACATTTAATTCAATGTCAAAAGGTTACATTCCTCTGTCTTACTGCTACTATTATGGTCAGCGGATGCTTTCTGCCAAAAAGAGGGAACTGTTCCGGCCAATAACAAGGAGGGGGGGGGGGGGCAAAAAGAGGGAACTGTTCCAGCCAATAACAAGGAGGGGGGGGGGCGCTATGACTTTTGCTATAGATCTCAGCCGGGATGGCATAATGTTTTGTTGGTTTCAGTTCAGGGTTATATAGAGTTTGAGCCTTTATGCCATTCACGGGACAATACTCTCTCATGTGGCTGCAGTGTTAAGCAATACATCAAATATTATGTCTGCACTGTGCAGGATAACAAGGCCATCACTTTGCAAAATAGTAGAGACTGGGGCTTCTTCATTCAGTTTATTCCATACATTTAGTCACCAGAGTCGTGTATTTTTTCGATAGCAGTCAGAAGTTGTGCTAGGGTATGGTCTATACAGATGGATTATCACTGCAATCAAATGATAGCCTTTAACTTTTCTTTGATATCGTCTATGGGGGGTCTAGGGAAATGCGGTTATACTACAACTCGGGGCAATGCCGATGCCCCATAGGTCATTCAGAATTCGCTGTCATGCCAAATTCCCTGCCTTCATAGGAGTAAATATACCCACAACATCAAACAACTAATGCATTATCAACACATGTAGACAACACTATGCTACCAACAGTAGCATCCCCATCCCGCCATACCTCCTACAAACCAGCCGAGAATACAGCCAGAATGGCATAAGCATCAGTCTTATCAGTGTGCACTTACCAAGTCACGTGGTTTTCCAAATGTGAAGTCACATCCAAACAGGCATTGGGAGGTGGGTTTGTAGTGAGTTAGAGGTAGGTTTTTAACCCCTAGGACCCATGTCGATAGCAGAAGTATTACCGTACACGTTCATTGGTACTAGCGATTCACGTGCAGGTATAATGCAGAATAGGGTTCTGCGCCACCAAAGGTCATTCTATTGTTACTACTGCCTCCATGTAATCCCCCTTAGCCTTTGGCCGGAGGAGTCAGCATCTGCCATCAGTTGGCCTGACAGGCATGCATCTTTTGCCCAATCTGTTGCGTCTTTGCACTGCTCTCACTGATCCTATTAGTGGGTGGGGGCCGTTCTAAGGCGGTGGTACATCCAGGTAGGCGGATCCCAAAACGTACAGATGGGCCACAGGGGGATCCAAGTGGGCACGCCTGGCGCGGCACTCTTCTCACCAGGTTCTGAGGGGAGAGAGTTGGCCGACCAGCGGCCGTAGATAGTGATCGCAGCTTTGTACGGCGGCTGCAGGTGTTCTGCTGCCAGCACATGCGCTCTCATGCCTTTCCCATGAGGCGCTGCGCAGAGCGGCGGAACCGGAACCGGCACAGAGCCGGCATTTCGATGTGGGAGCCCTGAGTGGTGGGGCGCGTTGGGAAGCAGTGGCTTAAGACGTTGGTGGCGGGTGGCGGCGGTATGTCTGCTTGTTTGCTGTCTCTCTGCCCTGTTGACGAATGGGCCAGTGGACCCTTCCCTGCCAACAAGAAGGCAGAGGGCGCTGGTGAATAAATACTTTTCCCTCAGACCAGGGGGTGGTCAGTCCTCTGTAATAAGGGGTGTGTGATTGCGAGTCCTTCTACTCTCTCATTCCACATGTCGTATAGACATCCTATAGGTCTCCCACAGGAAACAAGGCCTTTTTATGGCAAACAAGTAGTTTCACCGCCTCCCCTTCTTGTTCTGCTGGCAGACACTCCCAGTATCTCTAATTGAGTGGTATTTGCATTGACTTCCTCAGCAGAACACTAGAGACAGACCCCTCAGAAAGTGGCAGGGATCAGCTCACAGAGTAAGTAAGACTTGCTCAAGGCATTGAAGGAGGATTAGATTCTGTTGTGTAGATTGTGCAGGGATCCAACAGGAGTAATGAGGCACCTTTGGTGTACACTGGGTGGTGGGTTCGTCTCAACTAATCAGATTAGGTCGTGTAGGGGAGCAGCTCGCCCGTAGCTGACAAGCAGCTCAGTGGACTGGGAGCAGCTCCTAGTGTTGGCGAGGCCCTGTAGTGGGCGCCTATACTGCTAGCTGTTGGAGGAGGTGAAAAGGGGGGGGGGGGGGCTAGGACTGGTGTGTTGTGACGTGGGAAGAGGGACAGAGAAGTCCTACAAGCCTACAAGCTACTGTTGAGAGAAAACCGAGACGTGAGATCACAAACTCGTCTGCCTTTCTTCCAGACCTCCTTTATGGGTTTCCCTTTCAATTACCTGCTTCATCTACAATTCCCCTGAAATATATTCTGTCATTCAATGGAAGTAGGTGTCCGGGTCTGCAAGTTAAACCACCAACATATAATTGATACAATCATAATTTTGACAATAGAATGTATAGAAAGTGTTGCCAAGCCGCATCCAAAAAGCTACATAGCTGCCCCACAAAAACAGTGAAAACTGCCCAGCGCCCCCCTAAAATAATAAGAATAAAAAAATAGAAAAAAAACGTCACGCAGTGGGGTCTAGGTATAACAGGTAATTTGAGTAATTATATGGTCGATAGCAACTAGAAATATATCATATTCAGTGGTATTGTGGTATAAAACAAAGAGTGGGGGTGGGCAGACCGAAAACAAATCTGGTGGATATAGAAACTAAACACTAAGTTGACCAGTGTTATTGGACACGGGGCCAACTACACTATTGGTGACCTTGTGGTCAGCCCAGCCCTAAGGTCCAAATTGATTGGAGAGGCCAGCAGCGGTGATACTGGATGCGGATGGCGGTGTGGGGTGGGTGGCAGGGGTTGGATTGCAAGTTCGGGTGGGAGGGAGGCGCCCGGGAGGCGTTAAAAGTGGCGTCCTCTAGCTATTATGTCCTCATCGCTAGATCCCGGAAATGAAGTGGCAGGCAGGTATGAAGGCCGTCGTCGACCAAGGAGAGCAACACGCACGATCCCCATGGAGCCCCCTGCCCAGGTGCCCCCAGTCAAGTGGATACCAACTGCGGTGCAGCATGGAGGGCTTGTAGACAGGAAGTAGGCGTCCTCCCACTGCTACTGAGTAGTAGTGTAGTCTACCAGCAGCCTTTCCCACAACAGTCAGCACCTCACGCCAACAGTGAGTGGGCACTGAAAGGCAAAGTGGGGACTGCAAGTGGGGATGGGTTGATGTGGGAGGGGGTACCAGCTGGTATCAACATAGAGCAGGTAGGGAGCTGCTCCTGCTCGACCCTAAAGGCTGCTCCCATGACCTACTCAGTGAGCTTCTCACCACTCCCAGGACTCCCTTAAGGAGTGGTCATTATTTATCAACAGGGTGGGGTGGTGGGTTTTCGCGCGGACGAGCAGAAATTTTTTACGTCCCCCCTCGGCGGCACTCAGGCTCCCCGTCAAACCCACCACCCCCCTGTTGATAAATAATGACCACTCCCTTAATTGAATATGTGAGCATTTCTCTCATGGTTTATAATGGATTCTTTCCATAACTATCCTGTATTAAGCGCTTCCCTCTTTGTAAGAGCCGGGCCTTTGAATGAGCGCCGGTCTTGAATAAGCGCCGGGTACAGTAGCATTGAAACTTAAAATGCACTATAAATTAAGTCTTGAATGAGCGTCGGTCTCAAATAAGAGCCGGGGTACAGGTAGATTAGGCCTGAAACAGAGCTATCACAGCATAACAAAAGAAAATCATTAACAACTTACGTCTGGCTTTGCATTTCTACAATGACCAATTGAATAAAAAAGTCTACTAAATTTCTGCACATGTCTTCACAGTCCGCTGACTGATACATTGATGAACTATCAAGGGAATGTGGACAGCACATTAGATACACATTGTAAGGAGAAAAATCCCAGGCACTTGCATGTAATGGCATTATGTAGAGCACCATGCAATGGTTATAAACTTGAAGAAATAGCATGGCATAATATGAAAAGAAATGACATACAGATTGCAAGTAGAAAACTCATAATCACAAATACTAGTTCTTTCAAACTGGTCACTCTTACACTCGGGCTTCCCTAGCCCACTTAAAAGGGTCTACTTCTCATCTTTCCTATCCCCTCAGGATGTGTGTGGTGCACATATGCGCGGGCGGGCTTCCCTAGCCCACTTAAAAGGGTCTATTTCTCCTCTTTCCTATCCCCTCGGATGTGTGTGGTGCACATATGTGCAGGCACTGACACATTCCTCTGTGAAATTATGTAATGTAGTTCTCGCCATGAATATGACCTTAGCTGTCGAAATGGCGTTAAACATCTATTACTCACTCACTCACTCTTACACTGTCCGCCCACTACATGGATATACAGTAGAGTCCTTACTATTCTGAAATACATTAGTACCTGCTGTAGGTATGAACCCACATAACAGAAGTACATTCTGGTGTAGGTACAGCTGGTTGTACTGCCTACTTATAGTGGTATTCATAGCCTATCTACAGTTTCGGCTGGGAGTGTAGAGTCTTACCCCATGTATGCCATGGGTCCCGACTCTCAATCTCCCATATTCTGAGAAATTTAAACTAAACTAGTCAGCTGGAAAGAGTTAACTGTCTGAATGAGTGAACACAAGGCCAGCCACCACAAACAGCTTAGGTCTAAAAATATTGTTGTGTTCAGCTTTGGGGAATTTTGGGGGAAAATCTAATATTTTGGTACTTATCGAGACATGAAAGCTTTTTTTCATGATCTCGCGCAACAAATTCGCTTCGTGTAGGCGCGAAAATTTACAGCTGGCCTAAAAATAATTCTAAAAAAAAACCCTACCTACCCACCCTAATCTTTTTCGTCCCCGTTACCTGAACACAATAATTTTAGGCCTTATAATAAAGCCAACCATTGGGGTCCACCAGTGGTAGCCCAGCATCCATTATTATCATACTCACAAATGGCGGCCTTGAGCAAATAGACCCTACCTCATTATACTGTTATACAGTGTTGGAGTAGTCCTAGTATTGAAGGTTGGCCTCTACTGATCGTGCTTGGAAGGGCTGGACACTACAGTTCAGAATCGAGAAATATCATATGGATATATGTTGAAAAATATCCCCTATGATTAGGCCTATTGGTGATAACGAATTAAAAACCAATGTCATTTTAGAATAGAATTAATGTAGTCGTTTGCAATATAGTAAACCATACACCAGCGGTGGATTTAGAGGGGGCAGGGGCGCGCGCCTTCTCCATTTTGCCAGTACTTAAAAGTTTAATTATTATTTTGGACCCAAAAGTTTGCTCAAAAATAGGGGTGTGTGCCCACTTCTTTGGGGCCGCGCCCCCTCCTTTTCAAAATCTTGGATTCGCCACTGAGTTATACATAGGAACTGTAAATCAAATGGTGTAAATATAAAAAAAGCAACATGTACTTCATGATGCTGAGAGTACGCCCATATCACTTTTTCGCAAAGTCTGGGCAAACACAATTTCACTGGTGTACATGTACATCGATGTTGCGTTTCACACAACACACCCACAGATCCTGATGCCATTAAAAGGTCTAGTGCACGGACCGAGATCTCGCCTTTCTCCCACGAGACGTGGTGTTGGCACGCCATGCCTAAACAAGGTGTGGCTGTAGGTCATAGATTTAAATCTGCCAAGTGAAGAAGGAGGGTCAATGTCCCTATTCTATACAGCACTCCAACTAGGGGGCAGCACAGGGTTCACACAGAAGGGGTTCCACTATTATAGCTCCTTCATGTATCAGTAGTTTTCAGTGGTACATCATAATATTCCTCTACAGTGATACCACCAATATCACTTTAACGGGACCACTAGATATTTGACTAAACTTAATCTCGATTTTGTTACACATGTAATGCCAAATCATCATAAAAGGTCTAATCCCACATGGCGAAAAATGCCTCAAATATCTCTTCGATTTTGAATCTGTTGTGTTTATGGGACTTACCCTAAATTTGCAAGGGTTATAGGTGCAGCAGGGTGTATAGAACACAAGGACACTGTTGCGTTTTCTTATGTATTCTTTGAGATATTTTGCCTATGTTGATGTTTATATCTCTGTAAATTATATATTTTCTAGCCTAAAATCACAAGAGAGTGCTTGTGTCCTATGGTCCCTGCTGCACTTATAACCCTTGCGAATTTCAGCTAAGTCCCATAAACGCAACAGATTCAAAATCGCAGAGATATTTGAGGCATTTTAATCATGAGTAATATGCTACTCCCGTGAATAAGTCCCCTTTTGGTATACTACTCACGAGAGCTAATGTACGTGGTAAGTGCTTTGATCCAAAAGGTCGAATCCCACATGGCGATTTAGGGCTCAAATATCTCTGCGATTTTGTCCCTTGCATTTTTGGTGTCTTCCTGGGCCTCTATATCGCAAGAATTGTTCAACTTATACCCAATCCAACAGTGAATGAAGAGCAATTAAGCGATTATCCTTGCTATATAGGGGCTCAGGATGTGGGATTCGACCTATAGCTGCAGAATCCCGGTTCGCTGCAGTAGGTTGAATCCCACATGGCTGAAATATCTCTGCGATTTTGAATCTGTTGTGATTTTGGGGCCTACCCAAAATTCGCAAGGTTATAACTACAGTGGGTTGTATGGAACACAAGCACTCCTTTGCGATTTTAGGCCAAAAAATACATAATGCAAACATCAACAAAGACAAAACACTCCAAAGAGTACAGGGATAAACGTAACAGTGCCCTTGTGTTCTAAACACCCCACTGTAGCTGTATCTTTGCGAATTTGGGGTAGGCCCCAAAATCGCAACAGATTCAAAATCGCAGAGATATTTGAGCCATTTTTCGCCATGTGGGATTCGACCTAGTGGGCCTTCAGTCTATGTACCTCACACCCAACGAAGGGTCTTTGAACAGGACATGGTCCTGCCTTGTAATCAAGACCATGTCCAGTTGTCTGTTGTGATAAATGACCTTCTACTTCAGCTACTATGATGCTTTGACCGTGTTACCACAAAGTTAGACCAGTCACTTCATTCCAGTGCCATGGTGCCGTCTCACTTTACCTCTTTCTTGCTGTTCTATGTGTCCATTCGATCTTTCACACTTATTTCCTTTTTTCTCTGGACCACCTCTCTGTGAGCTAAAGGTCGAATCCCACATGGCGATTTAGGGCTCAAATATGTCTGTGATTTTGTCCCTTGCGATTTTGGGCTCTTCCTGGGCTCCTAGATCGCAGGATTGTTTAACTTATACCGAATCCAACAGTGAATCAAGACACAAATAAGCAGTTATCCTTGCGATATAGGGGCTCAGGAAAGCCCTAAGAGTGCAACGGACAAAATCGCAGAGATATTTGAGCCCTAGATCTTCATGTGGGATTCAAAATATGGCTTCAATATCTCTGCGTTTTTGTCTTTTGAATTGTATGGCCCTTTTGGAGGCCATAAAACGCAAGGATTGTTCAACTAATTCCGAATCCCACAGTGGTTTTTGGTCAAGTTTACAGTACCCGTTGTGTTTTATGGCCTCAGGAAAGGCCATACAACGCAACAGACAAAATTGAGATACTGAAGCCATATTTCGTCATGTGGGATTCGACCTTTACACAATACCCCCTTGTTATTGTCCCAACCTTGCTGACCGCCTCTTTCGAGGCTTTCCTGCTTTTTCCTGATAGCGATTGACCCACATTTGATAGCGATTGACACAGGTAATAACATCACCTGTGTCTGGAGAAGACTTATAACTCCTTTCCGTAGCTAATTTATCAATCGCTGGGAGTGCTGCTATATACGGGGGCTGGCGGTGGTCTGGAATGTAAAAATGAAAGCATGGCTAAAGAGGAATCAAGGGATTTCTAGTGAAAAATTTAATGTTATCAAGATACCAGCGCCTCTTTGCTGCTATTTGTGAGAATTTTCACGGAAAGGGCCATTAAGAATCTAACACAATAAGAAATAGAAAAATGTAAAGATGTGAAAAATTCCTTTTCAACACGAGACTACTGAACTTTCACTATCTGGGATTATTTTACAATTAAAGCTAGATGTAAAAAAAATCCTTTCAACGAGGAACCATTAAATTTACATTGCCAATCTGGTCTCTGGGCCTATTTTAAGATTAAAGCGAGCCATATTTTGGCCATATATAGGATGCAGAAATCAAACCAAATTGAATTGAAACTTTATGTGATATTAGGTATAATAGGTCAATTTCGAAATGGTGTAACGCCTATATGGACGCGGATACTAAATACAGATGAATCCTTGGGGTGTGTCGGAGACTTTGATAAATAGTTCCCAAACCAAGGACATGTGGTAAAAAGATAAAAAGGCAAATCTTATTACTAGAATCTAAATGTAGTTTTCTAAAGCATATCAACAACTTTGCAACATAGATATTAAAGTTCGAATTTTATTGAGAAGCCGAAGGCAATATCATCAATATACAAACCGTGGGCTCTCATATTTATGCCATATTGCGTTTATACCACCTTTGTATTAATTTCTTACCTGATATCCATAGAATATAGGCACGAGAAGACATTTTGTAAGTGCAAGCGATACGCCCCAGGTCGCTCTGTGCGAAGCCATTGTTATTGTTCCTTGCAGGGAGAGGTATTGCTGTGTTTACACACACTTTTCGTATGGAATCCAACCATGACATGTCAATATATTAAAACATACACATCCTTAGACATTCTTGATGATCCCTCCATGCTTGATATGTCTGATATATTCAAAATAAAGAAGAATCCATTGATTTTTCTATCATAAGCGAGTCGTGGTGCAGCCATTCTCACCCGCCTCGTCGTCCGACGAAACTGTGTCAGTGGCCCGGATGTGGATGTAGGTTAACAGTTGAAGAAGACACAGACAATGGCCGGACAGCGACTTGCTTATGATGGAAAAATCAATGGATTCTTCTTTATATACACTGCAAAAATGGTGTTTAGATCCTAAACACAATTCTAAACATATCAAAAATCACTGGTAGGAGAGGGCATAACAGTAAGGCAGGTGGCAGAATAGTGGTATAACTGATATAATTGACCGATCCCATATCTTGCCCAATCCCATCACCATAAAGGTCGAATTCCACATCACGATTTAGGGCTCAAATATGTCTGCGATTTTGTCCCTTGTGATTTTGGGGTCTTCCTGGGCTCCTAGATCACAAAGATTGTTCAACTTATGCCCAATCCAACAGTGAATCAAGACCAATTAAGCAGTTATCCTTGCGATATAGGGGCTCAGGAGGGTGTTGCTCCTATAGTAAAAGGAAGAGCTGGCTAAAAATGCCCTCATTTCCAGTCCTTTCTTTTCATGTAGCTATAACTTGTCCCTTTTGTTGCTCACAAGTGGTCATACAAGTATGGTGCTAAAAAAGGGGGATTTGAGTAGGTACCTAGTTGGGAGAAGTCAGTCAGTATAGTACACTATAGAGTGTGTGACATGAGTAGGTACCTGATAGTGAAGCTCTCTCTGTTTTAAACAAGGCAGGTGACTTTTAACACTAATGTGGGGAGTGCAAGTGCTTTGGTAAAGCAGTGCACGACTTGTTTAGAAAAAAGGCACATACTCACAGCTCTTTTTACAATAGGAGCAACACCCTCCAGGAAAGCCCTAAGAGTGCTTGCAAGGGACAAAATCGCAGAGATATTTGAGCCCTAAATCGTCATGTGGGATTCGACCTTATAGACCAAAACCTGATAGACCTTCTTCATTGACATGCATATAGCACATACCGAATTTTCTTTGATGCAATATAGGCCAAAACCCATTACCCGATTTTACAATAATCTGTACCATTATCGGCCAAATATTGTGCAATACACATCAACATTGGTCACTTTGAGCTGATAGGGTGGTACAATCTAGGAATAATCTGTGGCCGATTATGCAACACACTGCCAATTCTTATTTTCTTTCCCGATTTTAACATATCAAACATGTTAGAAAATCCATATAGGTAATGTATTTGATTATTCCAATATCTTCAAGGTTGTACCATTTCTTTTGTGGAATTATCTTGTAGTAGCATTGATTTCCTACCTGATTTGTACCATCTTGCACAATGGTTCTCCTTCTCAAACCTTAAATAACCGATTCTGCAACCGATTTCGATGTGTATCCTTATAATCGGCCAGTTTTACAATCGTGTAATGGGTTTAGGCCCTAATATAACCTCCACCTTGCTCTATAGTTGTCAGGTCCATTCCAATATTTCTCCTCGGTGAGTGATAAAGTGAAACTCATCATTATATTGGGAGCAGGGGAGTAATACTCTAACGCAGTAAAGTATTGGATCTTGCCTTAACCCATTAAGGCCTGATGTTGAGAATACTCAACATTCATCTAGGGGCGGATGTTGAGTATATTCAACACCATGTAGGGCCTGATGTTGAGTATAATCGACATAGATATATTATGTAGCAGCCATGTTTGGAAATTTGAGAGAGACTTAATTGGATTACTATTTTCGGTATGATGATGGAAATTACCTATTTTCGGGGTGAAGAATTCGAATCTGAGAAGTTTACAGTGATAGAGACATTGTAAAATGGTTAAAAATGATATCAAAGTCATGGATAGTGTATTATACCTTGGACCCTCCCGCCCCCTGGTAAATGTACTTTTCAAAATTCAGTCCTCTAGCCTTCCAAAGTCCTCTCATAGCCAGCCCTTAATGGGTTAAGACTTACTCCTATGTGATCTTGGTGAGGAAAATGGAGTGGTGATGTATACAGCATCCGCCAAGCTGAGGACCATCAGGTTCGAGGTGAAACGCCCATAAAGCCGCCACCATCAGTCTAACCAAGGAGGAAGATCAAGACAGAGTGGACTGCTGAGGGGAAATATGTCCTCCTCTGGGATTTTCAGAATTGCTTTCAGCCACTATGTGGGTGCTTCAATGATTTCAATATCTTCAGAAATCTTAAGAAATTGCTGTCGAGTACTGGTGTCCATAGGAAATGATGTTTTTATCCAATGAGGTGGAGTTTTTATCCAAAGAGGTGGATGGGTCGCTTCTATATTTTGAAGTTTACTAGAATATGAGATTCAAATGTGTTCCTCTACGTAGCAGGAAGCATGACTTTCATTCCACATATAGAAATTGCCAGTTAATGGGAGGACCGTAAACAGGACAGTGATAGTCTTTCAGCGTCCTTCCATTTTGCATTCATATACCCATGTTTATAACATGGTTATCGAGTTTATGCACTGATTTGAGTGCTGAAAGTAGATAAAACGAGTTCCCATATATCGGGATAAAGAACCCAAAAATTGACAGTGGACTGGACATACCTTGACAACTAGTTGACACGAAGGTAATTCCTCCATTTTTGAAGCTTATGTACCAAATCTGATGACATGCTTTGGACATAACATCAGTGAAACCTTATTCTACCTCCCTGTCGACTAGATTCCTTGATATTATGGCTGTATTTAATATAAAAAAATAGTAAACTTTCGAAGCGAGTGACTGGCCGAACGTCTTCGCCATTCTGTCAATACTACAGGTGCCTCCATCTGACATATAAAGAATGAATTAGGCTATAGACTGGCTCAACGTATTCGTGGTAGTAGGCCTACAAGAATGGGAGTTGCACCAGGTCGCCAGCTTAACCATACGTTAACATGAAACCAAGATGGCGGAGGGCTGTCTCGTTGACTCGCAACAGAAAACAATGGATTCTATCAATTTTAAAGGTAAATACTGAGAATTAATGGTGGAAACCATGTTATAAACGCAATGTGTACACTGAAAACCTGGAAGATCCGAAACTAGTCAGCGGTGACCACTTTAGGTCCTCAAGTTGACGATACCTAAAACTACAACTTTAGGTAGTCAAAATGATGACTTTAGGTGATCATCCTGACGACCTAAGTCATCAGTATGTCAGTATTGTCATACTGATAACTCAGGTCGTCAGGATGACGACCTAAAGTCATCATTTTGACTACCTAAAGCTGTTTTAGGTATCGTCAACTGGAGGACCTAAAGTCGTCACCGCTGACTAGTTTTGGATCTTCCAGGTTTTCAGTGTAATGAATAGACTTGAACGAATGCCTTTCATGGGCTTATATAGGCACTCCGCTTCGCGTCGTGCCTATATCATCCCCTGAAAGGCATTCGTTCAAGTCTATTCATTATATATTACATTCATACATTACCTGGTCATTATTGGCATGTTGGTTGAGCATACTATGCTCGATGAAGGCGAATCTGTAATCTTGAAGTGTGGTACATGGAATTATTTTATGTCAATAACTTCTTCTGATCCCCCACTGCAGCCTCGTTCCGGGTACATGTAAACATTCAAAATGGTGGACCGCCGCTCGTACGGGGTATATCTGTGCTGCAAATATAACATGACTTGTACAAGTAAGCAAATGCTCTTCTCCTAACGTATAGAAGTACATTTCATCGTCAGTCTCAGGTTCAGATGCAGATTATAACAGCAATTAAGAAGGTGATTGACATCCAGAGTGAAGCAGCACATGTATAGGTCGAATCCCAATTGGCGAAAAATGGCCATTTTAAATCTGTTGCGTTTGTGGGGCCTATTCCAAATTCGCAAGAGTTATAAGTGCAGCAGGCAGCATAGAACACAAGCACTCTCTTGTGAGTTTAGGCCAGAAAATATATAATTTATAAAGATATAAACATCAACAAAGGCAAAAGATCCCAAGGGATGGATGATAAAACGTAACAGTGCCCTTGTGTTCTATGTTCCTTGCTGTAGTTATAACCCTTGCAAATTTGGGGTAGGTACTAAACGCAACAGATTCAAAATCGCAGAGATATTTCAGCCATTTTTCACCAAATGGGATTCTACCTTATACTGGGTGCAGTGACAAAAATTATTTGTAAAAAGTATTATGAAACAACCTTTTCCATAAGTAGGCCTTCTCTTTGTGTGCAAAACTAAAACGTAAAACCTTTCCAGTATATTCAAAAGCCTGACACTTAAGAGGAAAGAACTAAGTTCCCCTACAATACTCTTTTCGAAGATCCTATCATATCTGATAATGCAGTTGAAGTGATACTATAATGTGCAAATGCTGCATCATGGATGGGAACGAGGTAAATGTCCACCATTGCTTAAGGTTGAATCCTACATCGCGAAAAATGCTGCAAACATCTAGGCGAATTCAGAATTTGGTGAAGGTCCCAAATTCGCAAGGATCATAATACACTAGGGTACATAGAACACAAGGACACTGTTGTGCTTTATTGTGAAGCATTTGTGATTTATTGTCCTGGTGAATGAGTATATCTGTGTCTGACATGTTTGAGATCCTAAAATCGCAAGGATATAAAACCTAAGCATAGTCTACAGTGTGACTTTGATATTGGACAATGCTAGTAGCACTTCTTGCAATTTAGGACACCAGGAAAGCAATAAAACCCAGCTAACAAAATCGCAGAGATGTTTGAGGCATTTTTCGCCATGTGGGATTCGACCTTTAGAGGATTAGAAAACCTTAGTGATTAGACATATTTTAGAGAAAGACATTATTACACGTCTCTCCAAATATCATTAAATACTATGTGCCTCACCTTGTTTTGAGAAATCTTTGAACTAACTATGCTGATGTGATTTCGATAAGAGATTTTGGGAAGGGCAAGCTGGCTTAATCTGAATGGACAATGTTGAAAATATGATACCATTGCAAAGGCGAGTCTCAGTAGGTCAGTCTTAAACACACCGCTTAAGTAGGTATTGATTCTTAAACATCAGTACACATTCACTGAGTTAATGGGAAGGGGGAAACCTTGTTTGGCCCCATGGGTGGCTGAAACCAAATGGCCCAAATAGAATTGAAATGAAGAACCTGTTGATGCTGGCAGACCAATACCCTTTTTGAGAAAAGAATGGCTAAATCAAAGGTCAGCGGGGCATTTAAAAATCATATCTATAGCTGTGGTTTGAAATGCCCTCCAGGTGTCTCTCATTTGTGTGGTTCTCATATACCAGACGTGTAACCCAGTATTGCAAACCACTCTAGATCATCCCATATACTATTCATCAGTCCTATTTGCATTACCTTTAGTGTGGTACTGTTTTCAAAGTTGTATGACACAGGAATGAAGATTTCTTTTTTCTTTTTTTGTTGCTTAGACATTAGTACAGAGGTGTGCCCTAAATTGTTGCCTGAGTGTATAGATGCATGACTCAATAAGACGGTTTTGTTCCATTTGCGAACGGGTAGAACATGCTCTGACATGAGAGGCTAGAGTCCTCACTACATTAGTAATCAGGCAGGCGTCCAAATCGAATCAGGAATCAGGGCGGCAAATGTAGTTCTGCACTGGGACTTTCATGTCAATACACAAGGGCACTAAATAATGGCACAAGGTCATATGAGTAAGACACTTTTTGGTTCTCTTCTCTAGTGTGTGACCCCATTACCTTTTCATTATCAACCTCCCATCTGTGCCTTCCGATGGGAAAGGTCGAACCAACATGGCGATTTAGGGCTCCGATATCTCTGAGATTTTGTCCTTTGCATTCTAGGGGCGTTCCCGAGCCCCTAGATCACAAGGATAGCTGCTCAAGGTTGAATCCCACTTGGCGAAAAATGGCTGAAATATCTCTGCAATTTTGAATCTGTTGTGAATTTAGGACATACCCCAAATTCGCAAGGATATAACTACAATTAGGTGTATAGAACACAAGCACTCCTTTGCGATTTTAGGCCAGAAGATATATAATACACAAAGATATAAACATGAATAAAGGCAAAATACCACAAAGAGTACATGACAAAGCACAACAGTGTCCTTGTGTTCTATACACCCTACTGTAGTTATATCCTTGCAAATTTGGGATAGGTCCCAAAATGGCAACAGATTCAAAATCACAGAGATATTTCAGCCATTTTTCGCCAAGTGGGATTCGACCTTCAATAGGTGAAGCTCCACTACGCGAGTTTTGTTGAGAATCGGAGCTATTCTCAGGAAAGTAGACAAAAACACAGATAATAAAGTTGTATTTGTTATCATTTCAGGGTGTAAATAGAAGATTGAGAGAGCTCTTTGTTTATGTGGAGACAGCTTTGTGTCCAATCTCAGGCACATTCTGGATGTCATAACATGTTTTCATTTACTAAATCTACTTGCTGTAAAGTACATGTCGCAGAGGTTCACACTGAAAAGTCTCTGCAGTTCAATATCTAACAGGTTTGATTTTCAAGACAAGACCCTGTGATTTATGGTGATTTGTTGTTAGACTGCAGTTTTGATATTTACATCAACAAACGTCTCTATGGCAGGACAGGTATAGATACAAACATAACTGAAAGTAAACACACTCCTTGTTGGTGCAATTCACCCCTGAAATCTCATGTTTACGTTCCTGGATCTTATGTTTACAATCTAGGAAAATCAACACCCTATACCTTAGACACTGTAGGGGGTAAACCTTCGTGAGAAAGTACTGGAAAATCGCGTAGTGGAGCCTCAGCTAATGGGTCTTCACTCACTGTCAGATTAAATATAAGTTGAGCCATTCTTGCGATTTAGGGGCTCAGGAAAGCCCCTAGGACACAAAGGACAAAATCGGAGAGATATTTTAGCCATGGATCGCCATGTGGGATAAGGTGTGGCTCCACTACGTGATTTTTGCACAGAATTGCAGCTATTCTCACAAAATGGGAAACAAACACAGGCTAAAAGTGGCATTTGTTGTCAATAAAGGGTAGAAATTGTATGCTGAGGGAGCTATTTGTTTATCTGGGGATGTGATTGTGTGTGATCTCAGGCATGCATGTGTTGTTAAATAGATGTTTTTGTTTACAAAATCACGCTGATGTTATGTAAATATTGAAGACTTTTACATTGGGGAGTCTCTGCAATTCAAAATCAGACCGGTTTGATTTTTACAGGGCAGGACCCTGCAATGTAAGGTTATTGTTATTTATAATATACTGTGTTATTGTTTATACAGCAGAAGAGGGTCACCAACCCCTACTTGATAAGTGTGACTTCTTAGTCTCAGGCGTGGAGTAAATGTAAACAGAACTATAGGTAAACACACTCCCTGTTGTCACAAGTGACCCCTCAAATCTCATGTTTACAATTTTAGATCTCATGTTTACAAGTTAGCACTGTCAGAAGCCTATACCTTAGATACTGTGTGGGTAACAGTCTGTGAGAATGTTGCAAAAAGTCGCGTAGTGGAGCCTCAACTATATTTGGAATCGACCTCAAGATAAAAAAGTTCTTTCCTTCATAATAGTGGAGGCTCCACTACACGATTTTTGGTACATTCTCACTAACTTCTATCCCTATAGTGCCTAAGGTATAGGGTGTTGACATTCCTATATTGTAAACATGAGATTCAAAATTGTAAACATGAGATTTCAGGGGTCATTTCATGGGTAATCTCTCTCCTTGTGTGCTATATTTACAAACTACCCTGCACCTTCATAGACTCTGTGATTGGGTGGGAGTTCAATATATAAACACCAACACAGCAAAATATAACTAACAACACACCCGTCACACAGATTGCAGACTCTTGTACTATAAAAATCAAACCTGTCTTATATTGAGTTGCAGAGACTCCCCAATGTGAAAGTCTGCAATATTTGTACATCAGCTTGATTTAGTAAACAAAGACATCTTTTTGACAACACAAGCATGCCTGAGATCGCACACAATCACATCCCCAGATAAACAAATAGCTTCCTCAACATACACATTCTACCTTGTAATGGTAACAAATACTACTCTTTAATCCATGTTTCTCTCCCAATTTCTGAGAATTGCTGTGATTCTCTGCAAAAATCGCGCAGTGGAGCCTCACCTAATGTTGACTCTTCCTGCTGAAAGGTTTCCCAAATATTTGCTAGTTACCGATCTGATTGTGAGGTGTCAGTCTCGTAAATGACAGCCTATCTACTTTTTGCCACCGCCAAGAGAGGTGTTGTCATTTGTTACGACAAACAGCAGGACATGGCCGGAGACATTAATTATTGTGGTTCATTTCCAGGACGCAGTGAGAGTGTTGAAAGTAAAAATTACCATGGACCCAGCAGTAGAAACACCACACAGTCAATAAAATTAGTAGCTGCTTTTAACGTGGGCGCAACTATGACTGAGAGGTGTGGGGGGGGGGGGCTGTGCGTGGTTAACAGGTTTGATATGAGAGATTTCACCAAATACTAATCGCAAGGGGAGGTAAAAAAAATATGATAACATTAGTAAGCAGAATCAGTAGGTTCTCCCCAGACAGTGACATCCATGTAGGCCACCAGGGTGTTATCAAGAAGCTTCAATAGATAGGAGGTGAAACTCAGAGCTTTACCTATGCTCAACAGCCCCCCCTCTATCCCCCTTAAAAGTAGGCTCCCTTTTGTGTTCAGTTGAGTCCTATGTAGGATAAGGGGGTTTATAGAGATGTCAGGAATCTTTATCAGAATGATATAAAATGGAAACAAGGGGCCACCTATACCAAAAAATCCTGCTGAATCCAAAATTCGTGATCTTGATTCTCAAAATTTGATCAAAAGTAAAAAGGAGGTTTGATGATGAGAATATTTTTAAAATGTACAAAAGTTATATTGAAAATGATTGGAACTTATTATAGATGCAATATGCTTATCAAAGTCAATAACTCAATCTACATATCCCAATGTCTGCCTATCTCAACCTGACAAGTACTCTACCTGTGTATGGCTCTGCCTCTCCCACATACTGCCTATCCCTTAGTCTACCTATCACTCATACTACCTATCCCTTGAAACATCTAGAGTTTAATTAGGTTTTCCCTCAAATGGCTTAAAGGATTAAAGTTTACCCCTCACCCTTGTACCTAATTTTCTCTGTACATTCTTACCATTTGTCTACCTATCCTCAATCTGCCTATCATTCACTTTACCTATCCCTCATGGTGACTATCCCCCAACTCTTCACATCCCTCATGTTTGACTGCACATCTGTGATATTACCTAGCACCAATGTATCTTTTGAATATGCTCACTTCACAAGGTACTCTCTATGCCTATCTCTTAAACTGTTTATTACACATGCTACCTATCCTCCTTGCTACCCATCCTCTTCAATACCTATCCTTCATGATCACTTTATAGCTTTCCTACCTATCACAGCTTGTTCAGCTGGGATAGCTCACAACCAACCTTCATTTTGATCTCTTAGTTAACCTATCCACTAAGGAACAAATTTAACAATCTACCTCACACATACATCTACCTATCACTCATGCTATATATCCTTGAGGTTACCTATCCTTCAGGCTGCCTATCCTTCAATGTTGCACTATAGGATTCTATGGAGTAACATATCCTAGGGAACCTATACTATTCTTGGTGTCATATTGGGGGAGCGATGTAAGTACATGTATATCTAAATAATGTTGGAACCAAAATAGCGTAGCTCATGTAGTGTTCATATACGGAACATGATAGTTCTTCAGGTACTGCACCATTAAATACAATATGCAATGTGTTCATACATAATTGTTACTGGGTGTTGTGAAGGAGTCAGAGCAGAGGCAAAACATAATGTAATTAAGACTGAGAAAAAAATCGACCCAAAGATGATAAACAGTCCTCTTTACAAAAATATACCTTGGGCGGATTCTAGAGGCTTCAACATCTCTCAGCGTGCAGTAAGCATCTCAATGCCAATAAATTATTCAAAGATAAAGTAATAGACAGTACTGTAGGCTAAGATTCTCAAGGGCACTGATGGTGAATTATACTTTAAAAATATAACATTAAGGTAGAGCTGTTATCTGAACACGGCTCTTGATGGACATAGAGGCTTTCTGTGCTTTCCAGTGATCCCCTAATCTCAAATAATTAAGCATTATGACATACATCATCAGATTCTTGAGACATTATCTTATTACTGTGACACCATAAGTCTAGCGTTTGGCTATGTGAATTGCCATGTAAGTCCCCCTCTAATTTTCAGTTACTAATTTGAATTATTTTCCTGAATGTATACTTGCACTGTCATACTGACACACTCTCAGGGTTGAACAGGCTCACAGTAATGTGAAGGAACAATGAATCTATTGTTTCTCTCATGCCAATGGCGTGACGGCCACACCTGAATCCTTGATGGAAGGTGTAAAAAGTTTTCTCACATGTCCCAACCTGCTTCCTCCCTGTTTCGCCTCCCCACGTTGTGTCTCCTTAAAGCCTTTTATTTTCTGAAAAATTCCATTCATCATTGCATCAAGCGGAGAATCGCTGTTTCCTTAATCTGCAAAAGATATTGGGAGTTTTGAGTTTCAAATTATCATTTCATTTGTTGGTGTACAATTCATGCTTTCAGAATCACCCTTCATTTTCATTCCTTTTGATGCTTTAATTGCACTATGTTATCTATCACAGGAAATCATTGAAGGTCGAATCCCACATGGCGATTTTGTCTGTTCTATATGACCCTTGCTGAGACCATAAAACACAAGGATTGTTGAAATTATACTGGATCCAATAGTAGGTTAAGGTCTAATTTGCAGTAACTCTTACGTTTTATGGTATCAACATGTGTCATATATTTTAACTCAACAGACAATATGTATATCGCAGAGATGTTGGAGGCCTAAATCGCCATGTGGGATTCGACCTTAATGGAAATGTGTGGTGAAACAAAACCCGGGGGAATATGCATGTGTGCTGCAAAGTGGGCAATTAGACCATTTCATCCTATGATTAACTTCAAGGTGTACTATACAATACTAGGATAGGGTAGATAAGATAAACTGAACATCCATCCACTTGTTCAAACTTCATGCCGGGCCATATCATTTCTCAGAGTTCATTTTTAGACATATGAAATGAAATCATTTTATGTCTATTTGAAGATTGAAACATCCAATTCATGGCAACTCCTATTAGATAGCCGCTTCAGATTGGATAAGCTAATCTAGATGTTTATGTTGTAAGAACTGTTCAAACAAACAGTGTCTCCAAATGTCAATGTTGATATCCCCAACGAAATAGTGGATGCAGTTTATTGAAAAAAAAAACAAATGTTGGAGATGATATATTAACCTATCACGATTTAGTTAGTTGTTTTTGAGAGATAGGTGAGTGCTGCTAGTAGAATAAGAAGTGCACAAATACATCATAGAATGTTTTTGCAAGGTCATGACTCCTGAGACCTGTTAAATAAATATTGTATTTTTACGAGAGGTTGTTACGAGAGGTAAGTTACGATCTACTACGGCAGCTGTTTACCAATTGTTAAATAAAGAAGGTACCATATACTAGACACTTTTTAATATAGGCAAAGGTTAAATAATAAAATACGGTACCCACTTCTTGTAACTTGATTGATCTTACGAGAGGCTAAAATGTGTTAAATAAAGGATTTGATGTCACCCAAAAATGCAAAATATAATAAGAAAAATCATATATAAATTATATTATATTCACCAAATTGTGTAAGGCTATGTCGAATATTATGATATATATTGAGGTTTATAGTTCATTTTTGGGCTTAGATTTTTTCATACTTCTCCTACATACTTTCTATTCTCTCTTTGTCATGTTTAGTATACGAGAGCCTTCCTCTCGTAAAAAATAACGGTACCCATTTAAAAGAACAATTTCCCCTTTACAGAAACCTTAAACTGGTCATTAAATAATGACCTGGGTCGCAAGTCATGCCCATATTTACGAGAGGTGAATTTACGAGCAGCTTATGTTAACCTTTTTACAATGCCCTTTTTATTTAACGATATGGTACCTCTGCGGTATCGTAACCATTCTTTATTTAATGGGTCTCTGTTGTTGGAACGGGTATATTCGCATATATATATCTTCACGAGAAAATGATAAAGAATCATACACCAAGCACGTTTCCAGACTTTAGCCTCTTTCTAAAAAAGGAATTCCCCTCTAAAGTATTTTCATAATTGTACTTGAATGTACTGATAATTATTTTGGTCAAGAACACTGGAAATCTGTGTTGAGACTCGGAGTTCTACCTGCTCTACCATCCCCACTTCCATTACCTAGCAACTTATCATTAGCCAACCTGATTGAGTTAATTTCATGCACGCTGAAAGCATTGCCAGCTAGCACAACTCATGCAATTTACGTCATTCTTACGTGAAAACTCATGTTATTTACGTAAAAAAGACATCATTTGGATGAGTAGTGCTAGCAGGGTTATGACATTAATCCCCAGCGTTCTTAGGCCTCAGCCCCTCTAGCTCTAACATTTGTTATAACTGACAGCATTCTAGAGTTCTACATATGTAGCTGTAATACCTCAGGGTCGCACTGAAGTCAGAAATTGGTTGAAAAATTGTGATTTTTTTTTCGGAGCCTGAATGATCACCCTAAATGTGTAGATAGTGTACTGTTATTGGTTTTATTCAATAGCCCAAAGGGTTTAGTAGCTCTGTATGTAATTCTATTAAGATATGAAAGGTTTAAGTGCCTCTGTGAGGTTATTTACTTTGTGATGGTGAGTGTAATGCGCGTGATGAAACCCGCCTCCATGGAGGGTATTTGACCTAGTGTAACTAAAAGGTTTGTGGTGAATGTGATTGTAACATGAGGTAATCTGATGTTAATTAAACCATTAGTAGACATATTTGGCTAGTAATTAAAGCCTTGTATGGTATTCCAAGACAGAATATTTTCACCTCAGGGTCGCACTGAAGTCAGAAATGGGTTGAAAAATTGTGATTTTTTTTTTCGGAGCCTGAATGATCACCCTAAATGTGTAGGTAGTGTACTGTTATTGGTTTTATTCAACAGCCTAAAGGGTTTAGTAGCTCTGTATGTAATATTATTAAGATATGAAAGGTTTAAGTGCCTCTATGAGGCCATATACTTTATGACAGTGTTTGTAAGGTGTGTGTAAGGCGCGTGATGAATCCCGCCTCCGCAGAGGTCATCTTTCGAGGGCCAACCATACAGAGGATATACTAAAAAAGTGGTAGATGGTATTTGTTACTGGAAGTGTATGTCCTGAAGATGTAATACATTGATTTTTATGCTTATCCTACAGGTTTTGTGTCTTTGAGACTAAAGATAAGGTTACATGCAAAAACATTTTGATAAATCTCAAACTCTGCTATACAAGATATTCGGCAATTTCAGGAGTTTTCTAGCCACAGTTTTAATTTTTGGTGTACACATACAAGGGTATTGTACCAGTTTCGACATGTAATTTTGTAATGATAGGATGGTTTTTAAAGGTGTGGTGTGTTGTATAAGGTATATGTAAGGCGCATGATGAATCAATTTTGTGATTTTATGGTGATTGCGATAAAAACTGACCCCCTGGGAGTTAATGACTTGAATGAACCTTTTCATAAAGCCAAGATATAGGGCTATCAATAAAATAAAGTCTTAAAATGTAATGCTGAGTTTGTCATCTTGACCCCCTGACCCCCATAGGTGGGAGGTTTCACAAGAATCGCCCACTGTATGTTAATGCTTTCCAATCTAAACGAATTGTCTTTCCCATGTGGCTCTGCAACTAAGGTTGAGGGGATATTGATTGATAAATATGAGTACACAAGTACTGGCTTAATGGAACAGGGCCTTCAATGCGATTTTGTCTATTGTGTTGTTTGGCCCTTCTTGACGTCATAGAAGGCAAGGACTACTGCAGTTTAAGCTTGACCCTAAACATGTCCTAACCGCTGTGAGATTTAGAATGAGTTGATCAATCCTTGCATTTTACAGCCGCAGCAGGGCCATAAAACACAACATACAAACTCACCCTATTTCGCCATGTGGGATTTGACCTTAACGCTCGTAGGCTAAATCTGGAAGGTTTAGAATATAAAAGTATCCATCTTCAGTCGATTGTAGTAGTGAAGTTGGGTCACTGAATTTCAAAGGATTCACATTTCTTTAATACCTAAATATTTTAGCAGTTTAGGATTTTAAACACATTTTAGCTACTTTCAGTGAGGGATTCTGTTTCTGACATATGGACACACTGTAAAAAAATGTTGTTGAAAAAACCAAGGATTCCTTGTCCCAAAGTTGCCAGAGATCCATCATTATTTTCACAGAGATGTCGTTATTTTTCTAGAGATTCCTTGTATCACCGCAGTTTCTTGTAAAAACTACACTGGCCCCCTGTTATCTCATTATGATGGTTCACTGTTCAGTTTTACAAGGATCTCTCATAGATTCAACAGTTATTTTTACAGTGCAGCCATTTGGTTAACAGGACGTGTTGAGTCATCTGCCCGTAATGTTCACTGATATTTGCTCCCATTGCAACTGATTTTAGGGAGGTGTCAGTTCGATAACTGACAGCATGTCTAGTTTTTTTTTTCATTTTCAAGGGATATGCTGTCATCTGCATGGGACGTTAATTATCATGGAACAATTCTCAAACAGAGTGGAAGCATTAGTGGTTACAATTGTTGTGAAGGGAGCCATTGAAGATCAACACCACGAGAAAAGTTGTCTAAAAAACACACTAGAGTGGCCAGGTCTGTAATTGTCAATAAAATGAGGACTCACAAATGCCTCATACACTTTGATAGGAAGATTCTCTACAAATCTTGAGCTAAAGTCGTGGTTGAGTGAGAAGATATTTGAGTAGGTAACTAATACCAGTCAGTCCACTATTAGACGGCAGCATGCCAAGTATATTCAAATCCATAACATTTAGCAGATAACAAAGGGGATTTATTGACAGGTATGACTCACCAAGGGTAAACACTACTAAACAACACAGGAGATTTCTAATTCCCCTTTTTGCCCATGATGTCTCATTTTATGCACCCTGGCATGAACTTTGTTTACGAATTTCACCCTTGTCACCCCCTTCTGCCCGCAGGGTTGGCATGATGCACAAATGAAGTGCTGGTGGGCAGACTCCTCAGCACTTCATTAGTGCATCACGCCGCCCAATATGTATAAAGCATTTATATACTAGCCACCCTTATGGTGGCTTTGTCCTATAGAGGTGTTTATTGACCACCTCGTTCATCATGGTCAGCCTATGCTGATGAGGCAATTCATCATGTAGGCTATATACATTTCATTAGGTCAGAGGCTGTATGATTACTACTTACCAATCAATATGTATACAGTACCCTTAAGGCAGGGACATATAAAGAGCTCCAGCAAGCATCTGGAGGCTAAGAAAACATTGATATCAGAAGGCTAATTCAAAAGATCCTGCCACCGCTACCCCTGCAATGGTAGCATAGGCACATCTTATAAGACCTAGTCACTCTACCCTAAGTTTTATCATGGTTGTAGCCCAGTCAGGCACAGCAAGTCCTGTTGATTATTCACTTTTCCTTTTCAAGCCTTACCACCACTGTGATGGTACTGAAAGAAATGCATAGTGGTTTCCCCTAAGTACAGGAGCAACTATAGGGAACACCCCTCCTCTCAAGAGTGAATGTGCCTGCTGTATACATATATAGGGAAGGGAGGACATTTGCTAAGGGTCCTTGAGGGCTCTTAAGGCTACTTATGTGGTAAGTGCACTGTAACATCATGCTTTCCTTTATAATTAGCTCATATAGGGAGGGGGAATGCTTGTGTAATCCCTGCTGTGAAAAGGAGTGTTTCCATAGCTATTCATTTAATTTGGCTCTCTTGCCCCTGTGTATAGTGTGTTCTGCTTAAGATAGTGTACACAGGGCTGAGGCTACCACCACCTGAATACATAGGGCTGGTTGTGATAAAGCAAGGCAGTCACACCTTACCACTGCTAAAATGGATAAGGCAGAAAAATTCCTACCATCGCTGGGCCCTGTTTATATACTTTTCACAAATGAATGGCATCATCCATGTCCACTAATGCAGAGCTAAAAGTGCAGACAGAGCAAAACCAGCTTTCTGTGTCATTAATTGGGTTCTACTCTCCTGTTCTGTTGGCGAGAACTGGATAGAACAACTTAAGAAACACTAATGCAATAGTGCCATCCACCTCTAGTGCACCTCTCACTGGTAAATCCTTAGGGCTTTCTACCTATTCATTTGTGTGTTATATCTTATTTTTAAATCAATTGAAATACATGTATCCTGTTTCTATAGTGGGTTATGGAAGGCACCATTTGCATTAGTGTTTCTTAAGTTGCTCTCTCCAAAATGACTCAGTTCGTGTCCTATCTTAGCCAACTGCCTAGACCCAAATGAATAGAGCAAGAAGTGCCACTCTTTCTTAATCTTAGGATAGAACTCAAACTCAGTCCCATCTGTTCCATTGATGAAGGCAAAATAATTCCTCTTAAAATGGTTTGCCGCCAACCCTTATAGGTGGTCAGCAAAACTTTAAATGAGAAAAATACACAAAAAACTTGAATGATTCATTTGATGATAGATAAACTCAAATTCAAGGATTGTGATGGCACCATTGCATGAGTGTTTCTAAAGTTGTCTTATCCAGCTATAGCCAATAGAGCAGAAGAACAGAACTCAAGTTAAAAAACAGAAGCATGTTTTTGCTGGGTCTTCACTATTAGCTTTGCATTTGTAAACATGGATGGTGCCATGATAGCAACAAAGTCGGTTTGAAAACAACAAATTTACTTCTATCAATGGAACAGATGGGACTCAGTTTGAGTTCTATCCAAAACATTAGAAACAGTGGTTCTTCTTGCTCTATTCATTTGGATCTAGGCAGTTGGCTAACACAGGCTTAGATAGAACTCGAACTGAGCTATTTTGGATAGAGCAACTGAAGATACACTAATGCAAACCAACTATTGAAACAGGGCCCTGGGGTTGTGATGGGAGGACCTTTTGAATTAACCTCCAGTACTACGATCAGTTCTTATAGGCCGGGGGCTGATAGGGCCCACCATGCACCCCCCTCACATCCCAATGTGATGGGTATTTTTTCGATCCTTAGGTTCCCCTGAACAAGATTCAAGATGTTAACATTGATTATTTTGGGATGCTACCGGTTATGGCTCATTATCCATGTGCGAGTTCAGACCACTTTTGGGTCAATTTTGGTACCATGTTATTCAAGGAGTATGCTCAATCCCCAAGCTCTAAGACTATCCTACCTTGTCTGGATCCTGAAGCTATTGGTCTTGTTGGAAAGAAAGACATAATAAGCTTTTCATTAAGCCCTAATACATGTTTCTAAGTTCAGATTTGAGTGAACCAGACAGTCGGGAAGACGGAAGATTGAAATTACAAAGTTCCTTTTTTTTACTGAAAATCTTAAATGCGCTCCAGATACATGTATAAAACTTGCCCTTATCCCCATCTAAGCATAATATCTAATATGATTTATGTATGCCAAACCCTTCTGAGTAATATGAGACATTTTGCAGAATTCCTTGATGACTATGACACACATTATTGCCTTGGACGCAAAGACACTACCTTGAGCCAATACGATGCTGTTCCATTTCAATCTCCCTCTTTATGAAAATGGATGATTTTCTATGCTTAATCTTTATCAATTTTCCTGATTCTTATGCTAAAAAGAGTGCTGATTAAGAATATGCATGTTCCTACTTCATAAAATTTAATGGCAAGGCTGTATATGGCTGAAATTCATAAGGCCGACAATAGATTCAGATGTCACTTTGAATTACATGAATGTGCAGTCTAGAAGGTATCTGGTGGTGTAACCCCCTATAAATCAGCTTAGTAGAATACAGTGCTACTTTTGTTTTGTTGCTAAGTGATGTGGTTGCCTAGCAACAGCAGCTTTGCATAGCAACCAAGCCTGAAAATATGGTTGAATGCTCATATCTGCATGGTTTCCTTTCAGCAACATATTCCCCTGATGTAAACTTGTATATAACTCTTCTGTGACTTCCATCATAGACTAGGAATATAGGTGATTAAAGGTTGCTAGGTTGTGTGGTGGCCTAGCAATAGCAGTTTTGCATAGCAACAATGTCTAGATTCCTTTCTGTAGTCATATACTATTGCTTGTGCATAGTCTCCCCTAAAGGACATAGTTCACTGATTTCAAATTGCATATAGCTCCCTTGTGCACACCACACAGTATTAATACAGGTAGAAATAGTTGCTATGTCATGTGGCTGCCTAGCAACTGCAGCTTTACATAGAACCCCATGTCCAAAAAATCAGAGATAAGTGTATGGTCTCGCCTCAAGAACTTGTATGTATAGCTCCCCTGTACACATCTCAGAATGGAAGCACATATAACATCTTCCGAGGTCATGTGCTTTATGTGAATCTACCTTTCAAAATCATCTATTTGACAGAGACCATATGATGAGATAATGATAAAATGATAAAATATTTGCCACATCCACACCCTGTGTTATTTTGTATATATCCATGCATATGTATCTCAGATCATCCATGATTACACAGGATTGTAATTCCTAACAACTGTGCCCTCCTCCCTCCCCCCCCCAATATCAAATTCCTGTAACCACTGTCATAGCATCAAAATTTACCACTGCTGGTACTGATAACTCACATTTAGAATACAGCCTCATAATGTACTGCATGCCTAATTGATTATCTCAAAAGCCATGGGTAGCCTACTTGTCTGAAAGTAGGTGCAAGGTGGAATTTGCATTGACCTTCGACAGTGCTGGTTTCATTCACATATTGAGAAAATGAAACAGAAGGATTGAAATACAATTGTACAATTCTCAGGATATTCTCTCATCTGTTACCTCTTCAGAGCATCAGGCCCAGTGTTATCCATCCTTACATATCTCTGAACATTACATTCTGGTTCAACTTCTCTCATAGCAGTGTGATCCCAACAGCTGGTGATTATGCTGCTGGACACTTCTGAGAAGGCATGTTGATCTGTTATAGTTCATTATTCCCAACACATGGTGTAGTGAATTACTAGTTGACCCTGATAATACTACTGAAGGCCACTGGCACACAGACCTTGAGTATGTTCTACCATTCGACATCACTCACAGTGGACATGGTGGTCGATTGGTCTAGCTTATAGATGAGGGAAGTGTCATCCATATTGTACAAATTGCTCCTATCATATCTAAAAAGCACCTGAAGCTACTGTTGTGATTCTGTCACCATCACTATAATCTGCAGTCTCTCTTTCTCCATGGATCCTATGAATCGAGATCTTCTTCTTGCCTTTGACAATTGATAGCCATCTTTTAAAATAACTCAGGGTTTGGACATTGAGATGCTCACCATAGTGCCAAGTCATCTATTGCATCTTTTAAACAGCAATCACAGACTTGACCACTAACTCTGTAATTCAATTTGCAGGAAGGTTTAATTAATATGGGAGAGAAAAAAAACATTGTATATTGAATGACTGTGATGGATACATAACTGCAAATGGACAGAATATGGGGAGTTTGTTGCATGTGTGACCACTATCAATGACATCTGACATATAGGCACAAAGTGACAAGTAGCTATTAAGATCAAGCTAGCCATCCTAGACAATTTGCTGGCAACCTGCCTGTATATTGGAGAGTTACCAGTCAATCATCCCCTGTTTTCGCCCTAACTCACAAGGGGCACCCTATCACACCAATGCTTTGCTGTCTCTCCTATACAGATGTTTAAAATATAAAGTGTGATTGGAGATCTCAAACTCCCGTCTAGTGGAGTTCAAGTGAACTATTCAGAATCTGGGGGAAAATACCCCCCCCCATCTCTAACTGGAGCTGTCATGAAGTAAAACATTCCATCTTAGGAGTATGAGTGCATGGGATAAATAAATGAATAACAACAACAACCCTCACATCATCCAAACACACATTTACTACCTTGTTCTATTGTGTTATTGTGGCCAACAATTTCACACAACTTGAATAATTTTCTGGGATGGATCTGATCTCTTAATGAAACCAGACTGTTACTGATCACTTCAAAATCATAATACTGTAGGTTTACTTTCAAAAGTTATCTGTCATTTGAGGTCTGTTCAATGATCCTAGCACTCATCATCTCCAGTAAGGGTGAGTTAGCCTGTAGTTCCTATCCAGATCTCTATTCTATTTGAACAATGCTCTAGCATAATCATGACTATGCCCTTTACCATCAAGGTTCCCTTTCCCAGCCTACGCTACTATTAAGAACTGTATGTTGCAATACATCCCTGAGGGGAGACCATACCCTTATCTGTGACTATCTGCATAGATTTGGACATGGGGTTCTATGTAAGGCTGCAGTTGCTAGGAAACCACATGACATAGTAATCATTTCTACCTAAGTTCATACTGTGTGTCAGTAGGGGTAGACACTAGCTTTTCCAGCCACTGGCCATGCGGACCTGTAGCTTTAGAAATCTAAGTGTCCGCAGCTAAAACTACGGGCCCAGAATAGCCAGTTTACTTTTTGTAAGAGAAATTAGATGTATTTCTCATTAATTCACACCATAACTTAGCAAGATTGCCAGATTCCTGCTGATTTTCTCTTTGCAATGATATATAAAATGTCTATTCTTATACGAATTAATTTTCATAGATGTCTCTCTGTAAACTTCTATGGACCATCCCAGACCCAGAGTAAGATAATTGTTGAAAAAAACTATGGGCCCACAGCCAAAACTGTGGGCCAATGGCTCCCAGGCCAGCTCTAGTGTTTAACTTATCAGTAGGGCCACTGTGGATACTTTTTTTTAAAAAAAGGTTGCGGGAGGGAGGTTTCTTTTTTAATCTTATTTTATTTGCTTTTGGAGTGATGTGGGAGGGCCTTTTTTAATTAATTCTTTTTCTCACTCAATTTCAATTGGAAGGTACTATTTCTGTGCATTTTCATAAAGAGTCTAATATCAACTCAATGCAGTCGAAATATTTCTACTGTAGAGGTGAAAAGGAGGGAAAATGCTCTTTAAATTATGTTTCTACATGATTTGATACCTGAGATATTGCATTTGTTTTGAGAGGTATTTCTCTCAGCTGATGCAGAGACTTTACACATTTTTTTAACTGGTGCGGGTGGTATCCGCGAAGCTGATATTCCTTTTTAAGTGGCCTATGGTTCCGGTAGGGAGAAGTGTAGTTGGTAGCAGAAGCAGTTGAGTCAAAAGCGTGCACTTTGGGGTCAAACCTACTTGTAACAATTGAGTAGTTCATTGGGTAGATCTGAGCCAAGCTACTTTGTATGAGCAGCTATACTATTGTTTTAGTTCCAATTCGTGTTCATTGGCTGGGCTGAAAAGCTGACTATGTAATTAGTAACTCTTCAGAATATCATCAGGTGAATTACTCGCTTTGCCCTGTATTGAGGATCACTTAACAAGAATAGTATAGTTTATCTTTTCATATAGCTCTGTCTATTAACTTAACACATTAGTCTGTGATCATGCAGCATGGAGACTATAATGTATCATTGCACCATTGGCATGTTGCACTTAAAGGGGTTATCATATGAAAGAGATCAATAAGCTTATCATTTCTTCAAAATACAAGTGACCTAACAAATATGATTTTAATGAGAGGGCATACAGTGTGCATTCAGAAAATAGGAGAGATAATGATATTTTTTTTAGCTGTAGGCGTGTGTCTTTACAAATAAAGGTGCTCACAGGCATGGGTTATGAGGAAAAATATCTCTAAAGAACAAGATCCACAGCGAAGCCAGCCAATATAAAATATTTGCCTGTCTGGGACTACACCCACATTGCTGTAGACCATCCCTCAATATTTTCAAAGTGATAATCATTGTGAATAAAAAAACGTGTGCTACAGAGATGCTCCCTCGTCGTTTTTGTTTATTTCCTGTTGGCGAAAATTAGAATTCTAGATATCACCAGTTTTTTATAGACCACCCTGCAGGTACACCCTGAAACCCATAGCCCACGACAAAGGGGGTAGATAATCAAAATCGGGGATTTTTTTTCCAGGAATTTCTTAATTATTGTCAGGCAGTTTACATCTGAAAATATCAAATAATTTGATATTATCTCTCCTTGAATTATCGGCCATTTTTGTAGGATAGTTTCTACCCCCTTTGCCTGCTGTTGATGCATTATCTGCCCTATGATCGGCCAATAGAAGATCTGTGGACTATGGCTATTACAATGAAACTTCTCTTTATCAACCTTGAACCAAGTCCTAGGATCCAATCATACAAATAAAAGCAACTTGCATCTAACACTATTTTCTAACCTGAACATCGTGATGGCTTCCATTTTCTGCGACTGGATCACGAATCAAGAGATCGGCAGATCCTATTCTACTTACCCCATGAAGCTTTCCAGGTTTATCCAGATTGTACGCTTTGACACCTTTCATTTGATAGCTCATTTAGGCAAATCGGATGTATAGTTACAGAGATGTTCCCTAAAACTCAACCGCCCGAGAGAATCTGCTTGGAGAGCTTGCTGAAATTGCCTGAATAGTTTGTCAATAGCCAATACCCAAGGAGAACTGGTAGACTGAGGGAATAAACTGTGAGGGAAATTCCAATAAATTATTTTGGGCTCAGAGATATTTCAAACATGCTTATTATTGATTATAAGGTAGTGTAGTGAATTGGTTCACTAGATATCAGACAGACAGCAACAGGTTTTGGCTAAGGGTGTCCGACCCTTACACGTATAAATTCTGTCTAACACACATTTTGATAAGAGTGAAGTTTCTATCCATGCTCCAGGGTTAAATCCTACATCCATAGGTATAACTATGCAGACCTGGACACATAGCATTATTAGGGCGCCTTCATATCACCAGTGGACCTGGATGTTCTGCCAGGGCTCCTGAAATAGATAATACCAAAATCTACCAGCTTAGATAATCATTATTGACCTTCAAACAGCGTTCCCCGTTGCAATGAGATTGAGTTATATTTTCTTCGAATAAGTATGGTGAAGGTCGTCGTAAGAAACCTTTACACTGCAAATACTGGTTAGTTGAAAACAAAAGTGAAATTGATTACAATGAAACTTGAGACTGTGCAACACGTTTAGTGGACTTTGTCTTGAAAGAGTTTACATTGGTATGGAGATAACACATTGCTAAGATTGGTAAGCACGAGCAGTCTTTTCAGGGAGAGACAGAGTGTGATAGAAATGCCGATTCTTGTATATGATTGTCTGATCAGGGTCTCAATAGGTGAGGCTCCACTACGCTATTTTTTTGTACATCTAATTCTATCTCTATAGTGCCTAAGGTATAGGGTGTTGACATTCCTATATTGTAAAAATTGTAAACATGAGATTTCAGGGGTCATTTTATGGGTGATCCCTCTCCTTGTGTGCCATATTTACCAACTAACCTGCACCTGCACAGACTCTGTGATTGGGTGGGAGTTCAATATGTAAACATCAACACAGCAAAATATAAATAACAACACAGCAGACACACAGATCGCAGGGTCTTGTACTTTAAAAATCAAACCTGTCTGATATTGAGTTGCAGAGAGTCATCAGTGTTAAAGTCTGCAATATTTACATTAGGTCATCTTGATTTAGTAAACAAAAACATCTTTTGGCAACAAAAATGTGCCTGAGATTGTACACAAAGCCTTCCCCACACAAACAAAAAGCTCTCTCAATCTTCTATTTATACCTTGAAATAGTAACAAGTACCACTCTATAATCTGTGTTTGTGTCTGCTTTTGTGAGAATAGCTCCGATTTTCAACAAAAGTCGTGTAGTGGAGCCTCACCTTAAATGTAGCACCTTTATTTTCAAGAGATCTTTAGATACCTTGCGCAAGACTCGGTTTGTTTTTGTTCTGGGGTGAGAATGCCAACCACGTAATCAAATCACATGGTCGGTCTGTTTTTGTTTACGTTTTTTGTTTTGATCACGTGATCGTCACGTGATGACGTCATAGCTCTCAGCCAATCAGAGCTAGAGAAATTAGGTCACATGACCATATATGGTCACTTCTGGTCTCAAAACTAGGTCACTCCTGGTTCATAAGTAGGTCAAACAGATTTCAATAGCTGTAGCTATGCGCTGAGTTTACCCCTATATACTACTGATATACATGCCACAACCTCAAAAAGAAACACTTAATACATGATTATGATCTCTTTTTTAAGCAGGTCGTTCACAGATCTTTATCTGAATGGCTGATAATAAGTATTATTCCCCCCATGAGAGAAATTCTGGGATCATCTTGACATGTTGCAAGTAGAAAATTATTAAGGCATTCCTTACCTATTATGACAATAGATTTGTGTTTAAAATTCACTTCTTCATTGCAATGAAGTCGGTCCACAATGCAACAATCGCAGTTTCATTTTCTCCTCACTGGAGGAGGGCCCCTGAGGTGACCAGGTGTGAGGTGCACCTGGGCTCATTACAGACCGCCTACGGTCTCCTAGGACATTGATGAAATATGTGAGCTGCTCAGACCTTTCTGATTGAGTTACCCCAATGTATGGAAATGCTTCTGGAGGCGGACCATTGAAGCAGTGGAGGGGGGGGGGCAGAGGAGCGCTCCTCATACAGCTGATGAAAACCATCGATGGCATTAAGGAAAATATGACACGATTGCTCGCAATAGAAGCTACTTCAACATCAAGTCTTTTCTGAAGTGCTGGTTCCACAGGCATACAATCGGTCGGGATAGCCCTAATCCGAGGATTTATTTATTATATCAAAAGTATGGAAAAAATTCGGTCGGATTGGTGGTGATACGAGCGATTCCCCCCTGTGGAACCTGTACATACACCTAAAAAAAAGATTCCTAGAGACAGAGACCAGGAAAGGTCAGTTCATATATCAGCCTAACACTAGGCTAGATTAACCTAAAGACGGCTGTTCCCGTGCAGGTATTCAATGAGGGATTTGTAGTGGCTAATATCTCTAAAAGCTTTAGGTCCTCAGACTTCCAAAAGATACTGAATGAAAGATAATTGTTTAGGCTTTCTTACTTGCTGTATTTGGAAATCCATGTGTATATTTTATTGCTAGTATATCACTCGTAATAGTAACATTCCATTTAGTTCATTTTCACATTGAGACATCCACTATGCACCTAGAGCCAACCACCTAAGACCCACCCTTGTAAAAGACCTTTTGATTAAACTGACAATTTAAAACAGAATAAGTGTCTCAAATAACTATGCAATAAGATGACATAGTTTAAGCTACTGCATCATGTTGAAAATATAGTTTTATAGTTGCTAAATTAGAATGAAAATCCAAGGCATTACTATGCCCATGGATATTGCTAAACTCAGCAAACTACAGGTGGCAATCTCAGTGGTAATCCTGACCCTGCATTATATATAATAATTATATCTAGGCTTTAGTTAATCTAACTTTAATAACTTTTTAATGTGCACTGCGATAATCCAGCTCTAGATGTTATAATCATGCTTTCAGTAAAACAAACTTACTTTACCTACTATTAATAGTATGCTTTCACTGAAGGTTGAAATGTATGTATGAGAGCATCATCAAGAGGGATTTTGGATCCCAAACTATTCTGGCTATTAATCCTGCAATGTAATCCTACATAGTCAATTGTTTCTATTCATTTGAATACATAAATAACTCTGTAAGGGTTGGTTGGTTCAAGGTGAAATAGTGGTTGTTTCATGGTGAAATTGGTATGTTCTGGAAAATTAACACCTATATTTCAACAATACTAGGGTCCCAAGAGCAAGGAATTCATGTAAATGTGAGATAAACAAGGTGACAGGTGGATGACTCAAGGTATGTGGACGTCTTAAGGTTAATCTACCCTAGATGTATCGTAGGATGGTGTATGTGAGTTGAATGAACAAAGTATGCAAATCTCCCTTCACAGATGATTCTCGGAACCAGAAATAGTCCAACGGTATTCAGGAGTAATTATAAATATACAGACATGTGTGGCTGCAGGTGTTTCAGGATTAGGTTACCACGTATATGTGAAAGTGACCTGTTGACTGGAAGGGCAAAATGTGTTCTCAGCTTAAAGGGATATAGTCATCCTAAAAATCCAATGGTAAGGTCTAGGGACTTATAGAGGAGGAGGAGAGCTGGGAATGCAGTGTTACATAACACCAGATGTCCTGATGTGAGGGCCTGGAGGGCTGACCAAGACTCCACCCTGGAGTAATGTCAGTCTCCAAGCACCCTCCCCCCACATTCCTTTTGTATTAGAAGCACAGTATATGCTTTGAGGGTGGAGAGAGTTTTGTAGGTGCAGCTGTACAGCCGCTATCTCTGTAAACAACTACTAGCTGTATACTACTAGCCATCCAATCACGTACATGGGTCGACAGCTTGACTTAGAACATTGATATTTGAATTTTGGCTTTGGACTCTAACTTTTTCTATGGGAGCCAACTCTTAGTTCAAACATTATCTTGACCCTTTTGGGCCACTGTAACCTTTAATGTAAAACTTGTACTAAATAATGGTACACCTACTCCCCCGTCCCCCACCCCAACGTCCCCAAGGGTGCCTCCATTTTTTCACTCCCCATTCTCCTGTCCCTCTATAACGTATCCAGTGATTGCTTCCTCTACCCTGCAAAAATGGTGTTTAGGTTTTAAACGTGTTAAGGTCTAAACATGTTTAAATCTAAACATTTTGGTCTATCAGGTGCTATTGAACCATGTGTTTAGGATTTAAACATTAAAATTCTGAACACCTAAACAATTACCCTAAACATGTGTAACCGTCAGGCCACCCATTGGTAAGGCTGTCGATGTGACACTAATACAAGAGACAACAACACAAGAAACTTAGAGTTTCCGAAGCTTTATTACTGAATTGAACATAGATCACACGCCTAAGACACACTCGCCGGACAAGGAACATGTCATCCCTTATATAGTAGGTTAACTAACCTGTAACATCATTAGCATATTGATTGTAATAAGAAATGGCAAGAACCTTACAGGTAACGCACGGCGAATACTAATCCTCTTACATCACAGGCTTAACGCCTAATTGGTGGCTAGACATATGTTACCGGTCGGTACTGATAAGTACCTTTTATAGTTATATTACCGGTCGATAAGATATATCGATAGAAACACATGTTAATTCATAGAACAATAGGGCAATGCGTAAGCTTGCCTGTTACACATATTTAGACCTTAGACAGAAAGAAAACTAGGTGTTTTGCTTTTAAACATTTGAATTTCTAGGTGTTTAGACATATGATATACACCATGGAGACAACCCCCTGTTATTGAGGAGTCATTTATGTTGAATTATTACCCTAAAGCACAGTTTCACATAACAAAAGGCATACACAATGTTCACCAAAAGGTATAAAGCAGTTTTAGTCTTTGCCATTGGTACTTTTACACCAAAATGATGCAGCTAGTGCTTCGACACCCGTTTTATGAATTTCTGAAATTCATTATAATATTATAGCAAAATTTTGTGTTTTATCATAAAAATCTGTAGTATACCAGAACGCTAAAGGGTTCACTTTGATGTGGCTTAAAGAAAGGAGCAAAGTACATAATCTACCTTATCACTCCTTATTACATGATTTCTTGGATTTTGGGTGCTTTTTCTGGATATTCCCGTTCTGATACCTGTGGATATTGCAGGCCATGAAGCGTTCTGATATCCATGGATATCAGGCACCTAGTGCCTGTTATCCATGGATATCAGGCACACCTTACAAATGTGGGAGAACACTTTTAAAACCGTGCATCCCAAGCCAGGATTAGAACCCGGATCGCCATATTTAAAAGCGAGAGTCTTACCTCTAGACCAAGCTGGTGATGGTGCAGAGAAGGTTAATAGTTGAAGCCAATCGGCCCAGCTTGATGAAACGCATAGGATTCTGAAGAATTGGGACATTGACAGCTCCAATAATCTATTTTGCATCACCTTTACATGATCTCTACTTAAAACTAATTAGTTTTATATAAAATGATGTAAATTGCATGACGTGTGCTAGTTGGGCAGGTTCAAAAATGAATAGGAGATGGAGACCATCTTTATTCTGAGAAGATGGACACCAGATTTATTCCAAACTATGACTGGACCGTCTCAGTCATACCAAAAATGCCATTTATAGAATAGCGTAAAGTGATGTGCTGGTAGTTCAAATAAGGCCACCCTTAAAAATGTGTTCGTTTCCTGTCCAGAGGCCTGGTGGATTTTTCTGTGAGAATGGGAAATTTTTTTCCTGAGTCCTGACAAGAAATTTATTTTTTGGTCCATCAGCACAAGAATCAAGATTTCCAATCACAAAATCATAAACATAAGGACAAATTCATGACGTCCCCGCTTATGATGTTCATGACAAATAAAAATATTTTCCTAAAAAAAGTTTTTCCCTCCCTCCCTCATTGGCTTGAAAAATCCCACCCTCTGGACAGGAAACGAACATATTTTTAAGGGTGGCCTAATGTATGTATAATTTTATTGAAATCTGCTAAGGTTACATTGAATACTTGGCCCTGCACTGGTTCCCGATACTATAGGATAGAACAATACCTCGTTGTTTCTCTCATTGAGAGGTGCAACGAGATAGGCCATGATAACATTCTCAGATGCTGTCAGCTTGGTTTTTACACCGCCCATTCTAGATGACTATCATATATATCACGTATATGTTTCCCAGTATTGTTACTGTGAATTTGCACAGGGTTAATATTTGTAGTCACTTTCTATACTAACTTACAGGTACGTAATTCCTTAACATGCTCCTACTGGATCCTTCAAGTTGTACCAAAAACCCCATAGGAATAGCAAAGGAATTTGAAGTCATAGGTTGGGAACGATCGATCGTTACACCTCGAGGAATATATATATATATATATATATATATATATATATATATATATATATCCTTTTCCAGTAGAGTATCATCCTAACTTCATACACACCATCTCCGTTGTTACACATAATAAGTAAATTATGTGCTCTCACAAACGCTATCTCATCTCAGATTTTCATTTGAGAACAAGCCTGGTAGTTAGGGAGTGATAATTTTTTAACAATGGGGGGGGGGGGGTTTGAGGGGGGGTCGGATCATTTTCAACCCCTTGACCGGGGGGGTCAGAATTCTTTCAACCCCTCGGATGGGGGGTCAAAATAATTTCACCTGTTTTCAGTGGAAAACCCAGCGTGTTACTATAGGTTAAAAGGGCATGTTTGCGCTCGATTTTCGTCCCTTACAGGAGGGTTAACAAAATTTTACCCCCTCAAGAGGGGGAGGGGGATCAAATTTCCTTTGCACGTCCACGTGCAAACCCACCAACCCCCCCCCCACCTTGTTGAAAAAAATGATCACTTCCTTAGTACTGATCATGACAAGGGAGGTGCTGTCAATTTAACGGGACATGGCCAAATGCATTAATTTCCCAGATGCACTCAGGGCAATTGGGGTAATAATCATGATAGTGACCACTCACCCCACCAACAACTGCTTTTAACATGGGCAATTAATTACATTGGGGAATCTATTGGCTAGCGTCAAGTGATAGAACCATGTCTAACTCCCACTGCCCATTTGGGAAAGAAGACACAAGTGGGTAATTCATCTCCAAGGGTTTTTATTAAAATTGTCCAGCTCCATCACTCATTTTCAAGGATAACTCTGCTATAATATACTTCTCAATATACACGTCACTCTTGCACCCAGTTGATATTTAATCACAACTTCACCTAGTTTAATAATAACGCATATGGACAGTAATTCAGAATACATGCCTCAATTCCCGCACATAACAAATGTTAACCGCAACTCCACCAAGTTTTATAATAACGTATATATGCACAGTAATTCTGAATACATGCCTGAGCAATTTCTGCACTTAACAAACGTTACCTGCAACTCCAGCAAATTTCATTCATAGTTCGATGATTCCAATTAACTGAGCATATCAACTCCATTGTTAACAAAATGCGCCCAGAGACATGCAAAATAAATGTGGTTTGTGTTAACAAAATGTTTCCAACTCCAGTCATTAAACAACTCCTTCAAGTGTAGTGTATGGTAACTATTCCATGTAAGTTAGGAAGTGAGAGCCAAGTAGAGAGAGAGTTATCAGTATCCGCAAATAAGTTGCTTCCTCTATAACATAATCAGATCCTTGATAGGGCTCTAAGGCCTCAGTAATTTAAGTTGGAATGCCAGAAGGGCACCCAGTAAGTGATCATCCACCAAAAAAGGTACTTTTCAGAATTTCAATCCATTTTTACTAGTAAGCTGCCGAATATAGATATCTTCCTCTCTGATTCCAGGTCGAACTGTGGATCCCTGAAAATGTGAGCATAATTCGCACTCCCTTTCTTCAGCACAGTGGTTATATACCTCCAGGTTACCGGTGGATTTGACTTTTCATTACAGACACCATTTGGACTGTCACCCTGGGCGTGCATCTAAAGGATCTATTAGAGAGGAACACAACCACTATTGTATAGGGGTATAATCCCCACAATCGAAGCCTCTATCACCGTGACCCCCAAATTCACATGGACAAAGTCTATCAGGGCCACTTGCAAGTCAGCACTTCCCGAGGACATTTAATACTCTATAGGGATATATCAGGCCATAGCCAGCATGGATTCCAACAAACACTCATGTCTACGATTACATTTCCCAGGCCTTAACAAGATTATACCCATACCATGACCAGTTATTGGACTCTATAATGATGTAGCGTCTACTGTCCGAATATGGCTTCAGAAGCCACTTACTCGCTCTATAGGAGTGTATTCCTACTCTGATCAGTTACCATGGAAGATCCGGGCACTCACCTACCATCCTCAGGCTAGCTATTTAGACTCGCTAATAGTCAACCTTTATATCAAGCGTACTTTCGTCTCCCCGAAATCCCTCTAACTCAGAACAGTGCCTCTGTGAGTGCCTAATACGAATGATATGATAAGGGTTCCGGCAAATTCTAAACTTCAAAGGAGGAGCGTTTAAAAATGAATGTCATTCGTCCGTAGTATAACATTTCTCAACCAAAAACAGGTTGCACTTTTCATGTGGCAATCATAAAATGACACTCATCTGCAATAGCATGGTATTAGGCCTGCATATTTATTTCCGGAGTTCACAGTGCTGTATAATTACAGGTTGTATAATTATAAGCTTCACAGGCTACAATCTCAAAATTTGATTTTTCTTTAAGGAAAAATAAACCCAAATGCTGGTGAAAAATCGATCAAACTACCAGTAAGGAATTGAATTCAAATTTGAAACGATGCCAGGTATGCACGAACAGAAGTTCACGAATCAAACTTCCATCTTTGCCACGTACTCCACTTTTTTTTTTTTTTAGCTTATGCCTCTTTGCATAGGCCTGTGAGCATTGTTCATCGGAGGAGGCACCTGCAAAGAGCAGGTGTGATAATACTCTAGGTCCTTAACCCAATCAGTAATGAAGCATTGGGCCATGCTTGTCCATGCTTGGCCCAATATAAGCCGACATTGGCCCAATATAAGCCGACATTGGCCCAATATAAGCCGACATTGGCCCAATATAAGCCGACATTGGCCCAATGTATCCTTGCTACCTGGGAATTCTTCTCTGTCATTACAGCAGAACCTTGGGCTGTCTCCCAGGAAGACTACGAAAACTGCGAGTTGCTCGGACCTTTGTGATTGAGTAACTGCCAGGCAAAGAGCTTCCCCAGAGGGCAGGTCATCGATATTTGGGAAGGGGTTTTATCTGAGACAGGGCGCTATACTAAGTAGGTCTTGTTTGCCCTGATTTGGGTTGAAGAAAATAGAATACAAAGATGTGTGGTGAGTGCCTCAATTGGATAATAAGGGGAAAATCCTAGATTTTCAGAACATATACTTACTGGATGAAGTCTATTATAGTACATACCAATTTTAGATTTACAGCTTAAATGATATTACAATCATTTTTGCTAGATGGGCAACGCCGGGACCAAACAAATTCAAAATTTCAATAAAATGTTTTATACTGAAATACTGCAAAAATTAGGCATTTTGGTGAAATCTGAGTGACTACCGTTGTCATTAGCCAAAGTGAGCTTAGATTTGCCATCAGCGATTTGGCTAGTGGCTAATTTTATCCCCCAGTAGTACTGGTACGGCAACAGAAAATATGACATTAATATAGAAGGGCTACCCGGTACATAGAGGGGGCGAGAAGTGGTATGAGCTGAGATTGCGGAGCGTCAGAAGTCGCCCTCTAAGTATTAGCTGTGCTGTTGGCAGGTAGCAGGAATGGAATTTCTGTTCCAGGAGCAGCTCAGAAGAGGTACTAACTACTTAGCACCTCCTGTAGCAGCAATATGGAGTTACTCCTGTCATTAGCTTGTGCATTATAGGTGAGGTGACCTCCAGCCCTCATGTTGCAGGCCTAGCACTCTCCAGGACAGTAATATAACCAGATGTTTACGGGATACCACGTTTGGAATTGCCTATGGTTACATATGTCTCATATAAGTAATTACTTCTCCTCTATTACTTACAACTGCATTCCTGGTTGAATTGGACGTTTGATAGACAATGATAGCACTGCCTCAAACACAACTTTATGAGCAGGCATATCCTATTAAAAAAGCGGTCGCGGTTGACATACTCAGTTCCTTCGGATTTTGAACACACACCAAAATTCCACCCCCCCCCCCCACACACACACACTTCCATACACCCACGGGACCATGCTGATCAGAAAAAGATAGTCGTTCAGGCTAGATGTCGTCTAGTGGAGAAATACCCTAGCATGAGCTAAATCGTAATACATGTAGCTTCCTCCCCCCCATGATACCAATTTGCATTGCCATAATTTATAAGCTGCAAATTATATGTAACCTTGAGGGACATACCTATTACCGATTCCCCATTGCCAATACGAGCATCATTAGCAACTGTGAGAGGCCAATGTAGTTAGTGGACATGGTATGTAATGTCAGACGTGTTACATGGAGACACATCAGCTACAGAAGTATTGGCAATTGATGGATGTCAATAACGAAAACCAAATAAAGCAGAAATCAATAAGAAACCGCCAAAGCCTGTTACTAAGTTACACGATTGTTAGCTAACGTACCATCTGTATAGGTTGAATCCCACATGGCGAAAAATGCCTCAAATATCTCTGCGATTTTGCTAGCTGCATTTTATGACCTTCCTTGTGTCCTAATTCACAAGGAGTGTTAGGGAGTTGTGTAATATCAAAGTTCCACTGCAGACTGTGTTAAGGTTTTATGTCCTTGCGATTTTGGGATAGGAAACATATCAGACACAGATATACCCATTAACCAGGATAATATATAGCAAATGCTTTACAATAAAACACAACAGTGTTCTTGTGTTCTATGTACTCTATTGTAGTTATATTCCTTGAGAATTTGGGGTAGACCCCAAAATGGCAACGGATTCAAAATCGCAGAGATATTTGAGGCATTTTTCGCCAAGTGGGATTCGACATTTTATGTATAATGGAAATACAGAGAAAATATGGATAGATATCAGGTCTGTATATCTGTATATAGCCACAGGGCAAATATTTACTGTAGTCGGTTTAGTATTATCAAAAACCAAGATATTAAATTTATCCACTGTACGTATAGAGCATTCCAGATTGGTATACTTCATTGTGTAGTTGGAGAGAGGCCCTGTGTTCCACGAGCATGTGCTATCAGAACAGCATCTATTTTTTTTACAGTCTGCTTTATAGTGACCCAACACGCGAGGGTCTGCGCAGGTGGTCCTTAATGTGGCTTCAAGAAGGAACGCTGGTAGATAAGTAATATGTGTGCCCCAGGTGATGCTAAGTACAGTTAAGTCTCGTAGTGTTTTAAAAGCCACACACAAAATTGTGAACTTGGTATGTATAACTAACCAACCAGCAGGCAAAATTATGTAATTCCTTTCCTAAAGGTCGAATCCCACATGGCGAAAAATGGCTGAAATATCTCTGCGATTCTGTCCTTTGCATTCTAGGGGTGTTTCTGAGACCCTAGATGGCAAGGATTGTTCAACTTTGACCGAATCCCACAGTAAATATGCAGCTATCCTTGCGATCTAGGGGCTCAGGAACACCCCTATAATGCAAAGGACCGAATCGCAGAGATATTTCAGCCATTTTTCGCCATGTGGGATTCGACCTTCACTTCAATGCACATAGAGTGAACAGGTGATCATCTTATGTAAATAAATTTATAAGAATCCTGCCTTATCTGGTGGGTGCAAGGTAGGATTTTCTAAACATACCGTCCTTTTTATCTTAGTTGAGGACCTCACAAGAACTAAGTAGTAAACCCACAGTAAAACCAGCTAGATGTACTCATTTGGGGAGCATCAGATTCCACCTCGAGAAAAGTACACTATTGTATGAACAAAATTAATGGTCAATAAAAACTTACAACAGCAACATTACAGTCGAAACAGTTTTCAAACTCACCGCTGCAGCCACGTTCTGCACTGAAATCTAAAATGGAAATCTCTAGGTCTCTGATAGGATCTTTGAACGTTCCTACTGCTCAGAGCCAAAGTATAACTGAGATTAAGGAGATAGATCAAATACCATTAGGTTCCCAAACTATATCCCATGTAAGGATCATAATAGATGAGCTGAAATCAGGGCTGGGTCTCTTCCTGAAGAAAGATATTTCTTCCATGACAGTGGAAAAAACCTATTTTGTCCGGAGCACTCTTGGAAAAACCATATATATGCTACGACTTTTGCTAAATTCAGTGGCGGATTTAGAGGGGGGCGTGGGGGCGCGCCCCCCCTTTTCCTCAGTACATAAGAGTTTAATAAATATTTTGGACCCCCACAATTTGCTCAAAAACAGGGGGTGCGCCCCCTCCTTTTGGGCCGCGCCCCCTCCTTTTTCAGATCCTGGATCCGCCACTGAAATTCACCTCTCATGGCATAGGGACAGACCTATGGCGATCTATAGAAGCCAGACCTGACATAAGATTACTATTTTTCTTTCGACTGTAACTCGATCGCTTTCAAAATTTAGATGAAATGCAGTGATTGAGATGACACCATCGCATGGGTGTTTCTATCCAGCTATATTCAATAGAGCAGTAGAATATAACTCAAGTTAAGTAACAGAAGCAGGTTTTTGCACTATCATCTTTACATGAAAGAATCCCGCCCTGCAACTCACATGCAAAGTTGATGAATTTAGAGAACATTATTCAATCATTACAGGTCTTTCTAATGTCTCTTCTATTCTCTCTTCGTCTTTATTTTCATCATAACCATTTCGTCTTGAGCTATTTATAAAACAAGTCTGAGACTAAGCATTTTCTTCGAAATTGCATTTGCATTTTCATTTTCTGCAGGAATCAGTGTGAATTATAGAATGTGTGTGGAAATTATTCTCAGATTGTGTTGCAAATGTGGGAGTTCACTAAGGAGGTGAATGTAACATGCCTTCTGTGTAGGCCACAAGGTGAGTAGCAATAATGTCCTTAGAAAATGAGTTTCGTTCCAATGAGGGGGGTACTACAAAATTTTTGTGGATTTGCATAGGGAATGACCCTAGTAATCATATACCAAAAGTTCTCCACTGACATTCCTGCAGTTTTTGTGTAGGTCAAGGTCAAAGGTCAGGAATTTCCCTCTATATTCCTATATAAAGCTGTTTAACCCAAGAATTGATTGCATGTTCTCTCTGAACTAAGTTAAAGGGCTAAAAGAGAATTTTATGGTTTTGTTTGGGCCAGAAAATCATGCTGATTCCAAATAAACTTCTCATATTAGTCTGAGTATGCTGGAAGTGGCGAAAACTTGATATTCAAAAATAAAAGTAATATTGAAAAATATGTGAAAATATCAAAAGTCAGTAAAACATGAAATAAGCTCTGACCAATGCACTAAACACCTAATTCAGCTAGCTGGTGAGTGAGGAGCATAATAAGTATGAAATGATTATGTAATTAAGCCTTGACCTACTTAATAGGGCAAAGGTCACAGAAACGATATACGTCATATCTCTGGTTCTAAGAGGCTTTTCTACACACTTTTAAGTTATAATTAGGGGTTTCTCACATAGAGGAATTGATTGGAGTAGGTTTAAAACTCATAGGATGCATTGTCTTGTGCATAAATCAGAAATCAGCATTGATTGTCTATGCGAATGCAGATTTACGAGGAAAAGTATTAGCCCCATATTGTCCGAAGTAATACTGGATCACCTGCCTATTGAAACAATTTGTATTTGGGTAGGAGGCTTACATGAATTAATGCAAGTGTCTGAACAAGGTTGCAGTAATTAGTTAGATAGACTGTGACATATTCAATTAGGTCAAAAGTCATAAACCATTTTACAGTTCTAGCAGGACTTTGCGAAATTTTAAGTTCGAGATAGGGGTTTCTGACATAGACAAAATGGAGGGCTAGCTTTAAGCAACTCAGTGTTGTGTATTGAAATATCAAACATATATTTATATCAAACTCTGAGTAGATTAATGTTGTAGAAGTTGAGTTGTACCCTGCAAATAGTGTTATGAGGAATAATATTTTGACCTCCTAAGATGCATTATTGTGTGTATAAATCTGAAATGAAACCAACTACTGGAATGTCTGCACTTATGCAGATTTGTGGAGTAGGGGGAATGAATCAGCCAAGTAAAAGGAATTGATGGCGGGATAAAGGGGCTTGAAATATTCAGATTTAGGTGACTGTTATAGCTTTTATCATGCATTTTGCTTCAAAACCCCATATGTGAACCATGACTTATAGGCAAATCAGATTCCTTCTGTAGCTGATAGGATTCTCCTGAATGCTTGCTGCCACTTTGCATTAGGGATTTACACAGAATAATATGGTAGTAACCAATTCCCGGCCCCTGCAAGACTTGTGCTGTTAGTAATGATAAGTCAGGTTTGATGGTGTAAATTATTTCACAAAGGAGCAATCCTTACTATCTTGGGCACTAATGTTCAAGAACCCCTTAGCACCTTAGACTGCAAAACTTTCCCTGTACAATGTCTGGATCACATCTCAGCTCCCACATTCAAGCTTCACCCACTTCGGGAGAAGGTAAAAGCAGCAACTAGGGCTTGAAAACTGAAGGTTTAGTACATTTTTGTACAGATCTGCCTTTAAGGTGCACCCAATGAATGAGGCATATTGTGGCTTACAGGTTCTTTCCGAACTCAAGATGTTTTGTATTCCTGACAAGCATTGCCATTGCTTGATCTAGTGTCTGATTAGATCGGTATCAGTTGCACCTAAACATTTTGTGGTGAATGGATGGAATACTTTCATTAATAAAAAGTATCATGCTCAGAGTCTACGGGCAGAGAAGAATTACAGATTATGCCTAGTATAACTGCTGAAAATCAAGGCCAGAATGTGCCTTATGGGATCTCCATCAACTAATCATGTGCCTTATCTGTGAGGTCTGGCTTATGCAAGACCGGTTTCTTTTTTTTTTCAAAGGGCTGGGCAAATGTTCCCTAGACCTAGACACCTATTTACCACATCCTATCATAAAACCATGTGTATTAACTGCTCCCACATATATTAGTCACACCCTGACATCAACCATCTTCTTTATACACAAAACCCCATGTGCAAGCCGCAACTATACTTAGGCAGACTCTATAAGCCACGGTAGGTCTCTGAAATGGTTTATAAACCACTGCTTATATGCTTGGTGTTACCCTACACTAATTTTAAGACCTTGCAGAATTGGGAACCTAACAGATTGTACATTCACTTTCCATAGAAATTTGCATTGGCTGCCCCATATGTGTGCCTTTTCTTACTGCCTCTGCAGATATGAAGGCCATCCAAGGATGTGTAAATACAATACAAAAGTTATCAGTTTGCAACCGGATATGAAGGCCATCCAAGGATGTGTAAATACAATACAAAAGTTATCAGTTTGCAACTTTATTTTTTTTTGTGATTATTTTTGTAATTATTTGTGATAATTTTTGTGATTATTTATAATTAAATACAACTAATCTTATTAGGTAGCCTACCAGTAGGGCCTATTAACCAATTGCAGTTAAATTACAGACACATCTCTTGGGAATTTGACCAAAGAAGAGTTGCCACTTCACTCTTACCTAACCAACTGTAATTGTCAACCTTTCTTCATAACACTAGTTACACACTTACTGTTTCATTAGGGCAGGGGATCAAGTATCACTTCAGAAAATATGTGGCTAATACTTCCCCTCATAAATCTGCATTTGAATAGACAATCAATGATGATTTCTGAATAAATTTTATGCACAAAATAATGCATCCTATGAGTTTTAAACCTACTCCATTCAATTCTTCTATGTGAGAAACCCCCATTTAGAACTTAAAAGTGTGTAGAAAGGCCTCTTAGAACCAGAGATATGACATTATGGTTTCTGTGACCTTTGACCTAATTAAGTAGGTCAAGGCTTAATTACATAATCATTTCATACTTATTATGCTCCTCACCCACCAGCTAGCTGAACTATGTGTTTCGTGCATTGATAGAGGCTAATTTCATGTTTTACAGATTTTTGATATTTTCACATATTTTTCAATATTATTTTTATTTTTGAATATCAAGTTTTCGCCACTTCCAGCATACTCCAACTAATATGAGAAGTTTATTTGGAATCAGCATGATTTTCTGGCCCAAACAAAACCATGAAATTCTCTTTTAGCCCTTTAACTTAGTTCAGAGAGAACATGCAATCAATTCTTGGGTTAAACAGCTTTATATAGGAATATAGAAGGAAATTCCTGACCTTTGACCTTGACCTACGCAAAAACTGCAGGAATGTCAGCAGAGAACTTTTGGTATATGATTACTAGGGTCATTCCCTATGCAAATCCACAAAAATTTTGTAGTATCCCTCTCATTGGAACGAAACTTCATAATTTGGTGGCTCACCCTGTGGCCTAGTGCTCGAAATATGGCCATTGCCATCATTCTTGTCTATGTTGTTGTGAATATCCTCATTTGCAGCTGTATCTTGTGAGCTTCTGTGCCCTTTACAAGAGAGGGCATTAACCCAGAATACCATGATGTAAATGTTGAACCAAACAATACAATTTCCCACCAAAGGAGTGGTCGTGTGTATTTGACACCTGACACCATTTTAGTGTCAGGTAATGGGCTTGACGTTTCACATAAAGGCTAACATAAAGTCAGTAGGTCGAATCCCACATGGCGAAAAATGCCTCAAATATCTCTGCGATTTTGTTAGTTGGGTTTTATGGCCTTCCTGGTGTCCTAAAGCAGTGCTAGGAGCATTGTGCAATATCAAAGTACCACTGCAGACTGTGCTTAGGTTTTATATCCTTGCGATTTAGGGATATCAAACATGTCATACCCATTCACCAGCACAATAAATCACAAATACTTCACAATAAAGCACAACAGTATCCTTGTGTTCTATGTACCCTATTGCAGTCACTTCCCTTGAGAGTTTGGGGTATAGACTCCAAAATCCCAACAGATTCAAAATCGCAGAGATATTTCAGGCATTTTTCGCCATGTGGAATTCGACCTTATGGTCATTGGCATCAGGATAACTAGAACTGTGATTCTGAGAAATGCGTAGGCATGATTTCCACAGTTTAGCCTGGGCAAATGACACAGTAAAGGGATAAAGAAGTATATCCACAGTTTGAGTTGCTCAAAAATGCTAAATCATCTTCCTGCAAAATCGTATTCTGGTGATTTTGTAAGATTTCTCATCTCCCCTAGGTTTGCTTCTCCCATGTATCTTCTGATCTTTTGATCGCGCCAAGGCATCTTACAATTGCCTACCCTTATTTCCCTTTTATGGTGGCCCACGCAGTTTTGCGCTTCACATTTCATGTATATCAATCATTGTGTTTCACCTGTTTTGATTGGCTGAAGAAAAGTATGGCAAATTTATTTTGAGAATAACTTTAGCTAGGTATCGAACAACCTTGAAACAAATTAAATACATTATGAAATCCGAAGACAGAATATATACAAAAAGGCTGTATTATTTAGCGTTTAATGTATGTTATGGGTACGCACGAGTGGGTTTATGGGTTAATAATCCACGAGCCCGAAGGGCGAGTGGATTATTAACCCATAAACCCACGAGTGCGTACCCATAACATGCATTAAAGCGTTTATCGAACATATTTCTCCATTTTGTATTAATTTCTTACCTTATAACCCAAGAATTAATCCAGGAGAAGACATTTTGTAAATGCATACGATCCGCTCGGTTTGCCAAGCCAGCGTAGCCATTGTTTTTACTCCACCCGTCAAACCCTCGTATATCCAACGAATTTTCGGGTATAATCCAAGGATGTCAAGCTCTGTTATTCTAGCAGCGCCAAATATACAATCTCTAGTTGGTGTTCGCATACATTTTGTCTCCATTTTCTTTGAAATAAATGAGAATCCATTGATTTTCCATACCGATCCAACGCACACGGCCCGGTACACGGCCATTGCTTCTTGTTGACATAGCGGGGAGGTGCCCGGATGTAAAAACTAGGTCAGCCACGCGTCGAGCAAGGAATGGCCGGACGGGGCGGGTCCCGACTCGTATCGATGTGGAAAATCAATGGATTCTTATTTATTTCGAACAAAATGGAGGAATTTGGCATGGCATGTTCATCTAGGATATCTAAGGATGGTTCTGTGTTAATAACTCCACCAGGCTCCATATATTCTAGGCTATCGAGGTGTGTAAACTTCAGGTATGTCGGACAACTTTTTCAAATTCTTGATGTAGATACATTTCTAGCACCGGTCGGCTTGGTATAGTGGACAGCGAGCTCGCCTCCTGCCCCAGCGGCCGGAGATCGATTCCCCGTTGAACTTAAACGGTTTTAACAGGAAACGTATGGAGGAGTAGACTTTGTATATTCCTCAATTTATTAACATGTCCAGATTGAAACCAGCAGCCTCTTGAAGCCGAAGAAAAGGTCTGAGAGTGCGTTATGGCTGGATAACGCACGGGGGTTATGAGCAAAAAAGCACTCCTGAGGCTCAGATAGTTAGATAATTCCTTTTACCTCATGCCATTATTGCTGATGTTGTCAGCTGCCTTTAATATGCTTATCCCTGAGGTGTAATATTGAATAAAGCCCGGCAGGGTATGTCTGATTAGTGATGGAGCTGAGCCCCATCCACTTTAGCTTAGCTATAGGCTAAAGTGGATCAGGTAACAGGGTACTTCTTTTTGTGATTGGATTCATTCAGTACCTGGTGTTATAGTGTTTTTGATATTGATTGTCATAAATTAAATAGTTGCTCAGGCATCTTCCAGATGATTGATAAAAAGGTTCATTTTGAAAAGATAGACCAGAGGAAAGCCAGTTTTCCTCTTGTTCAGACTCAGTCACATTACCCCTGTAATGTTTTCTGATATGGATAACCGTAGCGTCTTGCATATAAGATCCACTGCGCATTGTAATTAATACGTACACGTTTCAATTGGTTTGTGTGCTTGCCACAAATAATTACCTCCTTGCATGGGTCACACATGTATCCATGTCGATGGGAGATCTGCAGAGTGACGGAATTGTAATTTACGTGGGGGTTCAATTTTTATCTAAAGTCTGATGCCCCAACATGATTTCCAATGTTAAATAATCATAACACCGGATATCCCTGCAAACACTGCAGAACAGTAGGACTGAATTAAAGAATGATAGAAATATTGAATTGCATTTATGTGTTATTTTTATTTAAAGTATATTATGTGACTGGAAAGGACTTATTCAGCCTCGAAATAGGACCATATTTAAGCCAAAAGTAGATGAGCTAACAGGATATATTCCTTATCTACATGAATGAATCTCCCATGGCCTCCAATGTTACATCATTTGGAAATCCTGGCATCATGATGGCCATAAATTGAATAGCTGTTCAAACTGGCACGACCTGACCCAAAGAGGTATAGATTCAAGTAGGAATAAATAGAAGGAGATCAGTTATATGCGTTGTGCAGACCTCCGGACTGTCTCCGTCTCTCCGCCCTTAAGGCATTTGAAGATAAAAGTACAAGTGATCTGAAAATTTTCCTGAGACGTGCTAGGGCATTGAATAGTATTTGGATGCATTGAACAATTTTCTGAAAGACTCTCACAATGCAACTGGATAGAGCAAGAAACCGTTCGTGCACTTAAACCCTAACAGTACAGGTGGGCATTTTTTCATTTTGTGTTAAATAGTTAAAGGAAATTATTGACCTTTCAGAACAGTTTTCACTAGGCTATGGCGAGAAACATTCTAGTAGCTACAGCCAGTTCCCTGTGACACATCAACGTCCCCAAAACTATAGCGGTCCTTGGGGTTAGGCCATGGGCGCAGACATATACATGTACCCTAACCCCCGATCATTAGGCTATCTAGTGGGTAGAAGAAGAACACCGGTTTGGGTGATGCGCATCACCCATACCACAAATGGCAGCTGGCTATTTCTACTCATGAGGAAAGATAGGATTCCTATACACTTCTACTGTACTGTTTGATTTCAAATTTTTACTGGGTATGTATAATGTATTGTCAATCATATAAACATCAATCAGTGGGTGTCATACCTAGCAGAAGACCAAGAACAAGAGGTCTCTTTTTGCAAGTGGTATGGTTAATGCTTCTCGATGGTATACCCATACCGGTGTTCACACTGTAAAGGATCAGGAGTAGGCATGTACCTGTCCACATTGTCCTTGGTACTTTGTAATGATACGCTATTAGCTTACAAGTATATATGGCCTAAAGTTACTGGAGGTGTGCAGTGGATGGAAACAAAAATGCCTACTACCCTTTGATTTCATGTAGCCAAAACGAGGCCAAACCCTAGAACACAACATCATCAAGTGTTTATGTCAACAACGGCAATCCTCCCCATAGAAAATCACTCTACCTCATAGCTTGAGATGGAGCCATTGGGCTAGTGCAATCAAAACTGATAGAATACTGGAAGCATTATTATTACAGATATCATCTTAAATCTAGCATGGTTAACACTTACAAAATAGGTTGAGATTTTACCCTGGAATTGTACCAGGACATTATGAAAAGTAGGGCGATGATAGATATGTAGCCATCTTAGTGTAAACCTACCCTAAACACAAGAGCAATCTCAGCTTAACCCTTGTTGAATAGAATGAATACAATGTTGATCTACATATATCAAGCTAATAAGAGAAAGTGGAAAATATGTTGTTTTCTCTCGAAGTATCCTTTCATAGCTTTCATTATGCCAGTAGGAATCTCAATGAACGCAAGTGGACACAGGTAAACTGGAGGCAGGTTTTGCATTTATCAGAAAAACAGCTGGGGATCAGATGATGATGTTTATCACCTGTTCTCTATTTAAATGGGCGCAGAACATAGCAACAACGTTGCGCTGGTTGCTATTGTGATAATTAACCTGACTTCAACACTAAGCTTTTTCAATGATTCCATTTCAATGTTGTCAACCATCACCACTTCAACATCAGATAAACAGTTGACATGTCAACTTTAAAATGTTGTTCTCAATTCAACATTGATTCAACATTGACTTGTCAACATTAAATCAATGATATCAATTTCAATGTTGATTCAACAATGACATATCGACAAAGAATCATTTTAACAACTATCAATGCTGTTTCAACATTGAAACAATGTTGAATTGACATGGAAATACAAACGTTGCATCAGTTCCCTGCTAGCACAACTCATCCAAATGATGTCTTTTTTACGTAAATAAGATGAGTTTTCACGTAAGAATGACATAAATTGCATGATTAGTGCTAGCTGGGAATTAGTACTCATGTTTAGATGTTGAATCACAGTAGATTTGATTATGTTCTGTCAACTTTCAAATTCAACCATATTTCAACCCTGAATCAACTGTTTATACGCAAACATTGCAAACTTTGATTTAATGCTGAATCAAAGTAAATGTGCCCAGTGGGATACCTTTGACGATGAGCGTAGGAGGCGTAAGGCTCCATATTCTAGGTTAATGGGATGTTAGCTGAAACCTTTAGATGTCTTAAATATGAGAAATTGCTCAGATTAAACGAATGTTTATCACAAGGTAGCCCGATAGTACCCTCGCCCTCCCACCAAAGAGAAAGTTAATATCTAAAGGTGGAATCCGCTGATTTGTAATTCAAAATTACTTCAACAACCCTTATGTTCCGGAGTATATGGGACACTCCTAAAATGTTACAGATTGGCACGAAGGCTTTTAAGAGACAAAGAAGGCATAGTTCAGTGTTTAGGCACATATTTTCCAACACCCATGGACTCTATCCCAATTTAACTAACATACATCAAACTGCATACCTCCCTTCACAGAACTATTCATCATTTGAAGAAAAAAAAAACACACGTTAATTTAACTTTCTAAACTGATGCCACACGACGTGATGCTAGCCTCCTGTGTACCAATTCTGCTCTGGTACTTCACCTCCGTGTCGTTCTTGGATTAATTGATTTAATTTACCCAGAAGGAGCACGGTCCCATGATATGATGTGACCGTCAGTGTCAGTACCAATTCCATTGTCGTTCACATGAGCAATAATTAGAACAGTTATGCCCATCTGCTCCAACACATGATAGCATCAATTACCTCTGTAGTCCAACAGAATGGTGAAATTTGTGTGCATTTTATCATAGAAGCGTATAATTTGGTACGCTGGGGTATTTTGATATGCTCTTTTAAACTAGAGTAAGGGCCAAGCTCAATTTTTCCAATATGGCCACCAAATCTAAGATGGCCGCAATTGACTGATTTGTTTCCCCAAATCACAAACTGTTCATTACACATCAAACAAAACCATGAATTGAGGCTTGGAAGACACAAAGAAGTGTTCCCGTGATAATCTTTGGTCATTTCTCTCAATTTGAATTCAATATGGCTGCCAGATGTTGGTCTTAAATGTATACTATGGACATTCTACTATGCAGACATCACTCTATGGTAAATCTGTGATTCTTCTTGAATATTAGCCTCTATAACCCCACCTGAAAGTCAAATTTGACATTTACATACAGTGTTTGCTGTTTTTGTAATCCAAGATGGCCACCAGTGAGTTTGGTATACATCTGAACCACCATATCTTTATATTATAGTAATGTAACAGATGCAAGTTATTTTCCCCCAAATCACATGCTGGTTATTTCATATCAATCAAAACCATGAATTGAGACCTGGAAGATTCAAGAAGTGTTGTTGTGAGAATGTTTGGCCATTTGTCTCAATTTAAATCCAATATGGCTGCCAGATATTAGCCTTACATGTATAATAGCGACATTCTACTTATAATAGCGACATTCTACTATGCAGACATCACTCTATGGTAAATCTGTGATTCAACTTGGGTATTAGCCTCTATTTATAAACCTACTTGAATGTTAATTCTAACATTTACCTAGTAGAATTTGCTGGTTTTGAAATCCAAGATGGCCACCACTGAGCTCAGTATACATCCAAACCCTCATATCCCTTTCGTACCCAGTATTATTTTGAGAAAGCTGATTTATTCAACAAACTTGACATAGTAGAGACTACCACCCATATCATGTTAATATCAAAGTATGATTTCAAATGGTAACAAAGAGGAGACTAAAATAGCTTTCAGAAAATGCAATATGAAGCATAGGTTACAGCATTATATCAGTTAATAGGAATTGATGATGGCACAAGAAGTTGAAATGGGCTGATTTGGATGAAGGTGCCCAGAATATCAAATTTTCTTTCATATATTTTATTTTGGTGGATAAAAGACTATTTTCAATTCATAAAGCATTATTTTCACATTTGGAAGAAGGCCATATTGATGGAAATAAAAAAGAATAGGCATTATAATTAGATTCCTTGAAGAAAATCACATGAAAAATATTTAATCAATATTCTTTTGAATCTTTATTTTTTTTTTTTTAATTTATTGAATTTCCTTATTTTTCTCTTTATTCTCATTGCCAGAGCGCGCCCTTTTCATATATTTTAAGCCTATTTTCAATCCATTATTTTATGCAAAAAGACCTGGTAATGATTACATAACTTATGCATCATGACATAGCGCACTTTTGCTATTCTGGGCACGTAAGGGATATCCTTGTATATCATAGTGTTGCTACAGATAGAATTATGAATACAAGTGATATCCCTCTAACTTCAAGTCCAAGCCAACTGAATGCTGAATCTATATAGTAAATGAATGTTCATAATTCATATAGCACAATACCCTGCCCTGCATATAAGGTGCATCTAGCATTCATGCCAGACTTTAGCGTGCAGCTAGGGGTTTATTCAGACCAATTCAATTGCATAGTGGACAATAAGGCACACACCAAACACCTAACACCTAAAGTGCAGCAGGGGTCCCTGCTCATATCAGCCATGTCATATATGCAGGGTATAACTGTACTATGAAATATGAAAAACAATAAGTTTTGTCTGTTTACAATGTGTTTCTCTTTTCAATATTGTCTGCATATTGAGATGGCAGCATTCAGGATGGTTGGTCACTGGCTGTAGATGGACAAGGGCTTTGGTAAATGCTAATGTTGCAGGTCCTGGTGAAGCAGAATTTGCTGAAGTTATCTCCTCAAGTCACATGCTCCAGGCATTCACACTGAGTATGCAGTCAGCCACTACATGCTCATAAAATAGACCTATAAGGATGATCTTAAGAGCTCAGAACAGGAATTTTGACAACTGATGTGAAAAATGTTGGATCGAAAGCCCACAGTCTCAGGCTGGGCAAGCACACTAAAACTAGTACACACTGTCTTTATGTTTCAAAGGGAAGGTAACTTCCAGTTGTATTTGGGGTCTTGAGAAGTTGATTCCCTGGATTTTGCTCTTGATAATCTTTGCTATACAGTCGTTGGCAGCCTATTTATCTGTACTACATGATCCTACTGAGGCAAACACATCATGAAGTGGCTGCTCAATTCAAGAAATGCAAGTTTTTGGTCAAGAGGACATCAGATTTCTTTTCATACATTGTTTTTGACCAGGCTCATGAGCAACATAATGCCATTGTAAAGAATGGAGCTATTTTTCTGGTTTTGAGGAAGCTGCAGCCATGTTAAGCCATATGAGAACTCCAGACCCAATGAGCAGGTTAGATCCATTCAGAGACAGCTTAAAACTGTTCAAAGAGCATTTGTGAAAGAAGTCACTCACAAAGAAAATCCAGGATCTTGGCAATCCATTTGTTGATAAAAGCTGGAACATGCCTGTGTTGAACATTTGAATAACATTGTCTGGGTAGCTGTTATGAAAACAGTCAAGGAGTTAGAAGACAAGCATCTCCAGGATGTTGAAAATAGATCTAAATAACAAGCCAATAAAGAAAAATAGCCCGACAATTTTTGACTGTCAAACCAAACACACAAAGTCAGCTGACCAGGAGGCATTTCAGTGCTCCCTCTTCTCAAAGCCGTATATATCCCTGTAAAGTGAGAGTTGGAGATCTCAAGAAATCTCTCCATCAGAAAAGTGAGTCTTATCCAATTTGGAGAACTCTGCACTGGCATAAAAGTCAGATATAATTTCATGTCTTTTATGTGCCTTAGCAGAGCTACTGGACCAGGGGGTTATATTGCAATTGTGGATCTTCTAAGACTGACTGGTGATGCAAAGGCTTTTGGGGATTATGCTGAGAACATATTTGTTCCATTTATATAAGCTCATTGAAATCATCAAGAGTTGAGGCCATAGAGATAAATGTATACAGAGCACCTGACAGCCAAAAGGAGAAATCAAACATATAGACCACAGTATGGACAACACTTCGAGACCTTTTAGAATTTTGTCATGAACTCAAAAATGGAGGTTTTGTCATGATAGAGGATTAAATGGAAGATGCAAGCATGGGAAGTCACCGTTCCCATGTACAATGACTGTAAGAATGAACATTCATACCTTGTTTGTGATGGTAACTGCACTGGGTGTAGTTCAACTCAAGGGAACTCAGATATATGTCACTTGTATTAACAACTCTGAGATGATTAGATGAGAAGATATCTGATTTATAATGAACATAGCTTGCTATTATGAATTAGCTCATTATAAGCTGCACACAGGTATAAGCTGCACCTAGACAGGAAGCTGCATAAGCTACACCTAAGGACCGAGAATTGATGACTTAGTACTTTTCAATAGGGTTAGGCTAAAAATAATAAGCTGTCAGTTAAATTAGCTACATCCTGGTTTTGGGAAATTTCTATATGCTGCAGTAGGCCTCTGGTTCATGTATAAGCCACAGCTTGTATGCTGTGATTCACAGTAGTGCCTATCTTGGATTTTACAAGGCAGCTTATAATTATAAATGAATGTTATATTTGAATGGGGTTGCAGTGGATGAAACATATATGATGTTTTACAGATTTGCTACATGATGTTGTCTGGGCATTAGAATATCTTTAGCATTAGCATACATGTAAGACCAATACTTGGCAGCCATATTGGATTTCAACTGAGAAAAATTACCAAATGTTATCACAGCAAAGAATCTTTGTGTCCTCTGAGCCTCAATTCATAGTTTCGGTTGATATGAAATAACCAGCGTGTGATTTGGAGAAAAATAACTTTCGTCTATAACATTACTATAATATACAAACTTTCACTTTCAAGTGGGGTTATACAAGCTAATATCCAAGAAGAATCACAGATTTACCATAGAATGATGTCTGTATAGTAGAATGTCCCTGGTATACATTTAAGACCAATATCTGGCAGCCATATTGGAAAAAACCTGAAACAAATCAGTCAATAGTGGCCATCTTGGATTTGGTGGCCATATTGGAAAATTGAGCTTGGCCCTTACTCTAGTTTGAAAGAACATATCAAAATACCTCAGTGTACCAAATTATACACTTCTATGATAAAATGCATGCACTACCCTCATTCTTGCACCATACTGCTGGACTACTGGCAGTAAGTGAAGCACACCCCCTATCTTGGAGTGTTGAGCTGCTCGTGAGATGCTCAGAGCGGCTCACTGTACTGACATGCTAATTATGCCCTCTAAATAGAAACCCCCTCCCTTGTCCTGGCTCCAGTACAATTAAGGCCATATTCCCCCGTGTTCCACCAGCCGAAGTTGACACCAGCCCTTCTAAATCTGATACAACCCACCGATATTAGGCAACTAGGGAGAAACAATCAACATACAGACTACGGACAAAAGGAAAAAGGCATGTCTTACTCGAGAAGCCAAATGGGCCTTCTTTGCCATGAAAATTGACAAAGGAAGTTTCAGATGGTTCAGAAAAGTTTCCATCAACTTTGACGTGGGAATTATCTGCACACCTATGAGGAAAACATAATTCAGTAGATTCTGGAGGCTGTTGTGCAAGGTTTGGGAAATGGATTCTCAATGCAGCCTACTCAACTACCAGCTCCCCGTGATTCTCCATCCTGAGAAGCCACTTCCCACCTAATACTTTAATGGAATTGACTTCTTTTGAATCAGACTGTCTTGTGAAAAGTTGGGGGAACTGGTCCCATGATTGGTTCCACCTGAACGCTTCCTATAGTAGGTAGGCCTGCAGGCTGTTGCAAAAAGATTTGGAAACGATTTTGTCGGAGGTGGTATTCCCAAAATGGAACTGACTGACCTCAGGGAATCAATTCCCTGTTGGGTTGCCAAAAGATAATTGGTCATAGAAGTAGTTTAGGAGTGGTCAGGAACTGGTGAATGCTTCCTAATCGGGAACCAATTCCCAGCCAGTTCCTTTCGTTGATTCCCTGGCCTTTTGACTATGGGAAGCATTCAGGTGGAATTAATCATGGAACCAGTTCCTCAACTTTTTGCAATGCAGTCTAATTCAGAGTAAGCCAATTCCATTACAGTATAAGGTGGGAATTGGTCTCCCTGGGTGGAGAATCAGGAGGAACTGGAAGATGCATAAGTTACAGTGAGAATTGAATTCCAAATCTTTTTGCAACAGCCTCCAGGGAATTGAAGGAAAGAACTAGCCGGGAATTGGTTCATACTTGGGAAGTATTCACCAATTCAGAACCACTCCTGAGTCACTTCTATGACCAATTACCTCTTGGCAACACAACAGAGAATTGATTCCCTGAGGTCAGTCAGTGCCGTTTTGGGCCTCTGACAGAACTCAAATCCTAAATTTTGCAACACCCTCCAGTCAAAGACAATGTCCTGGGAGTGGTTCACTCGTTGTTTGCTAAATTATGCTGTCTATGTCTACAATCACTTCATCATAGATTGTTTTGTGACGCATCTTGTTATGGGTTTTAGCCATAGGCCTACACATAATCAACACATGGTCAAAATAGTGAATTGAACATCCACCAAGTTCTAACCTGGAAATGGTGCATTTCTGGAATTTGGAATCCATGAGTCACTTGCATTTTCAGATGCATTATTCTAAGTTATGTCAAAGGATGTACTTGGAGGGTATTTCACCAAATGACGACCTTGTATAAGTATTCCGTTTCCTGACGCATGGAAATAGGGCCTATGACAATATTTTCACTCTATGAGCGTCCCGAAATACCATTGGGCCTCATTTTCAGACTTTCGACCAATATGGACTTCACTTTATAGACTAAGGAGATGCCTTGTCAGATCATGGTCCCAGAAATACCAATGTGTGCCCAGAATGCAGCCTATTGCACTAAAATTTACTTAAAATGCTCTTCCTGGAGGGCACTCGCTGGCCCTCTCCCAGGCCCCCTGACGACCTAATTTTCCTTGGATTTGTGTTCAGGAAAGCCATCATTCCCAGGGGCGTCTGATGTCAAGCCCCCTCTAGAATCAATCTGAATAATTAAAATACCTTGAAATCAGGAAAACCTGTCTCCACTTGGTGTTGTACCCATAGTCCACAGACACAGGCCGACAAAGGGGGTAGATAATCAAAATCGGGGATGTTTTGTCAGGAATTTCTTAATTATTGTCAGGCAGTTTACATCTGAAAATATCAAATAATTATCTCTCCTTGAATTATATGCCATTTTTGTCAGATTTTTTTAGTCAGATGATCATTATCTGCAAGCAACTGTCACATTTCAAAGTCCACAGGATAGTTTCTACCCCCTGAAAATACCAAATATTTTGATATTAATTCTCTTTGCATAATCGGCCATTTTTGTTGGATTTTTTTAGTCAGATAATCATTATCTGTAAGCAGCTGTCACATTTCAAAGTCCACAGGATATTTCCCCCTTTTATGCTGCCAATCCTACATTATCTACCCTAGAATTGGCCAACAATGGCCCTGTGGACTATGGGTATTAACAAAAAAGAATGGGGGACAGAAGGGGGGACGCACCCACCCCAATTATGAGAAGGTCCCTATATGTGCGCCTATATATAACAGTGTAGCTGCCCCATAATACTTTGCCTCCTACAACTCTTTTTAATCACTGTTAAATTTCCTGATTTTCCTTTTAGTAGGGAATCAATTTCCCAAAAAAGGCTTTCCAAAATGGTTTTAGAGGCATTTAAGAGTAATATTTAATGAGTCACTTTTCTAGAACCAGTTTTTTGAATAGATTCCAAAAACCAAACTTGTTAAGGTGGTAGTATTAAGGGGTCTAAACCCCCCTGAACCTAAATTTCTGTCAAAAAAGATGTCAATCATCATTTGCCATTATATAGTCATATAATACACAGAGAGAAGGAAGGGAGTCAGAAAGCGGATCCAGCCATTTTCCTCCTCTGAAAGGCTTCCCGACTTTCTTCTCAAAGGGGGTCAGGGTCCTTTGACTCCCTTACCCTTGGGCAAAGTGGGTCCTGGGCCAAGACTCTGATGTTAAGGGAGTCAGTAACAAGCTGGACTCTCTAAGGGAGTCAGGAAACATAATGGGAGTCAGTTTCCTGCCATTTTGGTCACATGGGATGGGGATGCTGGTTTCTTTGTCTAAAGACTTCCAGACATCAGTAGGCCACTGGAGGACTAACAAAGAGGACCATGGAGGAGCATAAGGTCACACACAGAGAAGAGTGACACTAACTAGATAGTTGAATAGTGTTTCATTAATAATGTAAAGCAGTGTGTTATATACTTTTTAACAAGAGGAGGGATCTTTTACTAACAGAAGTGTGCAGATCTATCTATATACATGCAAACCCCTATCCATAACCTATACATGTATACTGTATATCCATCACTCCTACCCCCACCTCCCCCCCCATCCCTCCTCCCCATCCCATACCAGGCAGACATACTAATTGCCACATCCTGTACTCCCTTTGTTTGGATTTGGGGTTTGTAGCATCTCTAACATTCACAGCAGACTTAAGTGGATGGTGCACATACTACAACCCAGTGGTGGCCTAGCTACCATGACAGAATTTACTATTATCAAGGTGAGTTTTATGTCTACTCTAGTCTTGTAAACTTATAGCAGTATAAAATATCAATAATATGATAGGCATCTGTACTAATAAATCAGACTATGAGGTTTATCACATGGTTTACATATAACATTGTAAACACTTTTCATGTTAGACTTATTTGGAACAAAGGGTCTTTATTGGCAATTTTTGTACACAACGTACATTTCGTTGTTTCATTTCAGGTTGGCAGATCAATAAAAGGATGTAAGAACAACCCACATTGAAAGACCAGGAAATTGATGATTAATAAAATGTCCATCCCAGAGAGGGTTCCCACTGATTATGCTACTGGCCCATCCAGATTCTCTATGTAAAAGGGGGTCCAGTGAGCACTGACTCCCTTTATAGAGGGAGTCGGTGCATTTCTGACCCTCTTTATACAGAGAGTCAAGTAGAAGCTGAATCCTCTTTATTAAGGGAGTCATAAAGGGAGTCAATCTGAAAGCAAAACCCGGACTCACCTAAGGGAGTCACAATCTAAAGGGGATCAATCTGAAAGCAGACTACGTTCCTTCTCTCTGTGTGAAAGGGCTTGTCTGATGGATTTTAAGAAAATGTCCTCAAGATTACAATGGTAACCATGGTTACCACTAGTGATTGACTCCCTATTATGTTGATTAATTGTGGTTTTTATATGATACATAAATGCATGCCTGTAGACCTATATAACAGAGCTCCATCAATGTGTCCATCAATATACATCAATCACTCTGTTTTTGTCAAGTGACATACACCCCCCCCCCCCCCGCTCTCCCCATTGATTGATCCCCTATTGGTACATATAAAGAGAGGTGACTGTAGATATACGCCATTGAGCACAGAGAATTTGGAGACAATCATGGAGCATGAACATGAATGGTAGTTCCTTTATCCCTTGCTGTAGCTAATGGAAGATTGAGAAGTGGAGATTAGGCACTTCCAATGCAGAGTCTAACAAAGGGCATCGACTGCACATCTTCCATTCAGACAACAGGTGATTCGACCATCATTGTTGATATTTGGGCTACCATACATGCTTTTGGCAAACTTGAAGATGCTACAGATTTTGGTGATCTTGCAGTCATGTTTGTGAACAACATTTTGAAAGCAGGAGAAAACTATCAAAAAGTTGATTTGGTTTATGATCAATACAGTGATATCAGCATCAAAGCTGTAACCTGAATGCAATGTAAGAAAAGTCCCTATTTGCAAGTAAATTCGAAATGACCATGTACCTCTCCCTGTTGACTGGGGAAATTTCCTAGCCCATCCCGACAACAAGAGGGAACTCTTAGTCTTCCTCATGTTCTGAGAAGAGCAGAGCATAAATTGGTAGTGATAAGTGGAGGATTTAGTGATCCAGAAGAGGTGAGAACCACAATTCCACTTGACACTTTGACTTGAGAGGGGACCATGAGGAGGCAGAGACGCAGACATACTTGTCCTCCTCCTTACAAACCTGTGGCTACAGGCAGGAACAAGCAAAAACCCTATGTACATTCCTGTGCATGATATTTTCATGAACCTGCCCAATGGGTCTCATTCATCACTTCCTGCTTTCCATGCACTGACAGGGTCAGACTCAACATCCTTTATTCCTCAGCATTTCAAGCAGACACCATTTAATGTGTTCCTCAAGCATCAAGCTTCCTCCAACCTCAGATGCACTGAATTTACATCTAACACATGTGCACCACCAGAGTCTCATTTGGAATCTAGCTCATATCCCAAAATATTCCCTATCCAAGAGACATGGGATGGAAGTTGGAAGACAATTTGTTGGTACCTGTGTTGATGATGAAAGAAGGTACCTGTGTTGATGATGAAAGAAGCTATTCCAGAGACATGCTTGTCTTTAGTAGCTTGCTAGTGCAAGACCGGGTGCCACAACTTCCACTGTGGCTGTAGGAAAGCTGGCTTCCTCTGCACTATTAACTACCATGCCATGAATGGCCCCTCTAAGTGTCAGAATATAGATGTTTGAAGACAACCAAATGAGGTGAACCTTGTACTAAGAATGGCTTTTGCAATTTTACTTGTAAAAAAAAAAGATTTAGTAAAAGTGTACTTTGCTTCTTCATAATTGAGATGTAGGAGATGCATCAGACCTGTCAATAACTATGGAAATGTCAGTGTGGTCATTATCAAAGTTCAATATATCTTCAAAACAACCCTTGGGTAGTGAATAAGTAATTTCTTTTCATATCCTATGCATGAAAAAATTGGTATTGAAAAGTAAAGAAATAAGGTATTATTGGTTTCCATGATTACCAGGTTACCATGGCAACCAATATTGCATATATCTATGATATGTCCCAATCACACTAAATTAGCACTTCATGATATTAAAGAAGCAATTGCTATTCCAAGGGGAAATAATGTATAATGAAAATTTTGAAAAGGGGGGCGTTTAGCCCCTTAACACTAATTTTTCAGAGATTGTTTTTCAGAAACTACATGGAAAACTGGTTTGGAAAAGTTAACTTGTAAAGCATTACTCATAAATGCCTCTAGAAATTTTGGGAGGCCTGTTTGATTCCCTACTATTTCCGGTCTGCCCTACCCCTATATCTTGTTTACACCTGGGCCCTGTTTCAATAGTATGTTTGGATGGTACCATTTGCATTAGTGTTTCTTAAGTTGCTCTATCAAAATAGCTCAATTTGAGTTTTATTTCAGCCTGTTTTAGCCAACTGCCTAGATCCAAATGAATAGAGCAAGAAGTGCCACTGTTTCTAAACCTTTGGATAGAACTAGCTCAATTCCAATCTGTTCCATTGGTGGAAGTAGAATTGTTGTTTTCCAACTGACTTTGCTGCCATCATGGCCCTGATTGTATACCTGAATGGCACCATCCATGTTTACTAATGCAAAGGTAATAGTGCAGACCCACCAAAAATTTGCTTATGTTTCCTAACTTGAGTTCTGTTCCACTGCACTATTGGCTAGAGCTTTAGAAACATCAATGCAATGGTGCCCTCACAATCCTTGAATTTCAGCTCAGCTATCATCAACTGAATCATAAAAGTCTTTGTGTGTATTTCTCCTATTTAAGGTTTTGCCATCCGCCTACAAGGATTGGCAGCAAAGTTGTTTGAAAAGCAATAATTTTGCCTTTGTCAATGGATCAGTTTGAGTTCTATTCAAAGGTTTAGCTCTATTCATTTGGGTTTAGCCAGTTGGCCAAAATGACTTTAACTAAATCATTTTGGAGAGAGCAACTTAAGGAAGCCACTCAGCCCCAATTGTAAATGGGCTATAGATACCCCTGTAGCTAGACAGTAGAACCACCTGTGCCAACAGCACAATCTAAATCTGGTATTTAGTTTCATGCCTACAGCAGGTTCAACTATATAGCAGAATAAAATGACTCTACTGTACACTGTTATTTTGGTGTTTAGCAACCAAATACCAGTGTTTAGGATCATAGCTAAACACATTCTTGTCCTACTTTTCTAAACACATTTTTTGGCTAAACGCGTTTAACTTTAAACATGTTTAGCTATTAAGTGTTTGGTTTAACAGGTGTTTAGTTTTGATAAGGTTTTAGCTTTAATGTGTGCAGCATGAGTAAGTGTGTAGATTGGTAGTGTTTAGCTTAGGAGGTGTTTAGCTACATAGTGTTTAGCTTCAGGAGGCATTTAGATACATGGTGTTTAGCTTCGGGAGGCATTTAGAAACATGGTGTTTAGCTCCGGTAGACATTTAATTACATGGTGTTTAGCTTAGGGAGGCACTAGCTTTGGGCCATAGGGTTGTTCACCAGGGTGGGAGCAGGGCTATGGCTGATTCATTTCATTTTTATTATTTTCATCATTTTAGTCTTGATTGGGTAGGGAGGTAAGGGTGGTCTCTGGGGGCTTGGACATGGAAGGAGAGGTAGGAGGAGTGGGTAAAGAGGTAGGGTCGGCCCCTGGGGGCTTGAAAACGGGAGGAGAGGTAGGAGGAGTGGGTAGGAAGGTAGGAGCGGCCTGTGAGGGCTGGTAAACAGGAGGAGGTAGGAGGGATGCATGGGAGAAGGGACCATGGTCTCCTTTGTGACTTCTGATTACTTCCTTAGGTTGTGTCCTAGATGCAAATAAGAAAGAAACATGTATAAGTATACACTCACAATGAGGTGGTCAATATGTAAAATAACTATAATATATATGTATGTTTGTAAATTCCTTTATTTACTCTGAAGTCTTTGTAGCATTGTAATATCATTTATATCATATAGCACACCTAGGCGGGGGCCTTATATCTATAAACTTATTCATACAATCCAAGTATAATTAAACTGTATATATAATTAATTTAAAGAACCATATAGTTGCATGCAAAGGTGGACACATGTGTATTCATGAAACCATGTAGTAGCATGAAGAATAGTGGGAGTAGGGTAGGGATGGGCCTGTAATAGATAATTAATGATTTAATATATTTATTTCATTATTTTATGTATTTATTTCTACCATATATTTTCACTCCTCCTGCACCTCCTCCCGTGTACCAGCCCCATAGGGCCACTCCTACCTCCCTCCCCACTCCTCCTTCACCTTCTCCCATGTACCAGCCCCATAAGGCCATCCCTACCTACCTACACACTCCTTCTGCACCTCCTCCCGTGTACCAGCCCCATAGAGCCACTCCTACCTTCCTACACACTCCTCCTGCACCTCCTCCTCTGTACTAGCCACATAGGGCCACTCCTACCTACTTACACACTCCTCCTACACTTCCTCCCATGTACCAGCCCCATAGGGCCACTCCTACCTCCCTCCCCACTCCTCCTTCACCTCCTCCCATGTACCAGCCCCATAGGGCCATCCCTACCTACCTACACACTCCTCCTGCACCTCCTCCAGTGTACCAGCCCCATAGAGCCACTCCTACATCCCTACACACACCTCCTCCCATTTACCAGCCCCATAGGGCCGTCCCTACCTACCTACACACTCCTCCTGCACCTCCTCTCATGTACTAGCCCCATAGGGCCGTCCCTACATCCCTACACAATCCTCCTGCACCTCCTACTATGTACAAGCTCCATAGGGCCACTCATACCTCCCTTCCCACTCCTCCTGCACCTCCTTCCATGTACCAGCCCCATAGGGCCGCTCTTACCTCCATCCCCACTCCTCCTGCACCTCCTCCTGTGTACCAACTCCATAGGTCTGTAGATTGTCTTGTCTTGATGGTATACAAATACTTATTACAAAAAGTCCTTTCCTTTAAGTTATAAATTCCATACATACTTCTTCCACCATTCTTAATACAAACGTAAATATCTAAACATCTATCATGTTTATCTTTCAAATACATGTTTAAGACTAAACACATAGGGACTTGATGTGTTTAAACCCAAACACCTAAACACAATAGTGTGTAAGTGTTTAGGTGTGGAAGTTGTTAGTGTAGGTTTAAGAATATGTGTTTAGAACCTGATGATGTTTAGCTGTAAGTGTTTGAATACCTTAGGTGTGTAGGGATCACACACCATTTAGATAATATGGTCTGTATAAGCAAACACCATTTTTGCAGTGTATATTTATTGTAATAACCAGAGTCGACACCGTATATAATGAATGGAATATAAAGTTACAGCCGTTGTTGTTGTTTTATTTCGTAGGAGCCTTAAGGACTAACAGTCACTTGTCATCAGTTACTCGCTCATACTGACACTTATACTTGCTTAGAGACGCCACTCTGTTCGTGGACTAGAAACCAGCCACCGAACTCTCTTAAGATAGCTTTCACGTAGGCCACCTGAGTGTCTGATCGCGTCTGCTATAAAACCACCGAACACCGCGTTTTATAGCCCCCGGCCGCCGACGGTGACGTCACAAGGCTGTGACGTCACCGCCGACGCGCCACCTAGCGGCCATAGCGGGAACCCGCCACCGAGCTTCGTTTATTACAATATATATATATATATATATAAGTTATCTCGCTACCAGGGAATAATAAATACCGGTAATGTATGGAAGAGATAATAATAAATACCAGAAGTACCAGTAATAAATGTATTGATATAATATCATGTAATAAATGATTTATCACAGAACACATGAGTTTGGCGGGTTACTGACCTTGGGGCTATCAGCACCATACATGCCTTTATTAAAAGACAACCATAATAATTAGTTGACAATAAGCATAGTCAGTAAAATGCATAATATAATAACAATAGTATAAGTAACAACAATAGGAATAACAATAGTACTAACAATAGTAAAAATTTAAAAATCAAGGAAACACCCAGCGTGGTGTTACCTGTACAGGTGAGTCGAGCCAATTGACGGTTACTTTGAAACTCCCCCTTATATACTGGAGGAGTATTTACCATGACGTCATCGATGACCTCATAGATACCAATGCGCGTTGCAAGTAGTCCCTAACCGTCCACGGCTAATTATATAAATATACACGAGTGTATATAGTTCCATAAGTTATCTCGCTACCAGGGAATAATATATACCGGTAATGTATGGAAGAGATAATGATAAATACCAGAAGTACCAGTAATAAATGTATTAATATAATATCATGTAATAAATGATTTATCACAGAACACATGAGTTTGGTGGGTTACTGACTTTGGGGCTATCAGCACCATACATGCCAAAAACACACAAAAAAACGCCAAACACATGTGAAAACACATACCAATCAGCATTGCAAATGAGATTGGCACAACCTATCAAGATGTAATAATTCCTCTTTATGATTATGAATATAACCATATACAGCACTGGATTTCCAATTTACCTTCTTCTTAATATCGTCTATACTGAGGCCAGAATCCTTTAACAGGGTGGCACCACCGTGCCTAAGTGAATGGGTAGAAACACAACCGACTATATTAGACTGCAAGGCTAGAAGTTTCAATCTAGAGTTAACATACTGATAATCCATACCATCACTACCAGTCTTGAATAAGAGATCTTTTTTACTCCTACCCCTACACAAACGCTGTAAACCCTTATAAGGGCACAGCAGGGAACTGTCGTTCCTAACCAAAAATATATGGAAGGAGTCCTTACCAAATTGGTCAGTTTTAGATGTCCTAACATGTAAACTAACATAATTATTTTCGAATTTAACATCACCTACCCTCAGAGAGTGAGGGGATTTAACCACATGGCCTATTGTAAGTACACCCCTAAAACAAGTTAATATAGCCAACCAAAATTTCCAGTCTGCACTGTTAGATAGGTCCAGATTCGACCTCAACCTTAACAATTCTTAGGTTCTAAAAGGATGGACTAGTTTAGAAGGATTAGCATTACACCTTTCGATTCCATCCAGAGTTACTACTGTAATCCACAAAACCCTTAAGTTTTTGTTGATACCAAACTGCAGACAAGTATTTTTTTACAGATGATGGCTTCATAAATTCAGACAAATACACCAAATAAATAGAACCTTGGGATGGAGAACAAGGAAAAGGTTGTAATTTAAATATACTACAAAATTTCTTATACCTTTTGAGTTGATGTTTCCTCGTTCTCTTAGTATTGTCTGACCCACCATGGGCTAAAAGTAACCTTTTTCTGTTTAGTAATCTCTCCCACTCTGGAATTGAAGCAACACATATTATTATCATGGAGAGAGGTTATACATTTAGCAGGCATACCTTTATAAGCAAGTCTCGACAACTGATCAGCCAGGACATTGTCCTCTGACTTAATATAAGTAGCGTATATTTCTACATTGTTAATGAAACACAGCCAAAAAATTTCTCTTAGCCATTCCATAAAAAGCTTATTTTTTGACCTGCCTGTATTAATCATAGCTAGAACTTGCATATTATCTGTTATACATTGTATTCTTTTGTTTTTATAACTAGAGATCCAGGGTTTCAAACCCATCATAACAGGGTACAATTCATATACATTGATATTTCGATGATGGTTTTTCAGATTATCCAAAATTGGAGGGACAGTAAAATGGTCATAACCAAGCTCAAATTTATCAAAAGATGTCCAGTCTCCGTACAGAAAATCTTTATCCATCCATGCCCTAAAGCCCCTAATAGAGGAGTCAGAATACATTGGAGTATTAACCAAGTCATTAAGGATTAAACTTTTACAGTTAAAAGTGTCACAAAAATCTAACCACCACCGAAAGTCTTGCCTGGTACATTCTGAAACTTTAATGTAACCCCTAGGCCTAGCGCGGGCACACAAATCAAAGATTCTTCTACTAAACGTTCTCACACCTTTTACCACCTGGGAACAAAAAGACATGAGACCACTCATTCTCTCAAGAACCTTTTTGGTAATATACTTCTTATTAACATTGTTGGATAAAATTCCTCTCACCTTTTCCACTTTATCCTTGGGTAAAGATAACTCCAGCTCAACAGAATTAATCAAAATACCTAGAAATTTGCACTCTTGTGCTGGCTCGGTTACCTTCTCCGCAGAGATGACAAAACCCATGTATTCCATACATTCTATTAGCAAATTTCTCTGCCTGAGGCACTCTTCGTATGAATCTGCAATAATTATAAAGTCATCTAAATAATTAACAACCCTCTTTACACCATAGAATTTTGCTACCTCTACAATAAAATCAGAGACCCTGTTAAATATATAAGGGGTGCATTTCAGACCAAAAGTTAACCTGTTGCTCAAATAATAATTTTCACCATGACCAAAATCCCATCTGAAACCTTGCATGGCTGTGTGAGGACCATATACATTTATAGACCTATAGGCTGACTTTAAATCCACCATACTCATAAAATCGTTCTTATTCAATTGAGCAGTCACAGTGCTAATATTATTATAAGAAAACGTCGAGCTGGTAGTGTCCATAAAGTTATTAATAGATATCTTCTCGGGCATACTGCAATCAGTTATGGGTCTTAACTTGCCATTTGATTTTTCTACACCACCTAGAGAATGGATACAACGAGGTTTAATATCACTTCTTGAGACTAGACCCGCCTCTAACTCGTCCAATTATATACCACAAAATTCATTGTAGAATCTTCCCTCGAGGATTGATTTATAATTTTTACAATCATAAGTATTCTGACAATCCGGATCTACAATTTTAAACCCTTGAACAATACCATGCCATAGAAAATCAGCCTCTGTACCACTAATATCAATGAGATCCTTTTGTTTAAGGAAAGAAGCTACCCTACATGGTAAAATTTGAGCTCTCTCCAAACCAACGTAATGAACACACGTACATACACCTTTTTTACAATTGTCATATACCCTGATGCTAGGCAAATCTCTGACACAAACAGTAAATAGTGGTTCATTTTCAACCTGTATTAGATCATTAAAAGTAACGTCTATACCATTTCCTGGAGAATTAAATTCTTGGAAAATACTTTGTTCTGACATGGACTCAGTCGAATGAATATAACCATTGACCGTCTCTGTATCATTCACCTCCTGTACTGGAGTTTGTGAAGGCAAGTCGACATCTACCACACCTACCATAACTTGGTCAAGCATCAAACAAAAATCATTACCAGCTATGGGACATCAACCACCTACAGTTTCCTATTCAGTCCTGGATTTTTGGCATTCAGTTTTACCATGTCTAGAGGAACTGCATCCACTGCAAACATGCCTATACTTGCAGGGGTCCCTTACACAGCCTTCTGCTCTTTTAAAAGCATAGCAAGAATTGTTTGAGATTTTTTGTTTGATCCCATTCCTAGTTTTGGTGGCGTAGGCCTTCTGTGCTTGAATAGTACCATCATAAGAGAGGTGCCTGAGAATGTCAGAATTATCAATAACCCCAAAGGCCTCTATACCATCCTTATTTGCCCTGGTCCTAACTGATTTATCGTAAGCCAAAAGGGCTGGTACTGTGTACATTTTTGTCCCTGCCTTTTCAACCAGAACCTGTAGATGTTTTAACATGCCTTCTACATCATTGTTTTCTTTGTAATAATCCAGGACAAAATTTAAATTGACTAATACCAATTTCTCTAAGGTGTCGACCTTTACCCGTTTTTTCACATAGATTTCATGGTCAAACTCACCACATTTGGTACTGGTGTGAAGCTTGGAAAGAAGTGGAATCTATTGACGACCCTCTTGACGACGACCGAGGTCTGTGACGAGTGGAAAACGAGGATTTCGACCTCCGGTGACGACCACGGCGTGCGCCCTCGTCCCACCTCAATCCGTTACTAAGGATGCTAGGGGACCGCTGCCTGGATACGCGGCTGCGCCCTTGATGATGTGACGTCATCGGTCGTTGACAAACATTCGCACGTGCATGCCATGCCCCCTTGGTTGACTTCGTCTCGTCTTTAATGTCCTTTCCAGCCACTAGTTCCTGTAGCAGACTTCTGATACTGGACAATTCGCCTTCAAACGACTCCAACCTCTCCGTCTGGTCAATAAGCTGTTCGTCTCCTAACCCCTTAGCATGGTTGGGCGATGTAGACCTCTGATCCACACAAGACGAATCCAGCTCACTCGCAAATCCCAAATTGGCCGATTAGAAGAACTACTGTCTTCTTTGCCGATTTAGCCGATTTTTTAGAAGTAGTAGCCGCTTTGGCACCTCTAGTTGATTTTCTCCCCATCTTGATTAGAAAAATCAAATATTAACCAAGAAAATCATTTAAAAATCAAGGAAACACCCAGCGTGGTGTTACCTGTACTGGTGAGTCGAGCCAATTGACGGTTACTTTGAAACTCCCCCTTATATACTGGAGGAGTATTTACCATGACGTCATCGATGACCTCATAGATACCAATGCGCATTGCAAGTAGTCCCTAACCGTCCGCGGCTAATTATATAAATATACACGAGTGTATATAGTTCCATATATATATATATATATATATATATATATATATATATATATATAGGTGATGGGCGGACATTGCACTAATGCTAATGGTGCCATCCTAAAACCCACTATAGAAATGGGTTGCATATATTTCAATTGATTTAAACATAAGATATCACACACAAATGGATTGACAGAATGATATATCAGTGAGGGGTGCACCAGAGGTAGATGGCACCATCATATTAGTGTTTCTTAAATTGTCCTATCCAGCTCTAGCCGATATCTAGAGCAGGAGAATAGAACTCAAGTTATTAAACAGAAAACAGTTTTTGCTCTGTATGCACTTTTAGCTTTGCATTAGTGGACATGAAAAGTATAGAAACAGGGCCCTGACATAAGATCGTTAATAAGATATTTCTTAGGGGTCTATTTCAAAACAACCTACCAAATCACCAAATTTCTCTACTATCACCAGAATACCACTACGATCACATAATCTGACTAAATCATAGGATCATGGTAGACCTTAAAATGACTTTAGTTCCTACCTTTTTGGATGCCAACCATTGATGCCGCAATTAATGGAGTTGGGGATTCGGGAGAACCAAAATGATCATATCCCAATAGACATCAATGTTGAAACCTGGCTAATCAACCTTCAACATTGGGTCAGGGTTCTGTGCCCACTGGGTAAAAATGAGCTTACCACAATCAACATTTCCACTTCTGCCTTGGAAAGTGAAAGGAACTGCCGGTTGCAACACTTTGCCACAATACCAATTCCCATCCAACTAAAGAATATAAGATCTAATCACAAATTCTAATTATGGGAAAACCAACTCCAAGATTGGGGCAGCCTTCTGATTAGGATGGAGACATTTAGTGCAATGGGCTGCTGTGATTTCCACATTTGATTGGTTTGAAGCTAAAATTACCTCAGCAATAAGTTTACATCTGCTTTGAGTACGTTGTAAATGGGATGTGATGCCTAAATCTTGAATCTCTTTTCAGTGTGAGCTGGTGCAAAAAGAAAATTCTTACATACTTAACGTCATTGTGTCTTCATAACAATACACCAAAAGGCTCATGTAGATTTGCTCCAATTTCTTTCTTGACACACTTTGACAATTATTATTAGCCGTCGCCTAGCGAGAGCGGCCTAAGTCCGTTTCCGGAAGTTGAGTAGCACAACAGCAAAATGCCGTCTGCTCGGATTAACTGCGGTGTGGCCACGTGACTAGCATCAAAGTGAGCTGATTGTCAGGAGATAAAAGATCTCTCCACTAAGAGTCGGATTCCCCAAGGGACAAGCCGCATTGATACCCAGTAGTTGACAGTAGACTCTTCTCATCCAAGGAGCTGCATTAGGTTCTACTCTCGTTAATTTCAACGCGTGAAATGGCTTGAGTGTTGGTACTGCAGTTTGGTACTGGCAGAGTAGGAAGTAACTCTTTGTGTTCCATCTGAGAGAATTTAGCGAAAGAAGTATGTATAGAGCATTAAATGAAGGAGAGAATAATTGAGAAGAGTGTTACCATGCAGTGGTCAAGGTCGAATCCCACATGGCTATTTAGGGCTCCAACATCTCTGCAATTTTGTATAGGTTTATTGCGTTCTATATGGCCTTGTCGAGGCCCTAAACTGCAAGGATTGTTCAACTCATTGCGAATCCCACAGCCCTGGCTTACGGTCCAGTTTGCAGTTATCCTTGTGTTTCTAGCCTCAGCAAGGGACATACAAAACAGCAGACAAAATTGCAGAGATATTGGAGCCCCAAATCGCCATGTGGGATTCGACCTTTACTCTGCAGACCGAAAATAACAATGTTGCAAGTTGATGTACCGGTAACTTAATAGTGGAGACTCCACTAAACGATTATTGCAGAGGATCGCAGCTATTCTCACAAAAGATGGCACAAACACGCATTGCACAATGTAAATTCAGTTTCATTTGTTACAAATACAAGTTATAGATCGAATGTTGATAGAGGTATATTTGTTTATCTGGAATGCATTTGTTTTGTCTTGGGAGTGCAATTTGCTATGGATGCAAGGTAGAAATTACATGTTTACCATAAAGCTTGTTTATATGAAGCTATTAACACCTCCATGGACGCTTCAGATCGCTGGCTCTGAATGAAAATCATTTCTGATCTAGAAATCAAACCTTATGGATATTTCGAGTGGTCCCTTGCGATCCCTAGGGTTGTTGACCATGAGTAAGGTTGTTTTTTCATTGAATGTTATTTTCAAACAGAACTAATTAATGTTTGAAATATGTCGAAGGGAAATTAGCTGCATTTTGGTCTGGAATAAATTACGAGAATAGAGCTTTATTTAAATATATCATGATGAGCGCTCTCATGTTATAAATGATAACCTCAAAAATATCTTTGTACTTTTTATTGATGTTCAGAGTGCAACCAGTAAGAAAATAAACAGTGGTTTTCTGTCAACAAATAGAATTGCTGTAAGTGCAAGCGACCATGCAAATCTTATGTTTACAATCTATGAATGCCAACACCCTATACCTTATACACTGTATAGATTACCTTTTGTGAAAATGTACCAAAAGTGGAGATCCAGTAGAGGCTGCACTACGCGTTTATTGCAGAGAATCGCAGCTTTTCTCACAAAAGGTGATACAAACAATGATTAAGCAGTGTATATAATCTTATTATTACTTTAAATTCAGGGTGGAAATCGCATATCTATGGAGATGTTTGTTTATATAACTAGACCTATACTATAGGGTCACCAAGGACGATGCACACAGATGTGTTTACAAACATGTGTATATAATCACCTGATCGCTTCAGGTCATGGGAGAGTTGAGGAGAGAATCGTTTCTGTTTTGGAAATCAAACCTGTTAGATATTTTGAAGAATTCCTTTTGATTCCAAGGGTTGTTGACCATGTATCTAAGTTATTTTTATTGAATGTTACTTTCAAACTAAAATAATTTTTCATTTGATAAGCCATTGAGTGAAATTGGCAGTATTTTGGTCAGGAAATTTTACACAGTAAGTTCTCTAAATAGATATCAGGATGATCTTCATCCTGTTATAAATAGTACTTACAAAAATATCTAGGCGTTCTTTATTGACATTCAGAGTACAGCCCAAAAGAAGACAAACACTGGCTTTATATTAACAAATAAAGTTACAGTCGGTGCAAATGGCCATTGGGATCTCATATTTACAATCTAAGAATATCAACAGCATAAATACCTTACGCATTACCTCTACAAGGTTTCGTGAAAATGTACCAAAGAATTGTGTAGTGGAGCCTCACCTAATCATGCTTGACAAATGCCTTGTTATTCCTTTGCCGTCAGTTCTAAGTCCTGCATGGGAGCAAAGTCTAACGAAGTTAATCAAAGCATGCAGGGCATATTTCTCCACAGCGTCTGCACGAGATTCCCTTTCTCCTCTATCATGACCCTACCCTGTACCCCGACCCTAAACCACGCACCAGGCTTACTTCCAAAATATAAGGTATTCTGGACAATTTTAGAATGAAATAATACCACACCAGAATGCTCTCCTCTAAAGATATCATGATATTTTCAACCCAACGCCTAAAGTTATCATGATAATATCAAGCTAAATTAACCTATATCATGTTATGTTCTGGTATAATTGAAAAGTGGGGATATAGCATTAGCTTGGTATTATCATGCTAACCATATTAATTTATCACACGCTAATGGTTTGCTCCACACAGGTTATGGAATACTGGTGTTCGTTAGGTGGTATTCCTTACTCATCAAAAATGATGACTACCATTGATTATTATCATCTGATTATTTCATATTTTTTCATTGATTCGACGTTCTGAACCAGTTTAAAACATTGGTTGTACGTCATACGCCTATTGGGCCATCGGCATGGGATGTTGAATAAATGGAAATTTTGAAGTCAGGTATTAATTGATCTGCTACACTGTTCATGGGTTTCACGTGAAAATCACACAAAGGCTGAAATTCTCAGTAGCCAACCAAAAGAAACATCACAGATCTACGCTTAAAGGGCGCATTTCTTGCGCATATAAGACACACATTGGATTCAATCGAATGTTTTGAGGCCCAGAGCTGGGGCTTGATTATAATGTAAAATGGCATCACCTTTAACCTTTATGTGCCCAGAATTATTTAATGATTTCCCATAATTTCCACATATACATCACCCCAGCGATAAAGACAATGTATAATTCTGAACAGGTCTTTGATATGGAATTCACATTACATACCTGATTATTTTTTACTTCAACTTTCAGTTAAGAGAGAAATTTCTAACTGAGTTTAGTTACCATAGGAACCAAAATGTTCCTTTTGTTGTTATTCACTGGTATGATTATGACATGATTATGGTCTCTTTAGTGTTGTGCTGCTCAAATCTCATTAAGTGTGAGATTTGCCTAACTATAATCAACTGGTCTTATGGCCTTTCTAAAGAGGGTATAACTTTGCATATTGGCCAAGTAGATGTTCCTGGATGACAATTTGCTTCAATATTTATGTATTTAAGCCCAAAACCACGCATTTAAGCGCGCTTGGGCACCTAATGGTTAAGGAGCACGGGGGCTGAGACACTCCTACAAGGCGTACCTGGTTTAAGGTGTGGCATATACGCGGGGACAACTCATAAATGGCAAGGTATGGGTAACCGTTCTGTTTTTTAAACTTTAATGTGATTTTTTTATATTTATTTCACCCCCCCCCCCAATTCAATCCATTCCAATAATTGCAACATCAACAGATAGGAATAGTGAAAGGCACTTAGAAGCAAGTTGTTATAATATTCTTATATGCTGAATCTTTTCATACAGGTGTAAGCTTTTCATAATGGCCAATATATACCCAGAAAAGAATGTCCTCACATTAGAAAGGGTGATTCCACGAAATTGAAAGATGAGGATGCTCATGTTGGCATAGTCTGACTATAAAAAAATTTGAATTCCGCTGCACTAAGGCCATAGCAAATGGATGTGACAGAGACGCCTTTACTCCTGTGAAGTTGATTACAAGACGTAGGAACGTAGGCCTACAACTTGACTTTCTTAGAGAGCCCCGTTAGATTAATATTTCCTGTGTAGCCCTGACCAATGTCCTCATAGCACTAGCAGGATAAAAGCCTGTCGTTATTTAAGTTGTCCTTTTGATCAAAGGATGAGCATGGGTTACTTACCGATAACGTGCTATGTGGTCATAAAACTGCGCTTCCCTTGTTTTTCTGCGAATGATGGCCCCCTCATTAATGCCGTGTCAATCCACATTCTGAGGATGGTCTCTGTGTGCGTTTAAGGTGGGTCGCTACCATTGAATCAAAGTTCCTAGATTTTCGTAATTTTTCTCTCAGAGGTAGCTAAAAAATCATCTAGAATCAGAATATGAAAAGAAAAGTAGGGGGTCCCGTCCTACTTTTTTTATATTGAATTTTGAAAAATGAAAGTATTTCAATTTTCACCTAAAATCAGAAAAAAATGACTAAGATTTGAGATTTTTTTCTTTCAAAACTATCAAACACAGAAATATGAAAACTCACATGGTGAACGTTCTAAAATCCTTATTTATCAAGAATTTTTCGTTTTTCTCCAATTACAAGGCATTATGGGTTAAATGGGGATAAATTTCCTATTATTTTGTAATAAAAATGATAAGATCACCTATTTCTAGATCCTAGATTTTCCTTAAATATTTTTGACATATTGTTCAGATAATTTGCCTTCAGATAAAAGTAATTTTGATGTGGGGTCCCATGCATAATTTTGGAGTTTTGGCCATTTGATATAAAAAAGTATTGGAAAAACTGACGATAATCCATATTCAAAGCACTGCATGATGGGTAAAATATAGTAATTTGTGGCAAAACATTGTTTCATCATATTCCCTCAATCATTGTGAGCAGCATATCATGTTTAAGTAGTATGAGGGGTATAAATGTAAAGTCCAGAGATTGAAGAAAATAATTCAGATGTAAATATGCAAAGATTTTAAATTGTCATAAAATGAACAATTTTGACCAGAATCCCCCAAATTCTTTTTGTGAAAATTGCCTATATGCACAGAAACCTGTGCAGCAGGCTCAATTTCAATGGTAGCGACCCACCTTAAGTGGGGATGTGTTCCTTGCATGGCTTCTTCTGTGCTAATTGACCGAAATAACAGACTCGTGCCAAGCCCAAGTACCTCCCCCAGGATAATGTGGTGTCAGTAAATGCAGGCCTAGCGTGTCCCAGCACGTAGGTTAACAAGGAAGTTCCTGCTCAGTATGCGTACCCGTTTTGTCGACATAATGCACCAATTTGTCCTATTATGTAGGCCCAGACGAATAGATCATAGGCCTACACCGCAGCATTCAGGTCGGTAAATATAGGGGAGTTTCGACGTTCTCAGGGAACCACTAATCTAAAGACCCAAAAGAGATCCATAGATGGCTTAGGAATAGAGATGAAGAGCTATATGTTACTTGTGACGACTCTTAAAAGCTTAGACAAAAAGTAATACTTGAGGTTGTTTTTTTTATAGAGAAAACAGTCACAAGGGGCATTTCTCAGACTTTTGGATATAGAACCTCGCTATAGGTAATAACATACGAATTGAGTGTGTACATATATCACGTAATCGCTTCAGCACAGTCCTAAAGACATCAATATTAAAAGAAGAAGGCAACAACTTTGAATCGCACTCTAAATTGCTCCAGAGTACTGTGCATTATGAAGGTCGTCACACGCATAGCAGAAAAGGGACAATCTAAGCTCAATTGCACTCGTAACTGTGTCAGTTATTTCCATAGCATTGGGTATTTTGTAGATAGCTTGGGGTATGGTAGTTGCATCAGAGATCTGGTAGATCTCTGTGTGAGAGCCATAAGTTCAGAGCCTACTAGAGATGGTGGAATGGGATGGATAAATTCTAGAGGGAAGGGGGTGAGACCTGGAGCCTATTTCAATGTAAATGGCGACCAGTCCCCCGTCAAATCGTTATGAAATTCTTTTCGGTGTAGGCCTACATTATAGGCTTACCACACTGTAACTTCTCTAGCATTATATCCTATGCGCATGGCTGCAAAGGGTCTAATTGTAGGGAGGAATCTCTGACAATAGAATGTGTCATGGTAAGATGCTCAAAACGTCAGTGAAATCTGGGGTAGTTACCTATAAAATTATTGAAATAGGCTTCACTGTGATTTAACATGATTACCAGTGATATCAGATGCTATCTAAGTGGTACTGGTTGTGCCGGTCCTGGTGTACACTCCTCAGAAATAGCCTCCTATATATATAGGTGATTTGTGAGCTCACCGTATCAAGGAATATATCCTCGCACAGATTTATTGACAAATCTGACCCAGGCTACATAATAATTATCCTTTTAGATAAGATTCATTGGAAACACACCCCAAAAGGTTATAAACAGATACACATCTGTTGCCATGATTAAATAACCGATATATAAAACTATTTTGTTCTACGTCCTAAAGATTTTCCCGAAAGCATGCAACTATTTTGTTCCACGTCCTAAAGATTTTCCCAAAAGCATGAAACTATTTTGTTCCGCGTCCTAAAGATTTTCTCGAAAGCATGCATACATGTGTATCATTAATGCCAGTCATCGCCTATACAGCGTAAGTTGGAGGCAATCCTGTGACCTAAGGTATGTGTTTTTTTATGGGTAGGTGTCATCTTATGCTGAAATTCTCTTGTTATCAAGTCCTTGATTAAAAGTTTCTATCTCACTTGGATTTTTAATGCTGGTCCATGTCAAGATCATTGGGCTGTAGCGAGCAGCTCAACACTTAGTACGTACATTATGATATGTAGCCAGATTGGGTCGGAATTTGAAAAGGTTTATTGACTGTTATTCATAATAGAGGCAACACAAATCCCTACTCCTACAATATCTACCCACTGTCTTAGGACATGTACCATGTGCATTGTGTTTATATAAAATATGTTGTTGATGACAAAAAGACTACAGCAAGATATGCCTTGCAATATAAATGCTCATCTCTTGTGCTTAGCATATATTAGTTGTTCCAATCCCTGCTTGCTCAAAGCGCCTCAAAATGAAGTATTTAATCACAATCCAATATACTTGACTGGATGGCCCTTGATATTCCTGCTCACCTCAGGACGACCTGATGGCTAGTCTGACAGGGTTTTAGTAGTGTTTAGAACACCCTGAAAATTAGAACTGGATGTTCACCCACAGCATTCAGGATCTCTCTATAGGAATCAGGCATACCTGATTTAATACTAGGACAGGAATAGATATAGAATATAGGTTTTCTTTGTTTTGGAGCAGAAATATTTCATTTAATCATTAGATGTTAATGGTTAAAAATGGTTAAAAATTATATTGTCTACATGGTGATTGATGAGAAACCCCAAATTTCATACTGCGATAGCAGACATGCTCAGTTTAACGGCGGGCTGAATTAGATGGTCCCATCTCTCTTGAGCAAGAGCACTTTAATTTGCTTTAGAGAAAGAAAATACTTTTGCTTGAGCAGAGACTGCATTTTGAATTTCACCATGGAGGTTCAATCCCCGGATCAGATCTTGAAATAATGCCAAGTTACCCTCGTGATTTCATCCCATTAGACTCTAATGTTGCCATAATTAATCATAAGAGCATTTGCCATAATTGGACTGTCATTTAGATTTCAAAGGCATTCCCAAAGATGAGCCTGAGGGAAGAGCTTTCTTATTTTCTTTACAATGGCATGCAGGCAATTTAGTGCTAAGAACACTCAATTCTAAAAGAAGCCATGTCTGGGACAACTTACCACAAATTAGAGTAGCTCACAGATCCTCCTTTAGCTGAGGTTAAGTAGGTGGGATCTTTGTTAGTTCCCGGAAACCCTTGAGTTTTTAGAGCAATGGGGTGCAAATTTTATCCATTACAGGTAACAAGATTTTAAGTGTTTGGTTGCAGAAAAAGTTATGAATAGGTAAGAATCACTCAGTTCCCCAAGAGGCATGTTCACACGGCCATAGAAAACGAGGCTTTGAGATAACAGCTGCTAACATTGAGAGCAATGTTGTTTTGTTGCAATCCTATCAGTAGCTATTTAAGTAGTACTACTTCACTTGTGACCAAGTCTTTATGGAGTATTTGTATTTTGTATGCATTAAGCTACATATAACACTCTGAATTCTTTTTAGAAGGATATCTAAATAAATTTGTAATACGATTATAAAGTCCATATGTAGAATATTGGATGTTCTGAATTCATTAATGGATGTAAAACACCCCATGTTGCATAGAGACCTTCAGACGAGATAAAAAATGGTTAGCTTACGGCACTTCTGTCAGAGAAAGGACCCAAGCACTTCCTTTGGTCATCTCTTCTCTGATATCATATTAGTGTTAGTAATGTGAGCTATTGTGGTGCAGCCTATGTGTTTACTCCTTTAGGACAGAGGGAGTGAAAAGGCATATAAATTTGCACAGGTCGATGTTTGCCTACTCTGCCATTATGGGTAATGTGAGATGCACATTGATACATCTGTCATGTGTTTTAATATCATAAAGACTAATGGACATATTCACAATTACGACAATGTTCTGCAGAAGCTGAGAAAACACGATTGAATTTGACAGATATGATCGAGAGTAGTCTCACAGGTGCCTAACGTTTTGCTACATCTGAAGACGCAGCAAGCAGTCGATCACTACAACAATATTATAACAACAACAATAACAACAACAACATCACTAAGACAATGCTGTATTGGTATTCAATTAGAGCGATTGTTGCACCCTATTCAGAGAGAACAGAAATGTAGTTTCTTAGTTGACTCAGCTTTAAGCTTTACCATCATCCACCTTGGAAGAATCTTCTTAATAAAGTGTCACATCTTTTAGTATCAGTTTAATGCATCTTGGCTGGATTCTAGCTTAGGCGGTTTCACCGGTCTGCCACATTTACCTAATCTTTATCTGACAAATCCTCATCTCTGTGCTGGGAATTTAAGGTTTCTGTCAGTTCTAGGCAGTCCCATGGGATAAGATTCCCCGGAGATTTAGTTAATTCATAGGAATTCGTTTAGCTCAACTAATGTGTCATGTTTCCTCTCTCCTTTTGAATTTAATCAGGATGATTCCATTTTCTACTATATTTTCATATGTTTTAAGATGAAGTCAAATCTGCTTTTCAGAATCTGTTGAAAAGTATATATAATAATATTATTGTGTTCTCTCCGTCTCTGTTGATCGTGATTCTCTAATACAAATGGCATACTTCATATATATCGACCCCTATGAACAGAGATTAACCCGCCTCTAGCACGCAACACTGATCTCAGAATCCCATAGCGTTACAGCCCCAATGAGATCAGTCCTTGATGCTAAAGGCACATGATCTCAGCGAGCCTCGTTTTCAGATCCAATTAGGTCATGAGGTCATGAGGTCACAAGCAATGATGGTGGCAGGCTGGCAGCTGGCGGCTGTGCAGTGATAGTGGAATCAAAACCATTAGGGATTAATAGTGAACCAAATTATCATACTCCAAGCTCTAATAGACTTAGAAACAATTATAGGGCTAATGATACTGTCCCTACGCCGTTCGTCAGTGACTGATTGCCATCAGTTGGCCGTGAATTAGTGGTTTTATTGTGTTGACATCCCTGAAATCACATGACTCTAGCATCAAGGACTGATTTCATTGGGGCTGTATAACGCTATGGGATTCTGAGATCAGTGTTGTGTGCTATAGGTGGGTTACTCTCTGTTCACATGGGTGTCACATCTCTACACAGATGCAAAATTCTATATGCATATATACAATCAAATGAATGAAGTTGGCAAAACAAAATGTAGAATATGAAGGTCCTTGATGCACACTACTGTCGATATTCCACTTGGCCTCTGTCGCGTGATTGAGCCAATCTATATTTCCTATATAGATTTCTTTGACAAAAGGGCCTAGTGGACTATGGGTGTAAGAAGCCATTGCACTGAGCTGAGCCATAATTATCTTATATAGCTTTGGCTTCTCGGATTGAGATCAGCAGGGGACTCCCCTCTTTATCTACTACTAATCACACTATATTTACCCCTACATGGTTAACAGCTCTATGTCTTCTTCTGCATAACACATCTACACGTGGGACATGGGCCGGGAAGAAACTATGCCAGTGACACACGAAAAGATAAATGAATGATGTTAATTAGTCACCCTTCCTTTTGATTATGCCAGTAATACTCATCTATAGATATTATGTAGGTAGAACCGGATTTGTGATGAGATAGATTAGTGTATCTGCTAATAGATTGTTATTCTACAGTTAATTAATCTGATCATGATTCTTCAAGGTCGGGATTCCAATTCACGATTCTAGCACATGTCTACACCAGGTGATGGGGTGTAAATACCCATATTAATGTCTAGCTCCAGAGGTTGGTTGCATGCGGTGTGTATCGTCCCATTCTCACAGTTCAGGAAGTCATTTCTTAAGACACTACGAATACACACAGCCACTAAGATTTGATACTCCAAAACCTAGTGCCAATAATCGTAGGTAGTGCCCTATGACTGCTCTGTACGATCAGTCCTCATGTAATTATCGCATAGCATTTGGCAACGATCCAGCTGTTATCAAAGTACAAGGGGATTTTTATAGACAATGGATTTGCAATAAGGACCTGGCTGGTATATTATGTTTATAGAGTTCATAGCTATGCGTCACATACCATTGTGATTGTGAAATAGGTAGAATAGTACTTGCATTTCATATACATTTGCAAGGAATAATACTTCGAAATCGTTACATCTCCATACCTGGGATTTATCAGACACGCTAGAACCATTAATTCATCGTTATTGGTTAGGACCATTACCGTCGTAGATTCAAGAGTGTATTTCATTCCCTTTCATGGCCTTGGCTAGATATTCAGAACTACCCAGGGGACACACCCTCCTACCACCAACCCATTGGACTACCTTCTACCAGAACCTTATGTGCCGACTCCAGGACCCAGACCACCAGTGGGTAACTACTGCCCAACCCCCATCCACCGACCAGAAAGGAGTGTCCCCATCACTGATGTCCTGTTTGGACTATATCAGATAACTTGGAACCTACATGACAACCTTGGTCGTGAATTCTATGAGATGCTATACCGGAGGAACCTGCTACGTTCAAAAAGGCCCCAAGACAAGAAACCAACCCACCAACGCCAATAATTGCATAATAAGACTTTTAACATCATGCTTGCATGTTATTTATTTTTTCAATGAAAAATCTCTTGTCATTCAATGAACTATTCACTGTAAAAATACCGGTATATCCAGAATCCAAACATTCAAGTGGAATAACTACACATCTCAGGAAATACCTGTACATACTATGCATATATCATAAAGTCACCATTTAGTACCAATGTATACACATAGGGGACACCACTGTTTGATTCACAGCATCCCATAATAGCAATGATGTAATCAATAATGTAACCATAGTGATACCAGTCTATTGTAGTCATAGCAACGGTGCAGAAAAGTGGATCTTTTTTATTACCTCAGTATAAAACCTAGCATATAATTCATCCTGATGAAGGTGGATAAATTCCCCCGAAACGCCAATCAACCATAATTGTAAATACTCATCTACAAATCATATGCTACTGTTGTAAACTGATTATCCTACTGACTTTTTAATACAACTTTGAACTTTACTTGACCTAGTCTGGTTTTGTGTGATATAAAAACTTTCTGGTACTTTCAGAACTAGATGTGTACCAGGACATTCTTTTCCAAACCCATCCACCTCTTGAAATCTGATGTTGGTTGTGGGAAGTTAAACTGAGTTTAAGTTTTACACTCTGGGCTTCTTCTAAACTATTCAGCTCAACAAGATTTGTATTTCATCTCAAGTTGAATACGATGCCCCCATGGGTCTAAAGGAAAAGACCACCCTATTTTCATGATGACTTCTTTCGATAGGATTTTTATTGAATAAAACGATGCTAATATACTCATTCACATATCTGCCAAGGGGAGGAGGCAGGCCTCTCTAATGCAGGCTATGATATCACAATAGACCAAATGCATCTCAATGCAAACTTCACAGCACTATCTACCTAAAGATAAATGGCTCTGGTATGTGTATTTTGATTTTGGTTGTATATTTTACTTGGTTATTATCACATGGTATATAATCAAGGTATACCATCAAGGTAAAACACCCCTCCACAGGGGATTTTTAATTCCCTATTTGGCCACGAGGGGGCATTGGAGGGACAAAATTACTCTAAAATCATTATAAAAATATGTTAAGCTAATTTTTTATGCAGAATTCAATGGTCTCATTTAAAATGCACCATTTTCAGTAGAAATGGCCCATATTTGGAAGGTAAAATGAACATTTTTCATGAAAAATCAACCTATATGCCTGTTCTTGGTTGCCATAGCAACCATTCCAATTATCAAAATTTGCAGATTTTTATGCCAATTTTCGGGGATATTCACCAAAAACCCAGAACTGAAAACAGAAATGAAAAATTCCTTCTAGGTCAAAATCTCTGATAAAAATCACCATATTGTCATGTATTTTTTATGAAAAAGGCAGATTATTGTGTTTTAAGACATTATTATGGTTAATAATGTATTTAGAGCTTAATCCTTGATTTCAAATATGAATAACGACCTATGTTCAAGGAGGGGTTCTGACATTACTACTGGAAATATTTAAGCCAATGATGTCTCATTTTAAAGATCTTGAGATGAACTTTGATAAAGAATTTCCCTGCAGAGGGGTGTTTTTGCTTGCCTGGTCATTTATGTTTTACACTTTACTTCATAAACAGGAACATGATTTTGCAACAGCTTCTGTGGTTTCACAATGTATCATCTGGTGCATTTGGTCTCTTGTGACGTCATAGAATGCACCAGACAAGCCTGCTGCATGCCCTTAAAATAGCAGGTATGATTATAACTGTGTCAGATTCTTTTTATTCCATATAAAAACTATGACAAGAGCTCATGTTGAAAATAGGGTTGTCTTTTCCTTTAACCAACAGCCCCTGTATCACACCCACACAGTGATAACCCTACCCTGTATCACACTGTCATATAAAGCAGGGTTATCACACAAGGCGCGGCCAATTCTCGTGCACCTTTGTCTACAATTGTATGATATTTCAGGTTCATCTGGCCAAACTGAAATAGTAAACGTGGTCCACATGGGTTAACATTGCAATATACAGCAGCAATGATGCTGATATTTTAAAATGAAATGAATACAAGCTTTCATTTACGCATATATATATATATATATATATATATATATATATATATAGTGGCGTAGACCGAGCCGACGTCGGTGGATCCCGAAACCATCCTGGCATGGGGGCGGGGGAAGCCGGCGGAGGCGGAGTCACGTCAGCATTGTGTAAAGTTGTGTTATTCGGAGTAGCGTCTTCGGCGGCGGTGTATGTTGTACATACACCAGAGCTGGTGGACTTGCAAGTGTATAAATACTGGAGGTGTCCCACCGGACAGTCAGTCTGGCTTTGGGGTGGCTATAGGATGCACCGGCACTTGCTCCAGAGAGGAGGAACAGCGGCATATAGATAGAGATATACTTAGCTGGTGTGGCAGAGCAAGCCAGGCAATAAAGGATTCACGTTAATTATACTTGTCCGTGTTACTGGTCGTCATTCTCTTATCCGGAGGAGCTTGAAATACGCTACATTGGTGACAGCGGTGTTTTCAACGGATCCACGCGGGACTAGAGATGGCAGAGGCAAGGATAACGGAAACAGACTCATTGAAATTGGAAGGAGAAGGAGTTGGTCGGGGGACCCTCTTGGAAGTAGTGGACGAGGAGGTGACAATCAGAAGACCCACAGAAAGCAGACCTGGGGAACCATACCCCAAAAGGCAGGAGGAGCCTATGGATCGGAATTGGACGGGGGAAGGCAATCAGGTAGAGGTGGGAGGAGGGCGTGCAAGTCCCGTAAACGACTTCAGATGGCCATGGGAGAAGGAGGAGGTGGAGAGGGAGATACCCCGGAGGCCAAGCTGGGGGAGGCGCCAACCCAGAGTCAAGACGGAAAATACTTCAAGCATGACTCGGAGGAGATTGGAGGAAGGGTCAGAGGATTGGACGGAGGAGGAGTGGGACCAGCTCCTAGAGACTCTCTCAAAGCATAGGAAGATAAATCCGGCAGTGGAGGGACGGGAGGAAGGAAGAGGGATGGAGGGCCCTGACAACAAGGGAGAGGGGATGATTGTAAAAAAAGAGGTGACCGGGGGAGAGCAGCCATCAGTGGATGAAACCCGGTTACCTGCTTTGCCGTCCCTATCTAGCGGAGCTGACGGCGAAGTGAGTGCAAAAGGAAAACCGGTGGTTAAACCCACAAAATATGACGGGACGGGGGATCTAGGCGATTACCTCAACCACTTCGACCTGTGTGTGAAGGTGAATGGATGGGACGAGGCTGAGGCCGGCATGTTCCTAGGGCTGAGTTTGGCGGGGGCCGCTCGGAGGCTGTTGAACGGCAGAAAACCAGCTACGCCGGAAGGGTACACCGAACTCTGGAAGGCGCTGGTCGAAAGGTTCGAGCCCACCAATCAAGAGGAGACCTATAAAGCTGTCCTCCGCACCAGGGTACGGAGGAAGGGGGAGGCGTTGCAAGAATTGAGGGAGGACCTGATGAAGTACACCCCGCTAGCTTACCCCGAGGCCGACGCCCGAACTACAGACACCCTGGTTTTGGACAGATTCCTGCTATATTTGGATAATCCTCTAAGACAATGGGTCTATCAGTCACAGCCAAAGGACCTACAAGCTGCCGTCATGACAGCCGTGGGGGCAGAAGCCTACCTGAAGGTGGAGCAGGAAACATCACAGAGGGTTAGGACCGCTGACGCGTCGGTAAATGAGCATCTCAAAACCAACACCGACAGGATGGATAAAATGGTGGAACTAATGGACCGCATGGCTAAGAAGATGGAGGAGCCCCTCTCCACCGAAAAGAAGAGGCGGAGTACTGCCTGCTATGGGTGCGGCCAGGAAGGGCATTTCAAGCGGGAGTGCCCCAACAGGAGAACTGACAAACCTGGGGGGGCCCCCGAGACTGGAAAGGATGTTATTCCATCGGGAAACTAGAACCGACCTCTACCCAAGGCCAGGTACAGGTCGGGGGGATTGGGCCTATGAATATTGTGCAAGGAAGGCGAGAGAGGGGCGGCAGACGACTAATAGTGGAAGGCAAGTTGGAGGGAGCCGTTATACAGATGCTGGTAGATACTGGCGCCTCACTAAACCTTATCTCCCACGAGTGGTGGGAACGACACGGGGGTGATCGGCCGCTCCAAGAAACGGGGGAAGTTGTCTTTTTGGTGGATGGAAGACCCCTGAAACTTAAAGGGGAGGTGCAGGCTTCATTACAATTGGGGAGCAGGAGCACGAACGCGATGTTTATCGTGGGGGACACAGGGACGGAAGGAATATTGGGCGCCGCCTTTCTACGAGAAAACCAGCTTGTGGTGGACGTGGCCAGGGGAAGATTAATCTGGACCCAACCAGAATCGGCGTGTCGAGTGGTGAGCACCTGCTCAGCAGTGGTCGGAGCGGGGGAGGAAGCATTTCTGGAAGGCGCGGTGATGGGTCGGTGGTTGAACGGTGGGAATGGCATGATAGAAAGTATGGCCGGGCACAAAGGTGAACCCCACTTCCTGGTGGGCAGAGGCCTGGTCCAGCCAATAAACAGAGAAACTTGGGTCAGGGTGCTGAACCCCGGGCCGGAACCGATCATCGTCTACAAGGATATGACTCTGGGTGGCATCCAACGGGTGGAAACGCCGGGAGAGGATCCGGGGGAGAACCCCGGAAGCTGGTGCCGTCGGGTGGAGGCTATGTCGCCGGAGGAGAAGAGAGGGCTTATAAGAGAGCTGGTGGAGGGAACAGAGCCAGACAGAAGAAAGGAGCTTGCGGGGTTACTTAATCAACACCTGGCGGCCTGTCATAAGGGTGATAAGGGACACACCACTATGGCCCAACACCGAATAGATACGGGGGATCAACCCCCTATAAAGCAGCCACCAAGACGCTTAGCCCCTCACTGAAGGGCCACAGTGGAAGAGGAGGTTGACAAAATGTTGGAGGCGGGGGTAATCGAGCCTTCAGTAAGCCCATGGGCATCTCCGGTGGTGCTAGTGAAGAAGAAAGACGGGACAACCCGTTTCTGTGTGGACTATAGGCGGTTAAACAAAGCTACAGTAAAAGATGCCTACCCTCTGCCCCGGGTGGAGGACTGCTTGGACACTATGGCGGGGGCCACCTGGTTCTCATCAATGGATCTTGCCAGTGGGTATTGGCAACTAGATGTAAGGGCGGAGGACAGAGAGAAGACAGCGTTCACCACCCACCGGGGGCTCTACCAATTCATCAGAATGCCGTTTGGGTTATGTAATGCCCCAGGGACGTTTGAGCGAGTGATGGAGGTTGCTTCAGTGGCGTACCTGTTTGGTATATTTAGACGACATTGTCGTGTTTGCCGAGTCCTTTGAACAGCATATGGAGAGGTTGGGCGAGGTACTACAAAGACTGGCGGAGGCCGGCCTTAAGATAAAACCCTCCAAATGCCAACTGGCCCGCTGGAGGATACTGTTTCTGGGGCACCAGATCAGTGAGGCCGGGGTAGGGACGGACTTTCAAGTGGACGCCGGAGTGTGAAAATGCCTTCGAGATACTGAAGCAGAAATTGATAGAAGCTCCTATCCTGGGGTTCCCCCGACCAGAAGGCCAGCTTATTATGGACACGGACGCCAGTGATACGGGGTTGGGCACGGTGCTGGCACAAGAACAGGATGGGGAAGAGAGAGTATTGGCTTATGGCAGTTGCACCCTTAGCAAACCTGAGAGAAACTATTGTGTTACACGGCGGGAGTTGTTAGCCATCGTTTTTGGCCTCCGGAAATTCAGACACTATTTAGTGGGTCGGCCGGTGGTAGTGCGCACCGACCATGCATCCCTTCGGTGGCTATTGGAGTTCAAAGAACCAGAGGGCCAGCTGGCGCGGTGGCTTCAGATCATAGGCACTTATGACATAGTGATACAACACCGACCAGGAAAGGCCCATGGTAATGCGGATGGCCTATCCAGGACACCCTGTAAACAATGCGGCAGAGACCCTGAAGAAGACAGGCGGTGGTGTCGTGTCTTTACAAGAGCTCAGAGTCAAGTGCTAGAAGGAGGGAACCAATCCCCCGCGGAGGGGCCGGATCCTCCGGTGGGGGCGGCATGGGAAAAGCTGCAGGATGATGACCCCCTTCTCAGGGAGGTACGGGGGTGGGTGGAAGGAGGAGAGGTCCCCACTGAAGCGGTAAGACAGGACTGGAGCTACGAGAAGAAGGCCTGGTATGCCCAGAGAGAGAGGCTGACAATACACAAGGGCGTGTTGGGGAGGTGGTGGATAGGGGAGGCGGGGTCGGCCCACTTCCAGATAGCAGTTCCCAAGCCTAACAGGAAGGATGTGCTGCAGGAGGTACACGGAGAACCACTGGCCGGACACCTAGGGCGTAACAAGACCATCAGGCGGGTACAGGGAGGATATTACTGGCCTGAATTCCGGAGGGATGTCACCCGGTGGTGCGAGCAGTGTGAGCCGTGCCTGCGGCGGAAGGCAGCCCCCGCCCCCCACTGAGCTCCAATGGGACATGTTGGGGCTGGTCTACCACTCCAAAGGGTAGCCCTGGATGTGATGGGACCTCTGCCCCCGACCTCACGGGGTAATCAACACATCCTGGTAGCGGCCGACTATTTCACTAAGTGGACGGAGGCCTATGCCATTCCCAATCAGGAAGCGCCCACCGTGGCAAGGAAGTTGGTGGAGGAGCTCATATGTCGGCTAGGGGCGCCGGTGGAGATTCACACCGATCAGGGCAAGAATTTCCAGTCGGGGTTGTTCAAGGAGATAGTAGCCTTGCTGGGGGTCAAACAAACAAGGACTTGCGCTTTTAGGCCTCAAAGTGATGGAATGGTAGAAAGAGCTAACCGGACCATTGAGGCACTACTGGCTACGGTGGTGGCCACCGACCAGCAGGATTGGGACCTGCAGCTCCCCTTTGTGATGGCCGCCTATAGGTCATCGGTGCATAGCTCCACCGGAGTATCGCCTAACATGATGATGTTGGGAAGGGAAACAACCGTCCCCCTGCATCTGATCTACCCATTGGACCCACCCCCGAGGAATAAGGCTGGATACGTGGCTGAGGTCCAGGAGAAGATGGCACGGGCGTATGAGGCAGCTAGGAGTAACATAGGGAGGTCGGTGGCCCGCCAATGACGTAACTATGATGCGAGGGCGGAGGAGGGCCATCTGCCAACGGGATCCCAGGTCTTCTACTATCACCCCCTAAAGAAGAGAGGACTATCCCCCAAGTTGCAATGTTATTGGACCGGCCCGTGGACTGTGCAGGAGAGAATAGGGGATGCAGTGTACAAGATAAAGAGGGGCCGTGTAACCAAGGTGGTACATTTTGATTCTATAAAGGAGGTCTGCCTGCCAGAGGAAGAGGATCTGGGGGATGAATGCACGGAGATAGACCCGGCGGAGGAAGAGGTAGCCAACCCCGACCAGGGAGCGGGGGATGGATCGCCGGGGGCTAAGGCGATACGGGCGATAATAAGGGACCCTAACCCCGGGCCGCGTGACCAAGCATACTTACCTGTTAAGATGGCTGAAGGTGGGGACAGCTGGTGGAAATGGTGGTGGGAGGAGGAGACTAGGGTCAGAGCAGAAGCTGCAATGGCCCACTGGAGGGGTGAACCCCCAGATGACAAACCCCCCCTGGATGAAGAATATTTATCCCCTTTGGAGGAGGAGACAGAAGAAACTAGGGAGAGAAACGAGTTCAAGAGGGCAGAGTGGGCCAGACGGAGGAAGGACCCAGAGAGATGTCGTATCTTAGCCAAGCATGCAGAGAGGTGGCGGGTCTATGAAATGCTAGAGGAGGCAGAGCACGATAACGAACGGAATGAGGAGAAAGAGAGCCTTCTAATAGCCCCGGGTCGCTTACCCCGGAGGCCTATAACACCGCCTGAGGCGGAGGAGACGCCTAAGGTTGCGCCTATGTGTCTACACTTAGTACAGGCTGGGGTCACGGCCCCGCCGGGCGCCTTCAGGCCTACTACGCCGCCTAGCTCGGGGGACGGGCCTAAAACTCCGCCTAAAACGTCGAGCGCGCCCCCTGCCGGAGTGATAGCCCCGCCAAAACCGGTGTTGCTACGAAACCAGAATGCGAGTGACGTCAATGAGGAGGGAGACGACCACTATTTGAAGATAACAGTCACTTTCCCGACAGAAATGGCGGAGGACAGACGTGTTGTAATGAGGAAGGTGGAGGAGAGCTGTAGAAATGGTGTAACAGGGGACACACAAGCCGGACGGGAGGAGAAAAAAAAGGGCCAAGGGAGCGCGTAAAGAAAGACGGGGTTCACCGGGAGGGCCGCCGGAGGGAGAGAGGGGGCCGATCTCCACCCAAATCCTCGTCCTCACGGTCCCACAGCCGCCCTAGGCACGGGGGAAGGGAGAATGATAGAAATAAACACCGCCAACGGCCCACCGAGGAAACAGTCCACCGAAAAGTAAACAACAAACCCTACAGGAAGAAGGACCGTGCGAAAGACAGCTGGTCAAGAACCCATTCCCACGTCCACTACCCACCGGAACGTTCGGAGGAAGGAGCAGAGCTGACTTTCTCACGGTCGGGTGACGGCCTCATGACAGGGGAAACCCCGGTGGCACAGGCGTGCGGGGAAGGTTCCTGGCTGCTAATTGGCCAAGACAACTCAAGGGGGAGGGGTGTGGCCGGGCCGGGGGTGTATAAAGGAAGGACTCATCCCCTGGATTCGGCAATATCGACCATTGATTGGAAGCAGTTAGAACTCGGTAATATGCCTAAGACACACGAAGACGAGAAGTCCGTGCCCATGGTATGGGTAGAGGGAGTGCAGATACCAAAGCACAGGTGTGAGATCTGCAGGAAGGAGGGCAAACCGTATGCCTTTGGACGCAGCGATGCTTTAAAATGCCATCAGAGGAAGCATGAGGCCGTGCAAGAAGGATACGAGTGCCCCTCCACCGGCTGTGAATACCAGGTCGCCAAAGATTACAAGAATGACCTGGTGCGCCACGTGGAGAGACAGCACCCGGACATAAAAGGATGGGTGCCCCCGAAAGAGACCAAGCAACTGCGGCTGGCTAGTGAAGGGGAGGCGGGGGCCGTTCCAGCACAAACTCCAGGCACCTCCACGTCTGCAAAACCCAAGTCTAAAGGCAAACCCCGGAAGGTTAAGGTCCACATGTCAAAAGGAGGGGCTGGGAAGGCGTAGGAGCCGGCCGAGTCCGCCGCCGCAAGCACTTCTAAAACGGAGGCGGTGGTGCCCTCCAGCCAGACACCGGGCAGCGCCTCTATCATATCGTCACTGGTGTCCCCCGGGATAAGCATAGGGGATGAGGAAATGGAGGAGGTGGCCGCAGCGGCCAAATATCTAGAGGAACTGGTGGGACTGAAAACTCCACCCAATCAGGAACTACCTGCGCAAGGGGTGGCCACCCGGAGTAGTACTGGCAAGGGGCGGAAACGGGTGTCCGAGGAGGCAGTGGAGGAGCCCCCTGACAAAAAGGTGCGCCGGTCCCCCGGTAAGGAGGGAGCCGTCCGCCGGGTTACAGAAATGATAACGGACCCCGTCACCGGTAAATATCAATTGGAGCCAGAGGAGGAGGGAAAGGTTCTCTTTGTTCTTAAACTACTAATGGACAGGTACAGTAGGGAGGGGGAGACCCCGACCAAAACCTTAACTAGACTCCAGAAGGAGTTGCCGGTGGGCACACTGGACATAGATGAAATAGAAAAGGAATATGATGCGGCTAGGACGGGTATACCAACACGGAGAACCCAGCTAAAGGTTGGGACTTACGATGACATCACAGACGACGGTTCACAGTCAGCTCAGGAGTCCAGCCCTGAAAAAGGAAAGGCATTTGAAATTTCCGGGGGACTCGATTCCAGCCCTAAAAAACTGCCGGAGTACACCTTAAAGGAGGACCGCCCCAAGCCCCACATTGAACCGGAGTTATGTACACCTGCTGAGGAAGAGGCCACCTCCACCCCCGACTCCCCGGAGGCGGAGGAGGACAGGAGACCAGGTAAACCAGACCCCGAAGACGGAGCCACGGAGATGGTCTCCGCTCCAGCTAAAGTCGATGAAGAGATCTTTGAATACCCCCCCCCCGGCGTGGCTGGCTACCCTGACCTCGAGGAGCAGTATGCAGCGATGATCAAAGCTGGCAGAGAGAGGGCCAGGCAGAAGAAGTTAGAGGAACAAAAGAGGTTAGAGAAGGAGAGAGAAATGGAAAGACAGAAGGCTATAGAGGAAAAGAAAGAAGCAGAAGCCAGGGTGGCGGAGGAGGAAAAAGCTTTGAAAGAACAGAAATCTAAAAAGACAAAAGGAGGAAAAGGGAAAGGCCCGGGAAAGAGTAGCCAGAAAACAGGATTAGAAACACTGATTGAGCAGGTTACCGTGCGCACGGGGGAGACCCCGGAAAAGGCTAGTCCACCGGTGGTGCCCCAGACTCCCACCCCCGGAACGCGGCGCAGCCTTGAGGAAATATTACTGAGTACATTAACTCCCACGGGCCAGCGCCCCAAGACCCCGGCAAAGACGAGCTCCGGCAGCAAACCCATGGACAATGAGGGGGAACCCGTTGGAGTAACCCCCCAACAAAAAGGCAAGATGGCCGGGAGAGCAAAAGGGAGGCCTGACTTAGTGCATTACACCAGGACAGTTACTGTTGGATTGGAGGGGCTGGTGGTGCAGTCTCCCAAGGGGGACTTTCTCTTACAAATCGAGGCTGGGGAGGAGGCGGGACACATGGAGACTATGGTGTTGGTGCCGGAGGGGGTGGAGACGGTGCAGGGGAGTGTGGAGGATGAGGACCCTTTAGGCCCACCAACCTCCGAACGTGTTATAATAGTGACAGACGCCCAGGTGGTACCCATACCTGACGGGGGCGTGGCTCTCACACAAGGAGTAGTGTCTGTAAGCCACGTGGTGGTTGCCCCTCCCCCGGCTCCCGAATCTGGTAAAAGGGTAGAGGTGGAGGAGAACTTGATGCCCTGGAACGAGGACTTCACAGGCCCCCGTGAGCTGCAGGAGTATACGAGGCGCTTGCGGAACCCGGGGAACTTGGGGCCCGAGATGAGAGTGGTGCCGGGGGGTGTGTGCAGCTCGGCAGTGCAAAGCTTGGCTGACGGTGATGTGGAACTGGTTCAGGTGACCCGAACCAGGTATGCCAAGGCTTCCAGGGAGGGACTGTGCTCCAGATGTGGGCAGCCATGGCCTATTACCTCGAAGGCCCCGGAGAAGGAGGAGAGAGAGGAGGAGGAAGCCTCTACGAGCACCCAGTAAAAAGGGTAAGTGTCTCTTCCGGTGTATCTACGGCGGGGGAAGCGGAAACTCCAGTACAGGAGGGCACCGGCGGAGGTCGGTGGGAGGAAAAGGAGGGAGGGCGGTGATGCAGCCGGGTCGGAGGGTGACTGCGGGATAAGCTGGGACGACGTGGAATGCACCCGAGTAATCTATGGGTGTAAGCCAGTACAGGCTGGGGGAGCAGTAGCACCTTAAATGGAGAACAAAATGCATCAGTTCCGGTGGGGTAAGCAGTACAAGTGCCTTACCTTGTGTTGCAGACCTGGTCGAGCCGCGGGGGCGGCATCCGGAGGCAGGCGGAGGAGAGACGGCAACAACCGGAGGAAGGTGGCCGTCGGTGGACGGTTCGGAGGACCGGTGGACGGCTCGGTGGATGAGTCGGGGGCATCTCGGCGGTGGCAGTGATGTTGTATTGGCCTTGAAGGCAGCAGTTGTATAATAGTTAAACCATTTGTAAATTATGAAGCTATCCGGTGGAGCATGCTATAAGTATTGATACTGTGTATACTGTATGATTATCTATATTGCTCAATGTATTTTTAAAATTAATAATCACAAACACCCAGGGGCCATGGTGTATAATTGTTTATTCAAAATTGGATACCCATCTGCAGGAGGGTACACTGACATTCTTTCCCAGTACGACTGTTAATTAGTTGGGGAGAGTGTGGCGTAGACCGAGCTGACGTCGGTGGATCCCGAAACCATCCTGGCATGGGGGTGGGGGAAGCCGGCGGAGGCGGAGTCACGTCAGCATTGTGTAAAGTTGTGTTATTCGGAGTAGCGTCTTCGGCGGCGGTGTATGTTGTACATACACCAGCGCCGGTGGACTTGCAAGTGTATAAATACTGGAGGTGTCCCACCGGACAGTCAGTCTGGGTTTGGGGTGGCTATAGGACGCACCGGCACTTGCTCCAGAGAGGAGGAACAGCGGCATATAGATAGAGATATACTTAGCTGGTGTCGCAGAGCAAGCCAGGCAATAAAGGATTCACGTTAATTATACTTGTCCGTGTTACTTGTCGTCATTCTCTTATCCGGAGGAGCTTGAAATACGCTACTATATATATATATATATATGAATACAGACACTTCTAACTACTTCCAAATGTTGTTCTGGAGCAAGAGAGCTGCTCACAGCTAACAATAGATGATAGATAACGATAAAAGGTAATGTGTTAAGGATGTATGGTTTTTCTACTCCACAATCTAGCGCAGAGTACACTCGCCATAGACAGTAAGTTAACTTAATGATCTCAAATAATATTAAAACTTTATGATTTTTTTTCTTCAAAAGTGTTATACAAAGCATTACACTCATTATCGACGGCAAGTTGCTTTGTTACAGAAGGTCGAATCCCACATGGCGATTTAGGCCTCTAATATCTCTGCAATTTTGTCTGTTGTGTTATACGGTCCATGCTGAGGCCATAAACCAAAAGGGTTACAGCAAATTAGTGCTTAACCTACTGTTAGATTCGGTATAAGTTGACCAATCCTTGCATTAATATGGCCTCAGTAACGGTCATGAAACAAAACAGACAAAATCGCAGAGATATTGGAGGCCAAAATCGCCATACATGTGGGATTCGACCTAGATGATACTTTGCCTATAGGTGAGGCTCCACTATGCGACTTTTGCACAGAATCGCAGCTATGCTCACAAAATGGGACACAAACACAGACTAAAAGTGGTATTTGTTGTCATTGGAAGGTAGAAATTGTCTTCTGAGGGAACTATTTGTTTATGTGGGGATGTGATTGTGTGTGATCTTAAGCATGTCTGTGTTGTTAAAAAGATGTTTTTGTTGACTAAATCAAGCTGATATTATGTAAATATTGAAGACTTTCATATTGGGGAGTCTCTGCAATTCAATATTAAACAGGTTTGATTTTTACAGGGCAGGACCCTGCAATCTAATGTTGTTATTCATTTCATACGGTATTATTGTTTATACAGCAGAGGAGGATCATTAACCTCAACTTGATCTGTGTGACTTGTCAGTCTCAGGTTTGGATAAATATATAAACAGAACTTTAGGTAAACACACTCCCTGTTGCCACAAGTGACCCCTCAAATCTCATGTTTTCAATTTTACATCTAATGTTTACAAGTTAGCACTGTCAACATCCTATACCTTAGACACTCTCTGAGTAACAGTTTGTGAGCTTGCTGCAAAAAATCACGTAGTGGAGCCTCCATTATTGAACCCCTTTGCACTGGCAATGTAGATGCCACTGTCTGTCAATCTTACTCCACCAATGTACAAATCAAACATGCTTGGGTCAGGTATTATATTGTGTGACTGCATTGGTGTTGTTTTCCTCTCGATGTGACCCCATTTAATTCGCTCAAATTTGATAGTGGGGCAGGGTGTATCGGTGTCTGACATGTTTGATATCCTAAATTCGCAAGGATATAAAACAATAGCACAGTATGCATTGGGACTTTGATATTGCACAATTTAACTAGTACTCCTTGCGATTTATGGCACCAGGAACCATGTAGAATACAACTGACAAAATCGCAGAGATATTTGAGGCATTTTTCGCCATGTAGGATTCGACCTATAAAGTTACTTGGTTCAACACACAGGCCAGCAAACTAAACTACTTTAATCCAATTTAATCTATGATCACTCACAGTATATATGTATGCATGCATCGTTTATGACGAAATCCAGCAGATTTAAACCGGAAAGTAGCATCGGTTGGTAGATATGGAAGATTCACCACAAGTCGAGAATTTATCATATATGTGCGGACTGTTGATTTACAGCTTTTTGTACCTAACCTGAACCCTCTATTTGTCAATTGAAGATGAAGACCAACAGGTATAAGCCTGCGTAAAAAAAGGTTATCAATATTAGACTCAAGGCAGTTTTAAGCTCATACAAAAATTACGTATACTCTAGTTGTTACATCTATGGATATACATCACAGTAGGTGGTATCCTCAGCTTTATATAACAGCTATAATTCACTGCGGACGAGCATTGCTACTTTAGCAGCAACGGTTTGCTGATAACATTTAGGCCTACGTGATTTTTATTTTGGCTAACCATACAGATCACCAAATTTCTTACAGAAAACAGTTACATTCCTATGCTTGCAGCAATAATTCTTTGCAAGTCAAATATATGTATGAGTCACTAAATTGGTATCTTACCCATAGAAATAATCAATGGGTTTTTATAAGAGTATATATGGAATATTAACATTTTACTCTAAATTCTTTCAGATGGTGCAAGTGGTGAAATAATGTGCCAACCGTATTGCGAAAATCTAAGACCGAGTTACACAAATCTGGAAGGCATTTCTCGCACCCCAGTCACCTGTATTCTATGGGAGAGGACTCATATGAAAGGCTTTCTGGTCTTAGGGCCTGGGCCGATGATAAGTCTGATCTCATCTGCACCATGCCTAGTTTTCTATGATCTACACCCGTATGAAAGTTTTCATTGAATGCTACCCAATGAAAATGTCATTTCTCCTCTGCTGCTTGCCATCCAGTCCTGTCTCCCCTCCTCCTCTCTTCTTTCTACCCCTTCTCCTCCCTCCTTCGCTTTTCCCTCTACTCCTGCCCCTTTAATTCCTCTCTCTCTCTCCTTCCCATTTTCCTCCCTTCCCTTCTCCATCTTTCCTGTGTCTCCTTATTTTTCCTCTGCCCACTCCCTCCCCTTCCCTCCCACCTCTAGTCTCCTCCCCTCTTCTCCCCCTCCTATTCACCCTTTTCTCAAGTCTCTCTCTTAAATATAAGTACCTCCCTTCCTGTTCTCAGCCGTACCCACATCTCTCCCTTTCTGTCCCTTTTCCTGCCTCTCCCCCTTTCCCATACATATAGTACAAATACATTTTATGTTTTCATACACTTACACATTGTCAGTTAGGACTCATTTGAAAATCCACCCTCCACCATGAAAGTATTTTCAGCGACTCCTTCTGTATGAAAAACTTTCATCTACCCAGAAAATATTTCATTGTGTGGTCTCTTATGAAAATAATTTCATGGGCCCTTCCGATGAAAATATTTTCATAGAGTTCCATTCATGAGAATATTTTCAGCGAGTACTTATATGAAAATCTTCTCTCCACCATGAAAATATTTTCAGCGACTCCTTCCATATGAAAAACTTTCATCTACCCAGTGAATATTTCATTGTGTGGTCTCGTATGAAAATATTTTCATAGGCCCTTTCAATGAAAATGTTTTCATAGAGTTCCATTCATGAAAATCTTCCCTACACCATGAAAATATTCTTAGCGACTCCTAACATAGATGAAAATCGTCGAAATCAAAAGCTCAGAAGAGTTTTTTCTGAGTTCCACATAAATACATTTTCAAAAAGTCCCTTTTTGAAATATTACATTTAGAAGTTTTGTTTCAAACCTGGAGGTTGTTGCGAAAGGACAGGAATTTAATTGTATCAGAGGTATGATCAGAGGTATTCTCCTGTATGAAGGTATTCTCTCTGGCTTACATGTGAGATCCTTTCTTGAGCTCAAACTCATGAGTTTGTAACAAATAAAATTGTTTCACTGGGCTAGTCATTCTCTCTCCTCTGCACTTTTTTTTTTACTATATTCCTACTTTACCCTAGCAGTTTATATCCCCTCACCATTTTTTTCACTGCAGGGAGAATATTATACAAAAGAATTCTCTGAGCTGCATTGATCACTGATTTTTCACAGGGAAGACCCAATGAAAAAAAATTTTCACCAGCCCTTCCAGGTGAAAATATGCTATCCATTCTTGATTCATCAGTACTCAGTAGATGGCACCACACACCAAAACAGTCCAGATTACTCCTCAGAGCATGGTGATTCACCCTACCTTATCTGTACCTCTAAATAATGTTCATTCAATCCCTGACCCTGATCTTGACATTAACCTAAACTCTAATCCTAATCTTTATACTAATGCCATGCGTAACCCTAGACTCTATGAGTGACTGTCTGGTGACAGCCACTGGGCACTGCATTGGGATTTCTGGCATAAAGTGTGAGTGCACCCCCCAAGAAAGAGACATATCAAAGCACTTTTCCTGAATTAACTCCCACAATTACAGTTGCAACTGATATTCAGTCATGCTTAACCTAAACCAAATTTTAGTCCTAACCTAAAATTTGAGCCTTAGCCCAATTATAACCCTACTACCACACTTTATCCTAATCATAATCCTAACCCTTCTACTACCCCTGTTTATAGTCAAGCATCACAAATATGCCAAACCTTTTGGCAGGCATGTCGGCTAATCCACTAGCAGACAGACAATGATGATAGACACTTTTTAGCTTTAGCTGTGCAGGGAATTGAAACTCTTAGCCTAAAATCAACCCTAGACCTAACCTTAACCCATATCCTGCATCCAAGTCTAACACTAATTTTTACAACAATCCCAACACTATCACATCCTCATGACAACTCCTAAAATCCTCTAACCTGAGCCCAAAACTTCAACTAACACTAAACCATAATTAACAAGTCTACAGTTAGGGTGAGGGGAAGGGTTAGTATTTGGGTCAATGTCAGGATAGATAACGTAAGCAACACTGATCAACTGAATAGTTTTTTTGTCCAGCAAGAAGGATCGACCATCTCAAACTAATGCTATATGCTGTGTGTAGTGAACTATCCCTCAGCATGGTAAGTGATATCTAAGAAGAGAAGAAGGGATATATACAAACTGTTAAAACCATATCCCAGTAGTAAACCATATTATACTGTCTGCACCATAGCAAAGTGCTGAATGTTCTGTAACAAGTTTGATTTATATATTATTATTCTTATCTTTATTGTCAAAGACATAATACATTTCTTGGTGGGTGTTTTACCAGAGAGATATGGGAGGTCCACACAATTATGCCACATATGGCTGTCTGTATGTCTGTTTCAGCTCACATTTCCATAAGTTAAAAGAAAACATATGGAGGTCTAGATGTGTATACATACGGAAATTTACCTGTTTCAGCTCAACATATGGAAACAAAATATCCCACATAAAGGCTGCAATATGTAACTCTAAATACAAGGGGCTCCATTCCCCTGCCTTTTGATTCAATTTCCGTACATCCCCATTATATTGGCCCCTATCATTTCAAGATTTCTTTGCTTCCCATTATATAACAAAAAAACAAAACTTTCAGAACTTTTCCCTATGACTCCTTATTATGGTTACATTTTTTAGAATGTTAAAAAACATTTTTGACATTGTATAACATATTTTTGTTGGCTGGGAGGTTATAATGCGACATGTTTTATGATGCATACATATATTGTGTATAATATATAGAGAGGACACTGCCACCAATAAGAAACACTTGAAAAATGTTTTAGCCACATAAGGGCCACATGTGAGTGCCATATGTGAATACATTTTTACTTATGTGATGAAACACCCTCTTAGAGAAATATTCAAATGCTGTTTGATAATAAATGATTTGCTTTAGCTCACAGTGACATCTACTGAGGAACTCATCAGTGTAAAGAGAGATTTTCACTGGGACAGGCCACTGAAAATAATTGGTTATATATGGTCTGTGCTGCCATCTACTGAGAAGCTTATTCATGAATGGATTAGATATTTTCACTGGGAAGGGCTGGTGAAAATTGTTTTCATCCAGGTTTCCCGGTGAAAATCAGTGATATGTAGAAGCATTTATGTGAGACATGTGAGGAGGAATATTAGAACATTGGTGGACTCAGTAATATTTGTTTTTGAACTGTTTGAACTTCAGCATCCTGAAGCTTATTTAGAATCAGTTATCATATACCCTAATGAAAATATTTTGATACGAGTCGGGAAAATATAGTGAGAGTGTGTACAAGAGTTTCATATGGCATGACTGGTTAAAACATTTTGGAGTGGAGGAGCATGACATTTTCATCAAAAATGATTCGATGAAAATGTTTCATACAAGATCGCACAATGAAATATTCTCTAGATAGATTAAAGTTTTTCATATGGTCGGAGTTCCTAAAAATATTTTCATATGACACAACTCAATGAAAAGGCTGTTTTTATGATAGTTTTTCATAGGATGAGGGTCGCTGAAAATATTTTCATATAAGACAGATTAATATGGAAATGGTCACTGAAAATATTTTCATACAAGACAGTTGAAAGAAAAAGTAGCTGGTTTATGAAAGTTTTTCATATGGGAAAGATCACTGAGAGGAGAGTGGAGAGAGAGGGGAATGGAGGAGAAATGGCATTTTCTTTGGGTAGCATACAATGAAAACTTATATTGTACAGAAAAAGAGAGTAAACCTGTCACCACGACACAGCTACCAGTGTCATCTACAATTACCTTAAGTGCATACGCCTCTAATGGTGTGTGCACTAAATGTAAGACCACAAAATGAATCGACACTCCCCTTTAAATCTGGAGGGCGATTCATAAAAACTAACTATGTTTCTGTTTCTATAATAATGCATTTAGGAGCAAACGTCTTAGAAAAGATTATCTCAGTTTGATAGAATTTGCATTCTTAGTGGTTATATGACTGGCACCCTCAAATGATGTAGAAATATCAGTTATCAACCTTATTATAGCTCTTTGTATGATCTTTGGATCCCGATGAAATTTACAATTCTATATTGTTAGTTTTTATGAATCAGCCTCCATATGTCATTTCTGTCATGACAGCATGTTTAATTTCCTCTGTGTACGTTGGGTAATATTAATCTTGTAATGGAATGCACTGAAAGCCATTTGATTATTCTTTAAGATGTCATAGTAGAAAATACGATGTCCACATAAATATGTGTTATTTGAGTTGGTGTATATCATTTCTAGCCATTGTCTCTTGTGAAATGCCATCAAAATGCTAGTTTCGTGATGCTATTGTAGGGAATTGTATTTACTATGTATTGAGGTCTATGTATTCAAGACTGTTACTATAAAACTATACCGTATCAGGGTAGGATAGGCGCTCTCCGGGAGCATCTCCTATGTCTCTCGTAAGAAGGCACCACTGGTGGCCTGGGAGGTTATAATGCGACATGTTTTATGATGCATACATATATTGTGTATAATATATAGAGAGGACACTGCCACCAATAAGAAACTCTTGAAAAATGTTTTAGCCACATAAGGGCCACATGTGAGTGCCATATGTGAATACATTTTTACTTATGTGATGAAACACCCTCTTAGAGAAATATTCAAATGCTGTTTGATAATAAATGATTTGCTTTAGCTCACAGTGACATCTACTGAGGAACTCATCAGTGTAAAGAGAGATTTTCACTGGGACAGGCCACTGAAAATAATTGGTTATATATGGTCTGTGCTGCCATCTACTGAGAAGCTTATTCATGAATGGACTAGATATTTTCACTGGGAAGGGCTGGTGAAAATTGTTTTCATCCAGGTTTCCCGGTGAAAATCAGTGATATGTAGAAGCATTTATGTAAGACATGTGAGGAGGAATATTAGAACATTGGTGGACTCAGTAATATTAGTTTTTGAACGGTTTGAACTTCGGCATCCTGAAGCTTATTTAGAATCAGTTATCATATACCCTAATGAAAAGATTTTGATGCGAGGCGGGAAAATATAGTGAGAGTGTGTACAAGAGTTTCATATGGCATGACTGGTTAAAACATTTTGGAGTGGAGGAGCATGACATTTTCATCAAAAACGAGTCGATGAAAATGTTTTATACAAGATCGCACAATGAAATATTCTCTAGATAGATTGAAGTTTTTCATATGGTCGGAGTTCCTAAAAATATTTTCATATGACACAACTCAATGAAAAGGCTGTTTTTATGATAGTTTTTCATAGGATGAGGGTCGCTGAAAATATTTTCATATAAGACAGATTAATATGGAAATGGTCACTGAAAATATTTTCATACAAGACAGTTGAAAGAAAAAGTAGCTGGTTTATGAAAGTTTTTCATATGGGAAAGATCACTGAGAGGAGAGTGGAGAGAGAGGGGAATGGAGGAGAAATGGCATTTTCTTTGGGTAGCATACAATGAAAACTTATATTGTACAGTAAAAGAGAGTAAACCTGTCACCACGACACAGCTACCAGTGTCATCTACAATTACCTTAAGTGCATACGCCTCTAATGGTGTGTGCACTAAATGTAAGACCACAAAATGAATCGACACTCCCCTTTAAATCTGGAGGGCGATTCATAAAAACTAACTATGTTTCTGTTTCTATAATAATGCATTAAGGAGCAAACGTCTTAGAAAAGATTATCTCAGTTTGATAGAATTTGCATTCTTAGTGGATATATGACTGGCACCCTCAAATGATGTAGAAATATCAGTTATCAACCTTATTATAGCTCTTTGTATGATCTTTGGATCGAGACGAAATTTACAATTCTATATTGTTAGTTTTTATGAATCAGCCTCCATATGTCATTTCTGTCATGACAGCATGTTTATTTTCCTCTGTGTACATTGGGTTATATTAATCTTGTAATGGAATGCACTGAAAGCCATTTGATTATTCTTTAAGATGTCATAGTAGAAAATACGATGTCCACATAAATATGTGTTATTTGAGTTGGTGTATATCATTTCTAGCCATTGTCTCTTGTGAAATGCCATCAAAATGCTAGTTTCGTGATGCTATTGTAGGGAATTGTATTTACTATGTATTGAGGTCTATGTATTCAAGACTGTTACTATAAAACTATACCGTATCAGGGTAGGATAGGCGCTCTCCGGGAGCATCTCCTATGTCTCTCGTAAGAAGGCACCACTCGTGGCCTCGGGCGGTGTGTCATAAGGGGTGGACCAGAGGGCGCTCAGTGCGGAACCAGCCAACCATAATGAGCGGTATATATTCCCCCATCCTCCTACGATCGGGAAGCCATTGTGCAGTCCTACCGAGATAGTAGGCTAACCAGGTCTCGAAATGGCCTAACCATTATCTAAGCGAGAGCATTACCACCTTATGGGGTACTGATTATAGGGATATGAAAGGTTGAAACGCATTTGCAAGTCCTCTTGTAAACATACTGTAATAAAGTTATTCTGAAACCTACTCGAACCGATTAGTTATTGCTTCGATAAGATAGTTATCTCGATATCAGTAGGTTCTCAAAACAGCAATACCTACACTGGTGCCATGACCAGGATCCAGTAGGAACTAAGAGTCCAAAGTGGAATTCCGTCAGAATGATGAAATCGGCTTGGAGGGGAGAGAAGATGTTGGAGAAGCTACAGGCTTTGCCACACCGACTCAATCGATAGAATCCGGTAGTTATGTCTAATCAGCAGGTCTAGAAAGCAAACAGGAACAGATTCTCTCTTCTGATGAAACAGAAGACGATGGATTTATTCCACAAGGGGTGAAGCTGGACGAGGAAATCTTTCCTCCCAGTTCTCGAGGCTGAGGCCTGCTATATTTTGCAGGAAAGAAAATGCCTTTCTTGAATCCTATGGGGAGGGCTCGAGGCAGAGCTCAAGGGGTGCTCAAAGTCCCCGTCATTGGGAAACCCTTGATGATATCGATGAAAGTCTCTTCAACCCTGGAGGTTCAACTAAAAACGGCCCCGATGCCTCCAAAGAGGTCGGTAGCGTTCATGGATGAGGCAATTCGGGAAGTTGAAAAAGTCGGAAAGGAACTCAAAGAGTTGCAAGCAGAGATTGCAAAATGGAATGTTTGCATTGATGATCTCGACAAGAGGTACGACGCGAAACAGCAGGATTTGAATGCTACTACACATCAGCTGAATAGTGTAAAGAACGAGGTACAAACCAGCCAGTTAAAACTTGGCAAAATTTTAAACAGATTAACGACAATATGAACCAATTGGTACAAGCTCGAAATTAACAAGTTGAAGAAAATGAAGAGATCCGTCGAGGTATTCTTAATGAGAATAAAGATCTCGAAAGGAAAAAATCTGAATCAGTTCGAGAACTAGCTGACCTTCAAACAAGGAAAAGTATGCTCGTTGATTATATCAAGAGAACTAAAGCTCAGTTAGCGCCTTTTAATGCACCTAATGTGAGTGCGGTACCTAACTCTGGTGATCAGTTTCAAGCCATGAGAAACGATAGTTCTGATGATGATGTTCGTGTACCTAATGGTACGCCTGCTCCGTCTCAAACTAAATCAATACTGAAATCTTCCAGCTCAGCACAAGCGGGAACTTCAGGAGGGGTTAAGGGCTCGAGACCAAATGGTTCAAATCAGGTCCAGGTACCTGCAAAACCAACGAGCACTACTACAGGCAGTACTTTCCATAGTACACAAAGTCAAGCTACCCAACAACCGTTGACCGGTAGTAAAAGTACATCATCAGGGTCTAGAACTGTATTTACAACTGAAAACCAAACGGCAGCAGGTATTAATCAAGGTAATACCCGTTTCATCGAGCTCAGGCCAATCCTTGACACCGTCTACGACGCAACCAGTAGCAAATCCAGCAGTAACTTTTCAATATGCCAATGAAACAGTAAGTGGAGCACGTTACTTAACCCTTTGAGGGCAGAGCAAAAATGGTTGTCCTGGCCATGGGGACGGCCCCTGAAAAAAGTAAAGTTCCTAGAGGACGAGCCTATTTTCAATTTCTATACAAATCCTATATAATGGCTGTTGACTATAGTCGACGCTAGGCCTACCGTGGTGTCGACTATAGTCGACGCTAGGCCTACTATGGTGTCGACTATAGTTGATGCTAGCCCTCAATGGGTTAATGAGGCCTACCACACCCACACCAGTTCGAAGGTCTAGTTTAAGCCCGAGAGTAAGCGCTTTGTATAGCGCTAACCCCGTCATCGCTGGCTTGGGATTAGATGCAATCTCCCGACGTTCTGATGGTTTTGATGATGTCGAGAAAAGTGTAAAACTTGCTCGCTCTATCAAAAGATCGACTAATGCTGCTCAAAGAGTTGCATCACAGCCTAAACCATACAGGGGAGATATCCCTTGGCTAGAATGGTTAGCACGTTTCATGGATGACATGAAAATAAGTGGATGGAGTGATGAGGAGGCCCTTCCTCAACTCTGTAAATGCCTCCGAGATGGAGTAGGAAAAGTAGCTCTCGACAAATGGACTGAAGAATGTTCTAGTGGGACCTTCTTACAGTTGATAAAGTGTGCTAGCTTTGTTTTTGGGACAGTGGGACACACAGAGCGGAATTTCGTAAGCGCACTCAAAAGCCAGCAGAGTCTCCGAAGATATATGGATTGGCTCTACAAAGTTTGTTAAGGATGGTACATCCTACTATGCCAATGGATGACGAATTCTTTATGTAGGAATTGTTTGTTCAATTCACTTTGGGACTAAAGGATCCGTCTGTACAACAAGTTGTGTATGATAGTTGGAAGAATGACAGTTCTTTGAATGATCTCTTTGATGTTATCGACAATCACAATGAAAAGAAAACCTTGATGGCTGGTAAAGTACCACAAGCTAGACCTAACCCAATGTTTGTCCCGGTAAGTTTCAAGGAAAGCACTCCTGGTGACATATGGACAAACCTTTGTTCCATTAGAAGTAGGTAAAAAGGAATTTATTATCTCACCTACTATCGCGGATATAGCTGTTCCGGGATTATAGGCTTAGATTTTGCCTCCCTTTATGATGCTATTCTTAACCCCAGTACAGGTGTTCTAACTATAGAGCAACCTCACAGGGTTAGAGCGCAATGTGTATTACGACAGATTTCCTTGATAGCAACAGTGGTTCAAACAGTAAAAATACCTGTAGGAACTTTGTGTGATGTTCTCGTAAGGAGTAACTCGAAGTTAAGTGGTATCCAGTCTGTAGTGGAGCCCGATACAGAGTATCTTACAAGTGTGGGATTGGTTTCTGTCGACACCTTGATTTCGAATGGATAATGGACTGTCATGCCCATCTCAAATCCAGGAACTGAAGTTAAAGTTCTACTTGCCAAAGGACAGAGAGAAAGCAACGGTTACAGCTGCGGAGGCTTCTGTAAGTGGAGGAAGTGAGTGTATTACCTGAAGCCCTGGAACGATTAGTAGAATCGTCCATAAGCTGTTCAAAGGAACAATTGAGTGAAATATGCTCGCTGCCTTGAAAGTATAATAGAGCTTTTAAAGCGCCTGCGGAGCCCTTAGGGCGCATTGATAAAGTTCTACATCGAATAAAAATGGGAGTAGCTCCACAATTTAAGATGCCTTATCGGAGGTTGCCTCTGTCAAAGAAAAGACTTGTGGAAGAACATATAGAATCAATGTTGAAAGATGTGTAATCATTCCAAGTACAAGCCCGTGGTCTAGTCCGGTACAAATGGTTACGAAGAAAGATGGTACGATGAGATTCTGTGTGGATTATAGAAAACTCAATGGTATCACTAAGTAAAATGCTTATCCTCTTCCTCGAATTGATGAAACATTGGATTCTCTAGGGGGGGAATGAATGGTTCTGTAGTTTAGACCTAGAGTCTGGCTATTGGCAGATTGCTATGAAGGAGGAGGATAAAGAGAAAACCGCATTCACTAGTCATATGGTGTTAAATCAACTCAAATTGATGCCTTTCGGGCTATGCAATGCTCCAGCTACATTCGAGGCCATGATGGAATCTGTCCTAAGTGACCTCTTATGGAAGAGCTGTTTGGTATACCTTGATGATGTGATAGTGTTCGTTAAGACATTCAAAGAATGCTCTAACAATCTTGGAATGGTTTTGGAACGAATCCAACGTAATGGATTAAAACTAAAACCTAAAAAGTCTACATTGTTTCAGAAATCCATGGTTTATCCCGGACGGATTATTAGTACTGAAGGTACTAAGGCATCCGGATAAGCAGTTTCTGATTGGGAAAGACCAAAAGGCCCAAAAGATGTACGCTTGTTTCTGGGATTCTGTTCTTACTATCGAGACTTTATTTCAGGATTTTCTAGGGTAGCATATCCCTTACAAACTATCGCTCACTGGACTCCTAGCAGGGTTGAGACCAATGGGGGAATGATCAACAGGCTGCTTTCGAGGAATTGAAGCGATTATTTAAGGAAACTCCAGTGTTGAAGTATCCGAATGAAAGTGGTCATTTCATTATGGATACTGATGGAAGTAACAAATCTATTGGAGCAGCATTATCCCAGATACAGAATGGTGTTGAGGTTCCAATAGCTTTTGTGGGTAATAGTCTTAATAAGGCTAAAAGGAATTATTGTACCACTAAACGAAAGTTGTTGGTTGTGGTGGTTTATACGAAGAAGTTTAGACACTTTCTCTATGGAGGGAACTTTACGCTTCAAACCGATCACTCATCCTTGAAATGGTTGTTAATTTTCAAGGATGCAGAAGGAATGATTGGGAGGTGGTTGGCAAACTTGAGTGAATTCGGGCTGGAAAACAGTCATATCCAGCATAGACCAGGCAATCAGCATACTAATGCTGATAGCATTACACTCGTATCAAACATCCTGTATATAGTAAATCAGCCAGGTTTAGAGCGATAAACTGCTGGAATAGCCTTTGTGCAAAATACACTAATATTCTGGAGAAAGAATTATTCAAAAACATAATCCAAAAAGATTTTCCAAACTGTTTTATTATACCAATTGATACAAACTGGTTCAGGTAAGTCTAGTAGCTGGTATTACCACTTCTAGACAATGATCTTATAATTTGCCACTGCAGCAGCTGGTAGTTACCACTGCTCATTGTGTCATTATCTATGTCTTTTCATGCTGTCATTATGGTGAATCGACATTTATGCTCGAGATTGATATGGGCTTTTCTCCTATGATAAGAGGTCTTTTGGTAATGTAGTATTTACTACTATGCCAGATGTTCATACTATAAACACTTACATATCATTACACTATACTTATCTTATTTTTCAAAATACCATATACTAAGTTGAATTCTCCAGGCACAGTATTAGAGCTCTTCCTCATGATAATTTTCTTTTGCTCTCCTCTATCTCTGTTTATATGTTGATGTCACTGTGCTAGCAGCAATATATATATATACATATACATGTAGATCTTCCGGCACTGATCGAGCCAAACCTGAGTGTACTGGAGTCTCTATGAGCTGTAGGTATTATACTTCAGGATGTAAAATATCACACTATGACAAAATACTAAACTCCTTCCACATTTTCAATCCCCCTTCATCCTTCACCCGCCACTCCCCTCACCTTCCCCAAGACCACTGAGTAGTTTCACCAATACTATAATGCGAGTGCCTGGAGTCTTGAACTTTTCTGATTTTTCTGATCTATCATGTGTGAATACGATTGTTAGAAGCTTTTTTCTCTGCTTTATGGTCCACTGAAGATAATATTATTACTCGCCGCCGTACCAATTGTCAACATAGGAGGCTGAAATGTGGGCCCAGATGGCAGAACGGCCAGACCGAATTCTGGTATTTAACTTTAGACCCAATAAAACCTTTTAAAAAAAAAGCCTAAGCAGAAAGCCTGTTCGAAGATGTGGCCAGCAGACTGGAATGTAATGACTGCCGTGCTCACAAGGCTGTAATAGCCAGTGTAGGACCCCCTGTAGATCCTGTATTAATGCAGAATATTTTGCAGATGACTCCTGATTTGATACTGAAGTTTCAGGAGGCAGACCCTACATTGTCTCATCTGAAAGAACTGTTAAGGAGGGGAAATGTCCAGTGAGACCTGGAGGGCATAGCAATAGCTATGGTCTTGAAATGACCTGCAGAATCTCGTTGGAAAATAGAGAACTCAGGCTTTTTCTCTCGCAATGGTCCGAATTGTTAATTCGAGATGGACTATTATGTTGAGTGAAATATGCTCGCTGCCTTGAAAGTATAATAGAGCTTTTAAAGCGCCTGAGGAGCCCTTAGGGCGCATTGATAAAGTTCTACATCGAATAAAAATGGGAGTAGCTCCACAATTTAAGATGCCTTATCGGAGGTTGCCTCTGTCAAAGAAAAGACTTGTGGAAGAACATATAGAATCAATGTTGAAAGATGTGTAATCATTCCAAGTACAAGCCCGTGGTCTAGTCCGGTACAAATGGTTACGAAGAAAGATGGTACGATGAGATTCTGTGTGGATTATAGAAAACTCAATGGTATCACTAAGAAAAATGCTTATCCTCTTCCTCGAATTGATGAAACATTGGATTCTCTAGGGGGGGAATGAATGGTTCTGTAGTTTAGACCTAGAGTCTGGCTATTGGCAGATTGCTATGAAGGAGGAGGATAAAGAGAAAACCGCATTCACTAGTCATATGGGGTTATATCAACTCAAATTGATGCCTTTCGGGCTATGCAATGCTCCAGCTACATTCGAGGCCATGATGGAATCTGTCCTAAGTGACCTCTTATGGAAGAGCTGTTTGGTATACCTTGATGATGTGATAGTGTTCGTTAAGACATTCAAAGAATGCTCTAACAATCTTGGAATGGTTTTGGAACGAATCCAACGTAATGGATTAAAACTAAAACCTAAAAAGTCTACATTGTTTCAGAAATCCATGGTTTATCCCGGACGGATTATTAGTACTGAAGGTACAAAGGCATCAACTTTTTGAGATACAGTACTTGAAATTCAGAACAGAGCTAATTTCTCACTTTAAGAAAATTCTGATTCAACGTGGCGAAATGGTATGTAAGGGGAGCTGTATAATTAATATCCAGATATACAGGTGTGAGAATCATATATCCATTGTAGTAGCACGATTGTAAAATTTAACATAATATGGTTTTCTTGCAGAATTTTGAATAGGTAAGCAATGAGTTTACTACCAAAGCATAGATGAAAGATCTTAACTTACATCTCATATTCATAAACAGTGCTTTAGGTCGAATCCCACATCGCGGAAAATGCTGCAAACATTTCTGCGAATTCAGAATTCGGGGAAGGTCCCAAATTCGTAAGGATCATAATACACTAGGGTACATATAACACAAGGACACTGTTGTGCTTTATTGTGAAGCATTTGTGATTTATTGTCCAGGTGAATGAGTATATCTGTGTCTGACATGTTTGAGATCCTAAAATTGCAAGGATATAAGACCTAAGCACAGTCTACAGTGTGACTTTGATATTGGACAATGCTACTTGCACTTCTTGCAATTTAGGACACCAGGAAAGCCATAAAACCCAACTAACAAAATCGCAGAGATGTTTGAGGCATTTTTCACTATGTGGGATTCGATCTTTTAGGTGATTTTGTTTCTCCATGCACGGGTACCACTCCACAGTTTAATGTGCCATAGTTGTCAGCCTTGGTTAGGATCTTTGTAAACGTCAGAGTGTATTTCAAAGCAAGGTCTCCTTCAATCTTATATGAGTTGAATTCACGACCAGATGTGACAGGACAAAGCCCTTCATGATTGTATGCCATGATAAATCGACTTTTGGTTATGGCAGGGTAAAGACGAGCTATAGTACATGTTACTGTGAGATTTTGACCCTCACTTAGAACTGATTCAGTAAGCACATGAGGAGAAGTGTGTATGGCTGGGGCATCTGGCTGAACTGTAACAAAAGAGCACAGACAAATCAAAAGAAATAACCAGGTGGAATAGTACAGGGAAATTCTTAACTAAATAAAAAACTTCTATGTGGTCCTAATCGTCTATTTGCGATATCTGAAGTGCATTATTAAGAAGCAAGCAACCTCCTTTAAGGATAGATTTATATTACACGGGTCCCAAGTCCCTCAGACGGGATTTCAATGTATACACTATTGAACCCTTCCCATAATGTGTAGTTAGAGGATATTTAAGCTTTATTGATGCACGAGTTGGTTTTAGCCACAGTTACAATGAATGAGGGAGTTATATGACCGATCAAGTGGCTAAAACCAACTCGTGCATCAATAAAGCTTAAACATGCTCTTTATACCATGGTTTAAACCTCTATATTAAGTATTTATCTTTAAATTCAATTAATTTGATGCGAGTCGATGCGGACGAGGAGGAAGCCATTCTGCCATATTAGACTGTTGGATTCTTGTTTACCATCAAGCCAGCGGGTCGCTGAGAATAACATTCAATTTCCACCATTCACAGAGAATTTGGTGCCTCCTCGGGTTCACACAACAAAGATTAGGCCTTCTTCTTACTCTTCCTATGTTTCAATAGATGATTTTAAGGCTATATTTCTTCAAAATGGTGATAATCCTACCACTACACAGTCCCTGTCCGAGAAGAAAGGTAGTAAAATCTCTATAGGCCTACACCAGACACCGGGACTGCAGCACGACAGGGGAGGTTGACACTACGGTGTAGACGCACAGCCCGCTATCTGCTATGGTAAAGGATACAAGTCAATTCGCTGTCATGGTATGTTTCGGTTTAGTGTCAACTACTGTTCATTCTAGCTGTGGTTAATCGAACAACTTTTATCATTAAACTTGAACGCTAAAATATGCAAATCAGCCATAGCCATAGTATAAAAGCAGATATAAAACTCAGGTGTGCTATTGATACTCACTGTGGACAGTGATCGGCCCAGGTAGTGCATTTGATATTACACCATTAAATTCTTTGCTCCAGCAACATAGTTACCACCATCAGTCAGCCTCATTCTAGCAATATGGAGTTTGAAGGTACTTGGATCAGGAATAACCATGTTGCCAGGAGCTGCTCTCCTTTTAATATGTCCATTCATTCTGCCCAAAGAGTGAAGCAGATTCATTGGGAGGAAATCCGATGATTTCTCCTTCTTCAAACCGGTACCAATATCTCATGAATGGTTTAGCAACCTTTGTTGTATATCTAACTTGCATGAGATAACCCTCCGCTGATTCCTTAGATTCATCAGCGCATAATTATACCATTTGCTAATTTGTGTATTCAAATCGTATTGTACCCAGGTACCAATATTTGTACAGATGATTATAATTATTATTGATTATGTAATATGAAGGCTAATGGTTTTCAGTTGTAAGTCCACCATGCAATGTTCATGACCATGAGCTGTTATGTAAAATTTGCTCACCAATGCCTTCTACTGTAGTCAAACAGAGCACAGCCAACAGCTAGCTTAACACCCTCCATACTTAACATGAAGTCTGTTCTCGTGAATCTAAGTATGTGGCTTATAACCAACTACTTACGTCAATAGTTAAGTGATAAAAAAAAACCTCACTATCAGTGGGCACAAAATAAAGTCAGGGAAATAAATAAGACTTAGTCGTTTGGTGACCGGTAGATAGGTGCATAAGCAAATGTCAACGAGCATGGGGTATTTTTGCATCGTATTCCCTGAAGTGTGTCAACCCGTATTCAACTCCGCCTATAAGGCCTATAAATCAACAACATTTACTGTAGGAGGTGTTGCTCATTGTCTCGGCAATCTAAATCAGCCATTTTGTTTTGTTTGCTACATGACACTCTTCTACCACTGATCACTAGCTGGTCTATTTGGCCCATTATAAACACTAAGCATCTGAGTTTGATTAATCTTTATTCATTAAAAAAGTTGGTGTCCTCGGTAACATAACAATAATACATATTTGACAATGAATAATAGAATGGTTGTATCTTTAGCTCATTGAATAGGAGCTAATTAATTCATACAACCTTACCCTGTTTGTAAAATATTCATTTGTGAGACGCAGTGTCACCTCTTTGACATACTCATTTTCAATTTTATATCATGATATATTTTGGAAAAAGTTTACTTATAAGAGATATTGCCATTTAATTTATGATTACCTGTGGTTAGTAATAGGCTGGGGGCTGATAGGGCCCACCATGCACCCCCCCCAACGCTGGGTATTTTTCGATCCTTAGGGTCCCCTGAACAAGATTCAAGATGGTAACATTGATTATCTTGGGATGCACTACCGGTTTTGGCTCATTATCCATGTGCGGGTTCAGACCACTTTTGGGTCAATTTTGGTACCATGTTATTCAAGGGGTATGCTCAATACCCAAGCTCTAAGACTATCTTACCTTGTCTGGATCCTGAAGCTATTGGTCTTGCTGGAAAGAAGACATAATAAGCTTTTCATTAAGCCCTAATACATGTTTTTAAGTTCAGATTTGAGTGTACCAGACAGTCGGGAAGATGGAAGTTTGAAATTACAAAGTTCCTTTTTTTTACTGAAAATCTTAAATGTGCTCCAGATACATGTATAAAACTTGCCCTTATCCCCATCTAAGCACAATATCTAATATGATTTATGTAGGACAAACCTTTCTAAGTAATATGAGACATTTTACAGAATTCCTTGATGACTATGACACACGTTATTGCCTTGGACGCAAAGACACTACCTTGAGCCAATACGATGCTGTTCCATTTCAATAATCTCCCTCTTTATGTAAATGGATGTTTTTCCATGCTAAATCTTTATCAATTCTCCTGATTCTTGTGCTGATTAAGAATATGCATGTTTCTACTTTATAAAAGTTAATGGCGAGGCTGTATATGGCTGAAATTCAAAATGGCCAACAATAGATTCAGATGTCACTTTGAATAACATAAATGTGCAGTCTAGAAAGTATCTGGTGGATCCTACCCCCTATAAATCAGCTTAATAGAATACAGTGCTGCTTTTGTTTGTTGCAAAGTGGTGTGGTTGCCTAACAACAGCAGCTTTGCATAGCAACCAAGCCTGAAAATATGCTTGTATGCTCATATCTGCATGGTTTCCTTTCAGCGACATACTCCCCTGATGTAAACTTGTATATAACTCTTCTGTGACTTCAATCATAGACCAGGAATATAGGTGATAAAAGGTTGCTAGGTTGTGTGGTGGCCTAGCAATAGCAGTTTTGCATAGCAACAATATCTAGATTCATACCTGTAGTGCATAGTCTCCCCTCAAGGACATAGTTCACTGATTTCAAATTGCATATAGCTCCGTTGTGCACATCACATAGTATGAACACAGGTAGAAATGATTGCTATGTCATGTGGTTGCCTAGCAACTGCACCTTTACATAGAACCCCATGTCCAAATCTATTCAGATAGTCACAGATAAGTGTATGGTCTCGCCTCAAGAACTTGTATGTAGAGCTCCCCTGTCCACATCTCAGAATAGAAGCACATATAACACATTGCAAGGTCATGTACTTGATGTAAATCTACCTTTTAAAATCATCTAATTGACAGAGACCATAATGATCAGTTAATGATAAAATGATAAAATATTTGCAACATCCACACCCTGTGTTATTTTGTATATACATATTCATGCATGTATCTCAGATCATCCATGATTACACAGGATTGTAATTCCTAACAACTGTCCCCTCCTCCCTCCCCCCAATATCAAATTCCTGTAACCACTGTCACATCATCAAAATTTACCAATGCTAGTACTGGTAATGCACATTTAGAATACAGAATATTGGCTCTCAGCCTCATAATATACTGCATGTCTATTTGATTATCTCAAAAGCCTTGGGCAGCCTACTTGTCTGAAAGTAGGAACAAGGTGCAATTTGCATTGACCTTAGACAGTGCTGGTTTCATTCACATATTGAGAAAATGAAAGAGAAGGATTGGAAAACAATTGTACAATTCTCTCATCTGTTACCTCTTCAGAGCATCAGGCCCAGTGTTATCCATCCTTACATATCTCTGAACATTACATTCTGGTTCAACTTCTCTCATAGCAGTGTGATCCCAACAGCTGGTGATTATGCTGCTGGACACTTCTGAGAAGGCATGTTGATCTGTTGCAGTTCATTATCCCCAACACATTTGGTGTAGTGAATTACTAGTTGACCCTAATAAAACTACTGAAATCCACTGGCGCACAGACCTTGAGTATCTTCTACCATTCCACATCACTCACAGTGGACATGGTGGTCAATTGGTCTAGCTTATAGAAGAGGGAAGTGTCATCCATATTGTACAAATTGCTCTTATCATATCTAGAAAGAACCTGAAGCTACTGTTGTGATTCTGTCACCATCACTATAATCTGCAGTCTCTCTCTCCATGGATCCTATGAATGGAGATCATCTTCCTGTCTTTGACAATTGATAGCCATCTTTTAAAATAACCCAGGGTTTGGACATTGAGATGCTCACCACAGTGCCAAGTCATCTATTTTTAATCAATATGGGAGAGAAAGAAAGCATTGTATATTGAATGACTGTGATGGATACATAACTGCAAATGGGGGGTTTATTGCATGTGTGACCACTATCAGTGACATCTGACATATAGGCACAAAGTGACAAGTAGCTATTAAGATCAAGCTGGCCATCCAAGACAATTGCCTGGCAACCTGCCTGTATATTGGAGACATGATACAAGAAGTTACCAGTCAATCATCCCCTGTTTTCGCCCTAACTCACAAGGGACACCCTATCACCCTAATGCTTCACTGTCTCTCCTATACAGACATTTAAAATATGAAGTGTGATTGGAGATCTCAAACTCCCATCTAGTGGAGTTCAAGTGATCTATTCAGGATCTGGAGGAAAATCTCCCCTATCTCAAACTTGAGCTGTCATGAAGTAAAACATTCCATCTTGGGAGTATGAATGCATGGGATAAATAAATAAATAACAACAATAACCCTCACATCATCCAAACACATATTTACTACCTTGTTCTATTGTGTTATTGTGGCCAACAATTTCACACAACTAGACTGATTTTCTGGGATGGCTCTGATCTCTTAACTAAGCCAAACTCTTACTGATCACTTCAGAATCATAATACTGTAGGTTTACTTTAAAAAAATATCTGTCATTGGAGGTCTGTTCAATGATCCTAGCACTCATCATCCCCAGTAAGGGTAAGTAAGCCTGAAGTTCCTATCCAGATCTTTATTCTATTTGAACAATGCTCTAGCATAATCATGACTATGCCCTTTACGATCAAGGTTCCCTTTCCCAACCTACGCTACTATTAAGAACTGTATGTTGCAATACATCCCTGAGGCGAGACCATACACTTATCTGTGACTATCTGCATAGATTTGGACATGGGGTTCTATGTAAAGCTGCAGTTGCTAGGCAACCACATGACATAGCAATCATTTCTACCTATGTCCATACTATGTGATGTTCACAAAGGAGCTATATGCAATTTGAAATCAGTGAACTATGTCCTTGAGGGGAGACTATGCACTACAGGTATGAATTTAGACATTCTTGCTATGCAAAACTGCTATTGCTAGGTCACCACACAACCTAGCAAACTTTTATCACCTATATTCCTAGTCTATGATGGAAGTCACAGAAGAATTATATACAAGTTTACATCAGGGGAGTATGTCGCTGAAAGGAAACCATGCAGATATGAGCATTCGAGCATATTTTCAGGCTTGGTTGTTATGCAAAGCTGATGTTGTTAGGCAACAAAACAAAAGCAGCACTGCATTCTACTAAGCTGATTTATAGGGGGTAGGACCCACCAGATAGTTTCTAGACTGCACATTTATGATATTCAAAGTGACATCTGAATCTATTGTTGGCCATTTTGAATTTCAGCCATATACAGCCTTGCCATTAAATTTTATGAAGTAGAAACATGCATAATATTCTTAATCAGCACAAGAATCAGGAGAATTGATAAAGATTTAGCATAAAAACATTTACATAAAGAGGGAGATTATTGAAATGAAACAGCATCGTATTGGCTCAAGGTAGTGTCTTTGCGTCCAAGGCAATAACATATGTGTCATAGTCATCAAGGAATTCTGTAAAATATCCCATGTTACTCAGAAAGGTTTGTCCTACATAAATCATATTAGATGTTGTTCTTAGATGGGGATAGGGGCAAGTTTTATACATGTATCTGGAGCACATTTAAGATTTTCAGTAAAAAAAAGGAACTTTGTAATTTCAAACTTCCGTCTTCCCGACTGTTTGGTACACTCAAATCTGAACTTAAAAACATGTATTAGGGCTTACTGAAAAGTTTATTACGTCTTCTTTCCAGCAAGACCAATAGCTTCAGGATCCAGACAAGGTAAGATAGTCTTAAAACTTGGGGATTGAGCATACCCCTTGAATAACATGATACCAAAATTGACCCAAAAGTGTTCTGAACCCGCACATGGATAATGAGCAAAAACTGGTAGTGCATCCCAAGATAATCAATGTTAACATCTTGAATCTTGTTTAGAGGACCCTAAGGATCAAAAAAATACCCGTCACGTTGGGGAGGGGGGGTGCATGGTGGGCCCTATCAGCCCCCGGCCTATAATGGTTAGTATTACAAATAGATTTTTCTCTGGGGGCTTTGGATTGGCGGGTTAGCCCTCTGGTGGTATAGGCTGCCTTATTGATAGAATGCCTTTAGAAAATTTCTTAAAGTTGTCAAGAGCGTTAATATTTCTAGTTTGTGTGTTTAGACTATTCCATCTGCTGGGAGGGTGAACGTGTGCACAAACAAGGATGAGCGTTCACTCTCCTAGGTTAAGCCTATGGGGCTGCCGTATTCCACTGTATTTACCATGAAATAGATGTCAGCAGTTAATATAATATGTCATAACATTATCTAGTCTTCCTATAAACGCACTGTAGTACCTTGTGTTGATGTCAGTGCTTATCCCAGGTAGCAAAAATGGTGTGGCCCGAGTCTGGGCCAGAGCGGGCTCCTGATGTGGGCCACACTGGGTTAACACAGTGGGCGCCCGATGGGTTTTGTCCTCAGCAAAGGGTCTGGGCCACACTGGGCTAACCGATTTGGGCACAGATCTGTTTGAAATTGGGCTCACCAATTTGGGCTCAAAGTGAGTTTAACATGGGTTTTTGGTGTGGCCTAAAGTGGGCTGCCCGATTTGATGAAAAATTAGTTGTGACATGTTAAAAATTCTTTTTGAGAAATTTATCCAAAATCTTTTCTTTTTTTTTTTAAAGTCAATAAGCAACAAATCCTTGAGCTAATCTAACCCCCCCCCCTATCACCAAAGCAGTAATTGCAATATCTACCCAAGTGGAAAGGCAGAGCGGTACCATTCATTTGAATCAAACTCATTCAGCCAACACAAGGCACTTTGATTCATTAAAGTGACATTCTGGCCTCAATCTTCCCCCACTAATTCCCTATGTAGGAGTAGAGAAGAGAGCCTTCAAGTTCATAATGACTGTACCTCTGCATATCTGCTCTTGTTCCAAGTTCAGTGCAATAGAAATGGTGTTGCCATTCCACTACTACTCAGATGACCTTGATTTGCACTTTTGACTAGAAACATCTAAGTATTTCCAGACTATGAGAAAGTCTGCACATTATTACTTCATATCTGATTTAGTAGTCTATTCCAGTTGTCCTATGTCTAAAAGAAATAAGTTTGGTATGGGTAGTAGAATTCTGCCTGGAGTGCTGTGAAACCACTTTGTAGTGAGTCTGCCATGGACTGGCCTACAGGGGCAGGGGATATTTTTGGTTTCTCAATTGCCTCTATATATAGTCCTCTTATACCTGGCCAAGTGTGGGACCTGTTTGCCCCCACACCACAAATACACCTTGCAAGCCTACTAGTACAAAGAAAGACATGAAGCTGTTCTTTCCAGGACTAGTCAGTGTTGCCTTTTACATAAAATATCTGGATCCCTACTATGAACCTACCTGTGTATTAATGGTATAGGGAAAGTGAAAGGGGGGAGGGCAGGGCAGGGTGAGAGGAGGGCAGGGCAGGGTGAGAAGAGGGCAAGGCAGGGTGAGATGAGGGCAGGGCAGGGCAGGGTGAGAGCAGGGCAGGGCATGTGAGCAAAGGAGATGCCAGGGCAGTGCAGGGTGAGAGTAGGACAGGGGAGGGTGAGAGCAGGGCAGGGTAAGAGCAGGGCAGGGCAGGGTGAGAGCAGGGTAGGGCAGGGCATGTGAGCGAAGGAGATGCCAGGGCAGTGCAGGGTGAGAGTAGGACAGGGGAGGGTGAGAGCAGGGCAGGGTAAGAGCAGGGCAGGGCAGGGTGAGAACAGGGCAGGACAAGGGTGAGAGCAGGGCAGGGCAGGGTGAGAGGAGGGCAGGGCAGGATGAGAGTAGGGCAGGGCAGGGCAAGAGCAGGGCAGGGCAGGGTGAGAGCAGGGCAGGGCAAGGCAGGGTGAGGGCTTAGAGTGAGAGTGAGTGAGTAATAGATGTTTAACGCCATTTCGACAGCTAAGGTCATATTCATGGCGAGATCCTCATTACACAAATTCACAGAGGAATGTGTCAGTGCCTGCGCATATGTGCACCACACACATCCTGAGGGGATAGGAAAGAGGAGAAATAGACCCTTTTAAGTGGGCTAGGGAGGCCCAGGGAGGGCAGGGTGACAGAAGGGCAGGGCAGAGCGGGGTGAGAGGGGGAAAGGGCAGGGCAGGTTGAGTGGAATGAGGAGGAGATGGAAGGGGTAGGGGATGGATAGGGGAGGGACGAACAAAAAAGAGAGAGGGAGGGGGAACACTCATCACAGAGTTTAGAACAGTTCAGAAGATGAGGCTGCCCTGTCCAAACCCACTCTCACCCCAGACTGGGAAGACTTTATGCAGCCAAGTACCCATCTTGGGATGCCCATTTTGAAACCATCCTGGGCCCAATGTGGTTGCCCATTTTAAAGCTGACCAGTGCCCAAATCGGGCGGCCCAATGTGGCCCAGACCGTATGCTGAGGACAAAACCCGTTGGGAGCCCAACGGGCTCAAGTGGGTTTGCCCGATTTGGGCTGCCCTGTGTGGCCCTGACTGGAAACCCAGCATCTGCCGAACCTAAAACCCATGTACTGAATACTGCCCGCTTTGACCCACCTTATCCCGGGTAAAACCAATTTGGCCCCGAGCGGGCTTGCTACATGGGATATGACCAGGTAGCCCTTTGCTGCCGGTACCTGCACTCGGCATCAGAAGGGGAAGTCACCTGCATTCTCAGTTTTCAAAAACTATCCATTATCCACTGATTCTTAGTTCCCATTTCCTCAAATCAAGAAGTCATCTGTTTGACATGCACCCTATTAGAAAAGAACCCCTATCTCGAAACCCAAGGAAAGTTCTTATAGGAAAAATGACCCCTTAATGAAAATCTACTGACAGAAGGAATCCCCTTATCATGGAATACATGGACATTAGAAACATGTATAGGAAAATACCCTTGTGTATTCACGTTTTTTAGAACGAAGGTGAAGCACCTTGTGTGTATAAAGTGCAGGGACCAGGCCTTTGCTACACCCTTTAGAGTCTGCCTGAAGTCAGAATGTGCCTTGTAGGCTAGGACAAACAATAATTTCAATCAGGCATGGCGTAACACATATAGGCCCGAGCTTATCAGCTATGTGCAGCCCTGTGGACAGAAATCACCCGCCTTAAACCTGCAGCTCTGACGAAATTTGAACCTTACCACTATGGGAAATTTCATCACTATTTGGTCCACAGGCAGCTGATGGCAGCGAACCTTATTTTCAGGTCCCTTTAGGTCATGAGGTCATGATGTCACATGCAGCAATGACTGCCATCTGCCGGCCACGCGTCGGCTTCGGTGTGCAGTGATAGTGGAATTAGAAAGATTTGGGCTCTAATAGAACTAGGAAGCCAGGGAGGGCTAAGGATACTGTCCCTACAACATCCATCAGTGACTGCATAGGGCTGTCAGTCAGCTGTCAGTCAGTTTATTTTGTTTATATAGCCTGTCATCAGTGGTTCATCAGCTGCCTCCTAGCGCATGATTTCCTTCATCACCGGCTAGCTTGAGGCAGGTTACAAAGTGTCCATAGGGGATTATGTGACACTGGACAATGCCACATTCCTTTAATCTGTATGTTTTTCTTTTACATTCAGCATTGAGCAGACGGACAGAAAATATGACCCAATGCACTCTATAGTCTAAATAAACAAAGGGGCATTTGGCCGTTTCATAACCTAAAGGGTCCACTGCCAACATATGGATTATCAGTGTCCCTTCATCCATTTCTTTCTCCATAGAAAACAATGATAAATAAAATGGATGAAGCAGACGGATGGACCATCTGTCGGCAGTGGATGCGGCCCTATTGTCTTGGCTGGACATACTGATAGAATGAATAGAATGAGGCATGGGGAGCACAAGCTAAATTATCCATGTAGCTACAATGCCGAGCTACAAAATAGCATACAGCAGGATAGCAAGACATATTATGTAAACTTAAGACATGCACTTATCTATCAGTGACCAAATGGCTTATTGATTTTCCATTATTGATTAGCATGATTACAGTATTGTGACTAGTATGACTATTCTAAAATGTTGGTTAACTTTAAACCAGGAACTATTTGTAATATAAGTATTTTTGAGTACCAATCAATAGAAGGCACTAGTGTGCATACTGAACAAGTAACCAATGGATAACTCATGACGAGTGTGGGTTAGTGAAGGATAATGACACGAGGCCGTAGGCCGAGAGTTATTAGCCTTTGCTAACCCACACGAGTCATGAGTTATCCATTGACTACTTATTTTATACCACAAAACCAATAAATAATCAATATTATACCAATAAATTCAAGTTGAAAACAAAAATTATTCCCCCTCCCCGGGACTCGATGCCAGCCATTGTGTGTACACGATCGGTACATACACCTCCTCCCCCGGCAGCGGACGGCGACAGCGCCCGTCTCGGCTCAGATTGGCAGCGGCACACAGCGAAAGATTTCAATGCGTCTCGCTGTTATGTTTGTGTATAATACACCTCGTCGCCCGGCAGCGGACAGCGACAGCGCACATGGCGAAAAAAGATGCGCCCAGACCAGGACGCGATCCGCGTACCTCTCACGGCTGAGCGCAAGGCGCTAACCGCTAGACCACCGCGTCTCCTCCTTCTGCGCCCGGCAGCGGACAGCGACAGCGCACATGGCGAAAAAAGATTTCGCTGTTATGTTTGTGTATAATACACCTCGTCGCCCGGCAGCGGACAGCTAAAGCTTTGAATGCGTCTCGCTGTTATGTTTGTGTATAATACACCTCCTCGCCCGGCAGCGGACAGCGACAGCGCACATGGCGAAAAAGCTGCGTCTCGCTGTTATGTTTGTGTAGAATACACCTTGTTGCCCGGCAGCCGACAGCGACGGCGCACACGGCTTTGTATCATATCCAGACTTGGTTCGAACCGAGCATTTCTTGTCAGTCCTTGTGGCGCAGTGCATAAGGAGTTGGATTTGGGATGTGAGACTGCAGGTTCGATCCCTACCCTGCCCTGGAAAATTTCGTGGGTTTTAACATGTAACATATGACATGGGAGGACATGATATTTTATCCTGGATAACCGCACGCCTTACATGGATAACCGCACGCCTTCCAAAATCGAGGGTAAAGCCTACAGGGTGTGCAATACCGACAGATATGTGTATGGGAATAGCCACGAAAAAGCACTGTGTAACCCAGAAATCGTGGTATATCACTACATACCGTCACTTCCTCATGTCTATCCACAATCTTTCATATCATGTCAAACATATTGACTCAAATCATAATCATACTTTGGAATGGAACAGAAGGCGAGCTGGAGATAAAATGTTTATTACAATATGTGAGGTCATTTAAAATGTTAAAACAATATGATGCCTATTGCTTTAATAATATATTAGTGATCTCCTTTGTTCAGGGATGCTGTGTTTCTGCTGTGGCGAATGGTGGCTTGGGCCGTGCTGCTTGTTTTATACTAGTTGAGTGGTGCCCTGACCCGAGTCCAGGTGGAGCTACTGCTGTTGGAGGTACACTGGGGCCTTGCCTCCTGTGCTAACAGGGTACATTGGCTAAGTATAGGATAGAGCCTCCAGCTGTCTTATAAAAGGTGTTTACGAGTGAAATGATAGAGACTGTTCCATTCCTATTCCATTATTTATACTTATACTATGGAATGGAACAGAATTTAAGGCGAGCTGGAGATAAAATGTTTATTACAATATGTGAGGTCATTTGAAATGTTAAAACAATATGATGCAAACTTTAGGATAGTTGTTTTGACATGATTGACGGAATTCTTGAGTACAATTTCTTCAGGACGCACACCTCGCTGGCCTTACTACTCCACGTTCCATTCACACATATTTCCTCCCTCTTGCAATCTGGGCTCCCGACCTCCTGGTTGAGTGTACTGTGGCTGAGTCCGCTGCCGGGTGTCCCAGGATGTGGAGCGCCAGTCTGAGGAGTGCCGTCACTCGAACTGCTGCTATTGGCTCCTGCGTATAGGGAGACAAAAAGATTGGCCCATTCTTGGGACCAGGGACAAGTTTCATCACTTTAAAACAAGCTTTCACAGGATAATAAGGTGAACCATGAACTCGGGGTATAGGTATAGATAATGCATGTGCTCTTGAGAGAGTTTTTGTTGATAATACATTAACCCTTAGGTGACCTTTCTCTAATGTCAAGTCTTGTCTGAGTATGATATGGGGATTGTCATACAACCACTGGGTTGCCAGAAAGTTTGACTGGCGTAGGAAAGAACATGTCCCAAACAAGAGGAATGCCGCGGCAACCTTACTTTCTATAGATAGCTGATTCAATATCATATACACCTTTTTCCGAGTCTTCGTTGATATGGCTGGTGCCCTTCTAGGCACATGTGAGGATAGTCTCTCAAAACCTCTTACCAATTTCTTCCCCGTGAGATGTGTGAAAGCTTGTACCTTATAACCTCTCTCCTACAAGAAGACTTTAGGACCAGAAATATAATTTCCTACACTTTGAACTGATTTGGATGGACTGAGCATTTAACAACACGATTATCAACTTTGGTTTAAAAATTGAGAATCCGCACACCAACATAATAGTCATATACACTTTGACCTGTGTGTATTGATTTAACCTTTGCGCCGGCGCACTGAGGGCATTGGCTGGCTCCAGGGTAACCCCCGCCATGTGCGAATGTCAAGTACAATGCCCCGCAGTGCCATGTACATTCCCATCTCTATAGCACATGATGCCATCACATGATCCTTGGTTCGCCCTGACATAAGGACCTGCTGTGGCACTATTGTCAGTAAGGACATGCAGACGTACGTGAGAGACCCCTTCCCTGACCAGTCTTGACGGCCATTACCAGATTCACTGCTTCTAGGCGGAAAATATGATGTTCCTCCGCCAACTGCCCCGGATAGCTGTAGTGGTAAAAGTTCCCCAAGCCGAAACCACCTACCCCCTTCGGGGACCTCTACTGCCGGAAGTGAAGGCTGGATGATGAGCCTTCCATTAAACTCCCGCATGAACTGGAGGAACAACTAAATGTCTCTCCTAAGTTTCTCTGAGACCCCCACCTTCTGCTTTCCGTGTCTTGGGGCCATTCTCCGATTTGCTAGGAGTCTACACATGAATTTGCGAGCAAGCTTTATACAATGGCTGATATGTGTGAGGCGCCCAGCTATCTGCTGGAGTTCCTCACGCATTGCCATCTTTTTCTCTATCCATGTCTCTGCCTCTGCTATCACCTCACTAAGTTACTCTTGGGGGACTGTGACCAGCATTTCCTGAGTGTCAATGATAAAGCCTAACCATTTCATCCTAGTTGATGGGGCTTCAGACTTGTCTGGCGCTAACTCAAGATCTAAGAAGTCGCAGATCGCCTAGAAGTCTTCATACCCTTTCTGAGCTGTTTCAAGATCCCTGCCCGCACTGCAGAAGTCATCCACGTAAGCTAGTGCCATGTGACCCTTCTCCCCCATGAGGTGACATACCGCCTGTGAAACGTGTTGTTGAGACGCTCCCGAGATTCTACACCCGAAATCCAAGAAAAAATGACCCTTATGTTGTATACACATCAGTGGGTATGCTAGGGGGCAGGTTCTCATTTGTCTATACGCTCTGGCCAGAGTAGGCAACCCTGACCTGTCTTGACGACCTCTGCCGCCAAGTCCAGAAGGGTATATGCAATGGGCTCCCCCAAATAATATTGTTTCTTGATACCAGAGTTTACACTGGCACCTTCAGGAAAGGACAAGTCTATTATCACTCTGAGCTTATTCGAGTCTTTCTTTGGGCGTGTGAGAATTGGACTAATCTGAGTCCAGCGGTCAAAGGGTTGAGTTTCGAAGGGGACCACCATCACCTGAAGTGAGCATTCCTTCTCAATGAATTGCGAGACTTCTGCCTCATGCTCCAATGCAAATCGGCTGAGTAGCTGAGCGGCCAGCCATACCTTATAAACTGGCATACCTGCTCTTCGACATACCCCTGCAGGGCCCTATCCCAGTTATCATACTTCATCTGAGATGGGACATCTATCTTCGCCCCCAAGAAGTTCGGCATATTGTGTGACCCAACAGCGGTGTAGAGAAGAGTATGCCTGCATGGTGGGGTATGGCCAGTTATATTTAATATAAGCTTCGTGCTGTTCTGGGGTCTTGCTTGCTATCTCTGTGTTAGACTGTATACTGAGAATTATTGGCTGAAGTTCCACTGTTGTAGGTACTGGGGTTGAGCTATGTACTGGGCTAGACTCTGTCTCTGTCATGTCTTGTTTGACTTGGCTAGCATATCATGTCAAACATATTGATTCAAATGTTTCATTTTCTGGTTCTCGTTTGCTTTTTGGCAATACCCTCCAGGTGCTATTACACCTACTGGCATTACCGACCAGCTACTCACGCAGTTACCATCTAACCAGGATGTACTTTGTACAAAAAAAAACTATCTTCAATTATCCACTTATCACCAACTTTTGATTATCACTATGTTCATATTATTGGCTAAATAACCCAGTAGCTAGATATGACAAGTCGGGTGTAGTTTTGAAAAGATCTATTTTTTCTTAAAAGAGGTAACTTCTATTACTAATTAGGTTGGATTTTATTTCTACATTTCCTCAGGATGAAATTTCCTGATTTTCTGTAATTCTTTCTTCTAACTTTTCAATGATTTTGTGACTTTGAGAAATTTCTCTCTCATTTGCTATAGGGATGGCCCAGGATACGTTATTAACCATTCAGATAATTCTATGTAGTCACTGCTGACTCTTTTGGGTACATTATGTAACATCTGGTACCCATCATGCTGGTTCTTATCAGTGCTTATCTTGCCAGGTGCCAGATCAAGCAATGGACATCCCACTAGGCCTCCATACTGAGTCCTATTACCCAAAGGTTTAGAGCCCCACTGCCTCTGCTTGCATCACCCTCCCGGCTCGGGAGGTTTCAGAAACGACTGACCTAGGCCTGGTCATGCCAGTCAACTTGATTTGTTTTGATGTTCACTAGTTAATAAAATGTGAAGTGAGTAACTTCCCATAATACTACAAGGAATATATGTTTCCTCTTTGTAAAACATAGATGTTAACAGATACCAACTGATGGCTGTAAACCTCTGCATTTAAAGGATATGTCTCTAGGTACATTCCAGTTTTTTTATCATTTACAAATAATATATTTTGTATAGAATAGATTCCTGATATTATATGCAGTTATAATTATGGTATCCCTCTTGATTGATTTGCAAGTCTGGTCATGCTATACAGGGTCCTATGCTCACAGTTCAGTGTTTTTATTGTTTTTCATTGGCTCCATGCCGTCAGCTGTTAGACAAACAGACAAAGTGACGTAAATGATAATGGGGTTTAAAAATTCTTGGTTATATACGATAGTGATTTCAAAACTCCAGTTCTTTGAATAATCTTATTCATTGAAGTAAACGTGTTGACACAACAAGGTCCAAAAAAAAAGGGAGTTGTATGATATACCCAAATATGAAGAAATGAGGACTACATATATATGAAGAGTTTGGTTCTAAAACGCAATAAATCCATTTAAGATTTTCAGCATATACCCATTTTTGTAATGCTCCCCTGAAGTTGATTTATGTGTAATCAAGATAAAATCTTAACTCAACAAAATCTGTACAACCGAAAAAATATTTTTCAGAGAAAATAGTTTTTGTATTACATTCAAGTATCTCTAATCTGTAGACTTTTGAAAAATTGACCTCTTTTTTCAAAATGGCGTTTATTGCGTTTTGGAACCAAACTCTTCATATGTGTGTCAATACCTCAATTCTCCCAATATACTTATCAGGAAAAGTGTAATATGAACTGCTGTATTTGCCAACATTGTAGATACCACATTCGGATCTATATTACCTATAGTCAATTATGCAGCTTCTACGTATTTATCTAGAGTCACTGCAGTATTTTGCAGATCCTGAAGCTCATTGGTGAGTTTCTGTCTATCTTCCTCCAGTTGTTTATTATAAGCTATAATGCCCAACCGGATAGTTTCATTGTCTTCAGCTTGCTTACTGCACTGAAGTTTCAATTTCTCTAATTCGCTTTGATATAGGCTTATCTCTGATTCATAATTGGCTTTATCAAGGCATAGTTGATCATTCGTATCTATGTATGTTTGGATACGAGTATGTCTATTGTCATATTCTTTATTAAATGACTTTCTCATTTCCTGAAGCTTTATTTCTTCAGTTTCTAAATCTTTCATGTATTCACTCTTTCTGGTTTCGAATTAACCTCGCATACCAATTAAGTCTACTTCCAGATGCAGTTTTTCATTGATTACTTCATCTTTCACTTTTAACAAGGTATTTAAATTCTCGTTCAAAGTTACATAGGTTTCGTTTAACAACAGGACATCCGGTTGTTTAAATTCCTCACCTTCTGGTACCGCATATGTTACATCACCATCTATGGCGCTGTAATCTAGAATCGGTAGTCCGGGTCTGGGTATACAGTATGGTAGTTCTCCAAACGTAAATCTTTTTGGCATAGGTGCCGGATGTTCTGGATTAGTGCTTCCACCAACTTCGAACATCGAATTACTTAATTCGTCAACAAGTGATTGTTGACCCAGTAAAGTACTCTTTCTCAGTATGGATTGCTCTCTCCATACAGAGTCCGGTATATTTTCTTCACTATCCATTTTATAGTGAGGTCCGGGATCCCTCCAGGATGCAGTATCTACATCCTGTGAGTTCGAATGGGTATGGATCAACAATGACCCATTGCCATTCTCCTGGGCAATAAGTTGTCCTTCAGGGTTAGCTTCCGTGAGGCTGTCTAACCCATGTACTAGCCGTTCGGACGTTATAACGTCCGGGCTATACACCAGAATTAACTGGTCATGGCACCAATGTAATGGTTTGTATTACTATTTCGGTGGTTCGGGCCTTACTGATCAGGAAAGAAGGAGTAAGGCGGTAATTCAAGTGTATGCCAATGGATGTTTTATTACTTAAGACACTTACGGCTACCCGGAAGATGATGAAGGGGCAGCGAATGTTAATTAAAGATGTTACATGGTCAGAGGCCAGGAGGGCCTCTGACGTAGCGGCTGAGCCCCGGTCTTTATATACGGACCTAGGTGTTCGTCGTCAGATGTCCCCACAGGCCCGGATCGGTGCTGCCACCTATCAGGAACCTGAGGAACACCCAACGACTGGACTCACCCACCACTCCAGACGGTACCCATAACTATGGTTATAATACCATGCATCTACAATTGCATATAATAAAAGTTCTGAATCATATGACATGAAATACCGTGTGAAATAAAAATATTGTACTTACCTTTCATATTCATAAAGACTATTTTTGATATTTTTATTTTGCCATGCAAGGGAAGTACTCCACAGTTTAATGCCCCATACTTGTCCGTTAGTATCTTGGCTCACAGTGTCCTTTATGGCAAGGTCCCCTTCAATCACATAAGATTTGAATTCACAACTGAGAGTGCCAGGGCAAATCTTCTCCACTTTCTCCACATTGTATGTTATCATAAATCTTGCATTGGTTATTAAGAGAGTAATGAATGGGCTAACGGGCACCGAATTCAGTGTATCGTAGGATTTCTTAACAAGTGGCTGTAGGCCAAGACTTACGATATCCTACGATACACTGAATGAGATGCCCATTAGCCCATTCCTTACTGTCTTTATTACACGATTAATCAATAAAAAATCAATAAATAATCAATAGAATACCAATAAAAAACAAGTTGAAAACAAAAATCCTTCCTTGGGACTCAAAGCCTGCCATAGTGTGTGTACACACGGCGAAAAAAAGAGATTCGCCCGGACCGGGACTCATCCCGCCTACCTGAAGAAGCTGAGCGCAATGCGCTAACCACTAGACCACTGGGCCGCACACCTCCGCGCCCGGCTTGGCTTGGTTTAGTTTGAACGCGTCCCGCAGTCATTGCCGTTATGGAAACAGACAGAGGGGTAGGCCAAAACGCAGACAGCTATTAGTGGCATTCTAACCAAGCAAGCACACACTGTTTCTCGTCAGTCCCTGTGGCTCAATGCATAGGGAGTTGGATTTGGGATCTGAGACTGCAGGTTCAACCCCTACCCTGGCCATGAAAATTTCACGGGTTTTAAAATGTAACATATGACATGTTAGGACATGTGACATAGGCACTCCTAAGACCTGCAATATTGACAGGTATCAGAATGGGAATATCCAGAAAAAGCACCCTAAATCACAGAGGTCGTGTAATAAGGCAGGGTATAGATGAGGGACGGTGCATGTCACTGTGAGGATCTGACCCTCGGTTAGGTCAAGCAGATCAGCAGAAGTGTGTATTTCTGGTTTATTTGGCTGAACTGTAAAAAGAAGAGATGAAAAAAGAAATCTTAGAGCTCACATCTAATCAATGGTGACACCATACAAGTGATCATACATAATATGCAAGTGAATATAAGGATGTCTGCTGAAGAAGCTTTAGCCGTAGGTCCACTGCACAATACTTGCCCGATTCTATCCCTAAAGCTGTCGCACGATTGAGCCATACATTTCCTATATAGATTTCTGTGACAGAGGCCTAGTGGACTATCGATGTAATAATGTATGAACCATTCTCATAAAAGGTTAGGCTAATGAGTAAAGATCTAATTATCATTAACATAAATGTTCTCGCTGTGCTCAATATCCATGAGAAGGTCATCTAGCTGCATGCAATATGTTGCACAGATATGACAGAAATATGAGTGAACAGACGGTACTCAATAATCACTGTAGACTGTAATCAGTCCTGGTACAGCATAGGATATCACACCATTTGAATCCATTGCTCCAGCAACATAGTTACCACTGTCATTCAGTTTTATGCCAGCAATTTGCAATGTGAAGGTACTTGGCTTAGGTACAACTACATGTATGTACCTAGGTGCTGATCTTCGTTTAACATGCCCCCATTCACTCTGCTCAAAAAGTATCTAGGCGATTCATTAGTGAAGGCTCCACTACGCGATTCTTTTGCTACATTCTCATGGAATGTTATTCCTATAGTGCCTAAGGTATAGGGTGTGGACATTCCTGTATTGTAAGCATAAGATTCAAAATTGTAAACATGAGATATCAGGGGTCATTTCATGGGTGATCTCTCTCCTTGTGTGCCATATTTACAAACTAACCTACACCTGCATAGACTCTGTGATTGGGTGGGAGTTCAATATAATCATAAACATCAACACAGCAAAATATAAATAACAACACAGCAGTTACACAGATCACAGGGTCTTGAACTGTAAAAATCAAACCTGTCTGACATTGAGTTGCATAGAGTCATCAGTTTGAAAGTCTGCAATATTTACATTAGGTCAGCTTTATTTGGTAAACAAAAACATCTTTTTGACAACACAAGCATGCCTGAAATTGCACACAATGACATCCCAACATAAACAAATGGCTCCTTTAACATACAATTTCTACCTTGCAATGATAATAAATGCCACTTTGTGTCTTTGTTTGAGTCTCATTTTGTGAGAATAGCTCCGATCGCGTAGTGGAGCCTCACCTATCAGGTCGAATCCCACATGGCGATTTATGCCTCCAATATCTCTGTGATTTTGTCTGTTGTTTTGCATAGCCCTAAAACGCAAGGGTTACTGTGAATTAGACCATTACCTACTGTTGGATTCAGCATAAGTTGAGCAATCCTTGTGTTTAATGGCCTCAGCAAGGGGCATAGAACACAACAGACAAAATCACAGAGATATTCGAGGCGAAAGTCGCCATGTGGGATTCGACCTATCGGGAGGAAAGGCAATGGCTTCTCCCTCGTGAAATCGGTACCAATATCACATGAATGGTTTTGTAACATCTGTCATGTATTTCACCTCGATAAGGTCATCCTCTTTCGCAATTTTAGTTTCATAACTGAGACCTACAGTCATATGTGAAAGACAAAGAGAGTCGGATATTAGCAGGTAAAAAGTGTCACAAGCATAAAGAAAAGAAATCTTCTCAATCATCAATGAAATTCTTTTTTTTTATAAATGCTCTGTTTTAGCTGTAACCCAAAAGATATTTGCATGATATTGGGCAACAAATCCCATCAAAGATTACGTGGATAGCCTTTTTGAAATAATTATCACCTAGTGGGATCGCAAAATTGCTTTCCTTGTGCTGCTAATGCACTCAAACAGAGCACAACCAGCAGCACCTTAACTCCTCCAGTAGTGGATAAGTTGTCTCTCCCCAGGTATAGGCGATGGTTTAATAACCAAAGTTTCATATCAACAGACAGGTGACGTAAATGCAATAATCAATAATCCTTATCAATTGAGGAGACATGAAGTCAATCATCTTATATTTGGTCAATGGACCAACTAACTTCATGGTATATATAAACCATTCTATTAATGCTATACCACTTAGACAAATGACATATCCTGTCTCTCGTTTGCATATGCTTCAAATCATAATTTGAAGTTATTTGTGAATGATAGTACGAGAACGTTGTCATTGATCTTCAATTGAAAAAAGAAGAAGAGAAGAATACAAGTGTAGAGCACAGGTATCAAATTGGTTGCAATTGAATAGCATTCATATTTTGGACCCCATGGTCACAGGACAGACTGGCAGGGCACTGGGCACGGAATGATGTCAGTATAGTGTGAAAAGATGTCAGGATGACAGAAGGTGATGCCAGCTGACAGGAAATTATGCTAGGATGGTGGAGAATGATGTAAGGGGGATGGAAGATGTCAGGGTAACAGAGAATTCCATAATGATGAAAAATGACAACAGGATCAGGGTGACTGAAATGACTGTAGAATGTCTGACAATGATGTCAGGGTAGTAGAAAATGGGAGCAGAATAATAGATAATGATCTGAGAGGGATGGAAATAATGACATGGGGAGAATAATTGATGGAATTATAATACTAATCTGACAGGAAATTACTGAACATCTCTGTCAGAAAAGAGGAGAGGGGCAATGGGGAGAGAGCTCAAATGTATGGAGGGAGTGCTGTTGTCATCTGACAATCTGATAGTCATCTGACTAAGGAATATTTCAATAGATTAAAGGCATGACTATAATTATGTTAACTATATGACTAAGTAAAGTTAGTGATCAGTGGTTAAGGCAAGAATAAAGAGATACCTAACAATTCCAGGCCTGTCTTATAGTATATAGTTTATTTCAGACTAAAGGTTACAAGATGCTTGACATGCATAAATAGATGTGTTTAGTTCCAACAACGAGCTGTTTTGTTCAACATGACCTCACAAAGCATCAGTTTGTTGCCGGGAGGACACATTATTATAAAGCTCAGACAAACAAGAATAATGTTTGAATACTGATGTCCCAGATTCCACCGGCTTCTATGACCTAAATCACTCACTCCTCGCCTCTCCCATTTCAAACCACGCATGCATGTATAAATCCCAGTGTCCTCATATGACTCTTCCTCATTCCCTTGCGACCATGTATCCGGAGCACAGTTGGACAGGCCGATATGAATGATGTTGAGGGAGGCTGGGTTTGGGGATGTAACATGTCATACGTCAAGCGTGCAAACTGAGAGATGAGGAAGCAGGAATCACTCTGAGTCTCTTCCCTCTCAAGACATGTACATAGGCAATTATGCATGCCAGTTGATCTTCGCACACTGTCCTCCCATGAAATGCCATACAAAGCTGATATCCAAAATAAATAAGCATTGCTTGCTGCCGGGTATTTAACTTTGCTAGGAAATATCAGCGGAGGGTCCAGGCTCATATAAAAATATTTTTGCATGATATCTCTCGAATGCGATTATATGTAACAGTACTGTGTATTTTATTGATCGAATTCAAGGGGATTGCTTCTTGATATCATTGATCATACATTTAAGGATTGTATGCTTTCAGGCAGTCATTTTGAATAGCTAGACTAGACTTTACAAAGGACCGAGTTCCATAAAGCTGTCATTGAATGTAGGAGATATGTTGGCCATATGATGTACTGTGCTCACCCTGGGGTCCTCACCATCTCCCACACATGACTTCGGACCATTATGACCTCGCCTCTCATGTATCTTGGCCAGTCTTGAGTCTAGACTCTGACAAACATCCAATACTAAAGGTTGAATCCCACATGCCGAAAAAGGCCTAAACTATCTCTGCGATTTTGAATCTGTTGTGTTTGTGGGACCTTCCCCAAATTCGCAAGGCTTATAAGTATGATAGGGTATATAGAACACAATCATTCTTTTGTAATTTTAGGCCAGAAAATATATAAATCACAAAGATTATAAACATCAAAAAAGGCAAATTATCATAAAGAATTCATGAATAAATGCAAAAGTGTCCTTGTGTTCTATGCACTCTACCATAGTTATAACCCTTGCGAATTTGGGGTAGGTCACACAAATGCAACAGCATCAAAATCGCAGAGATATTTCAAGCATTTTTCGCTATGTGGGATTCGACCTTAAAGGGGAACAGCCTTATTTGTTTGCTTATGATGGATCCTTTATCTCCCACTCCAGCAATGGATACAGTATAGACCAGCCACTAGTCTGTTTGTACAGCTACCCCTAACCCCCACCGTGCACTCCTACCTACTTGATAACTTTATTTTCCTATGGTAGCTATAAATTAAAACAGTTGACAATCTTGAAACATTTTAATGGTGTATTCTCTTTTCCCAGAGTCAATGACTTGTGCAAGTCCAGGTCTAGCCTAAAACTGGAGTGGAGCTCCAGGATTTACGATCTGCTCGGAGCAGGACGCATGTGAATCATGTGACTCAGTATGACCAATCATGTATACTGCTGCGTTGTGTTGTAGTGTGTCATGGATCTATCTACTGCATATTAGGATATGGAAACCAAGCTGAATCCTGGGTCTATGTATACACAGATTTCACGGTGCTTGTTCATGGAATCTGTCCTGAACTTTAAGGAAACGGAATGTGCTATAGGTTATGTATGTACTATAATTATGAAAATACCAGCGAATAACTATATAATTATGAAAGAAAAGTTCTACTTTTCATAATTATAATGACAATGGCTTTCTCTGAAAATCTGTTTTTTTTTCTCTCTCAAAGCTGATGGTTGGGTAGAGCTGTGTAAATACCAAAATGTCAGCGACAGATAATTTTTCTATCAATTTTTAGTTTCACTATACATAATATCATGGTGATACTCCATTTCACACATGATAAAAAACAACAACTAGATCTCTCCTCCTTCAGTGTTTTTAATACTAGTTCTCAATATAATGCAGAACGGGCAAGGATAAGTCCAACAAAAGTAAACATTGGGGACTTTGCCACCCCTAGTCCTTAACCCTAACGCCGTAGGGCAGTTGTCCAAGTGACCCAGTCTCTCCGTTAGATCTCCACTTTGTTCCATATTTTGACCAATTTGGTCGGGGTTATAGTCCACCCCCATATGGTCAGGCAGCAGCGGCCTGCCAATATTATAGCGTTCTGTGTGCATTAAGTACCCCTGTGTGTATTAAGTACCCCTGTGTGCATTAAGTACCCCTGTCAATTCACCCTGGCTGCTACATCCCCATGTCACACCCACATGTATTATTGGTTTCAGAAGTAACCCCATATTCCACCCATACTAGTATGTATAGTGACTATTATAGGGGTGGCAGGGTGGAGTAATCTGCCATGTGAACGGGTGTTAAATAGAGAAGCATCTCAAAAATCTAATAAAGCTAGCTTAAGAAAACACAAGAATGCCATCAAACAGATTCCTTCCTCACTTGGAACCAACCCAATGTATGCTATGACATTGCGGGCGGTGCCCACCACACCCACAACATTTACGTGCTAGAAACTGAACTATATATCAAAGGTGTTTTATAAAGTAGCTGTTGCTATTGCTTACTGGTGAGTAATGAATTAATCTATACATTGTATCCTGTGTATTCATATAATTAGTGCTATGCAAATAGACCTCCAGAATGCTAATCATTGTCATATTGATGTTATTTCTGAATGTATTCAACTGAACCTGGAGGCCGTTGCGAAATGATTGGGACCTCGATTCTCACTGTAGCTAACACACCTTCCAGATTCTTCATGCTTACAGACTGATTCCCACTTTCTGCTGTAATGGAAGTGACTTGCTCTGAATTAGACTGTGTTGCCAAAACTCGGGGGATCTGCTCCCATGATTGGTTCCACCTGAATGCTTTCCATAGTAGTGGGTAGGCCAGGGAAATAGAGGAGGGAACTCACCGGGAATTGGTTCTCAATTGGGAAGCATTCATTAATTCCACTCCTAAACCACTTTTATGAACAATCACCATTTGGCAACCCACAGGGAATTGATTCCCTGAGGTCAGTCAGTTCCATTTTGGGAATAGCACCTCCGACAGAATTAGTTCCCAATCTTTTCGCAACTGTCTCCTTGTGATACACAAGAGCACAAGTCCATCATCAGCAGTCCTCCACCATCACTTCTAACAGAAACACAGCCCCATGGCTGCCCAGGAGGGTGTTGCTCCTATAGTAAAAGTAAGAGCTGGCTAAAATTGCCCTTTTTTCCAGTCCTTTCTTTTCATGTAGCTATAACTTGTCCCTTTTGTTGCTCACAAGTGGTCATTCAAGTATGGTGCTAAAAAAGGGGGATTTGAGTAGGTACCTAGTTGGGAGAAGTCAGTCAGTATAATAAACTATAGAGAGTGTGACATGAGTAGGTACCTGGTAGTGCAGCTCTCTCTATTTTAAACAAGGCAGGTGACTTTTCAGACTAATGTGGTGAAACAGTACACGACTTGTTTAGAAAAGAGGGCACATGGTCATAAGTCATAGAAACAGAGCATATCCCCCCCTTGGGCTGGGGGGGGGGTCTGGAACCAAACCTAGGACTATCTTAAAGATTTTTTTTGTGGATAGTGTATAGGTGTTGGGGTACCTCCTCACAAGATATTATTAGTTAAATATGAAAACGGTTGCCATGGCAACGCCCCAAAGGTACATACCCTGGAAACAGTGTCTTGGCGAGTGATAATTGGGGGTAAATACCCTTAAGGCCTCCCATATGAGCATGGATATGTGTTTAACTCAGTTTAAGGTTATTATTATTGTAAATCTAGGTGTAAATGTTGGGTTTAGAGAGTTGTGATTAGGTATTCTGTGATTTTTCCTAAGCAATGGGGTATTTTCCTCCAAGGCCAACACTGGATTTTAACTCAAATTTAGGGCACAAAATATTCATTGTCTGTCATTAATCATACAAGGGACATAGAGTTAGAGAGAAGTTATTAATTACAAAGGAGACAATGCCCACGACATGTACTTTCAGGTGGTATATAGCTTTAGTGGGGGAAAAATCTGTTTGTACCTAAGAATTTCTATTCAAAACATGGAGTAATTATGACCAAAATCACTCGCCAAGACACTTTTTGGAGGTTTTACATATATTTGCCTATAGTTTGCATATGGTTGTAGCAGTAGACCATAGTGCATCTACTATGGAAAAATAGTTTTATTTCGACTGTACTTGTCTCCCCCTTATGTGTGAAGGTGGTGGTTATGGTTAATTATCATTATTGCATCACTCGGGAAGACATTTTTCAATAAATTCAAAGATTGCTATAGAGTTCCATAAAGAATGCATCTCATCCATGATATTATAACTTGTTACATTTTTTTCTTCTCTAGGTTGACTTCTATATAGTATACTCTCTCATATATATGCATAAGGACGTCCTTCTGTCCAATATTGCAGCAGGTAGGGGGAGAAAGACAAGAGGGGCTGATCATCACTCGGGAAGACACTTTTTCTTACTGAGGCCTATGGTTTTGCTATGGTTGTGTGAGAGTATCATAATGCATGTGAACAATAGAAATTGTTTTATTTCGACACTAATTATTCCCCCCTTATGTCTGAAAGTGGTTGTGAGTGTTAATTATCTCTTCACCTGCATTATTTTACAGTTATCTTTTGGTCATTTCTTTGGGTATAGCCCTCCTTCACTCGGAAAGACATAGAGTCAGCCAACTGGTGTAAGGAGGACAATGCCCACAGGTATGACCAAAATGAACTCAGGTAATAATTAATTATCATTTCATTAGGAATATATATAGATCTATTGCTAGGGAAGACATATATGATACTCTAGAGTAGGCTTTATATGTGTGCACACATGCCCTGCCAATATAACATTCCCTATGTGTCCAGAAGACATTATTTTACAGTTCTCTTATTGGTCATCTCTTTGGGTATAGCCGTCCATCACTCGCCAAGACATTACTTAGTTAGTTCTGTACAGTATAGACCTATTAAAATGAGAACGGTTCTAACAAGTATTTGGGACCGTCCACTTTGATATATATATATATGCTTCTATGCTCAAAGTTATGAAAAAGTTATGTTATAATAGCTCAAACTATAGGAATGAGATGTAACAGCAGGAAAAGCAGGAATGCAAGGACAACAGGACGGCTAGTTCTTCCTCTTCCTGACGAACCTCTTGGCCACTTTACGGACAGCGCGGGAGGTAGCTCTCTGTCCGTAGAAGCGGGGGGGTCTTGCCTCTTCCACATCCGGTTCCAGGACTTCGTCTGCGAAGGGCATCTCATCAATGATCTCTTGCTCCGTCCTGTTGTCCTCCTCCTCGGACAACTCGTCGTCGCTGTAGCTGACTCCGAGGTTGATGACTGGGGTCCAGCCCGGGCAGCCCTTCAACATCCGCCCATCCTCCCGCATGCAGCATGGACCGAAGCAGGAGAGTGGCCGGATGTGAAGCACACTGCCGATGGTGACCGCTTGGTGTGCTTTGGATATGCCGGTCACTTCACCGGTAGCCCGGATCTTGCGGCACTTCTTGCTCTTCCGGTTTGCATCGATATCCTTCTTACTCCGATGGATGAGTTGAATTTTCTCGGAGGAGACTTTATCCATGAAATCCTCTGCATTCTGTATAATTTGCTCCTTCTTGGTCTCCCGAGAAGCAATCCGCTTGATTGCCCCTCCCACCCCGTCGCAGGGGCCCTTACCATGACCACTCTCTAGCCAGGTCCAGGCACAGCGGACGTGGAAGAGAGTGGGGCTGTCCAGCAGCATCTGGCATATGTATCGGTTACGGTACTGCGACGAGGGGGAGTCGGACACGAACCAAACGAACTGCAACTGGGGGTGCTTAAGCCGGAGCTCTTTTATCAGGGCCTCAACAAAGGTAAACGTCTCCTCAAAACCATGGGTATGGTCATCAGAGACCCCAACAAAGTTGTAGTGGTACATGGTACCTTCATCTCCCTCCTCTGGGACCCAGTCGGGATCCTCCCGGTCAACTGGCAAGTTTGAAAAGTCCTTGACCTTGGCCACCATGGCCTTGAGAGTGATCTGAGGTTTAGAATAGTACGCTGACTGGATTTGTTTGGCATAGTCCGTAGTCCAGTTTTCAGCGTAGTCAACTTGGACTACGGACTGATGCATGGGGAGGCGGTCTTTCAGAAGCTTTACCTGGGAGTTCTGATTTTCTACTCTCCGACAGTGGGCCCTAAAGGAGGGTAGGAGGGCCACCAGTTTAGCCTTGAACACAGCCTTGGTTGCTATACGTTGAAACAGTCGCTGGCCACACATGGTGACTTCCTCCTCTGCATCCTCATCTTTGTTCTTTTTCCCTTGCTCCCGCTGTTGGCGTGCACTTTTCCCACCCTCCACCTCAGTTTTCTGTGGCTTATCCCATATGTAGTACTTCATGTGTGTAGCGGGGTACTCCTCCACTATTTCTTTGATTCTTTCGTCACTGAGTTCTAGGAGGCTGGTGGTGGACTTAGGTAAAGAAGAAACAGCCTGACACATGTATGCAATGTTGCTATGTGCCTTACAGAGACACGACTGACGCTTCATGACGTGAAACAATTTCACGTCATTTGGCCTGGCGCGCACAAAGGTGCTCTCGGACACCATGTCACTGGGGGCACATTGGGAGGTATACTTCCTGTAACTGTTGGTGAGGGTGTCCATGAGCACCACCTTCTGCTGCTCTATCCCATCCTTGTTCTTTTTCTTATTCGCCCCGTCTCTCTTTCCAGGTAACATGGCACTGTTCGCAGGGTCGCGCATCCATGCACGGACAACCTCTGCCTTTCTGATTCCGTCTTGCCTCCTTGCCTCACGGAGCTGGAGGTCAGAGAAGACCCTATTACGGTTTACCCCGAGTTCCTTGGCGAGCACACTTTTGGTCCCCCGTGGTAACTTTTGCTCCTTAAGCTCAGCGTCCATGCTGTTTTCGGATAACAGCTTCATCTTTTCCTTCTTTCCGAGTGTTGACAATTGTTTTTTCAGGACCATATATGGTTTTACCCTGTTCTCAACATTTTTGCGGGTCCTTGGGGTCATCCGCTCGTTCCTCATTAGATGGCTGGCACTCCTCCTAGGTGTGGCATCAGGGCCCAAGTAGTCTCTCTCCACATTGATGGCTTGTGGTGGGGGGTCTCTGACTGGGGACGGAGACAGAGAGGAGGACAGTCGCCTCCCTAGTTTTTTGGGCCTGCCTCTTTCCCTGTGTGGTGTTGGGCTTGGGTTGGGGGCAGGAGCAGGAGTGTCAGGGTTAGGTGCTGCGAGTGTCTGTTTTCTCAGCAACTTTACATTTTTGTCTCTTTCCTGCTTCAGTTGCTTAGAGAGCCGCTCTATCTCTCTTTGGAGGGCACGTGTAGCTGGCTCTTGGGACCAGGCTCTCTTGCTTCTGTCATCAAATGTACAAGTATCTACCATAAGTCTCTCTCTTTAAAAGTATGTTCATATCTATTTTTTTTAGAAGTAGTATCTCAAATACCTTGCATACCTCCGGGGCCAGAGGCCTACATTCCTTACTAACACTATTACACTACCCCCTGTGTCTTCCCGAGTGATAAAGAACGGTCCCAAATACTTGTTAGGACCGTCCACTTTGTACCATAGAAGTAACACTACCCCCTGTGTCTTCCCGAGTGATAAAGAACGGTCCCAAATACTTGTTAGGACCGTCCACTTTGTACCATACACGTAACACTACTACTGTGTCTTCCCGAGTGATCCTATGTATAAACTCCATAGAGAAAATGTGATGGAAGGCTATGCCCAAAGAAATGATGCAATTGGATGAGTGAATTCTTTATTTGGAAAAAGAATTGACATGTTCATCAACATATATATAATATATATGTATAAATGTTAAGAAATACATGTGTACACACTTTGAAATGTTGCCTTCCAGCCGACTTTCATGTCCCTCAGTGTTGCAAGGAGTTGCTGATGCAAGGCATGGTGTGCTGTAACGTATTTTGTGGAGACTAGTGAGAGATAATCTTTTACAAAAAACAAGTTCTAAACTTGTGAGTCATGGTTAATACAAAATGCTTTATTTTTATAATGTTACAATGACTTCTGGAATGATGATATCTTTGTTTAACAGTTTTTGATCATGCACTTTTACTTTTTCATATATAGTCTACTTCTTGGCGCCCTTACACCACTTAAAAGCAATGGTCAACTTTTTGGGGTCACTCTTCCTCCTCCTGTAAAAAAATGTGATATAAAAATGTGAGAACAGAACGGTAAAATTGAAAAGAAGTATGATGTTACAAGTAGGAAGGAACACCAAGTTAAATATTAATACAAAGTACAATCTTTAAAAACAAATTTAATGCCAGCTGTTAGGGAAGAAAGTTCTTTTGCCTTACCTGCTGGATCTTCTAACAGGTGAGACAGGTGAGCCTTGGGGAGAGACTTGGGAAGATGCAGCACTCACAGGGGAGTCTGTGGCTGACTGCTGGAGGGTTTCCACAACCTGCTCCAGACTCCTCCGTCTGGTGGGACGTGACATCCTTGCTGTAATTTTAATGAACATACATGTAAAAAAATTAAAATCATTTAGTCATATAGTATTCTATAGATTAGTAGTAGAATGCCATTGCCCTGCATCACTCGGCAAGACACAGTGGTATTGCAATCATATTTCAAATAGTAGTCAGGAAAATAGATTAAACTACTTACTCTGGGAAGATGACGGTGTGGTTGCGGGTGTGGTTGCGGGTGTGGTTGCAGGTGTGGTTGCTGAGGAATAAAAACAATTCAATAATTGAGTATAGTTACTTATTCTACATTTATTTATTAAATGAGTATTTTGGTCATTTCTTTGGGCATAACCCTCCAATGAGTATCACTCGGGAAGACATGTTGGATATATATAGGAGAAATGGAAAATAAAATGTCTTTTTAATACTCACTCTGTGGTGAAGGTGAAGGGGTGGAGCTCTCCTGAGGAGGCTCGACACCAGGCTTCACAGCGGGCTGGACAGCAGGCTTAACAGGAGGCTGGACTGTGGACCTTATAAGGGAATGACTACATTGTCACCACAAGCAGGTTGTTGTGTGTCAGCATATATTTTTAAAAATACAGATATATCTACATACATTATATAGTTTTGTGTTATCTAATTTGTCAGGATATTTATTAAATTTTTAGATAATTGAGAATTGAATATATAGCATTTATAAAGTTCATCCAAATTATAACTGTACTAACGAGGCTTCAAAGGTCAAGTTCAAGTTCCTCCTAATTCTGTCTCTTTGAGAACGGGTTGGGGGTGGAGAGACATCTACTGATCCCAAAAAATCAATGGAGTCTAGGTCCTCCTGCTGCTGTGGTGGTTTGGGCCTCTGTTGGGTGGGCAAGGGAACGACTGCCATAGATGTAGGTCTGAAAAAAGAATGAATAACGTGTACATTGTTTATTTTCAACAACGTAAATTTTTAAAGCTCATAGGACCCATAGAAGAAATGTGAAGGAGGGCTATGCCCAAAGAAATGGCCAAAAAGTACTTGTCTTCATGAGTTATTCTATATTATACTAGGTTCATACAGGAAATGTGATGCCCAAAGAAATGATGCAATAGACTTACTTATCCATCTCTGCATGAACTTCTACATGCACCTCAGTGGTTGGGGATGTGGTAGTGGTTGGAGACTCCGGTGGTGGGACAGACTCCTGTGGTGGCACAGACTCCGGTGGTGGCACAGAGGCTGCTGCAGAGGGGGCCTTCCGGACCTTCCGGACCTTCCTAGCAGGAGTGGCCTTGGACCCTGGAGACTCCGGTGGTGGCACAGAGGCTGCTGCAGAGGGGGCCTTCCGGACCTTCCGGACCTTCCTAGCAGGAGTGGCCTTGGACCCTGGAGACTCCGGTGGTGGGACAGACTCCTGTGGTGGCACAGACTCCGGTGGTGGCACAGAGGCTGCTGCAGAGGGGGCCTTCCGGACCTTCCGGACCTTCCTAGCAGGAGTGGCCTTGGACCCTGGAGACTCCGGTGGTGGCACAGAGGCTGCTGCAGAGGGGGCCTTCCGGACCTTCCGGACCTTCCTAGCAGGAGTGGCCTTGGACCCTGGAGACTCCAGTGGTGGGACAGACTCCTGTGGTGGCACAGACTCCGGTGGTGGCACAGAGGCTGCTGCAGAGGGGGCCTTCTTTGCAGGAGGGGCCTTCTTAGGTGTGGACTTGTAGAAGTCCATCCGTGACTGTGAGGGACTTATCTTTGCATTTACATCTGGACTTGCAGGCTTTCTGCGCTTGACAGGCAGCTTGGCTGGTGTGTCTACACTCACACCTGCAAGGCGGTGAGAAGACCTTCCTGAAGTGCCTGGGTTAGGGTCTGCCTGCTTATCTGTAAAATGAATTAAATTATAACTTGTAATTGGCTTTTACTATTGACTTTGTATTTGATAAAATTTTATTATTTCTTTGGGCATAACCCTCCATACAATTTTCTTCTCAGATATCGGAAATGTTTAACTCACAAGACTGTTATTATGTATACATGTTAGCATATACATGTACATGTATAATACATACCTGTGCCTTTAGCCTTGCCAGTAGGTTTTCCTTCTTTTAGGAGCCTCCTTGCCTCCCTCTTTGCAAGTTTGTCTCTTTCCCTCTCTCTTTTAAGTTTATCTTCCGGCATGAGGCTTCTTACTTTCCTGTCTGGGTTTCTCTTCTCGTAATCCTAGGAAAAAATAAGAATACATATCCATTTATAGATTTTTTCCGTACCAATTGGTTTTATTCATCTTGTATAGCATCACTCGGGAAGACATCAAATTTTGGTCATTTCTTTGGGCATTACCCTCCAATGAGTATCACTCGGGAAGACACTGCTGTACTGCAGCTCCAGTACTTTTTTTTGGGTTGTTTATTTGGCACAATATGATAATTAAATATATTGAACTTACCTCCTTAGACTGTTTATCCCGGTCTTTATACTCTTGTGTGTTTTTGACCTTCTCCCTCCATGTGGATGTGCTCTCCTTTGCTCTTTCTGACTTCTCTTCTGGAGTCAACGGCATCTTAAAAATAAATAAATAAATAAATTTTCATGTATGACACCTGGGTCAGTACTGACCGTCTTTGTTGTCAATAAAAGATATTATTATTATTATTAATAAATAAATGTGATTTTAAACCAACCCCCCCCATATTTGGATCATTCCACAAATTACATTGGGGGGTGTTCAATTTTCAGACGACCCCCCCCCCTTCATAAGTAATGATCACTCCCTAAAAGTATAGAAATGTATGGAAGGCTGAACATTTTGACACTGCGCACTTAGTTTCTATGGTGTTATTATGGATCTTTCGTTGGAAATTCGCTGTCCCACTGCTTTGTACACCTGCAGGCACATATTAAGGATTGTCTTGGCGAGTGATTAATTCAACCTAAATCCCATAGGCAAACATACACACAGACTACCTTCGAGAAAATATATACAAATGTAGGGAACGCTGAAGAAATTGACAGCGCGGGGATGCCGTACGAAGTCATTTTCGATTTTTCGGCAAAAAAAACATGCTCCGCTACTTTGGGGCTATTATCTATTCTGTTTCAACCCATATTTGTTATTATTTTACCATAATTTCTCATTAAAACCATCAAGAAATGAAAAAGACATCGCTTTCTTACCGTTGTTTCGTTGTCGTCTGCAGCCGGCAGCTTCGTACGCCCAAACGGCATGTCACATGATAGCGCTAAGCCAATAGGAAGCCGCCTGGCGTGTTAGTTCCAATTCGAAACACCAGATGTCACTCGGGAAGACGCTGGCTTCGGCAAGACATTATATATTTTGCCGCCATGGTTTGATACTACGGAGGGTAGGCGAGTGGTGTATGGCATGGATGGTTAGGCATGTCTGGGGGGTACATAACCCACATACTTTGGATAGTTAAATATATTAACCCTAAAAGGTAGGAGAAAAAATTATTATATTCTGTCTTGTCGAAAATGTCTTGGCGAGACTGCCTTCTCTTACAGAAATTAGGTATGGGTCTATTATTTCCATGTTTATCAATGGATTTTTTTTTTTTTTTTCACACGCATTAAATATAACCTTATTCTAATTTTTAAAGGCATTTTTGAACCCATTGACCTCTGTGATTTTTTTAGGGGGGGGGGTATAAGGCTGAAACACTCGCCAAGACACAGACATTCACCAAACTTCAAATGCTCCCATAATATACAAGAAATAAGGCCAGGTGGGGGATGTTTGGCTCTGATACAATGTCCAACCACCAAATGTATGTAACGTAAATGGAAACTCACATATTTGGTACGATTTCCAGAAAATATTTTTTTTTTATATATTTTGGGGGATTATTTTGCTCATTTAGGGTCAATTTTGGCCTATTTTGAGGCCCTGGAGACTAAAATATCAATTTCCCACCCCAAAAACCTATATGTAACATCAAGAACTCATCGAGCCTGATGATATTAGCAAAAAAAATCCAAGAAAAAATCAAAAATCTAAGTACAGGGGCCGACGGAAGTGCCAAAAATAGGATATGCTCTGTTTCTATGGTTTTTGACCACATACTCACAGCTCTTTTTACAATAGGAGCAACACCCTCCTGTTACTGTACACGTGTCTTCGATCTTGGGGAGTGATTTTTTTTTTCAACAAGAGGGTTATTTTTTTTCTCTCCCACCCAGAGGAGCTAAATTTCATGGGCTTTTTCACTAAAACAGGTAAAATTAATTTGCCTGCACCCTCATAGGTGTCGAAAAAAAAGTATTAACCTAAAGATGGCCACATACCTTGAAACGTCCACCATACATATTTGCAATGAAAAATAGACTTACTCTTGCATCAAAATTATTGAATTGTTGATGGGCATTGAATCTATCAGTTGGTAGTGTTGATTCACTAGCATATCCAATGTTTTGGCTATTTTCTGGGGGTCGAGTCAAGGTATGTGGCTGTCTTTATGTTAATCTACCCTAGTGGAGGACTGTCCAACATAACATACAGGACAGTATACTTTATAATGAATACCAAATTGAAAACATCCTGAATGAGGACGTCATAGATATACTGCAAAATTCATTTGATTTTAAAGACTAAACAAATAGACAAATTGCCACGACAGTGAAGTATTTCTGGACAGTTTGTTTTGGCTGGATACCGTAAATTTAAGTTGAAGGCTGATTGCTGCATTAACCGAGTAAAGAACGATGCAGATAACCTCCATTGACTGTTGCATTGTATTTCTCTCTGCTTAAAATTATTCCCTACTTGCTTGGATGATGATGAACTTGTAAAGTCAATACAAGGTAGACAGACCCCAAAATGTCCCAAAGGGACCGAGCATCATATATGTGTAAAATAACAGGGATGTTCTCTGGTTAATATGCTTGTAACTCTTGCTCACGTGCCTGGGTTAAACATAGCACATATTATGTAGGGGGTGGTGTGTTTTTAAGTTCCTACAGGGCGTGAGCTCCTGCTACCGTTAAATACCCTCCCTAGTTATACGTGCAGGTGGAACACGTACAGGAGTAGTCTGTATCAGGTCCACAAGGAGTGGTTCTGTATGGGGATGTAGGTGGTAAGTGCCGTTTGATAACAGAAGGCAAATCCTGCAACTAGGCACCAGATAGCTTTACATCCTACAACTACAGTTATGGCAAGCCAAAAGCATTGGTAATAGAAACTAAATGTATACTATACTGGGTAGGTAAATCAAGAGTGCTCACACATAATATACGCATACAGCTGCTGTAAATTGATATGGTAGAGTGAGCACAAGTACTAAACAATATTATGTATACTAAAAAGTGAAACTTTAGAGAAAAAAAGCAACGGAAAAATTAAATAAAAAGAGAAACATCCACAAATGTATATAAGCCAATATGATAACCAAAGAAAAATACACAATATATAATCAGATAATGTAACTCATGTTATATAGCTTACAACCAATTTGGCTTGCCCGTACTATGCCCATACTATGGAGCCCTGGAGGGGACACACACAAATTTATTTTCCAACCATTCTTGTCCAGACAAGAATATCGTTGTCTGGACAAAAATATCTTTGTCGGGACAAGAATATCTTTGTCCTGACAAGAAAATTGTTGTCTGGATAAGAACTGGTTAGGCAGGGAGTGTTTGGTAGATGTACAGGTTAGGCGGGGAGGGTCATTGGATGTAAGGCTTAGGTGAGGAGGGTTAAAGTGGGCCTAGCATGGTGAAAATCAACATGGGTACCGAATCAAAAATCATTGATAAATTCGCGGGACCCAGCAAAAAAATCACGGCACCCGGATTGGTCAATGGGTGGTCACATGACTTGCTAAAGCAGGTACATCTTAGCTGTGTTAGACCCCATTTAAGTGGATGTACAGGTTAGGCAGGGATGGTTCTGTACATGTATGGGCTAGGGGGGTAGTGTTTGGAGGGGATGACTCGGTGGATGCTCGGTGGATTTCCGGGTTAGGCACAGGGATGGTTCAGTGGATGTACAGGTTAGGCAAGGAGGATTCAGTGGATGTACAGGTTAGGCAGGGAGGGTTCACTGGATGTACAGGCTAGACAGGGAGGGTTCAGTGGATGTACAGGTTAGGCGGGAAGGGTTCAGTGGATGTACAGGCTAGGCGGGGAGGGTTCAGTGGATGTACAGGCTAGGCGGGGAGGGTTCAGTGGATGTACAGGTTGGGTGGGGAGGGGTCAGTGGATGTACAGGTTAGGCAGGGAGGGTTCAGTGGATGTACAGGCTAGGCAGGGAGGGTTCAGTGGATGTACAGGTTAGGCAGGGAGAGTTCAGTGGATGTACAGGTTAGGTGGGGAGGGTTCAGTGGATGTACAGGTTAGGCGGGGAGGGTTCAGTGGATGTACAGGCTAGGCGGGGAGGGTTCAGTGGATGTAAAGGTTAGGCGGGGAGGGTTCAGTTGATGTACAGTTTAGGCGGGGAGGGTTCAGTGGATGTACAAGTTAGGTGAGGAGGGTTTGGTGGAAGTATAGGTTAGGCAGGGATAGTTTGGTGGCCGGACAATCTTCAATTTTTTGTCTGGACAACAATTTTTTTGTCTGGACAACAATTTTCTTGTCCGGACAACAATTTTCTTGTCCGGACAACATTTTCTTGTCCAGACAAAGATATTCTTGTCTGGACAAGAATGGTTGGAAAATAAATTTGTGCATGTCCCCTCCAGGGCTCCGTACTACACAGCTGCCCTACACATGACTAGAGAGACTTGTATATACACAGGGCTAGGGGCAGCCCCCATCAGTTGGGATATGGCTGGCGGCGTCGGTCACACACCCCCTGGATGGGGTTGGTGGGCCGCGGCCTTACCTTGTCATGACCCTTACCGGGCTGTCCCCCTCCAGGTCCTCCATCACCTGCCAACATCGTCCAGACACCTTTGTGCCTACCTTTTCCTGATTGGATTACTATTCACCCAGTGTGGGTCGGAACTAAGAAATGACCCCATCGTCGTTGGTGAGTGTCAATCTTGTTTGTTGATCAAACTGAAAGTGGACCACATTTGGAGATGTGTTGATAATACAATATATGTGTATCTGGGCTATAGTGCAGAGTGGTACGGATATAGCAAACAGGAAACAACCCTGTACTGTACTGTATATTATATCACAAATGTGTACCTCTCTTTACCTATATCTAGGCATTATGATGATATGGACATACATTTACTAATATCTCATGATTCATACAATTAACCCTATATTAAAGCATTGGGCTGTGTGATTTGTATGACCCCCAGTCGACTCACGAAGGGCAATACAAATGCTGTGTCTACCGTCGTTGACCTTTGTCTATACATCACATGATCCTCCTGGTAACTCATTGTACACATATCAAACCGACATCTGAAATTTCATGGTGCTTGAAAAAGAGCTAGATAACCAACTGAGTAACACAGCTTATCCCCCACACTTTTTCAGCTGTTCCGCCCCCACTTCTCCCATATCCATTTTCAGTGATTTTCACTCAATTGCTTGAACTGGTAATGCTAGTTGATACAAGTAGTAGCCCTTTCATAAATCAGGGATATGAGGCTGAATGGCATATCTTGTCTGCTCCCTTGTGTGCATCACATACACATACGTCTCCACTCTAGGTGCCCACTACCTTTCTCACTCTCCTATATGTATATCGTATACTACCCGTAGTAACCACCTTGTCCATAGAATTTACCTGGCCCTATATGCTGAGCTCTAATTCAAATACACAAGGAAAATAGGGACATGTCCTCCTAGACCCCAATATGTATGGATAGTTGCTTCAGTCAACACGTCTATAGAATTACACTTCACTTCCTTGCAAGTCACATTTCACTTCACTGCAATAGAACAGGATTAGCTCATGCAAAAACATAGCCTGTAAGAAAAAGGAATATATTTGCAGTTATATTTGTGATATCATATATAAAATTTGGCTAGCAACATAGAATGACTCTTTTTGTATGGGTCTCTCTGAAGATTTATGCATGGCATATTCACTGCTATTGCTTGCCTTGGTGTGAAGGTAGGAATACTTTTAGGATAAAATTGTCACCACTGAGGGACATTTCAAAATGGTGGCAATAGCTAGCATTATTAATTCTTCCTGATGTATAGGCCTGTTTTATGTAGAGGCCTGGGGTCATGGTATCATACCGTAAAAAACCTTTGTACAAATGATGGTTAAATGCACATTTAAGATCGCCATAAGATTGTGAACACATCACCAATCCTTAAGTTGGTGAATTATATCATCATTTTATTAATATTCAATTTTCTTGCTTGTATATATGCCCACTATACAACCGACCTCAGTATGGGATGTATTACATCGAAGCATTTCAATCATTTCAAGTCCAAGGTCTTGGGTGAACAACAATTCCCATCATATAACAGAGCAAGATGCTTAGATATCTGTTACGATAACCAAAAATAATGAGTACCAATGTATTCGCCTGGGCAGTGTTGGCAAATCATAGATAAACAAATCACAAATATGCCTTGAGTATTGTTATCACCCTTACAGGGAAAATAGTTGACGTTAACTCGACAGATTTGTCTGTGTCCTTTCATCTCTTCTTAGCCTAGAATAAGTTCTATGTATACCTTCACAATAGAACACAATATTCATCACAAACTTTGCAAGTAAGATTATCTCTTTGATTCCTTCTATGTATAGAGCGCACACAAAACCAGCGTTGGGGTTCAAACCTTTCAGCAAGGCACCCCTGTGAACTGACTTCAAAGGCAATATCAATATGCAGGGTCAAATACCAATATGAGGCAAAGTGAGTTCACAGTGGTGATAATGTGGGTCCAAACCTACATCATGATTGCATATGCGGGTTCCATACAAGGGTAAGGCTTGTTATCCGTTATGCACACGTATCGCCCTTTATTATCACCATAGACAATTAGGAGGTTACCTAAGGTATGGTTATGTGAAAGGGGCATTTGGTGTGTTCATGCTAGTGGGATAGGGGTAGGGAGGAATGAGGGCAAACACCCTGTACTCCAGTATAGAGTGATGGACCACATTAATGTAAGTGTAGTAATGTATCCTAACCAGAGGTCACACTGCCTAGGTTAGGGGATACGTCAGTTGTAAGCAGCCATACATTTGATATATAGGGAACACATGACATCTGAATGGGTTACTTCAGCCCACCAGCCATTTTGCTGTCACTTTAACGCCATGGAAGTTGACATAATTACCAAGGGATGTATTTCACCAATGATAGAGGGATACATGATAACAATATGTTTAAAAGAAAGTGTCTTTGTGTTGGGTGCATTTACATGGTTGATTTGATTAATTTGATTTTCGTTGACAAACACCCAGAAAATGTAGAGAGATTTTCAATGGAAAGGGACATTGTTCCTTCAGTGGAGTGCACCACTGCTGCGTGGCCGTTGTATAGAAGTTGGATGTAGATCTATGTGTTGTCATTGTGCTTGGATGAGGGGCAGACCAGATCATCTCTACATCTACTGATGCACTGAGTAGTTTGTTAGAAACACTGCCCTCACGTCTCATGTATAACAGTATGCTAGAGAAGGTGAAGGCAGGGATTCGTGTTCTTGTGTATTTGTCTCAGTTTTGTGTCCCTGAGTCAGATCTTGTATTCACTGGCTCGATTATTACCTGAGGAGATATAATAAGTCAGTTTGAAGCTCTGTCTCTTCCTAAGGGAACAGTGCGCAGAAGATTGATCAGCGGGGAGATATAGATTTACCAGAATCTACTGTCGTTTACCCTTGTCACCACATCACTGGTATAAGTTAGCCCTACCTTACGCGTACACTTGATTCACCAATGTACTACGTTACACAGATATGTTCACTTCAGATAGACATTAGGAGATGTGGGTGGGTGATAGATAGACACAGCTGATTCCTGCTGGGAATAGGCAGTATGCATATCATAAGACAAGTAAAAAACCGCCCTCCCATTGGGGTTAGCCTCTGTGTTGTCAGAACATCGAATGGAACACACCCAGCGGCATTCATGTACCAATACTGAGTACTTCATGCAGTCAATACAATACACCAGTGCCTTAATGAGAACACTGAACAGGAAATTGATAAAGTGAAGTTTTATTACACTAACACGAGTAAATACGGTATATGATGTAACTAAACTAATGAGATACCAGGTAGGCATTCAGGTGTGAGTAGACACATATTCGTGTGTCTCCATGCTTATCGAACCTGAGCAGTAGTGGGTTCTTTTTAAGGTGGTTGGACTTCAGTTTAGTGTAGTATTTGATCCTGATGGTATCATCTGATAGTCTGAGGTCAGTTTTTAGTAGGGCATAGGCGCTCTGTATTCTCTGACCTGTTGCTAGCATAGGTTCTTTTAGCTGGGTCATGTTGGCGGGACAGTGCATCTCCCTGTTCACAGTCTGCTGCTTATATTTGGGGTTCTTAGCTTCCAGCTCATCAAGGATCTCTTGGTTCATTATCGTCTTGTGGAGGCTGTCCATGTTGTCTGGTCTCATACAGCGTTGCTGTGTCCGTCTTCCCCAGGGGCACCTTGTATAGGCCGCTGATCAGTGTTTTTACATTGGCCCTTACAGGACCTGTAGTCTTGTCCATGGGCTCCTCTTTAGGGATCTTTACTGCTGTTAGTGGTGAGTCCAGCACTTCTCCCTCCTCCAGCTCCCCTGTGTACATGTCCAAAGTGGGCGGGGCTGGTCTGTTGGCTGGGTCATCGGGTTCAGCTCTGTGTGCCACCAGGTGGCGGTTGAGTGCCTCCAGGTGGTGTGGCGCCGGCCCTGGCATTGCGTGCTGTGGAGGCGGGTTCTGGGGAGGTAAGGTCCTCCTGTGTGTGGTGGTGTGTTCCGCATCCACTCTGTATCTGGGGTGTAGGTAGTATTCCATGTCTGCCTTAGGTGATACAGAGTGTACTGGCCTCCTTGGCCCTCCCTCCTGTAAGTTGCTGTAGTGTGGGGCCGGATAGCCATTTTGTCTGTGGTCAAAGGTGATGTTCCTGTAACCCTGGAGTGGGATCCTTGGGTATTGGTCCCCAAAAGTAGGTCACCTCACCTGGTAGGCTACCCTGTCTCTAGGGTCATCTGGCCCTGGTGAGTCGGGTGTGTAACTGGTGTACCCCACTCTGGCGTGGTGGGGTTGGTGCTGTGTGAGGCATAGGTGCCTGGGTCTCCTCCATTGTACTCCAGTGTTTCCTGCTTCTGCTCCCACCTCCATCTCAGCTGGTCTTTTGGTGGAGTATCTTGAGTCAGGTCACACCTCCTGAGGCCATCTCACCAGTGGCTCAACCTGGAAGTCTATGGGGCCCTGCAGTGGCTGCAGTAGGGGCATCTCCCTGCCATACTCCCTGAGGATTTGTATGTGATCCTCCACCTTACCTGACCCGACCTGCCGGCGTTAGATTGCTCAGTTTCTGGTTCTATCCCATCCTCAGATATTAAGTCAAATTGTTGTGTTGGGATGTCATCCTGGGTGTCAGCATTAGTGCTGCTGTCAGATGTAAAGCTGGATTGGGTCATACATGCCCTGTTTAAAGCTATAATGTCCTCTAGGATGCTCTGACTGGACGCTGTTGCTTGGGTATGATCCCCTGGGGGTACCCTGTCCGCAGGTAATGGTGGAGTCTGAGCTCGGGGTGGTAGCTTGGTGCTCCATTTTTGAGAAGTGATGTTTTAATTGGATTCCTCGACCTCCAATGTGAGGCAGTTTTATGGCCCTTTGCCTGTTTTCTCTGATCCTGGGATCAGAGTGAGAAGCTAGCTCGCTCTGTTTGCTCAGAGCAGCGGCCATTGGTAGTGCTTGGATGCACACACTGTGTGTGGAGGCGTTTTATGGCCTCCAGGTGCTTTGAAGCTGGTTCCCTTGGTTGTAGGGTTGTAAAGGGCTAGTCGCCATAGTCCCCACGACCCCGGGGCCTGGCTCCTACCGGCCTAAGGCTGTGTAGGTTCCGTTAAGGCTGCCTTGTATGGCCGGCCTCCTGCAAGCTTTGTGCCATGGAAGGGGAAGGAGCCTACCTCCACGGCGGTCGCTGCAAGCGAGGTCCTGCTATATACCATAGCTACCTCGGGCTTAAATGCCACTCTGTGAAATAATTAGTTGCTGCCTACCCTAATTGAATGATAATACTCTTATACGGGACTAGCACATTCCTAGTACTAGGAGGATCATCTAGGTGTCTCATGTAGTCGGGGGCTAGATCCACCTTTGGCCTCTTTATATAGTCTAATTGGACTACCTACCAATTAATTACTTCACATTGGAATTCTTCTATAAAATATATCTATGGGTTCCCCATATCAACTACTTTAATTATGTAATCATTGATTAGATGAAATGTTTGAAATAAAAGAGCAAAAGATCATTAAAATTAATTTTCTGTTTGATACCATAGTTCAGTCAATTAGGGCATTGTCTCCCTATCACTGTTATCACCTGACTTCACACCTAAAACAATAGAGAGGTACTTGGGGTGATTAAGATAGGGGGCAGGATGCAGCTTATAGTCTTATCACTGGCCAGTGTTCTGGAGGCTGATAAGAAATTTACCCAGAATACCCTGCTCTGGAGTCAGGGGCTAAACCAAGATGGCGACCTCCATAGCCTGATATGCTAATGCCCTATATCTGTGGTATGTCAGACAGCCACCTCTAATGACATTATGATGCTCCTAAAAGACTACCTGCCATAACAATGTGCCTAAGTGTGCATAAGTGATTAGCTCCTTGGGCTGCTCATATGTTGGGCTATGTGGTTAGGATAAATTGACAATATTTTTCTAGGAGCAGTTGGCTAGCCAATAAGACTTGCGAAGGGGCTGAGAAGGAGCCATCATGGTGAAGATAGGGGACAAGGTCCTGCGGAAGGATGCTTGTTTGCTGACATTTCGTTAGATAGTTTTTGTTTCTTTTGTCTTCGCATACTCTAGTTTTAAGACAGCAGAATGATATTGTATACTTGGTATCAATGATCCTATATTGAAAATTGTTGATATATATTATATTTCACCCATGTATAACCATAACAAATTATTTTCCTCTTGGCTGTATCGTATATCATAAATACGTGAGGAGGGTTATATTTTATCCTAGATATGTCCTTCTGCAAATGGGGACAGGGAAATGATCCTAACATGAGCTGCAGAATTGATATACATGCCATACACCTACTCCTTAATCTGAGCTAACAAAGATAGCTCAATGCATCACCTGACAGGTATTAGCTTCTGATTAAATGTCACAGATATTGAGGAACTACCAAGCAAATTGGTGTCATTCTGAGTCTCTGTGTGTGAGTACTCACACTGGTACTGTATAGAAAAAAATGTGCCATGATGCATACTTACATGTGCATCATGTCACCTCCACACTTATAATGACACCTGATCTATAATGCATACTGACACAGGCCTTACATGTGTGTCATGGCACATCCACACTTATACTGACACCTTGGCTATAACGCATACTGACCTAGCATCAGGTTTTCCCCCTGGGGTAGGGTAGGGTTGGGAGGGGGCTGGGGGTATGACTTTATTCTGTGTTCATTTTCATTCTAAATCAATGTTTTTAATTGAGCTGCATATCCATGTAAGGGTTTCCTTTGTTCGCTTTTCCCATTCCTTATAATGCCTTTTATTATGCCTGTCAAATAGAAGTTTAGCATTTAAGTTCAAAAATGCATTGCACAAATACCTTTAATATAACAATCAGCACAGCAAGATTTTTTACCCTCCTCTCCTCTCCCAAGAAAATTTGTATTAATATTTCATTTTGGAGGGGGGGGGGGTGGCTAGAACCTTTACACCCCCGTTAAGTCAACCTGAGCTAACTACATACCCTCTCCCAGAAAGTGTTGATTTTCAATGGGAGCAGGGGATGATTGACTGACTAAAACCTAGGTCACCCCTTTCCCAGGCCACCAAACCTGGAAGTTACTGATATGAAATATGCAATATCAACTGTATCAATACTGACTCTAAAAGACTCTAAAGATTGTGATGGGCACAAAAGAAGATACTATTATATATTATTCTAAGACTGAAGGTTACTTGCAGGTCCCAGAATAAAATCCTGATGAGAGTGTAGGACTACCCACCTTGTCTTCTCTCCATCCTGGTCTGTGTCTGTGTGTTGTGGAATCCTAAGTTACAAATACTGAGAACAATAAAAGAAAGAAAAGGGAGGCAAATTTGAAATGCACCAATGAGGGAACAGGAGTTTGAAATCGACCAATCAAACACAATACTGATGCATGGTCACATATGTGTCAGATACTTACTGGAGAGAAACTTTTAGGTGGGTCACTGTGAGTTATTGTGTGTTGATATGTGTGAGTACTGACACATAGTGATGCATATTAATGCATGTGTTAGAACCTGTTGTGTTTGTTCCATTGAAGCACTTTGCCCCTATTATCACCCAAAACAACATTTGAATTACCTTCATAGTATGAATCTTTACCTGTTTTTCATGGTATCATGGCATCACCTTGGGCAGCATGCACTAAACCTTTAAGCAATTATTACACTAAGACTAATATAAGCCTGAATACCACTTAAAATATATCAAAACTTAATCTTAATCCATATTTTCAGTCACCATTATATTCCCTATATACATATTGATAAATATCATCTATAAACACTTTGATTTATAAGGCAGCATCAATAGAAACAGCATTTCACTAATTTGACCCATACCTAAAGTACAAGCACCGAGTGGAACTATACAACTTCTCAAGTCTCTTTAAACTGACACTGATATCATTCTGCATCACTAAGGGTGAGTACTGACACATATAGTGACCCATGTTGACTCAAGTGTCAACTCATATTTTTTTGGAAGATGAGTCACTATGGGTCAGTCCGTGTGACTACTCACTTTGATTGGCTCATGCTCACTCAGTGTCACATCCTGCAAGTAAGGAAATGAGTCACTCTGGGTCACTCTGTGTGACTATTCACCCAGACTGGCATACTGACATGGTGTTAGCTCACATGGGTTACGAAATGTGTCACTATGTGTCAAACTGTATGACTGATGCATTCTCACACTTGTGCCATCTTATGTCTTCTGAAGATGAGTCCCTGTGTGTCACAATGAATTAAACAGCGTGAGTATTGACACCTGGGGTGCAAGCTGGTGCACTGGTGGTATAACTAGAAAGGTGCTTACATGTGGCTTATTATGACTCACACTGACTCCGATTTGCGGGGTACAGCCCAGTAGGTGTACCTTGTTCATAAATGTAGGGAAAAAGTAATTTACTGTGCCTTTAATACAGTATATTTGCCATGTAAGTTTATTTTCAGTCAATATGCCCATGGGTTAAATAGATTCCCACTAAACATGATGTTAATTATCAGACATCCGGGCATATTACCAAAACACCCTGCATTAGATACTAAGTGCTGCTAATGCAAACGGGGAAGTAATTTTGTGGTAGCAAACTCTGCTGGTTAGGGACTGGAGTCCTATATCACTCAGCCAGCACGCCAACAGGTGATATGGGGCCCCACTTTGGGAAAGGGATGTCCATCATGTCTGCAATCTGCTCGAACACAGGGAAACACGGAGAATAAGCACCTCGCCACCACAACTTTAAAACTTAGCCTGAGCGTTGGGCAGGAAAATCAATGTTGGCAATTCACTACTTTTCCAACAGCCATGTAACAATGTATTGGGATTTCCTCCATTTTCCCTTAGTGTTTCAGTTTCCTAGATGGACAATACAGCCAGCAAACTTGAACCAGACATACGTGATAGGCTACAAGTAAAACGACATTATTTAGAGCACCGAGACAAAAAGGCTTTCTTGGAGCATTGTGGGTGGGTAAACTAAACCAATATGCCTGCAGGGTTTGACTTAGAAAATGAAGTGACGGGAGTCCTTTGACTGTTTTCTTCCCCATAAAATCATTGGTAACCCTTTGCAAATGCAAATTACAAAGCGAATAGGCGTCTTTTAACTGAGGTCATTTCTTAAGGTACTACAATCACACCCAGTCCTCTAACTAATATGCTTCTGCTATTCATATGAGAATTTCGGTAGGACATAAAGGGGCTAGTCGTAGTATGTTAAGAAATAACCTTCAGGTGAGTATGTTGTTGTCTGAATAAAGTTAGGGTAGAAATCATGTGGTTGAAACATTAGCCATGTTATAAGGAAAATTATATCAATCACCTAGGAATTCATTAGCCAATTAGGAATTAGGTCCGAGCCCTGCTATTAAATAGATCCCTTTAATTACCTATAGTTGTATGGGTACAGCCTTCACAACAGGGCTTGTCAGTTGATTTGAAGTGGTTGTTGCACGTGAATGTGTGAGATCTCCATTGAGGGCACTAACAAACAAGTCCCCGTATCAATGCACAAGGCATACATTTACATCAGGATTGCAGGTGCTCCTAGGAACACCAGAGGGACCACTGCTGTCCATGATACCCTGCAATCTTTACACAACATCATGGCTGAGCAATATAACATGACATGCCACCTCCATAAAGCACCGGCTATGGCATCCCTCTGGGGCTTCACCAAACTCTGTCCAAAGGGTACAGTACAGAAAGGATGCCCAGGATGGTAATATCGTTTTATAGGGTGCGTTAGTCAGATACCAAATCCTAATTTTGGGCTATAGTATGTGTTGGTCATGACACGCCTCCTTGAATAATGTAAATTTATGTAGTCTAGGTTACATTGACACAGTTCTCCTTCAGTAGCTGCCTGTTGGCACATTGCTTTATTTTAGGATACTGTCCAAATTTGAAAATGGTTTGTGTATTTCTCATATCATGAAATCCTCTTGCCGTTGAGTGCTTTGTGTTTGTTCAATAGAAATAGAAATACCCTGTCCATAGGCACACAAACAAACCATGTGTGTCGTTCTTTCATGTTCTTCATATCTTACCAAAACTACATGGATTCAAAATCAAAACCCACCCTTACCATGACACATATTGACACCCCACTCAAATACAGAAAAGTTGAGTTACAGCCAGTAAATAGCCACCAGATCATCCGAAGACATTTTTCCCTTTGGTTTTCCTCTGTCAGGTACTTGTCCTAATAAGTGAGTCTCTGACGGTAGGCATCAGCATCAATTGGGTCCTATTTCTCCATCATGGGTCCTATAAGCTGCAGTAGCCTGGTAGCTGGTAGTGGTGAGAGAACAAATTGTCACACACCACAGCTGCAGGAATAGGGTGACTCACATGTGAGAAATCAGCACAGAAAACAGCAACATTCAACACTTTGCTCGTGGATGCGGGCATTTAGAGGCAACTTTAGCATTCTAGAAGGCCACTTTTCGTATCATCTTGAGACATAATGATAACAAGCAGTGAATAGATCAGTAGTTGTATAGTTCCGAGTGAGTAATTTCCATCCATTTTATGTTATTGATATCGATATCATTTGGATATCATTTACATGAGGTCCCTGAGTTGACGTGTCATTATTGATAAATATATGACTCATCAACAACCAGCCAACTGCTGTATATTGGCATGCCCACCAGATAAACTCACAAATTCATTTGTCAAAAACAAGGTTTTAGTCGCGAACATAGAGTTCACTTTAATGCATGGGCTGCCATGCTAAAAATCAGGACATTATGTGACACAGACATCTACATGACAAATAGATACGGAGTAGAGGATTATTCTGAATCATTCTGTCTCAAATTAGCAGGCTATTATACCTCACTGCTGTCAAGGCACCACGTGCTGGGTTTGACCCTAAAAGATTTTCCTTCCTTTGTAGGTCGAATCCCACATGGCGAAAAATGCCTCAAATATCTCTGCGATTTTGAGTCTCTTGCGTTTATAGGATCTACGCCAAATTCCCAAGGGTTATAAGTACAGCAGAGAACATAAACCACAAGGACTCTGTTGGGCTTTCTCATGCAGTCTTTGGGATAGTTTCTCTTTGTTGATGTTTATATTTCTGTGGATCATATATTTTCTGGCCTAAAATTGCAAAAGAGTGCTTGTGTTCTATGTACCCTTGCGTACTTATAACCCTTGCGAATTTGGGGTAGGTACAATAAACACAACAGGTTCAAAATCGCAGAGATGTCTCAGGCATATTTCGCTAAGTGGGATTCGACCTTGTGTGTCAACATTTGAGGAATCTATAAAGATGTTGAATCACAAGCCAGTTATAAATAACACAGCAAATTATTAAGTTTGATGTATATGAATTTCTGAAAGTCACAAACTCTCCATTTGATCTTGAAGATTCCGAACTGGAAAGTACAGCTAATGAAACTGCCAGAGGTAATTCCGGCACAGGATACTCAGTATTATATGCAAACAATGCCTTCCACCTGCAGCACTTTGCATATGACTCCTATTTCCTGAGGATTGTTTTAGTCTGCATACAAGGCTGGGGCTTTTCGTTTTGATTGAAGATATGGTTTTCTAATTTCAAGGATGCTGCCTTTTCAAGGAAAAGTTATGAATGGGTGGTGTTGCTTTAGCTGTCAACATTTGCTAGTTTTCGTCTGTTTTTCTTTCATTTTCCTCTTTTTGATAGTAGCTCACCTATGCCAAGAATATTTGGAATGTGTAATAAACATATCGGATATTTGCTTTTGTTTCTTATTACCTGATTGGCTTTTTAATAACACTCATATTTTCTTATGTGTTTATAAAAATGTCACATCTTGCCTAATTTTGGTTAAGTTTCTTACGCCATTCCTGGAGCTTAATTCAAAACATCCTGGGATCGCAACCCCAGTGATCTTAGTGTAGGCACATATCATAAGACCTGGCCAGTCTACCCTATCTAATGCAGTGATTGCAGGCCTGTCAGGAATAGTAAGTCCTAGGATCACTTCACTTTTCCTTTTCCAGCACTAAGATCACTGCGATCTTAGTGAAAGGATTGCATAGTGGTTTCAACTGAGTACAAGAGCACTTACAGGGAACACTCCTGATCGAAAGAGTGAATAGCCTGCTGCATACATATAGAGGGGAGGGAGGACGTTTACTGAGAGTCCTTGAGGGCCCTTAGGCCTACTCATGCGTTAAGGGCACTCTAAGGTAATTCTTCCTGCTCAAGTTTTGAAGTGAAGTCCTACCCCACTCCCTTTGGTATCCTCTTACTGCAAGCCAGACTCTGTCTTCAGGGAATTTCATCTGTCTCTCTCTCTCTATTGAGTTAAGATATTTTTATTTTATCCTGGTTGAACATTTGCATTAAAGTTACCTTATTTACAGATGGAATCTAATATATTTCTTAGGCCATATGGGGACGGGGAACGATGGTATAAGCACTCTTGTGAAGAAGAGTGACTCCACAGCTATTCCTTTATTTTGGGACTCTTACCCCTGTGCCCAGTCAGTACTTCTTGGAATAGTGTAGGAGGGCTGAGGCTAAGATTGATGCGATCTTAGTGCTGCCTAGGAAATGTGAACGCAGCCTGATCTTAAGATTGCTTAATAGGATAAGGTAGAATAATTCCTAAGATCGCTGGAGTTGCAATCCCAGGATGTTTTGAATTAACCTCCTGATGCCTACTACATTTTCTAGATTATTCCCAAATTCAGGGTGCAACTCAAAGATGGGCACACAGAAAATATACTAAATCAACAATTCTAAGTCAAAGGTCCAGCAACTAGTTCAGGATATGGCCTATGAGTGGAGTTACGTAGAAAAGGTCTGTCTATGACAATCTCAGGAGGTTAATTCAAAACATCTTGGGATCGCAACCTCAGCGATCTTAGGAATTATTCTACCTTATCCTATTAAGTGATCTTAAGATTAGACTGCGTTCAAATTTCCTAGCCAGCACTAAGATCGCAGTGATCTTAGCCTCAGCCCTCCTACACTATTCCAAGAAGTACTGACTGGGAACAGGGGTAAGAGTCCCAAAATAAAGAAATAGCTGTGGAGCCACTCTTCTTCACAACAGTGTTTATACCATCGTTCCCCGTCCCCATATGGGCTAACAAAAGAGCACAGGGTGCAGTTGACCCCCGTACAGTATTCAAGAGTTGTTCCCATGAATGTATGATTTATGCTTGCCTATTAGAAGCATTGTGCCCTCCCCCAGGACAAAGAGAGAGAAGGGAAGAATTACCTTACAGTGCACTTAACACATGAGTAGCCCTAAGAGCCCTCAAGGACACTCAGCAAACGTCCTCCCTCCCCACTATATGTATGCAGCAGGCTATTTACTCTTTCAATAAGGAGGTTAATTCAAAACATCCTGGGATTGCAACCCCAGCAATCTTAGGAATTATTCTACCTTATCCTTTTAAGTGATCTTAAGATCAGACTGCATTCACATTTCCTAGCCAGCACTAAGATCGCATCGATCTTAGCCTCAGCCCTCCTACACTATATCAAGAAGTACTGACTAGGCACAGGGGTAAGAGTCCCAAAATAAAGGAATAGCTGTGGAGTCACTCTTCTTCACAAGAGTGCTTATACAATCGTTCCCCGTCCCCATATGGGCTAAGAAATATATTAGATTCCATCTGTAAATAAGGTAACTTTAATGCAAATGTTCAAGGGCCCTCAAGGACTCTCAGTAAACATCCTCCCTCCCCTGTTTATATATGCAGCAGGCTATTCATTCTTTCGATCAGGAGTGTTCCCTGTAAGTGCTCTTGTTCTCAGGTGAAACCACTATGCAATTCTTTCACTAAGATCGCAGTGATCTTACTGCTGGAAAAGGAATGGTGAAGTGATCCTAGGACTCGCTATTCTTGACAGGCCTGCAACCACTGCATTAGATAGGGTAGACTGACCAGGTCTTATAATATGTGCCTACATTAAGATCGCTGGGGTTGCGATCCCAGGATGTTTTGAATTAAGCTCCTGAAAACATACCATTGATACAGTATTGGGTAAGTTGAATACTATTTCACTGTTAATAGTATGCCATAAGGAACGTGCTATAAGGTGCCAGCTGGTATATGGATAGCCACGTGGTTTATCATGATGAGATCATCCCAGCCAGTCACCTGTATGTACTTATGAGTCTCTGACTCTCTTAAAATGTATAAATGATCCAGTATATAATCATGTGAGCAGGCAAGCAGATAGGATGAACTATGCCCCTCTTTCCATTCTGCCTGCGTGCTCACACATTATATAGTCCAGCCAACTGGGCACCAAAGAGCCTGTACTTTGAGTACTCATTCTACTAACTGATATGCCTACAACACCATACTAACTATCAAACAAAATCCAGCGAGGGGCAGAGAGTAAAAATTCAAGGTCAAAGGTTGAGAATTGCTATAAATATTGAAGTGGTTGGGTCATATTCATTTTTGAATAAATCCATAAATTCTGTAGCCAGTGCTTTGCTGTGTGAGATAATGATTCTTCTATATATAAATCACATATGGGAAGACTTGAATTTCATTTAGTTGAGGTCAAGGTCATATTCTAAAAGGTCAAACATAGAAAACAACACATAATTCTATATTTGAATAGTTGCAATGCTTCCACTAACCAGACATATTATGTGAATTTAGATGATGTAACACATCCAGCAGATACCTAGGGTATGGTTTTGAAAATGCAATTCACAAAATGATGTAAATTGTGTTGAATCTATCAAAATCTAGCATATATTTATGATTGAAGAAGAAAACCCTATAAGTGAATAATGAGGGAATTTCCTTTACAGGAACTTTTCTTTGGCATTCTATATCATATATATGGAAGCAAAATTAATCTTCATTGGGGGGCCCCAGCCACTATTAATTATCGGCTTAAGCGCGCTGGTGTTGATGCATCGCTGTATGGGATTTATATAAAAAGTTATTCTTTGAAGGCTCATCTTTAAACAATGCTGCCATTTTCCCTATCTTAATTGCATTTTTGTCCAATTTGAGTGGTGAGCTGAGGGAATCTTGTACATTTTATAATGGGGGTTGACACATTTTGGTGGGGGGCCCAGACATATTCAGGCCCCACCTGCTCTGTGATTGGGGGAGCCCAGGCCCCCCTATCCCACTCCCTTTTCCTACGCCCCTGATATATCATATATTCATCTGGCGGATGGGATTTTGTGACCTTGGCAAAGTTCAAGAACCCACCAAATGCCTCTAAAACAGCAAAAATGTCATTAGATTACAAAAGTGCAGGCCTTATAAGAAGAACAAAGTGTGACATTATTTAGATCAAATTTTTCCTTTACTTTTCGAAGACTAAGATTTTCAAACTCTTTCAACACTACATCTAAGAATGCACATGGAATTGGACAGTTACCTTGGTATCAACCAAAATAGGTTACCAACAGCTTGTGTCTCCTTCACTTTAATTTCAAGTTTTCCGCTTCTCACTTTCTGTTTTCTATCCATCATAATGAATATGAAACACACTTGAAACTAGCTATCTGTCAGGGCTCTACTGTAAAAGGTTTACAAGATTTTGAAACATAAAATTAACATCACTCTTATCAGATAAAATAGCCTCTCCCCTAGTGATTCATTTTGCACATATATGTATGGATCCTGCCAAGTGAACACTTTGCACTCTAATTCCAGGGTAATCTGTTCTAATAGGCATTATTGCATGATCAATGTAGAATTATTAGTGCTGTGACCGGTTGACTGGAACCAACTACTTTGTCCACATCACCAAGCAGCTCCTCCTAAGATGGTGCTCCTGTTGTGTCAAATTATAGTTACAAATACACAGTTCTAGAATTATGACTATTAACATTAATGGAAAGTCTGATATTTGTTGTCTGAGACTTTCATCCTCATCTCCAGCTCCTGTCAAAAGGGACATGGAGGTATCCAGATATGTGAAATAGGGCTTGGGAATTTTTTTTATTATGGAAACAATTTCATGACAATGGAGTCCCCTATAGATCCTAACAGAGAATAGCAGGTTCTGTTCTAATCTCTTCTAAATGTCTAGCCTGTTGGATGAAGGAAGAATCACCTTATATGGAATATTTCAAGGATCAACCCAAATTATGATGTGGAGATTGGCATCATGTTTTAAATGGTAGTTCCAATGTTTTAGATGCTTTGTGCTAGGCCTACTACAGTACCACCTGTACTGTATCCATCAAAGATAGCAATAGCTTGTTCATATATTTGAAGCACCCATACAGGATTTTACACCAAGGGGTGCCATTTACTCAAGATATGGTTTGGAAGTGTGCATGACCACCAATAACACACAAACCTTAATTGTCAGCTGGCAGAACTGTGTATATTTCCGAAAAGCTTTCATATAAATCAGATGAGTTGATGTTGAGAGCTTTCACCCCGGGGGGGGGGCACTGACTATATGTAGGTCACCCTCAACTGCTGCCCTACCGCCCTATCTCCCAGTGATCCTGAAATCTGACCGCCCTACTTGACTGATAAGCTAGACATTGACCGTCCCCCTTTTTCGACAATCTCAAATATTGACTGGACTGCCCCCCCTTCAAGTCTACACCCTATTGTACTCATGTCCTTGTAGGGATCAAAATTTTTCATTTCCCAGCACTGTGTCTTTTTATCACTTTCATGCCCTCATATGTATGGTGTATAAAATATACAGTCCTTTTGGGATCTAATGGAATTCTTTCATGACTATTTTCCAAGCCTGGACATAATTGATGTTTGACGCAGAAGTCACACTGCTTGCTAAGTTTTAAAAGAAATGGTGAAAATGACATTTCTTTGTGAATGTATTTTATCAGAGTAAAATGTTGGATGTCTCCCTTAATCTGTACATCTGTGTTCCCTCAGTGCTGTTCATGGGCAGTAAATGACACATCTCTCCATGACACAATTTACAGGAGCTACATACTAAGATGAAAGTCCAAGACAAGCTTCCATTGAAGCAAATGGTCATAATTCTGGAAATATGTGTACCTACAATTTGCAGCACCATCTTACCAGGAACTGGATGGTCATGTGGGCAATGTAGTTGGTTCCAGTTGACTGATCATAGCACTACTAATTCTATAAGGGTCATGCAATGATACCTAGAAGAACAGATTACACAGGACTCAGCAGTCCAAAAGTGTTCACTTAGTAGTATCCATATATATACATGCGCAGGATGAATCTCTGGAGGTGGGGGGGGGGGTCTGATAAGAGTAATGTCAATTCTATGTTTCAAAATGTTATAAATCTAATACAGTAGTGCCCTGACAGATAAATAGTTGTATTCTAAAGTATGTTTCATATTGATTATGATGGATAAAAAACAGAAAGTGATATTGCAATACAATGTTATATATCGGTATTTTAAATATTACATACTGCTTTCATAGATAAATAACACACTTTGTGTAGTAGAAATCAACTTCTTAACATGCAATGAGTGTATCTATAATACTGGTTATCAAAAAGAATTAATTATATAAGGTTTTTAGCATAATGTCTTATGAAAACTATGAATTTGGGTCTGAAATTTGAGATACCCTCCCAAAAATGGTCTGCCCCTCAATGGATTTCGTTTGAAAGTTTGTATGTTGTTTGGGTACCTATAAGGAACCAGAAAACCCATGGGAGATAAAATTTGCAATTTGTCCTAGGTACATCCAGTATATGACTGGACTAATATGGGTGATGACATTGTAATTGAGCAATTAAAATTTCTAGGAAACCAGTAAACAGAAGTATAAACCTAAACAGAAGTATAAACCTAAACAGAAGTATAAACCTAAACAGAAGTATAAACCTAAACAGAAGTATAAACCTAAAGCATGGGCACACACTCACTTGTTACAGACATGTCTTCAGATACGAGAGCCTGAAAGGGAACTCTTTGGGCATATATCTAACTTGCCATGAGGAATAGCACTAATCTAATAACATGGAGGTATTGAGGATGGCTGTTCCAGTCTGGGGTATTCATCACATATACAACAGCATTGCAATGGTGTGCCTTCAGCGGTCCTGTGTTGTACCTTTTCTCACAGTCTGTAGTGGGTGAAAGATGTTGATAAAAAAGTGCCAAGTGGAAGACTTTATCACTGGACCTTCAATGTGTCATATGAACTTGCTACCACTGTACTACATATTCTACATAAGATTGGTCTGTTAAAAGTCCATCATGTCATTTTCTTTACTTTATGCCTATGACAATATGCCATTCTTTTGTACTTGCAATAGCCTGGTGGTTCTAGAGGTGAAGCTGTCTCAGATACATCACTCAGTCCCTAAGTGGGACTGGACCATTCCTTATCAAACCGCTGCAATTGGTCGAATCCCACATGGCTATTTAGGGCTCAAATATCTCTGCGATTTTGTCCCTTGCACTCTTGGGGCCTTCCTGAACCCCTATATCGCAAGGATAACTGCTTATTTGGTCTCAATTCACTGTTGAATTCGGTATAAGTTGAGCAATCCTTGCGATCTAAGAGCCCAGGAAGACCCCAAAATCGCAAGGGACAAAATCGCAGAGATATTTGAGCCCTAAATCGCCATGTGGGATTCGACCTATAACCTTCTTAAAAACGATCTAGACTCCTGGATAATTTTCTCATAGGGTAACTAGTGGCCTCACTGATTGTAGCATTCCCCCATGTGCTAATGAACATTTATTAATGGAGTTTGTTCTCTTGTGACTATATCTGTTGCAACTTCATCACTAGAACCAACTACAAAATGTCCCGCTGGGGCTAGGATTAAACCCATTACCCCTGTATTTGAAAACCTCTGCTCTCCTGACTGAGCTACCCAGGCAATTTGCCAACAGCCAAGGAAATGACATATTCTCTTGGCTGTAGGTATAAGGTACCCACTAATGAAAATGTCAGTGCTGCTGTAGCTTGGTATAGGCACAGAGGACATCACATAGCCCAGCTAAATTGCTGGGAGATAAGGAATAGTTTACAGGAAGGTATTAGAACATCATAGTCTTATTAACCTCAAGGTTAAGGTCAAGTAAGGCAGAAGAAAAAAAAAGAAAAAGATCGAGAGAAAAAGGAAGAAATTTAGGTCGCAGAGAAGTCAGCTAAATAGACACCTGTCTAATGTTCTAGGCATGTGGTAAAACACACCAGTGAGTGAGATGAGAGGCCCCAGTTTGACCACTGACTTGTTTAGGCTAGACTGTCAGCACTCGGTTAATGTTTTATATCCTGTAAACCACCCTGTATTGCTACTCGTGGTTGCTCTTGTCAGAGGTATTCTACCTGTACCTGCTGATGAAATTAAGCATATAATCATATTCAGTGTGTTTTACGCTTTAGTTTCTCATTGAATTTAAGTTGAAGAGCCCCAGGTTTGGAAGGGAGTATAGATGAGATACACCGTTTTTTACCCCTGAAGATGATGCACAATTAATTGCAAAAGCTGTTATCGAAAGTAAGTAGTTACTTACACCGCACAGAACTATCACATATACTCTAAACACAACTGACTAGGTCGAATCCCACATGGTGATTAAAGGCTCAAATATCTCTGCGATTTTGTCCCTTGCATTTTTGGGGTCTTCCTGGGCTCCTAGATCACAAGAATTGTTCAACTTATACCGAATCCAACAGTGAGTTGAGACCAATTAAGCAGTTATCCTTGCGATATAGGGGCTCAGGAAGTCCCCAAGAATGCAAGGGACAAAATCGCAGAGATATTTGAGCCATAAATCGCCATGTGGGATTCGACCTTTAAAACTACCAGCGATCGGCGTAAAACTGAACAGTTAGCAACCATAATCATATTGCAGTGAATCAGTGTATAGTTTCTGTGAAAATAACGATGGGTATCTGGCAACATAGCGACAAGGATTTTGCTGTTAGTTTGACAACAATTATGTGTAATTCTTTCCTCTATTTAAAATTTGGCCTTTGATGATTATCTGATATCTTATGTTATTATGACAAAAGTCCTTTTTTTTAAATGGCTATATCACATATCGCACACTAATAATAATTATTGATGATATGTCTGAGTCACCATTCATCAGGATCATTCCAATTAAGGTGATTTGACAAGCAATGGGGGAGGTGCCATTTATATAGTAAGTAACATTTAATAAACTGACACATTTTGAGCATGGTAAAAACGATCCAATGAAGAGCATTTGGGAGCTAGTGTATAGAAAAAATACTCAGAACAGGATTGTGTGAAGATGCAGCTGCATGTGTAGAGTAACACCTGTGTGAAATAGGCACTGATAAGTAAGGATAGGGATGGCGTTTGCTCAAAGCATTATTCAGTTTTGAATATTCTGACATTTTGTCAATTTACAGTAATATTTGGAGTCAGACACAATTGATATATCACATTGACCATGGCGATCAGACGCTCACTTTTGCCTGTGGTATTCTGTTTTTGATAGTCTTTATTTCTTTGTGTATACATGCTTTTTACTTCAACGTTCCCTGTCGATAGGGGCTTCGGATGTCAACATTTATTTCCTATAATTACTCATTCATCCCACGAAAATCTGAGACCGTACAATAAGCATATGATGTCTGGGGACATCTGAACAGCCTATTCGCTTAAAAGATGGAGTGAATGGACTTGAGCGTTGTGATTTTATAGTGATTTGCTTCAAAACTCGTATCCTGTCAAAATGCTAAATGCTAGTACACGTTTTAGTTCCCTGATTGGTCGCCCTTGCAATTTCCTTGAGCTATCCTCTTGCCATGCATTTCGAGTATAAAATAGAACAGCATGATCTATGTTTTATATTAACTCAGAAAATTATGGTTAGTTCAGTAACGAACTAAACTATATAGACACACGTCATTATGAAGACTTTAGTATGTCTATCCTTCTTCATACTGAGATATGTATTAGTGGTGTCAGAACTTTGGTGTTTTAATTGAGTTAAAGGCAGCAATTAGAGAAACCCCAAATTAGCTTCTCCCTGAGTGAAAGTATCAAATAGACAGTCTCGATGCGTTTAATATGGCTAATAGTACTAGTCCGGGTTACCATATACGGCACACTAATTGACACCACCTGGGACACCTCCCCTCCTGCCACCTCCAGCAGCCATCTGGAGGGGTGCATCCCATGCCCCCGGGTGCATCTGACACACATCTTGAGCCTCTCCTACATACACTCACTATAGGAAGCAGCAGGGTAGCATATAGTAACTAATCATTATTTTGGTGATTCTTTCAAAATCCCAAACTCCTTTGAAGATGAATGGCAAGAGGATATTATGGAAAGGTTGTTCTATGAAAGAACTTCAAGAATACCTTAGGAAATGTGGTGTAGCCCCATCTAATCTGACAAAAAAAGCCACTCATTGATCTGTGTATCATAGCAGAGGAGATGGATTTAGTGCTGGATCCAGATGGACTCATTGAGGACAGGGAGGAGGTAATGAGAAGGAAACTACAAACAGCCAACTGTATGTTACCCATACCCACCATATTGCCTAGCACAAAAGACATGTCCATACTGCCTCTGGTATCAGTGTTTGATATCTACAACTACCTGGTGCAGTTTGATGGGTACAATCACACAGGTCTCAGGGACTATAAGAAAATGGAATCATATGGCATGTATCTTGACAAACATGTTGTAGACCTTAGTACCCATCACTATGAAGAGGACAGCAGCTACCACATGCCTTTATCCATTCCATGCACTTTACAGTGTTTGGATGGAATGGATCCTCCAGCATAGGCTTAGGGAACCTATGGAATGTTACTCCATCCAAATCTGGTCTCTTTGGATTGCCTATATATCTGGAGTCACTGTTACATTTCTCACCCCAAGAACACCTTTTGCAGGGCATGTTTATGCTGAAATCCCATCAGCAAAACAACAGGCTTTAATGTTGATTAATATCCAGAAAACCCAGTGTTTCTAACCTGTCCAGCTCATGTATGTATACTGAGTGTATGTAGTAGGGACTCAGGGTGTGCCTCAGATGCACCCGGACGCTGACCACAGCAGGAGGGGATGGGGGTGGGGGAGGTGGGGGGAGCTGACCGGAGTGGGTGGACGCCATAAATAGCCGACTTCCCACACTAACCAGACTAGTCCTATTGCATTAGTAAAGTATGGATGAGCAATGATCTAAATAGGCCTGGAGCCTACTTCAAAACGTTCTTTCACATCTTTCTCCTCCCATTCTTGTACTGCTGAGATTTTCTTTAAAGTCTTATGTGGTGACTACATTCACATCTTTTGAAGTAAGCTCCGGGCTACTTAAACCAGTTTGATGTGACAGCTTCACATTTGCTATCGATATCCAGGTTGGTTAATTTCCGGCTGTGATATTCTGTTGGCATTCACCGATCGAGTTGAATGTCGTATATTTCAATTCATATCAAAGTGTTTAGAAGCAATAGTGAAATCAATAAGAACACGTTATCCTCTAGTGAATATATAGAGCCGTGATGCTGACAAAGGATGATCCATTTAGCACACGGTTTAGCAAAACTACAGTGAATGAAAAACTCAGGTGACAATTAAAATTTGGACAAGTGATGGGTAGGAAAGTCGAGCACATGCATTGGCCGCGATCAGAATATCACCTTACCGAATATGGAATGTGCCTTTTAGCTAAGGTCGAATCCCACATGCCGAAAAATGCCTTAAATATCTCAGCGATTTTGAATCTGTTGCGTTTAATGGACGATCCCCAAATTCACAAGGGTTATTTAAGTACAACAGGGTGTATAGAACACAAGGGCACTGTTGCATTTTCTCATGTTATCTTTAGGATAATTTACCTTTGTTGATGTTTATATCTCTGTGAATTATATATTTTCTGGCCTAAAATCGCAAAAGAATATCCTTTCAAAGTCACACTCTGCATCAGAGAGTTCTCCTTCTAGAAAGCAGGGTAACCTAAGGATACTGTCCCTACGCCGTCCATCAGTGACTAATGGCCATCAGTCTATACTGTTTATTTTGTCAGTACTTTTGTCAGTTTTGTCGCTGGATGATCATTGCCCTGAAGCTAAAACAGTGACGAAAGTCCCCATAGCGTTAAGGCCAAGAATTCATCACTGCTGCATGCTTCAGGCACGTTACAATATGTGTCCATAGGGGACGGACAGGGGACTATAGGCATGCTTTCCGGGGATGAACTACCTATATGGAATCTGCATGTTAATCAGACTTGCCCCTCCAGCCCGACACAGTAACAGTACACGTGTATCAACACCCGCAGGCTGAGGCTACATGGAAGTAAATGTATAATGGCATCAGATATATACTGGCTTGGATTCTTACGCCCTCGCCTCCCTGAAACTTTGAAAGGGAGAGCTAAGAAAGTCAATGTCTAGGCAACACATTAATATAATAATGACCAGATGGGGAAAAACCTTCATCCAGGGGGGAAATGGCTTTCAGGTGAAGCCGTGTGCTTTAAAATGAGCTAAAATATTCCAGGTAGTTCTTTTGTAATTGCTTGTCAAACCTAGGTTGGTGTGAGCAATTGAAAAATGCAAATAAGCTCTAAATACACTATATCCTGGCTTAAATAGTGATAATGCAAAATATACAATTTTGTGGAAAAATAAACAAATTAATGTGATATTTTTATCATAAAATTGGATTTGCTGGGTCTGTTTTCGGTTCTGAGTTCCTTATGTAAATATCCAACAGATTTGGGGCAAAAATTCCCATTTAGAATAATGGAGTGGTTTCAATGGGAACCAGAAATTGCCATAAATGCCAATTATCTATGTTTCCTTGGCAACTGATGTCTCTCTTGCATTCCATAAATGGAACATTTTCAGTAGAAATGGAATAATTTTGAGCATAGCACTGAATTCCCCATAAAAAAATTAATCTAAGCCATTTTTTTGTATATTTTTCGGTGTTTTACTCATACAATTCCCCCTGGTGGCCAAATGCAGAACTAAAAATCCCCCCAGATGGGTCACTTATGGTTGTAGAATTAGATAGTAGATACCCAGCAAATTGTCGTGAGTCCTCGTCAACCTGTGTGAAGTGGCTCACACATGTCGCTAGATGGAACACGACGTCGTTATAGCACAAGATCACCAGGAATAGCAATTGCTATGCCACGTGAGTCTAACACACAGTGGCGAAAGATGATGGAATGAGTTATCACTCAAAAAGGAGTCACCATTGATGACCAATCATGGCGACAGATGACGACAATTTGCTGGGTATAGATTCGAAATAGCACCAGGAAAAAAAACTGATTTGCAAGCAAGAGGCTCACCCGATATCAACAGAAACAGAATGCGTTGAGGATCCCTACCCAAGGTTGCTTTTAAAGTATAGTCAAGAGTGCAGATCTTGGTGGTAGTAGCGAATATTTAAGCTCGAGACCCTGTCAAAATTACGGATTAAAATCAGTTGTACTCACGGGGATATTGCTAGGGTGTATTACTGAAGTTAATCAGCAAAATCCTGATTTCAAATGAAAGAGTACCCACATCTTTGCATCAGATATTCCAAACTGTCTATACCAAGTTGTCAACTGGTCAGCAGTATCAAGTAATTTGAAATGTTAAGTAATTTGACATTTCTGTCCATTTGTCAAAAGCTTTATTTGAAAGTGGGACACTATTGCTATCTGGAGATAATTTCTTAAGGTCCTATGAGTACACACTGCCACTACGATTTGAGACTCATGGGAATGGGGCAGGTGCTGCCCTATGACTGCTCTGTACGATTAGCGCCTATGCAATACTTATGACGGTTGGTAGCGCAGGTGCAGGCATTAAGCCTCGTGTCCACAGGGCGATATAATTGTGACTGACAAAATTTCCCGATGATAAAACCACTTTTTTGTTCATTCCCGATGACAAAAATCAAACATGTTAGATATTATCGTTGGAAGTGGATGAGAAAAGTGGTTTTATCATTGGGAAATTTTGTCATTACAAATTCTATCGCCCTGTCGATGCATAGCTTATGTAACAACTATTGTCTAATAATATAATGTCAAAATGTCAAGGCTTCCCACCACCATTTGAAGGACAGCAGCCGTAGTGTGTTGAGAAATGCCTTCCAGATCCTCAGCATTGTCGACAGTGCTTCCGGCTGCAGTAATAATTTATGTATCTGACTCCAACTTCCTCGGAGTTTTGGTTTAATGTCTTTGGTATTGCATTTTACCCTCAAGGCAGCAATCCTCTATTTTATAGTCTCTTGCTTGTTTTATACCCTTTTAATGGAAATTAGGTGGTATGGTGGAGGGTTTTTTGCATGGCAAAGGTTATTTTCCGAGATTGCTGATGGAAAGCTTGCCTTGTTGTCGTTAGCTATATGGAATGGGCCTCAAACCTGATATGAATAGAACTGCCTTTGTGGATCAGCCTTTGTTGAATCTCTGAATTTAATTATGTGAGTTCCTAAATAACCCATGCCCTCACACATTCAGGAGGTTAATTCAAAAGGCTCTGCCATCGCTACCTATGAGATGTTAATGATTTCCCTCCCTTATTCTTTACTGCTATGGTAAAGTAGGCCTGCTTTTAGTGAGCGCTGTTAGCCTCAGCCCTGCTTTCACTTTTCCAAGCACCTAACAACTGTGCAGAGTGGCAACAAGTCCACAGAGAAAAAATAGCAGTGGAAGAAGGTAAAAAATAGTAGTGGAAAAACTCGTTCTCTCAAGAGTGGCTACACTGGGGTTTTGCTAATTATATATACCCTGTCGGGTGCACTTGACCCTGAAATGTCGTCAAGTGCATCACCTATGTGTATATTTAGAAGGGTTCTTCTCAAGGAGGGCTGAAAGGAGAAAAAGAGGTGCATAAGAGCTTTTGGTCAGTCACATTAGGCCTAGGAACTGGTAAGTCACCTGTTTCTGTACGATCAAATTATAGCTTGTATTTTAGAAGTACAGTGCCCCCCCCCTGCACCAACTAAGAGAGAGAAGGGAAGCATAATTTTACTATGCCCTTAATGCATGAGTAGCCTCAATAGCCCTCAAGGACTCCCAGCAGGTAATAAGGAATGTCCCCCACACAGGTGCTCTTGAACTCAGGGGAAACCACTATCATTTCTCAGTATAAAATAAGGTGTGATGTTAGTACTGGAAGTGGAATAGTGAAGGACTGCATAGTACTTCCTATTAGTAACTGACCTAACACTACTATAGCTATTTTATTGTAGTAACACTAGGTCTTATGAGATGGTAGGTGATGTGCCTGCGCTAACATCGCATAGGTAGTGATGGCAAAGCCTTTTGAATTAACCTCCTGGTAAGACTTCCTCTGTATTTCTCAGTACTTTTTTGCTCCACGTTCAGGGGCTTGTTTTAATTATCCCTGAAGACAACATAGGCCTCAAACTTGTGCCTATGAAACTTACTATGTGACGATCTTAAAGGTCTACATCAGTGCCTGCCATCTTACGACCAGTCTACCGAATCCTATGCATGATTACAAAGGGACCAACGTTAGGTAGAAATATTTGCATGACTCTCCAGTAAGAAAGTGAATCATCCGAGAATAATCAGACCGGCAGTTATATTCAAACATGTCCAACGTGAATAGGATTAACAGGATTATAAGGGATCCCTTATGCCATATACAAAAATCAAAATTAAAATGATTTGCACTGAACGAAACGTGGAATGAAAGGCTTTATCATGTTTGATTTTTGAACATAGCAGTACAACGCAAGCACACACAGAGGCAAAGTGATATCTCAATTATAGTAGGTAGTTCAGCAAGGCCTACTATAGAGGAGCAGCAGATGCCCCAAAAGGGCCTTACTTAAGGAGTTTAATTCTCAGAATTACTGAAAGCTACAACATGTTTTTTTTTATGTTGTCCTATGTCTCTGGATATGGAAAAGTGACGTTGTGGGTGTGAACTCTCGTGCATACACCTATAGATTTGCACATCTATGCAATCATCTTGTCAAATTATAGGTCACATTTTAGGGTGAGAAAAAATACAAATCCATCTGCCCTAGCTCTAATATTGATGTCTGCACGAGAGTTCACACCCACCTTTCCATACCCAGACACATAAAAAAAAACATGTTGTAGCTTTCAGTAATTCTGAGAATTAAACCACTCCTGAGGACCCCTTTGCTGCTCCTCTACTGTAGGCTAATGCTCCAGCCATATCAATCTGTACATAGCCAGACTAGAGCTGCATATCGGCTTATGACCTTAGTGGAGCTGCTCAGCCAATGACGGGCATACCCCCTGACACAAGCTGAGCTGCTCTTGCTGTTACTCACATGTAAAAGATGTGCTTCTGAGTGAGGTAAAGCCGCCCACTTGCCGACGGGCCTCCACCAGTTTGGTAGATAGGGGCCCTCGAGTATGTCCTCGTATCTTATCTCAGTGTAAAGCTTCTAATAGAGTCCAGGGGTGATGTCATAAACTTCTGCCACATGAATCTCTAGTGCCGGATTTCAAGAGAGCAGCCCGTGGGTGGGATGGATTTATGATTGCCATTCTGTGGTGTCATGCTGATGCTGAATCAGCTTTAAGCCATGGCCACTGACAATCTTCTTCCAATTGTCAAATCGTTACCTCAGTGCAGAAATGTACCTCTGTGACGGGTCTCATCGAGGTGCCTCTTACGGTAACCTGGTCGAACAGGATGAAGTTACAACCTTTTTGCACTAAGGCGATGAAATCTAAGCATAGCTTAGCCTCGTTGAAATGTTAGTTAGGCCATGTTATCATAAAAACTTGGATTACGGGATTTTTGAGCTTGGATTTTGGGCGACCAGTGGTAAAAAAAAAATTAAAAAATTTTGATTTTGAGACCAAAAAATCCCAGCGGCCAGAGGCAAAAAAAAGGAATTCCACTCACAAATACACTTCTCCAGCTATCAAAGTCACCTTTTGGCAATCAAAAATACTTTATGAGGAAGTAAATGTATGAGAGGTCGAGAATTGTTGGGTGTTTGTACAAAACCATGTATGTTCTTTATACTTTTTTACCAAAAATCTTGGAAAATCCCAGCGGCCAGAGCACTGAAAACATGGAAGATCCGAAACTAGTCAGCGGTGACCACTTTAGGTCCTCAAGTTGACGATACCTAAAACTACAACTTTAGGTAGTCAAAATGATGACTTTAGGTCATCATCCTGACGACCTGAGTCGTCAGGATGACAATGCTGACAGTACAGAGTCGTCGTATTGATGACTCAGGTCGTCAGGATGATGACCTAGATTTATCATTTTGACTACCTAAAGTTGTAGTTTTAGGTATCGTCAACTTGAGGACCTAAAGTGGTCACCGCTGACTAGTTTTGGATCTTCCATGTTTCAGTGAGGGAAAAAAAAGAATTTTTTTTTTCCTATTTTGCCAAAGATCCCAGTGGCGGATCCCTAATCCAAGTTTATAATCAAATGGCCTTAGTGGTAATAGCTGTTGGTATCTGAATTTATAAATGCTGGTACTAATATCATATCTTGATGAAATTAATCGACAAATAGGACATACGGATGGCAAAGTAGGCTTTATATATTCATGGCCATCTCCCATACACTGTACAAAAATGCTGTAAAAATGACAGATTTGCGGCAACTACAGAACAATGATTTCACTGTTATTTTCACGGAGGTGTACCTTTGTGCTTTACTGTACTACCAGCTGGGGCTTCATCATAGAAACTACACTGCTTTATTGCATTACAGTAACAATGGTCGAATGTTTGATGTACAGTTTTTTCTTACAGTGTTAATAAAAGTAAATCTTAGGTAGACAAACCTCATAAAAAGCCTGGAGGGCATCAGTTGTTCTTCCTGCAGTATTTAAACTATCAGGCCGCCACCTTATCGTCCCTGGAATGCCACTTACAGTATTAGACAGATGGTCCATAATGCGGTAGGAAACGACCATTTCAGGACAGTAGAAGTACTCTAGGCCAGAGAAATTAATCACTTACTCTATCACTTTTGATATATTCAACTTTAAATCTAGCAGATGGCTAGGCTGTTGAACATGTATAATTCATGCCAAATGACCATATATTTTCTGGGAAGCCCAATTTTGTGCTGAATAGCAGATCTGTATACTGCATGGGCCGATGTTTGGAAATGTCCAAAGGCATGCAATACGCAGCATTGTGTTTATGGTGAACTACTTCAGTAGTATATAATGTATCGGAACGGGACTATAGCTAACTACAGGATATTACATTTGTACTCACTGGGGATGCAGCCAATCAGAGGCCTCCATTTGGTCACGTAACATGGACCCCCGATGGTGAGCACCTCATTTGCATAATAGGCCATGCCCCCTTAGCCAATCAGAGTCACGTGACCCCTTATTTACATAATAGGCCACGCCCCTTTATGCTAATGAGACCTCATTTGCATAATAGACCACGCTCCTTTGATCATGTGACCTAGACCCCCTGTGGAGCGATTTCCAAATGGAGGTCTCTGATTGGCTAATGGTCTAGGCCACGTGACCCGATTATGTAAATGGGGGTTGCCCAACCATATGACCTCCCTTGTTTGTAAACAACACGTGATCTAGCCAAGTGACTTAACCATGTGGTTTCTTATTTGTAAACAATGGATCACGTGACCTCATAAGTATAAAGGTTAGAGGTGAATGTGTGTGTAAAAAGGCAAGCACTTACTAAACAAATTTATTTTATTTTTTTATTTTGATAAATAATATTTACACATCATTATTTACAAGTAGCTAAATACAAGTTCACACTCTCTACATAACATAGTCGAATATCGGAGAGGACCATGACAGAACCCACACATTGAGGTGTACACATTCAACTTTTGTTTGTCATAATTCAGACTGTATATGGTGTAATCTTGGTGTACAACTTTGGAGCAAGTACCCTCTTGAAATGAAGGATAGGTGTAAACCATATTTCCCATCCTAATCTCATTGATATTACAAGTGAAATCCACTGAAGAACTATACCAAGTACTCCATTCAGTTTGTCTGGACATGATACTTCTTAGTTGAGCAGCTGGTACACCGGGATAAGGAACTTTGCTACACAACATTCGGTCGACACTACAATGTATTCTAGGATGTCTGTTTACGAAGCTAAGACTTTTCCAATGAATCTAGGTTCTTTTCAGTAGGTATTTAGCTTGTTTACCAGTATATCCATATTTTATAACCTTGAACCTATAGAGGAAAGGACACATGTGTGGTAAAGTATTCTATTAGTTATGAGTTATTATGTGGGTCCACTAGAAATAAAACTTAACGAAGGAATTCATTTTATTTTTTATTTTATTTTAACATATACTACCTTTTGACGAGGTTCTCGACATGGAATCGATATATCACTATAGCTTTGTCTGTGGTGGTACCATCCACTCTTTGAAATACATGTTTGAAACACACACTCAATGAATCAAATACAGCATTAGAAACGAACACTTTATGAACACTTTGGTTTAACAACGGTACCTTAAAGAACAACACATCTGATGTATCTATTAATATCCATCGAGGGTTCGACCTCTAGGCTATTTCACAGTGTTGTGTTTTTTCTTTGCTGCAAATTATTTTACCGGAGGTGGTGTTTCCCATTAACTTGCAACAGTATGACAAGTAACTACTGCAATTGTCAGTGTCTGCGTTAGCTGTAGTTGCACCAGCACAGTCTTATCCAGCATGAGGGTGATAATAATGATCATCATCAGCAGTAGCAGCAGTATCAGCAGCAGTATTAACAGCAGCATCACCATCAGTAGCAGCAGCAGCAGCAGTAGTAGCAGAACCATAGGACATCGGTAGGTAGTAAGGACATGTATAAGACCCACTGTCAACAGTAGCACCATCATCAACAGCAGCAGCAGCAGCAGTAGCAGCAGCAGTGGCAGCAGCGGCAGCAGCAGCAGCAGCAGCAGGCGTAGTAAACGCTACACCACGTGGGCCGTAAACAAAAGCAGCTGCGGCAGCATCTTGAACAGTAGAAAAAGAAGCTGAAGCCTTGGTTCTTTTTATCTCCCTCAAGAGCTGTAGTGTAGTCGGTCTTTTACTCATGGTGAGGGTTAAAGAGAAAGTGTGAGTGAGCAGCAGCAGCAGCAGTAGCAGCAGTAGCAGCAGCAGCAGGCGTAGTAAACGCTACAACACGTGGGTCGTAAGCAAAAGCAGCTGTGGTAGCATCTTGAACAGTAGAAAAAGGAGCTGAAGCCTTGGTTCTTTTCATCTCCCTCAAGAGCTGTAGTGTAGTTGGTCTTTTACTCATGGTGAGGGTTAAAGAGAGAAAGTGTGAGTGAATGAAATTTTCTTTCTCCCTTATATACTCCTATGGAGATAAACCCTTTACTGTAGCTTGAATAAATGAAAGGTGGCTTTGACATTTAATCCCCCTGTTAAGAAGGGAGGGGTAAAAATTAAGGAATTTCATAATACCTTAACGAGCGAGCCTACCTTACACCTGTAAACCGTATTAAGATAATTATCACAGTTTTAACTCTCTGTAATCCCATCAAATACAGTTATCACAATACCTTTCACAATACCTGTTTGATGTCGCTACACAGAATGGAAGCGATCACCTGTAATCCCACAAAATACACTTGTCACAGTGTCTTTCCTCCATGTTTTACTTTGATCCTCATAATCCTAATGAGCGACATTGTTTTACACCTGTAAGCCTCATTAAGATATTTATCACAGTTTCTAACACCTGCAATCTCACCAAGATTCCTATTTTCAGTTGGATACTCCCCATAGATAGATCCCTTAGATCATTAAGTGTGGTTGATCCCAGAGGGAAAAGATAAAAGACTTAAAAGGATCTGATCCTCCTTTGGTAGGGTGTTTGTCCCCTGTTGTTAACCATCCCATGTAGTTTTGTATACACACTTTGAACGCTTTAATCACCTAATGACCCATAATTCCCTTATACATGTAAGTCGTATTAAGGTAATTATCACAGCTGTTACACCTGTTATCCCACCTGATACACTTATTCCAAAAATATTTTTCCCTTTTCATGTTGATTAATCCAGGGTGAAAGGATCCAGGTGAAATCAGCATTAAATTTCCCTCTCAGTTATATAAATGGTAGTGAGTTATCCAATCAAAACACTTTGACTTATATTTTTCCCTGTTGTTATCCACCCCCTGTAGTTTTTGTATACAGACTTTGAACACCTTAATCTTCTAACGATTCATAATACTCTTATACATGTAAGACATATTAAGGTAATTATCACAGCTGTTACACCTGTTATCCCACCTGATACACTTATCTCAAAAAGCATTTTTCCCTTTTTTATGTTAATTAATCCAGGGGTGGAAGGAGGCAGGTGAAAGCGCGATTAGATCATTCTCTCAGCTATATAAAGAGCCCTGATTTTTCTTAGATCACATCCGCTGTCACCATCAGCGGTAGCAGGGGCAGCAAAAGCAGGAGCATGTGTAGCGGCAGGAGCAAGTGCAGCAGGCGTATGTGTAGTAGGAGGATGTGTAGCAGCAGCAGCAGCAGCAGCAGCAACAGCAGCAGCAGCAGCAACAGCAGCAGTAATTACAACAGCAGCGACAGTAGTAGCTAGTAGTAAGAGTAGTAGCAGTGACAGCAGCAGTAGTAGCAGCAGTAACAATAACAGCAACAGAAGTAGCAGCAGCAGCAGTAGCAGCAACAGGTGTAGTAGCAACTGCAACACCAGTAGTAGAATAGTAGGTGGAGGTACAACAGGGTAGTAGGTGTAGGAAGTAGCAGCAGCAGTAGTAGTGGTAGTAGTAGTAGTAGTAGTAGTAGTAGTAGTAGCGACAGCAGCAGTAGTAGAAGTAGTAGTAGTAGTAGCAGCAACAGCAGCAGTAGCAGTAGATGATAATCATAGTAGTAATTATAGTAGTAGTACTAGTAGGTGTCACAGAGAAAATATCAGCATTACCCCTGTAGGGTACTTGGAGAGTTACTAACACCTGGCGCCAGTACTGGCTAAAAAAACTCATTTCCAGTAAGTCTTTCTTTTCATATGAAGTTATAACTTGTCTCTTGTGTTGCTCACAAGTGGTCATTGAAGTACAGTGCTAAAAATTGGGAATTAAGTAGGTACCTAATTGGGAGAAGTCAGTCAGTGTACTATACTATAGAATGAGTATGTACCTGGTGTATTATTAGGATACTAACCATATTCGGGTTAAAATTATTGTTACCACTTCATTCCACCAACATGCAAGCAGTAGTTGTTCTGGTAGCGCAAATTTTGGATCAATTTTTAAGTTACTTTCAATGCCTAAGTGGTGTGGAGTGTTAAACCTTATATAGAGCAAAAAAAAGGTGATTTTAAAATTTTTCTCATTCTTTTTGTGGGTGACTCCCCTATTACAACACATGGTTCCTGGTCCTAAATTAGGAAAGCAAATTGTATGTAGCTGTCAGCTACTACAAGGGTAAAAATGTCATCCACGTGCGCAGGTACAAAGGTCCCCAAAAGACTCCAACACAGGTCTGTGTGACACTTTCAACCAAGGGGGCTAAAAGAACTGGGTTACAAAAAAAGAGATTATCCTTGAATTTCTTGATAGAATTTGATTGAGATGTGGTTTTATATGTTGTGTATGTAGGTGTTTATACTTTGTGTAGATATGTCATGTATATAGGTGTACAGGTAGATAGATAGAAAGAAAGAAAGAAAGAAAGAAAGAAAGTGGGGGTCCTCTATAGAACCCATGAAGGGTGTGCCTCCGCAACAGACAGCGTAGATCTCCCTAACATACACACCATTCAATGCCCTAACCGGTACTTGTGAAACCATCACCTCCTTTAAAAAGGTGTAATCAATATTTATAACACTCATTCATCAGGTTATTCCCAATGCATAAAAAAACGTATAAATGTAAAGTCTACAACGTTTAACAGTGTTTTGGAACAAAAATAACATCATATATATGCAAAGTTCGATCCAATTTAGACCCGAAAATGATTAAATACCACCAGGTTTTTTACTACAGGACTAGCACCTCCATCTGATGGCAAACAGTGGTACTACTACTCATAGTACTGTATGCGTCACTGGTGCATTGAGTCTATATCTTTAATTCAAAAAGGGTGGTTCTGTAGAGAACCTATATGACAGCGTACAGAAAAGCTAGCTGTAAGGGGTGACGCTCCGTTTCGTTGGAACGTGCAGACTGAACTGAACCTTGGTGGCTAGATTCATAATAGGGAGGTTTACATGTAACACCTAAATCAGTTTTGAAAAAGGATGTAGTCTTTATAACGAGTCTAATGCGAAGATTATTTATGTATGATTGTGAATTTTAAATCACTGTAGTTCATATAACACTAATCTAGGTAGTATTAAGTTGTGTTGTGTGTTTATCATTAATAGTGTGGAATATACAGCTGTTTTGTTTACACTATCATTTTAATGGCACTATATTTATTACAAGTACCATGCAGCCAGACTTTGACCATATGTCCAAATACACACCCGACTCCTCTCATTGCACCGAGAGAGAAGGTGGGGTAGCTGTTTGGTGGGCACATGCAGCCTTGACTGATTCATGGTTGAGGCCCTCCCTTTATTAAGGGGGGGTTGTAGTGACCCCCTTCATAATAGAGGGGGTCACTACTATCTCGACTAATTTAGTTGAGAAGTTGTGACCCAGCAATAGACAGCGTTGACCTCAGTACCATACCCGCTAAGGTCCAACACCCTAATTGAACCAAAGGTAATAATTAGTTCCTCAACTTCCCACTAGGTGGTGTTACTAATGGTTAGGTTGGACTATTTGCTCACCATACACACATTCATTGATGTAAATTGGACCGACATCGCTGGTGTACTATATTAATTTTGTTTAGCTATTGTATAAAAAATACAGACCTAGCACCTGAAGCGGTTTCACTCGCCGAAAAAAGCTTTAGGTAGGCTATAAACGAGGTTGACATTGGCCGACACCTTTTTGGTAAATGTCAAAGTTTTACAAGTAGTATTGACTGTGGATGATGTGAGCGTGGGCGCCTCTTAGGCGGCTGGTGCACCATCCATAAGGATGGGGCTACCATAAGCCAGACATCATTTTCTACAGTGACACTAGTTACTGCTGCTATAACAACCTGTTTTTACAGATTAGACTATTACGGCATACTGGTCCAACTGTCTCAGTAATGTAATACTGAGGGAAACGCTGTCACTGGGAAAAATGCTGTCATAGGTTCTATACAGAACCACCCCTTTTAACCAAAGTTAATCACCCACTGTATCACGGTGTGCATGATGCATCATTTAGCACATCATGCTGTTTGTGTTGTAATTTTTATCATACCATAACAGTGCATTTAAGTGCCGGGGTATAGTGGGATTGAATTCAATCAGCACCCAGGGACTTATACACACACGCTATTTTTTGTATTTTCAACCACTACGCACTGTGGAGTAGATTTCAGTCAGCATTTATGTAAACCGAGATGTAATGATAGCTGATCTTGGTGTAAACCTGTGCGAATTTGGTTTAGTCATTGCTAACAAATTCAGACTTTACATCTGTATTGGATTTAACCAATAAAAAAAGGTGTAAATGTAATATAAATACGGTCAGGACTGACTTACACCATTTTGGTAGATGTTGTAGTTTTATAAGTACTATTCAGTGTGCAATCTTTAAACATGTGTGCTGTAATTACAGCTGGTGATCTGTTCGTTTTGGACAGGTCAACCATGCGTCAAGACAGTCTGCACGTGTGACATATATGTCAATGTACTGATGAGGCACCACTTGCTTACCTCACCCTCTTTTATCCAACATCATCACCACACTCATCCTTTTATTTTTTTTATTTTAAAAAATAAGGGAAAAATAAAATAAGATGTAATCTTTTATTTATGAAAAATTCTCATCTACATAATAAACCACCCCTAGGTGGTCATGTGACCTTTGATACCTTTATCCAAGTCTCTTTTTCAACACATTTATTCAGTGACTTTTCATAGGTAGACAAATAGTTCAATATACACCACCTTTTCATCAGTTACCTAGTTATCTTTCAGGATGAATGTTATTATGAGTACAAATGTCATAAAACATTAAAAGTGTATAAATAAAATGTCGAAAACATTACTTTAAATTTCAACATTTTTACTTTGTTCACAGTTATATTATAGAATTTCTACTGGATAGGTCTTGCTTTTGTCAGCCAATACACTTTTATGGTCCATATTGAAAAGATACGTTATCAGTTCTTTCACATTCAGGGAATTGACAACGTCAAATATAACACACACCCTTGCAAATTCATCCCAAATATCACCGACAGACATCCTGGAAAATACCCACTCTCCATACATAGAAATAAGTTCTTCTTTGTTGGAGTAGCATCCATGATATTTAACCTCCGACTTATGGTTTTTACATCCATAACATTCATCTTTTACTGTCCTATTAAACTCCCTGTGTAGTAAATAATGATACTTACATTGTTGGTGATGAGGTGTACAAGTCACAAAAAAGAAGTTGTGTCCTTTAGTCTAGAGTCACAGTCATATATACCCTTCATACTTTGCATTCTCACCTTACACTCAGAGTTTGACACATTTTTTCACAGGTAACACTTAAAAGAAAAGAAGCGTTTTATTTTATCTCCCCTTAGCATGTTGCACACACAATGTGTGAATGCTTGTTGCTATCACAATATTTGAATGAATAAGTACAAATAAAAGTAAAGAAAAAAAACGAAAGGTGGCGCCACCCACTCATTATGTTACGTTTTACTAGAAATAGGTAGTATTTTTAACTTCTACTTGACCTGAGTTAGAGCATTGTAAGATTGATAGTGATTTATTGGTGATAAACATATATGAACTATGGATATATTAGTTTTATAATATTAAAAATTTGGGCTAGGTGGCGCCACCCACCCCTTACGTTGCACTGTTGTTTTACTCGCGTCACTCTTACACACCTTTTATGTGTCTACTCCCTCACACATCACTATATAAAGAGACTACTGTCTAGGTCATATGGCGCCACCCACTCATTATGTTACTCCATCGTTTTACTCGCGTCACTCCACGTTTTTGCCTTACACACCTTTTATGTAGCTTCTCCCTTGCATATCACTATATAAAGAGACTAGCATAGAGGTAGTAGTGGGGTGTTCATGGAAGTATTGCCTCCCTCCTGTTGTCAAATGTTATGTCACAGTCTTCATAAAGATAAACTACTGACACCTCCTCCTTCATCCTCTTTCATGCGGCATTACCTCTATAATCATCCTTTTGAATATTTTTTTTTATTAAAAAAATTTATACCCAGTAAAAACCCACCCCTGCCCCAAAGGTACTTTTAGCTTGCCCTTTTTTTTATTTTGTCCTCTCATCAAAAAAAGGTATACAATAGTAATATCTACCAATGCTTAAATATTTCTTCTCAAGAAAAACTCAGACCTTTTATGCATAATTAACCTTGCCCCTTGTTTACAAACAAGTGGTCACGTGACTACACCATGTGATCAAGGGGTATGGTCTATTATGTAAATGAGAACTAATCCTCTAATTAGGTCATAATGGCCGCAACAAGGGGTCACATGACTACACCACGTGATCAAGGGGGCGTGGTCTATTATACAAATGAGCACTAATCCCCTAATTATGTCATAATGGTCGCTACTCATTAGCATAAACGGGAGTGGGATGTGGCCTATTATGCAAATGAGGGGTCATGTGACCAAATGGAGGTCACTAATTGGGTCATATGGTGATCACGTTATTAGCTAAGTAGGTCACATGGGGGTCACATGACCAAACGGAGGCCTCTGATTGGCTGCATCCCAGGTGAGTAATATCCTGTAGTTAGCTATAGTCCTGTTCCGATACATTATATACTACTTACTTCCCAATGGAATTATCCACGTTTGAAACCTCACTTTAGTATTCTGGTATAATTCTTCACCGAGCTGCCAGTTTATCTAGGATGATGTACTGAATGACAATTGGATATATCACCCAGGCAGCCTAAACTACCCTTTTAGTGCCAGGATTTGTATCAAAGATGTAAAGTTCTTTGTTTCCTGTTGCCACTTCTTGCGGGATACATTATGGGCCTATAAAATAGCCTTCTTATTTACTGCTGAATTCCTGGTATCCAGCATGATGGATCTCACCAGTGCTTAATTGCCCAGTACCACCTTCAGTAATGAAGAGGTTGCGGGATGTCTATTGGGCGCAGCCATTGTTAAAGCTGGTTACCAGCGGTTATCACTGATAGTAGTCATCAGATTAGTATCATTCCCCCGAGAAGTATGCAGTGAAAAGTTGGGATTATTTCATCGGCTGATAATTAACTCCGCTAAGTCGGTTGACCACACACAGCAACAACTATACGAAACAAGGCCAATGGTGGTTGCATGACAAGACTGTTAATCCTAGCTTCATCTCTAGTTATCTGGTCGTTAGGCATTACCTGATTTACCACAGCACAATCTATATTCTCTTTTTTTCCTCAGAAAATGTCATATATCACCCATCAAGGTGTCCAGGTACTAAGTAATAGTTGTGATATGCTGTCAATGAAAATCCCGGGCGAAACTTCATTAATGACGTAATTATAAATCTTATGATAAAGTATGAGAGCCATCGGATATTTCAGTATCTTGCCATAGGCATCAAGCAGGTCGGTCAGGGCAATAATAGATAGCTTTACCTAAAAAAAGAAACGGCCCATTACTTGGGTCCTAATTAAATGTGCTTGAATTGTAATAGAAGTTTGATCACTTGACTTGATTTGGGAAAAGGAGCACCTTTCCTTACGCTAATACCTAGGACTTTCTTGAGAGCATTTCAATTGGGGTCCCGATGTTAAAGAAGGTGAAACCGTTCAATGTAAAAAAGGACATTTTTTGCAATAGTATAATCATGCAGAATCAAAACCCTGATTGCAGTAATTGCGATGAGGACTGCGATCTCACGGTAGTTCGGGCAGCACTGTTCAGAGGGTTGACACGCAAGGTTTTCCAGAGAAGTATGCATGCAGGAAAAAAAGAAGAAATCTGTAAAGGTGTCAGGGGTCTGTTATCTTGGCAGAACTACCCATTTAGGCACCTGTATCACTGGTGTGAGCATTTTTGAACCATCCTGGTTTTTTATGTGTTTTTTTTTTGAGTAAGGTAAGAGGTAGAAAAAAGAAGCAATGGTGTTCTTAGGTGATCTTAGTAAACTTGCATGTTGTTAGGTGACCTCAGGGGACTGATAAGAGTAAGAATTTACTAATCTCTTTTTGACATCCAATCAAGTTTTGCATGCAAAATATGGCGTCGTGATACATGTGCTTTTTAACAATTACCACACTGAAAGACACAGGACCCCTATTAAAAGTCGTTTGCCTGCGTATTAGCGGTGACAGTAACAGACCCAGATTGCATTAAATGCAATCTCCATCATCGGTTAGCAATGTATCCCATGAGTTTTATCGTAAATATCTGTAAAAGTACCAATTTTTCACGGGTGGTGAAAAATAGTATCAGATCTAATATACGTCATTCTATATAGAATTGAATATCAGGGTATATCACTAAATGTGATTCTGATAAAACCGGAAATCGTGCTCCACAGAATTAAGCTGACAAGTAGGATGGGTGAATAGGGGCGTAATGCCTTGGTAATCAAATAATAGTCCATGATATTAGCACTTATCAATGGGAAATGATAAGACCCTTGACCTATTCATGGACATCTAATGGGTACATTTGGAAATTTACAGAGTGCCTATACTACATGCCTCTCAGGTTTTGCATATGATTGAGTTCTGTTATTGTGTATTATATCCTGTCTGTAACACATGTATGGCGTACATGTATGGGTATCAATCTGACATATGCGCTATATATGGAATCCGAGCCAGCATAATAAAACACCATACAACCAAAGCCACAGGATGGGTGGGGACAGGCACTTCCGTTGTTATAAACTGTAGAGGGTTCACACACAGACTCCATGACTCTATTCCTACGAGTTTGGCCAAAATCTGATATAAGGTTTGCAGTATGCCTTAACCTTTGGGTTATATATAGATAAATTTGACAATTTGATAAACACTCCTAAGGGAGCATCGACTAGTTGATTAAGTCGTTTATAAATATGAGTGACATCACAGAAGCTCAGATCGATACAGTTAGTTGGTTTAACCTATGAGACTTGCTCAATATAGTGGGCAAAATAGTAGTGACCTATAAGGAATAAGGCAGCTCCAATCCTGCCTAATTTCCTCCCAACTGGCCCAGATCCAGTTTTGGCCTGGTTATCACCAATCCTAGTCCCCAGGGACAAACAGGATTATCACAATTATAGGCTTTGTGCTGTTTAGTGGGCTCTATATAAAGATTTTCCCTGAGGCGAAATTGCCTTTGCTGTATACAACGAATAGATGAAGCAAAAAATTGCCTTTTGATAACTGCTGGTATTCTGTTATGCTGAAATATCTGTCATTTCCCCCCCCCCCATTTTTCGATCTAATGATGAAATACCCAGTTGGTGGTCAGTCGGAAGGAGTTGTTAGAAGATCGGAGTTAAGAGATAAGATAAGGGTCCAATTGAGGCCTTCTACTACTGACCCCTGGTTTACAAATCTCTCTATTTTTCTTAAATAGGAAATTTCTATTACTAAGTATGCTGATTTTTTTCTTCTAAATTTCCTCAAGTGTAAATTCCTAATTTGTTTAAGATTTTTTTGTAAATTTTTCTTCCAACTTATCAATGATTTTGTGACTTTGAGAAATTCCTCTGTCACTTTCTATTATCCAGAGGTTTAGAGCCCCACTGCCTCTGTCCACATCACCCTCCCGCCAGGGGAGGTTTCAGAAACGACTGACCTAGGCCTGTACCGCCGAGTTTGATCAAATCTGGTAAAATGATTCTTTTTTTCAATTGATTTTCAGGTGTGTTTGGGAGTGACTTTCCCATCCTGGAGAAGATTGTAGATGGATGGCCTGCCGCTACTGCGCGGCAAATATTCCTCCGCAAACTCTCGGAGCTGGAAGGGGATACAGGTTATGATATGCTGCAGGAAGGTAGGCTGATGACACTAAAGAATTGAAGATGACAAAAATGGTTGGTAGATATTTGAGAAGGATAACGGCAATTGTATTGTTTCGCCACTGAAGGTCCCTCAGCAAATTAGATATCATAAATAGATGCTATATATAGCGGGTATTTATGAGTAAAACGTCCGCTCTTGCTCCATCTGTATCTCAAATACATACATGTTACAGATACAAATCAAATCATAAAAATATGATGAGAAAACATATACCGCTTTCAGCATATAAAGACCTTGAGACTGCCAAGGCGGACGTTATCGTGGGCCGTTATGACGAATTCTTTCACATGGCAGCCGTCAAGCTTGACGTACCCTATGTCATGACGTCAATGCTAGAGAATGATCTCACAGGGACGATATTCTATATGATACCTAAGCCTACTTTCATTTGTAGTGCTATAGAAGAGCTTATAGGTGTAAGGGGATGGAGGAAGGTCAGCGTCATCTATGAACAAACCTTGGGTAAGTGAAAAATGCGGTGCACAAATGATTTATCTTTATACGCCAAACCAAGTTCCGTGTTAGAGAGATCATAGTTGGGCATAATTGAGAGATGTCTGATTAATTTTTGATAGAAAATTGCTTTCATCTAACCGTCGATTAAAGCATCTTCTCTAGTAAAGACTGATAAGCAACATATTTTAATTGCTTTAATTATATTCACTTCATTGATGATCTATAACCTACACTGAGAATAACCAGAGGTGTTCAAACTTGCCTTCAAAGATACGTCCATCCTGAATCAGCTGGTGGGTAAGATTGATCTTGACCTTAAGTTTGGTCAGGTGCCCATCCCAAACACACCGGAAGCCACCAGGGACCTGCTACTTAAGTTCCGGCAACGCGCTATCACAGAATTTCTCGTTCTGACGAGAACTTCGACGCTGCATACAGTGCTGACTGAGGCACGAAGGTTGGGGATAGTTGCTGTGCCACAATCATGGCTGCTTCTCAATCTGGTAATACTTTCCTTTCAAACGAAAATCTTTATGACAATCGTTTAGGATCTTCTATTCTATAAATGCAACACTGCATGTTGTGGAGAGCGAGTGAGTGAGTGAGTGAGAGACAGACAGACAGACAGACAGACAGAAAGCGAGAGAGAGAGAGAGAGAGAGAGAGAGAGAGAGAGAGAGAGAGAGAGAGAGAGATAGTATATTATAAACAGGAGTAACATCAAAATCAAAACCCTCTCACAGGTTTCATAATATACCAATACCTCTATTCCATTCAGCTAATAATAACAATTATAGCCTACTGTACACAACGAAACCTTGAGGACATAAGCTGAACTCTCTCTCATTCCAGGGAGGTTCTCAGAACGCGACGTCTGGTGTATTTGAAGACCTATACACCAACATTACGACCATTAACTTTGTAGAGGAGACAGCTTTAGGCAGAACACTGCCAGGAGTAGACACCCTCCATCAGGCCATACTGGAGGATTCTCTGGTGGCCATATCCAGAACCATACATATCTCAGCTGCATCATTATCAGGAAAACTCCAAAAGGTATTTGCAACTTCCAATATTCACATCTGGACAGGCTTCATGTTGAAGATCGATATCAAAGAATGATATCTTAATCTCAGTAGGTAGTTCATGAGTAGGTGGTTATGGGACCTATAAGCTTTTCCCGCCCAGCATAATTTGATACCTATAGGCATAGAAATATGAAAAAGACTCGTTGCAAAACGATAAAAAAGAATGCAATCAAAATGGTTTCTTTTCATATCGCAGGTTGTTTTTGAGGGCAATACAGGAAAGGTCATATTCGATGAGTATGGATGGCGAAAGGACCTGTCATTGTCTATATATCACAGGCAGATTGAAAGTTTCAAGAAGGTTGGTGACCTTTAGATTGCTCCTCGCGAAAAGCAAATATAGTTAAAGGTTGTATAATAGTCCACCCTTTTTGCTCCCGCAAGATATGAACAGTGCATGATGTACTCGATCTCAGTGTCTACTAAGGGAGTGGTAATTCTTTCTTAATAAAAAAAGGGGGGAGCATGATGGATTTCCGCACTTAAAGCCGAAATCGTTCACCTCCTCCTCGAGGGGTCTTTCCCTTTCATTCTTTAACAAAGATTTGGGGGTTTTCGTTGAAAAGAGGGGTCTGTAATGTTTTGTTCCCCACTCCACCCCCTGTCGTTATAAATAAACGACAACTTTCTGAAAACACTCGTTTCAGTTTGATTTATTGGAAAACGCTTTCAAAATGAAAAGAGTAATACTACGGCATTTGTAACAATACTACTTCAATATTTTAGATATAAGCTAGGCTTCGAAGTATATCCATTACCTGTGTTGCCCATCTATACAGGGCAGGAATACACCACTTGCACTACAGTACAATCAATACGCATTTTCCTTTGAAATTCCTGCAGGATTGGAAATACTATGAAGACAAGTTGGTTAAGCTATCAGGAGAGAACACAACTGCTGCCAATGAAACAGTCATCAGACACACTGTGTATTCCTTGAAAGGAAGGACGGTGAAGGTTGTCACCATTATGGTAAGATAATGCATGTTTAACCTACCTAGAGGTGCATTTTTTATTCTTTCAAAAATGTGAAAACTTGGTACAATCAGGTAGTAGTGTGAGTATATTTTCCATAAATTTGCTATGTGTGAAGATTTTAAAAAAATCTTCTGATACAAAGATTATCTGACGTGAAGTTGCATAGGCATGTCAATGCATGTATGAAATATTCAGGGGATATTTGCTGAGTAAGCACGTCCATTTAAGGGAAACTTTGTGAGTTTTATCATTTAGGGCACCCGGAGCCCCTCTAGCAGCATAAACAATATTTAGGCATAATTATTCTTATCACATTTTCTGCAATAAATCAAGAAATATAGCAACAACCCATCACTTTACCCTCGTAAAGAGCTTGTTAGCACCAAGCAAAGTATTTAGCCTTGTGCCGAGGCTTTGCAGGAAATATGTATAGATGTTGATGTCGTGGGAATGGCCTCTAATTTCCACACCAAGCCATATCTATTACCTCTTTGTATACAAAGAGAAGAACACTGATCGCTTTGACGCATACTGCACAGGTCACAATTTGTCTCCCACATGACATGTATGAAGGCATGTCGAATGAGGTTGACACTCTCATATTTGGTTCGTCAACTCCACTTGACATGCATTAAGAAGACACGTCACATATTTCTGATCTATTCACCTGAGTGCTAGGTAATACTGTGAGACTATTATGTAAGGGTCAAGAGCAGTCAATAGCTATGTACCAATGGTTCAATCAAGGCAGGCCTATAATAGAAGGCATGGGATATATCATAGTCCCACAGTCCTGCAACACTAAGGTACTTTTTCCTGTCTACAGAACTTCTACTTTAATGAGGACCTCTATGCAGTCCATAAGACAAGGGCATGAAGGTGCATGGCAATGCCATCTGTCTCCATGTAATGAAGATACTGAGATTATAGACTGTGGGTTAGCATACAATCTTTTGGTATTTTCACTGACCCACACACAAGGTGTCTAACCTCTCCAGTTGAAGAATTCAGGATTGTGGGTGTCTATTTTGATATTCAATAACAAATGCAAATTTAACAATGAAATAGAATTCACTACCTTTCGTTGATAGTATTTACAGACCTTAGTGATCTATTCTTCGTGAAAACAAAATAACACAGATACATCAAATGTCTCAAGTGTTGATAGTACCTCTTAGTAGTGATTAATCCTGGTACCAAAATGGTTGTCTGCCCCATCTAGTGGAATATCGTAGAACAATTATGTATGTCAAACCATCACATGTCAAGTGTCTTTGACTTGACCGTGACCCTAGTCAACTCACAGATGACATGGCATTTTAAGGCATGTCAAATCATATGAGGATTACTGTGTGCTACAGTTGATGTGTACTCTCTGTGTCAAATCAAGTTGATGTGGGTATACATGTCACTTTGTCAGGAAGACTTTTTTCAGTGTAAGGACAGAGTGTCCTCTCCCAGGTAGCAAAAATGGTGTGGCCCGAGTCTGGGCCAGAGCGGGCTCCTGATGTGGGCCACACTGGGTTAACACAGTGGGCGCCCGATGGGTTTTGTCCTCAGCAAAGGGTCTGGGCCACACTGGGCCAACCGATTCGGGCACAGATCTGTTTGAAATTGGGCTCACCGATTTGGGCTCAAAGTGAGTTTAACATGGGTTTTTGGTGTGGCCTAAAGTGGGCTGCCCGATTTGATGAAAAATTAGTGGTGACATGTTAAAAATTCTTTTTGAGAAATTTATCCAAAATCTTTTCTTTTTTTTAAAGGTCAATAAGCAACAAATCCTTGAGCTAATATAACCCCCCCCCCATCACCAAAGCAGTAAATGCAATATCTACCCAAGTGGAAAGGCAGAGCAGTACCATTCATTTGAATCAAACACATTCAGCCAACACAAGGCACTTTGATTCATTAAAGTGACATTCTGGCCTCAATCTTCCCCTACTAATTCCCTATGTAGGAGTAGAGAAGAGAGCCTTCAAGTTCATAATGACTGTACCTCTGCATATCTGCTCTTGTTCCAAGTTCAGTGCAATAGAAATGGTGTTGCCATTCCACTACTACTCAGATGACCTTGATTTGCACTTTTGACTAGAAATATCTAAGTATTTCCAGACTATGAGAAAGTCTGCACATTATTACTTCATATCTGATTTAGTAGTCTATTCCAGTTGTCCTATGTCTAAAAGAAATAAGTTTGGTATGGGTAGTAGAATTCTGCCTGGAGTGCTGTGAAACCACTTTGTAGTGAGTCTGCCATGGACTGGCCTACAGGGGCAGGGGATATTTTTGGTTTCTCAATTGCCTCTATATATAGTCCTCTTATACCTGGCCAAGTGTGGGACCTGTTTGCCCCCACACCACAAATACACCTTGCAAGCCTACTAGTACAAAGAAAGACATGAAGCTGTTCTTTCCAGGACTAGTCAGTGTTGCCTTTTACATGAAATATCTGGATCCCTACTATGAACCTACCTGTGTATTAATGGTATAGGGAAAGTGTCCTACAGCAGTGGTGGAGGGAAGGGAGGGGGGAGGGCAGGGCAGGGTGAGAGGAGGGCAGGGCAGGGTGAGAAGAGGGCAAGGCAGGGTGAGATGAGGGCAGGGCAGGGCAGGGTGAGAGCAGGGCAGGGCATGTGAGCAAAGAAGATGCCAGGACAGTGCAGGGTGAGAGTAGGACAGGGCAGGGTGAGAGGGCAGGGCAGGGTGAGAGCAGGGCAGGGCAGGGTAAGAGCAGGGCAGGGCAGGGCGAGAGCAGGGCAGGGCAGGGCATGTGAGCGAAGGAGATGCCAGGGCAGTGCAGGGTGAGAGTAGGGCATGGCAGGGTGAGAGCTGGGCATGGCAGGGCAAGAGCAGGTCAGGGCAGGGTGAGAGCAGGGCAGGGCAAGGGTGAGAGCAGGGCAGGGCAGAGTCAGAGGAGGGCAGGGCAGGATGAGAGTAGGGCAGGGCAGGGCGAGAGCAGGGCAGGGCAGGGCAAGAGCAGGGCAGGGCAGGGTGAGAGCAGGGCAGGGCAAGGGTGAGAGCAGGGCAGGGCAGAGTGAGAGGAGGGCAGGGCAGGATGAGAGTAGGGCAGGGCAGGGCGAGAGCAGGGCAGGGCAGGGCGAGAGCAGGGCAGGGCAGGGTGAGAGCAGGGCAGGGCAAGGCAGGGTGAGGGCTGGGAGTGAGAGTGAGTGAGTAATAGATGTTTAACACCATTTCGACAGCTAAGGTCATATTCATGGTGAGATCCTCATTACACAAATTCACAGAGGAATGTGTCAGTGCCTGAGCATACGTGCACCACACACATCCTGAGGGGATAGGAAAGAGGAGAAATAGACCCTTTTAAGTGGGCTAGGGAGGCCCAGGGAGGGCAGGGTGACAGAAGGGCAGGGCAGAGCGGGGTGAGAGGGGGAAAGGGCAGGGCAGGTTGAGTGGAATGAGGAGGAGATGGAAGGGGTAGGGGATGGATAGGGGAGGGACGAACAAAAAAGAGAGAGGGAGGGGGAACACTCATCACAGAGTTTAGAACAGTTCAGAAGATGAGGCTGCCCTGTCCAAACCCACTCTCACCCCAGACTGGGAAGACTTTATGCAGCTAAGTACCCATCTTGGGATGCCCATTTTGAAACCATCCTGGGCCCAATGTGGTTGCCCATTTTAAAGCTGACCAGTGCCCAAATCGGGCGGCCCAATGTGGCCCAGACCGTATGCTGAGGACAAAACCCGTTGGGAGCCCAGCGGGCTCAAGTGGGTTTGCCCGATTTGGGCTGCCCTGTGTGGCCCTGACTGGAAACCCAGCATCTGCCGAACCTAAAACCCATACATGTACTGAATACTGCCCGCTTTGAACCACCTTATCCCGGGTAAAACCAATTTGGCCCCGAGCGGGCTTGCTACATGGGCTCCGGCCATCCAACTAGAGAACCAGTTAGAGGAGAAGTGGGAAGGTGGATAAATCGCGGTAAATATATAACAAAGACCGGCACTATATCTAATGATAAACCTGTAGTGTCTCCTATTGTTATAAGACTGTTGTGTCAGAGGGTCGGGGCTCATGCACTACCATGTAATTTCCTATATAGGGCTCTATGGGGAAATCTCTATTCCTGTCTAGACAGGTTTATGTCAGCTAATGGTAAACCTGACAGGGATCCACATGGCACCTTCCAAAGCTGTATCCACGTAACTGTGATGGTACAGTCATATCCGCCTTTTAGATAAAGGCAATCACCATCGTCCAAAGGCAGTATAGATATAAAAATCTGAATATGGCTTTCCATTCACGAGAAGAGATGTATATATTAGGTAATATGTCATAACACATAAAATTTTGTGATAATCGTGCCATTCCATACCTATATATGGGCAATTTACCCTGTCTATTTAACTTGATTGTCTCCAACATTAAGTTATGTACAGTTGCTTCATGGTAAGATGAGACAATGTCTTTTTGCTTGACTGTGGAATCACCTTGCAAGCGTATCGATCTGGGTGTGGGGACAGCATTGTGTGATGACGCAAGTAGAGACATGTGTACAGGTTCAGCTATACTTCTCTTCCTATCAATTGCTGATAATGATATGCAGGTATGAATTTAAATCCCTCAAAATGTGTGCAAACGGAAACACAACAAAGGTGATTTGTAGCAAAATTCACTAGTGCAGTACAGGATAATTATTGTGCCGCACAATTATAACAAGCAAAACATTAAATTGGAGAGACTATACTTTGTCTATTCATATGGGAACTGCATTCTCAAGTTTACCCTATCACACGAGAATATGGACTATGTCTCCATAAAGGAACATCCTATAATAATATAGTTCTCAAATGGTTATAGAATAAACTTGATGCAGGTTAAAAATGGGCAGTATTTCATGTGATCGGAAATACCCAATGCCAATGAAGAGAATGATATCAGACTGCTGACTGAAAGGGATCTTGCTTTCTATGCAAAAGGATCCTAACTGACCTAACAGGGAGCTTCAGACTGGGAAGAAGCCTTTTCTAGAGATCAAGCTACTGTTTTGCCACTTACTGGATTATAAACGATTCTCCTGACAATATACACAACTGTTTTATGCCAAACATGCATTCAGAGTTGATAAATCCCATGTAGGTGTACTGTACACTTTCATGCATGTTTCAGGATATATGAAAGGGAGAGAAAATCACAAGGTTATTTGCAACTTCCTCCTGCAAAGCAATGACTCCAAACCACTTTATCCTCTGGAGGATGTTGCTCCTATAGTAAAAGGAAGAGCTGGCTAAAATGCCCTCGTTTCCAGTCCTTTCTTTTCATGTAGCTATAACTTGTCCCTTTTGTTGCTCACAAGTGGTCATTCAAGTATGGTGCTAAAAAGGGAGTTTTGAGTAGGTACCTATTTTTGGAGAAGTCACTCAGTATAATATACTATAGAGTGTGTGACATGAGTAGGTACCTGATAGTGCAGCTCTCTCTCTGTTTTAAACAAGGCAGGTGGCTTTTCAGACTAATGTGGTGAGTGCAAGTACTTTGGTGAAGCAGCGCACGACTTGTTTAGAAAAGAGGGCACATACTCACAGCTCTTTTTACAATAGGAGCAACACCCTCCAGATACAGTTAAAGCCCCAAGTACACTGTCAGCCCACTACGTGGATATACAGCAGAGTGCATTTTATTCTACACTACAGTGGTAGCTGCTGTAGGCATGAACCCACATACTAGAAGGGCATTATGGTGTAGGTACCGATGGTTGTACTGCCTACTTACAGGGGTATTTATAGCCCATTTACAATTGCGGCCTACAGTGTAGGTAATTCACCCGACAAACAGGCACCGTAGGAAATTGATCGGGTCTTCTATGAAGGCTATTCCTGGCATAGAATATCATATAGAGCATATTGTACACATCAATACATCCCTTTAATACATTTAGTTCATGCCGAAAATAATATCCTCTACCATATATGTAAATGATATCGTTAGTGGTGGATTTGCCAACCACTACTTCCGCCAAAGCCATCCAATGCTTTATGGTCAATAGGGAATACATCAAGAGGCAGGGTGGATATACGTATGCAGCTGGTGATATGGCAGTGCAGACAACTAGCTAATAGTGGTGGAAAATATATTTCCTTCATTCCTCAGAAAAGTAGACTCACTTATATGCTATGTGTATAATTATTCTGTCAATACCTTTTTCGTGATTATGAAATAGGGGACATCAATTGGTAACACAGTGTTCTTATGGAAAACTCAATGGTATAGTGATGGATATAATCTTGAGCAATTTTCAAGCATCCCCAGCTCAAAAGAATCTTTAGGGAAATTACTAATTATAAGTTCTGTGATGAAGTATTCGAATACGAAAAAAGGTATATACCTCCGCAACATATTTCTCCAAATCAAACCTCTGTTCATTTCATTGTCATTTCTTCCTATTTACCTTGAAATATGTTTATTATAATAATGAAATATCAGACACAATATGCACAGAAATGTTTATAAAGCATATTCACCTAGATCCATCTACCTGGTAGTTACACTATGTTATCAAACTGATAGAGCGAGCACTCAGGATGTCGTTCTGAGCCCAGGGGTCTGTTACTCAGAAGTACCAAAATTATTTAGGTACCTGCACCATCTGTTCTGTGATCTTAGGGGATCTGTTTTACTCTCAGGTGATCTTCCAGTGATACTCTTTAGTGATCTTACTGGACTGATGAGAGCAAGATTGGTGCATTTAGGTGATCTAACAGGGCTAATGAGAGCAAGATTGGGGCTCTTAGGTGATCTTACAGGGCTGGTGAGAGCAAGATTGGTGCTCTTAGGTGATCTTACAGGGCTGATCAAACCATGAGCACCCAGATTCTTGGTCCCATTCATGATCCCACTCAATTCTTGATCTTATCTGTAACCTCATCTTCTTTTTTACATTCAGTGTGTAGGATTATGTTTAACTGAGAGCACCAAGCAAGGCCCCACAGAGTTCCTAAATTCATTTTGCGTGCATGATCAGGGTTTGAGTAACAAACCCCAGTGTTGGTATCTATATGCAGCGATAAGTCTACATGGCTGTTCAATCTCTACAGGACTAAGTGTCTAAACATTAAACGCTCCAGGGGAAGACCATACAAGATACAGTATCTTAAAGGGATCTGTATTATGTCGCTTAAGAAAGGCATGGATCTTCTGAATTACCATAGATGTAAATATTATGTTGTCATCACTGAACATTAACTCTAATTAAAATAAAAACGCCACCTCATGGTTCATGAAATATGAATTGGCAGAAAGTCACAAGACATATATCTGCAGCGGTGATTTTATATTCCATTTGTAAAGCAGTGCCTCAAACCACATTACACCGGTAAGCAAGTACCTAGCAGGTGGATCCCACATAAGTTAGGGACTTTACGGGAAAGTAAAAATACTACTATGAGTTATATGAGGAAATTTATTCCAGCCCGTGAATGCCATGCAGAATTAAATACCCTATAAACATGGCAATACATAACCGAAACACATTTAATCCCTACACAAACTATATCCACTGCCATAAATCTCATTTTATTGGTATACTTGTTACCATACCAACTACACTATCAACAAAAGTATTTTTTGAATAATTAAATTTCAAAAGTTTTATATTTGATAAGGAATATATCGGTAGGTTAGGGAATTATTATATACAGCTGATAAACTGGCAGGCTAGACAATAAAGCTATCTATGTTAGTGCTTAACTGTAATTATTCAGAGAAGGCACCAACATACCTTATAAGTATGCTTCGTTTATCTGATAAAAACGGGAAACTTCAGAAACATAGGGATAACCATCCTCTCAAGTGATTGACGATGCTATACATTACCCCGTTACAAGCTTATACATCCAATTGAAACCATCAGTTGAATCAAAGCAACATACCACATCTGCACTACACATAATAGTGATGGGCATCATTTATCAGAAGTCAAATGCCAGAGTTTGAGTTTGAAAATTTTTATTGGCTTCAAATCAAATGGGTACAGTTCGATGTTCATTGGAGCCAAACAAGGAAATACAGTAATACAACAAATAGTAGTAGTCAGTAATGTCCAATTACTGGGCTAGCTATTAATCAGTTTGCTGGTACACATGATTTATGATTCTGTTAACTTCACATTGTCTTTAGTGTATTTAAGAACTTACGCTTAGGCACTGTTTGTTGGACATCACACGCCAATTGGCGCCATAGGATTTCGCCTCCATAACGACCTTTATTCGCTCTACTGACATGCAATCTGATCTTTGCATTGCCACGTAGATGCCTGATGGGCTGGAATATATTCTCATTTGATCTACTGAGATTATACATTATTCCCAGAAGTTGGTTTTTTCGACGAGTTTGCAATCACGTGCATCGAGCTCGCCTCAACAGTTCTACCCTGGTGATGTCGGTGGCGGCATGAATGGACAGACAACATCTCAGGCAATTATTTTGGATGGTTTCCAATCGTTTCCATTTAGACTTAGTTGCACCATCCACTACAATTGCACCGTAATCAAACACTGGTATCACCATTTGCTTATATACTGTCAGAGCTAGGTCCATGTTCATCCATTTTTTCAATTTCCTGAGTTTGTACAATCTGTCTAGGGCTGCAGAGTATTTTTTGCCGCAGAGTAATTTAAAAGATAGATGCGAGTCAACCTCTACTCCAAGATAACAGAATGAGTTTACCATTAACTGCCAGGAACTGTCAATTCCAAAAATGCTGGAAGGGAGTTGGACAAGTTTTTGCTTATAAGTGAAAATATATACTAGATTAGCACATCTTTGTTTAGATTACATCATTGAAAGGGCTAAAAATGTATTTTCTTTCTAGTTTAGTGGTGAAGCATTGAAGTATAAAATAACAATCATTCTTGTATCTTTCATCGTGACGTCACCTCCTCCCATCTCATCACAATATTTGCTTCTGTCAGGATGTAATTCTGGAGGTTAATTCAAAAGATCCTGGGATCGCAACCTCAGCAATCTTAGGAATTATTCCGCCTTATCCTATTAAGTGATCTTAAGATTAGACTGCGTTCACTTTTCCCAGCCAGCACTAAGATTGTATCGATCTTAGCCTCAGCCCTCCTACACTATTCCAAGAAGTACTGACTGGGCACAAGGGTAAGAGTCCCAAAATAAAGGAATAGCTGTGGAGACACTCTTCTTCACAACAGTGTTTATACCATCGTTCTACATCCCCATATGGGCTAACAAAAGAGTACAGGGTGCAGTTGACCATGTACAGTATTCAAGAGTTGTTCCCATGAATGTATGATTCATGCTTGCCTATTAGAAGCATTGTGCCCCCCCCCAGGACAAAGAGAGAGAAGGGGAGAATTACCTTACAGTGCACTTACAGTGCATTAGTAGCCCTAAGAGCCCTCAAGGACACTCAGCAAATGTCCTCCCTCCCCTCTATATATGTATGCAGCAGGCTATTCACTCTTTTGATCAGGATCGCAGTGATCTTAGCGCTGGAAAAGGAATAGTGAAGTGATCTCAGGATTTGCTATTCCTGACAGGCCTGCAACCACTGCATTAGATAGGGTAGACTGGCCAGGTCTTACGATATGTGCCTACACTAAGAACGCAGGAGTAGAAATCCCAGGATCTTTTGAATTAACCTCCAGGAGTCTGTTGCACATAATATAAAGAAAGCACTAAGTAGGTATCCTCTCGCATTAAAATGTCGTTTCTGCTTCACCATTCAACTTGAACTGACCACAGTAGATTGAACAGCCACCTGTCTTGTTTAAAAAATAATGTGTATTGCACAAGCTGGTACCTTTCTGTGTGACTCTCTTTTTAGTGTTCTTGTTTTGAGTGGCTATCGTCTGCATTGAAAGGTACTTGTACCTGACTGACATGAACACTTTTGTGCAACATGACAAAAAGTCAGGACCGACGAGAAAATGCTGCAGGTGAGGCACTTCTTTGGCAAAACTACCCTTTCTCCTATGTGCAACACCCTCCAGGGATTATCTGAAGGTACAGTTTTATTAAACTCCCGGTGGCAACTCCTACACATGCAGATACGTCTTGGAAGCTATCCAATCCCTCATGTATGTCTAGTCGTATTAAACACACACCATCCAAAGCAATGCAATAGCAGACTTATCTCTTTGATGTATTTAAATTGGTCACCTGAGAAAAGATAGGATCACCATAATGGCTCGAGAGGAACATATATATGTTAATTCATCACTCATTGCAAATTATGCCATGTAGATATGTTTCAGTTCCATAAACAATCAGGCGATCACGATTTTTGGTAAGTGAACCTTGGCCAATAATGCCTCACATCTACTACAAAAACGGTAAATTTAAAAATGATAGGCTGAAAGAAATTGGCTTCATAATACCCAGGAGATAAAAGGTCATGCAATAGATCTATATTGAACTAGATAATGCAGTGGCTGTAAAGGCATCGGGTAGTCTTTTGTAAATAAGTTATAATGAAACAAATGGAAAGTTCTACCTCTGAGTGGAAGGCTTCTTAAAAGATCAAGGTATTATCTACCTCTATGAGATGACAAAAATAATCTTGACATCCATGTGGACGATTTATCAGATGTTCTATAAGTGTTGCTCATTTGAACAATTCCCTCGGGACGAATACAGAGGACGTAAAAGGCATGGATAGAAATCAATCTAACACAGACAGCTGTCTTGTAAGCCATAATAGGATCATCTGCTTAGTAATGATTTTGAGCTAATGCAGGCCCAGAGGCACTTCATTTCAGGCATTGTATGAGGAGAAAAATGATTATGATACTCCTACCTCCCACTCTCTTGAAGGAATACTACCGTAAAAGCCCGCGTATAAGCCACCCCTTGAGATGTTTGCTCTCTTATATAAAGGCCGCAATTGTAGGGTGAAAATTTTGCCATTCTCTATCATAATCTATGCATATAAAACTATGTGTATAAGCTGTACCTGGCATCCTCACCCCGGGAAGACCATGAGCCACAGCAGACCTCTGAGGCTCCACTATGAACACACATCACTTGCCTCTAGCACGCAACGCTGATCTCAGAATCTCATAGTGTTACAGTTCCTATGAGATCAGTCTGTGATGCTGGAGGCGTGTGAGCTCAGGGATGTCAACACAACAAAACCGCCAACTGATGGTCATCAGTCACTGCAAACTGCATAGGGACAGTATCCTTAGCCCTTTAATTGATTCTAGTTCTATTAGAGCTTGGAGTATGATAATTTGTTTCACTATTAATCCCTAATCGTTTTAATTCCACTATCACTGCACACCGGCGGCCGACTCCAGCCGCCAGCAGGCCACCATCACTGCATGTGACCTTATGACCTCATGACCTAATTGGATATGAAAATGAGGCTCTCTGATATCATGTGCCTCTAGCAAAGCTATGGGATTCTGAGATCAGCGTTGCGTGCTAGAGGCACGTTACTCTCTGTTCATAGGGGTCTCTGAGGTGGCCTAGATGCCACAGCTTATATACAGGGCTTTACTGGATCTATGAAGTGTCAATACCTGGCTCAATCAAGTTCCCTGCCGTCTAAATCACCCAAGGTCTGACAGATACAAGTGCGAATACAATCCTCTTTCCTGTGAGCACAATTATTACAGGAGGGTGTTGTTCCTATTGTAAAACGAGCTGTGAGTATGTGCCCTCTTTTCTAAACAAGTTGTGCACTGCTTCACCATTCAACTTGCACTCACCACATTAGTCTGAAAAGTCACCTGCCTTGTTTAAAATAGAGAGAGCTGCACTACCAGGTACCTACTCATCTCACACGCTCTATAGTTTATTATACTGACTGACTTCTCCCAACTAGGTACCTACTCAAATCACCCTTTTTTAGCACCATACTTGAATGACCACTTGTGAGCAACAAAAGAGACAAGTTATAGCTACATGAAAAGAAAGGACTGGAAACGAGGGCATTTTTAGCCAGCGCTTCCTTTTACTATAGGAGCAACACCCTCCTGAGTACTGCTCTCATTTTCTGTCAATTGCCTCTATTCACAAAAGAATGTTGCTGAAAGTGGCATGGCAGCATGAGATAAGAAGTTATTTTGAAAGACTGACAAACAATAGTTCTTTGATAATGATCCACCTATTCGCTGCAGATATCAAGATTACTGTTCCTTCATTACTGCACGTCCACGTGAGCGTAAAGGCGTAGGGTAAAGGCACCCTGAGTCAGACAGACACCTAAAGTTGGACATCTTTTGGGTTGATTTGCATAATCGATATGAGAATTTCAGCTATCAAATGAAATAGACGGTAAAAATAAGTCATTATTCTCTCTGAAAATTACCTTTAAATCACCTTTAAATTGTCCCTTAAGTCAGACGGCAATTGTGCCCTGTCTCGGACACTACTATATCATGGTTAATATACATTTACAATGGATATTTTGTCACAAAGAGAATCCTATACCAGTATACTTACTCCCAGCCATGGATATTATATCTGTGGGTTTGATTAACCCCATTACCTACCACCTAAATTCAATCAATGCCCCATTCACCTCAATCAGTCCCCCATCTGCCTCAAATATGAGGTCATGTTCATTTGAGACTGCAAACTATTCTATTGCAGGCATGAGAGTATTCTGGAGAGAAATACGCTTCTTTTCTCTACAGTTAATGCTACATAACCTTATAGTATACAAGCGTTCCCCCCTATATAAGCTACTTAATCAGTATAGGTTGCAGTTGACCTCGTACAGTATTCAAGTGCACATCATGCCTAAGTAGCCTGAAGAGCCCTCAAGGACTCTCAGCAAACATCCTCCCTCCCCTCTATATGTATACACCAGGGACATTCACTCTTGAGAGCAGGGGTGTTCTCTGTGAGTGCTCTTGTACTCAGGTGAAACCACTATACAATTATTTCACTAAGATAGTGGTGATTTTACGGCTGGAAAAGGAATAGTGAAGGGATCTCAGGAGCTTAATTCAAAAGATCCTGGGATCACGACCCCAGCGATCTTAGGAATAAATTAGCCTTATCCTATTAAGCGATCTTAAGAGTTGACTGGGTTCACATATCCTAGCCAGCACTAAGATCGCATCGATCTTAGCCTCAGCCCTCCTACACTATTCCAAGAAGAACTGACTAGGCACAGGGATAAGAGTCCCAAAATAAAGGAATAGCTGTGGAGTCACTCTTCTTCACAAGAGTGCTTATACCATCGTTCCCCGTCCCCATATGGGCTAACAAAAGAGCACATGGTGCAGTTGACCCCCATACAGTATTCAAGAGTTGTTCCAATGAATGTATGATTTATGCTAGCCTATTAGAAGCATTGTGCCCTCCCCCCAGGACAAAGAGAGAGAAGGGAAGAATTACCTTACAGTGCACTTAACGCATGAGTAGCCCTAAGAGCCCTCAAGGACACTCAGCAAACGTCCTCCCTCCCCGCTTTATGTATGCAGCAGGCTATTCACTCTTTCGATCAGGAGTGTTCCCTGTAAGTGCTCTTGTACTCAGGTGAAACCACTATGCATTTCTTTCACTAAGATCGCAGTGATCTTAGTGGTGGAAATGGAATAGTGAAGTGATCCCAGGACTAGCTATTCTGGACAGGCCTGCAACCACTGCATTACATAGGGTAGATCAGCCAGGTCTTATGATATGTGCCTACACTAAGATCGCTGGGGTTGGGATCCCAGGATGTTTTGAATTAAGCTCCAGGACTTGCTGTGCCTGACTGGCCTGCAACCACTGCATTAGATAGGGTAGACTGGCTAGGTCTTATGATATGTGTCTATGCTAAGATCACAGGGGTAGAAATCCCAGGACCTTTTGCATTAACCTCCTGCATTCATCAGTCATGCCCATGGGGTTAGTATTATGTCAAATGGTCGGTATGATGAATACCTATGTAACGCTGTGAGCTGTACTTTCTGTGTCTGTATTGAAACATCACGATGGCAAATGTGTGTGAACCATGGTTTTACCGACCTTTAACCCTCCAGTTCATTTTATGCTGTGATATGAATGTTAAGCGTTGGCCATTTCTGTAGGAGGAACCGTTCTGTATGTACAAGGAGGAGGGAGAGGAGGCCGTGACTGGTAACGACCGTTACTATGGCTTCACAGTCGACATGATGGATTATATCAGTGAGCGGATGGGCTTTACCTACGAACTACACCCTGTTCGTGATGGGCGCTTCGGGACCCTTCTAGAAAATGGATCTTGGAACGGTATCATCGGAGAGATCTTAGATGGAGTAAGACATTAATCCTATCTTTCTTCCATGTCTAATGATTCTTCGCCACCTCTACATTTAGATGGTAGCTGAGACCTGAAATGAGGGGCGTATCAAAAATGATAGCTTCTTCTCTATCTGATTAATAAAAATAGATAAAAAGAAATTCAATAAATATGGAGGTGAAGTGCCTTCGAACATGTTTCATTCTGTTGGTCCTCCCCCTTGAGTGGAATTGGTGTAGCTCTTTATTTTTCTATTAACGAATATGACACGTCAACAACCCACACTACATTGTATTTGCAGCATCTAAAACTATGTTTACAAGCAGCTTGTGCGTGGGGTATAATTGTATTTCCAAATTATCAGGAGGCTGTTCGAAATAGTTGATATCATCCATTTCATATACTATGGTTCAACTTCTTTTCCTAGGGGGTATTTCTCAGGATTTCACGATTGCAAGTACCCCTTTAAGTTGCACCAAAGGCACTGATGCTGGCGCCCATGCATAGGTTTAGAACAGACTTAAGTATAGTTGTAGGGGTTGTGTGCGACTATAGTAGCTTGAAAAATAACCTCTGGTAATATTACTAAAAGGAAGCTTATGTTTAGTCCGCAGATATGAGCTTTGCTCCACTCAGTATCAACGCGGCGAGGGAGCAGGCCATCGACTTCAGCAAGCCTTTTAAGACACGTGGGATCGCTGTGCTCATGAAAACACCAGAATCCCAGCCGTCCTACTTTCAGTTTATGAAGCCCTTATCCAAGGAGGTCTGGGTATGCACTTTGGCGACCATGTGTCTCACCACCCTGATCTTGTTCATGTATGAGAAGCATAGCTTGGCATGCAGAAGGGACATGCCCAAGCTTAATCTCAGGGAGAGCCTTTGGTTCATCTTTGGGAGTCTGGTCCAGGGGAGTACTGAATCATGCCCAGTAACTGTGCCTGGGAGGATCATCACCAGTGCCTGGTGGTTTTTCTCCCTTATCCTTATCTCCACTTACACTGCCAATTTGGCTGCTTTCCTGACTGTCAAGAAGATCAACCCTCCCATCTCCTCCATCACCGATCTGGCCGACCAGTCTAAGATCGTCTTTGGCACTGTCTCCAACAGTGGCGTAGAGATGTTCTTCAAGAACACTAACGTGGAGCCATTCGCCAAAATGTGGGTTCAGATGTCGGAGATCTTCGCTGATGCCATGGTGAATTCTACAACAGAAGGACTTAAGAAGGTCAAAGAAGGCAACTATGCCTTCCTATGGGACAGCACTGTTACCTCCTATGTGGCTGCCCAGAACTGTGGCTTCACCGCTATTGGTCCTACATTTGACCACAAGGGGTTCGGTATGGGCGTTCCTCCAGGAGCTCTCTACCTCGAACAACTCTCCATGGCCATCCTCGAGTTGGGCGACCAAGGAAAGATCGCTGAACTCGAAGATAAGTAAGGCACTTTTTGTTTATTTTTCATAAGCTTCAAGTTCTTTATATATGTGACCCATCAATGCAGAACAGCCCCTCTGTGGGGGGATTTTTAATTCTACATAGGTCACCAGGGGGCATTGGAGGGGCAAAATTACTCTAAAATCATTATGAAATTACATTAAGCTAATCTTTTATGCAGAATTCAATGGTCTCATTTAAAATGCACCATTTCCGGTAGAAATGGCCCATATTTGGATTGTAAAACGAACATTTTTCATGAGATATAAACATGTATGCCTGTTTCTGGTTGCCATGATATCCATTCCAATAATCAAAATTTGCAGATTTTTATTGTGTTTTATTATGGTTCATAATGTCTTTAGAGTGTAATCAATGATTTCAGATATGAATAACGACCTATTTTCAAGGAAGGGTTTTGACTTAACTATTAAGAATATTTAAGCAAATGATATCTCATTTTAAAGATCTTGAGATGAACTTTGATAATGAATTTCCCTGCAGAGGGGGTGCCATTTTTTGCCTGGTTCGTATATCATTGAGGTCACATCAATCACTGTTCACGCTGTATTGTGTTTCAGCAATTTTGTATCAAATCCCCACTTACTTGCTTGCACTTGTATTATGGCCGAACCCCCAGGACTATCGTTATAAATATCTATTTGTATGAGTTATGAATTCAAAGTGTATTTCATGCATCATTTCTTAACATTCTGAAATAATAAATGGCATGCGCAATCACTCACCAAAATATTGCAGATACTGGAGTGATGGTACCAAATGCAAGAGAAACTGTGATGGGTGAGATATTAACATGATGAAGGATTAGAAAGCCTAATGTTTTTATTTATTTTAGCATGCATTAAAGTAGCTACTTATTTCAATAGTAACCATCACTATATAGCTTCTTGTTTGACTGCATGTAGAGTATGTAGGTATGGGGACAATGCATGTTGTACTAGGTGACCGAAGGAAAAAATGTGCTGAAGACGGTTTAGTTTTTTAATACATTTTTCTCCTCAAACGTGGTTCCCGAACAGTGTTCGGTGGCCACTAAATGGTGAGAGATGCTTATGGGAGCTAAAGAAGTGGTTCTACAGAAGTGGTTCTACAATATTAGACTTATATTTATCCCAACATACGTGAATGAATAATAACAGATCTATATGAAATATGGAGAATACATTGACCTCTGTATTGGAACGAATGTTGTAGAAGGTAAGGTTTTTATTCTGAAAGACACAACTTCTATGACCCCTTGTATGTATATATGTATATGTATATATATATATATGTATATATATATATATATATATATATATATATATATATATATATATATATATATGACATGTACTGGGAACAAAGCCCTTAATACATGCACCCTGCACTATGGGCGCCTTTCGCAGATCCTGTCACATATTATTTTCAAGTTCAAGAGTGCAAGTTCAATACACAATTAGAAGATAATAGGCAATGTAGTTTCTATCTGTATCCTGAAAAGCTCGACAATCCGATGTAAGATAAAGCAATAACTAAGCACCTTTATAAAATAATGTTATTGTTTTTTCCTGACAGTTGAGAGTACACAGAGGGAGAAAAATAGTAGTGGTGCAATGTCGCGTTCATGTAGTGGTAGTCCTAGAACAATATAGTCTAGCTACAGACTATAGAGACAATTCTGCATTCTTGGTACGGCAATTCCATGTATCATTTTGTAAGGAATATGCGTTCATTTTGGAAGTGTGCATAATGTTGATTAAGAGCAACAGGATCCGTTTAAACTTTAATAGCGTATTATTTTTTTTCTCTTCTAGACAAAGCACCAGATATTGATTTATGATTGCTAATGTTTGGTGCCTCCATGGCGTTCATAAAGTAGTCATTAATTATATGTCTGCCTAGCAGGTTACAAATAATAATTATTGATTAAGTGGGTTGATTATGCTTAGAGATAGGCATTGAGAGTGAAGTAACAAATGTTTCACGCAAAATATGTGAGAAATAACAATTCACAAAGTTTAGCGCGTAGAAACTCCTAACGTAATCACATAAGTAACTGCTACCCTTACTAATACACATATAGAACTATATTAGTTCAAAGTGGATATTAGTCAATAACTGTAGATAGCCTGTTGGATTCTTTGTTTTGGTTTGGTTCCCTAACAGAACCTAAAGGTACCTAAATTATTTTACGCCACGTATTAACAGAGCTTTAGATATAATAGTTGTTGGGTTGACATTTGAACTGGTAAAATCCCGTTTGTTTTACTCGTTGATAGATTTTTGTTGGTACACTTATCTTTGTGATACTGTTATGGTTTTCTGTACATAGCTAGAGTAAATAGACGTGCTTTTGCTCGACTGGTTTGAATAATACATTGCAAACACCAGTACTTCAAAGATGTGAATACCATGGCTATTCATATCACATTCGATTGTGGATAAAATGACATAACCTGGCCTTATTCAAAGACACTGAGTCACTCACTTTGACTCAGTTATTATCTTCCGAAGGCCGAAAGATTCAGACCATGTCAGCAAAACCCCTGGAGAGCTCTACCTCCTTGGATCTGGCCTACTTGAGGTTCTACCTGTTCAGCTGAGATGAAATATAAGTGAAGAATCATACTTCTTAGATTCTTGGATAGCGTCCAGGATTTCCCAGTTCTTCCCAAAAGATGTGAAGCAATGCAGATGTTTGTACAGAGGCACAAAGATCATAATGTAAATTTGGCTGCTCTTGCTGTCCTCATGCATTATCCACATCGTTCTATTGTGAGCAGCCACATGGAAAGGATGAGTGCACGTGCTCCAGTTGGTGTATCATTTCTTAATGGTTGCCCACATGAATAAATTCTAAACCCTCTACACTTGTTTCTCCTGCAGGTACTGGGGTGAGGGTAACTGTGATGACTTGTCTGAACCTTCCATGGATGAGACAAGCGAGCTGATGCTGGAGAGTGCAGCCGGCATGTTTTTTGTTCTCCTGGGTGGCGTTCTCCTGGGGGCACTAGCGCTCGGCCTAGAGAGGTTATTGCGACGACTAAGGATAATAAAACCTAAGGTAAATTGTCCTACAACATGAAACCTAGACCAGCGCTGAATCATCAATAAGTACTTAATATGGATGCACTCTACTGACATGATACACATAGGTGTGAAACTGGGGCTTATTTCAAAAGATACTATGATTACAAAATCATCATCATCATCATCATCATCATCATCATCATGACCACCATCATCATCACCATCACCATCACCACCCCATGTTGTCATAGTGCAACCAGGCCCAATAATTGAGGGAACGGGTATTATAGTGGGGGCTCCACAGTGATTTGAAAGGGGGGGACAGCTCTCGTACCATCTTTTGAAATAACCTTTTGGTGGATAAGACTATAGGGAATATTATGCTTAAGGTGGGTCGCTACTATTGAATTTGAGCCTACTGCACAGGTCCCTGCGCATATAAGTTATCTTCATCAGAATGAGACCATTTTTGGTGTGTATATACCTGTACAGGCCCTAAATGTGACCAGGCAAGCGAAACCACCCCTCTGCAGGGAAGTTCATTCTCAAAGTTCATCTCAAGATCTTTAAAATGAGGCATCACTGGGTTAAATATTCCTAGTAGTTATGTCAGAACCCCTCCTTGAAGATAGGTTGTTTTTCTTATCTGAAATCGATGATTAAGCTCTAAATACATTATAAACCATAATAATGTCTAAAAACACAATAAATCAGGCTTTTTCATAAAAAATACATAATAATATGAATATTTTTATCATAGATTTTGATCTAGAAGGAATTTTCCATTTCTGTTTTCAATTTTGGGTTTTTGGTCAGTATCCCTAAAAATTGGCATAAAAATCTGCAAATTTTGATTATTGTAATGGTTGCCATGGCAACCAGGAACAGGCATATAGGTTGATTCCTCATGAAAGATGTTCATTTTACCATCCAAATATGGGCCATTTCTACCGAAAATGGTGCATTTAAAAGGAAACCATTGAATTCTGCATCAAAAATTAACTTCATGTATTTTTGTAATGATTTTAGAGTAATTCTGCCCTCCAATGCCCTCTGGTGGCCAAAGGGGGAATTAAAAATCCCCCGCGGAGGGGTGTTCTCCCCTGATGGGTCACAAATGTGCACAAAAAATCTTGAGTCATTTTGGTCAAAATTGTGCACTTCATGGCACTATGAAATTTTGGCATATCTACATCTGGACTTTTTCTATCATTCTCAGACATGCATTTGGGTCATATAATCATATCCCTCACATTAGGTAGAAAATGTTGTACAAGTGAGAGGATGCTTACAGTGATTGAGGGCATATAATGAAAATTATTTATGCCAAGAATTCAAACATTTTACCCATCATGCAGTGCTTTGAATATGAATTTATATCAATTTCTACAATACTTTTTTATTTAAAATGACCAAAAGTACAACAATATGCATTGGACCCCATATCAAAATTGTTCTTATTTAAAAGCAAATTATCTGTACAATGTTTTAGTAAAGTTTAGGAAAAATCTAGTGGTTGAAAATATGTATTTTATTTGTTTTTGTTGTGGAATAATAGAAAATTACCCCTCTCTTTTCCGAAAAATGAGAAATTTACCCAGAATTCCATGCTATAAAAAAAAGTCTTAATAAATATGGCTATCAGACCATTTACCATGCGAGGTTTCATTTCTCTGTATTAAATAGTTATGACAGAAAAAAATTCTCAAATCTGAGACATATTTTCTTTAATTTCTAGGTGAAGATTAGAATACTTTTATTTTTCAAAAATCTGTAGAAAAAAAAAAGTAGTTCCGGACCCCCTACTTTTCTCTTCATATTCTTATTCTAGATGATTTTTTGTATCTTTGGGAGAAAAAATGAAGAAAATCTAGGATCTCTTTGATTCAATGGTAGCGACCCACCTTAAGGCATGTTTTCGTGGTGATAGTAGTGTAGACCATAGTTTGCTGCCTTTCCTTTTATTTCATGGCCGACACGACATTTACAATATATTGTTACTAGAAGTGGCTATGATATAAATAATGACTCGGCCTTAACCTCACCTAAGGGAGTGGTCATTATTTATCAACAGGGGGTGTTGGGTTTGAGGGGGGGCGTAAAATTTTCAGACCCCCTCCCGAGGGGGGGGCTAAAAAAAATTTGACTCCTCTTGAGGGGGGCTAAAAAAATTCACCCTCTTTTTAGCAAAAAAGCCTGCGCACTACTATAGATCAAAGAGGGGCGCGAAAACTCGCGGGGGGGCGCAAAAAATTTTGACTGCCGTCGAGGGGGGCGTAAAAAATTTCCATGCGTCCGCGCAAAAACCTACCAACCTCCCCTGTTGATAAATAATGACCACTCCCTAAGCCAAAGGACAGTCCAATATATTATTCTGTTATTCAGTGAATGGTCAGATGAAATGTAATTGTGGTGGGTAGAAACGGTAAGGCCAAGTGGGCCGAGTTTAACAATTGGTCACTAATTGATTAATCTATTACATTGTTTAATTGTTAATCAGAGTAATACCAAGTAAATGAAATTGATTACAACCAGCAAACATACCTATTTAATAGAACCACATAGTGTCGGGATTATAGATAATCTGTGGCGGATTTAAACGGGGCGTGTGGGGTGCGTGCCCCCTTCTTTTCCTCTGTAGTTAAGACTTTATTTCACTCTGCCAAGGCTGGAACCTAGCCAAAAATACGGGCCAAACGAGTAGAGCGCCCCTCATTTTCAAACTCCTGGATCCGCCACTGATAAAATAGGATAGTATGCCTGAAAGCCTAAAGGTTTCATTGGGCTTGTACCCCGTGTACTCCTGGCATGTTAGGCCTATTTGTTCCGGGAAGCTAGGTCGAATTGGGTGACGCCCACCTGATATGACTGAGGTCGTATTACTTACCTGCTATCACGATACATTGAGTACATAAATACAGATACTGCTTAACCCAACCTGATACTCATTCTTCACTTCTTTCCAGAAAAGCTATACACCAGGGGTCGTGGTGGACCTCCGTAAACAGTAGGGTTCTGCGATAGAACTATGACCTTCTCCAACACAATCATCTCATCAGGGCAGTTATAAAAGTTCTAAGATATCAAAAACCACCACTTCTTGGAATAAAACATTTTTCGCACACGCACAGGTGATTGTGTTCGTGAGGGGATTCTGTGTCCAGAGGTCAGATCTTGCAATTGATTGTTGTTAAAAAAATGACCTCCTAATGCAATAATGAATCGTTTTGCCTTGTCATCAATTAGTCATTTTTTAAATTAGTGAGTCATTTTTTTTTAATTAGTGATAAGCCTAGATACTGCCTGAGCTGCAATGGCATCATTGTTCTTCACACTACCATGAATGGTCATGAATATAAAATTGTACACTTGACTCTCCATTAATCTTATCATATTAGGAGTTTGCACGGTCGACCCACTTCCAGCGGTTAAAGTGTGTACCTAGTACAAAAGGAGGTACAGTAAGAAAAATACCTTTTACCATTTTAACCAGTTAGGTGTTCTTCAGCAGGTGACTTATGTGACTGATCTATGTGAGGAAGAATACAGGGATGTAAGTCAAGGTTTATGAAAAATTCTGAAGATACAAATTGAAAGTTTCAATTCTTTATAT